>JAUPMV010000011.1:7141492-8341492 GCA_030848855.1 Branchinecta sandiegonensis
CTCGAGAAACGGTTAGAATGATGGTATCGGAGTGAAACTTGCTGGGAAGAACAAACATCTGGTCCATGTAAATCTTTTACATAATTTGACTGGATCCGGACACTTGAGGGGGGGGGAGGAGGGGTATCCCGGAATTCCGTTTTTTGGGGGATTTTCACGACGAAACTTGGAAGGCATATCAGGGACCCGGTCAAACTGACTTGGAATAAAAAAAAAATCCTCGATATGATAATCTTGGGGGGGGGGGAGTTGAGGGAGGGGAATCCGGAATATTTAGTCATGCGTAACTTTGGAACGGGTGATCGGATTCGAGTGAAATTCAATAATTAAAGAGAGGACATTTTTCTCTTGTGACCTTTTTCATTTCCGGACCGAATTCGGCAATTATCGGGGGGAGGGCGGAAAATACTTGACCCGCTTAGACTGGTGTGATCTGGATCGAACTTCGTGGGAATGACAAACAGATGCTCTGGATTAATCATTTACAGAACAGGATTGGCTCCGGTTATTGTGGGTGGAGTTGGAGGAGGGGGAGGCGGGTCTGGGATTCCGGTGATCGCGCGTTAAGGTACTTCCAGATGTGCTAGGACGATGAAACTTCGCTGGAATATTGGAGACTCAACAACATTTGCTTAGAAATTGCTACTTCCCAAATCCGATTATTCCTTAAAGTACCAATCTTGACCGCAAAGTAAAAAAAATACTTTTAAGCAATATATGCATTTTCGTGATGCCCATCAGCCCATTAGCAGTTTTGCCTCAAGGGTTTTGCTTACAAATGAAGTTCCAGCTCCCTTATAGCGCGCATCTCAACCGCAAAGTCGAAACTTACTTTTGATCAATCAAATCATCTTGACACATGCAAGTGCCATATGAGCTTACAGCTCTTGTTTTTTTTCCTAGTACTCCGATTTCAGCTTATTGCTGAAAGTGGTAAGGTTCTAACCTGTGCGATTTTTACGGAAAGTGTGGACCTTCGGCCGGATTGATGAATATGACACTACCAAAAGCTCTCTTAAACGTTAAAAGCTTTCTCGTTGCCAGAGAAATTAGAGCTTCTGCTTAGCTTCTTTCTAAGTGGTGAAATTAGAAAGTTGGCCTACGGCAAGAAAGTCAACTTTTGACCTAATACAAATATAATTTTTTTTCAACGGCATTCGATAGACCTTGATGAGTTGATCAAAGTATATGCATTCTTTTTTTTTACAATAAATTCGTTCATGAGGTACAATAGTTTGAAAGTTTAAAGGGGTTGACAAGTTCAGAATTAAGGTAAACACTGAAACCAAAAATAGGCCGACCCCAATAGTAAGACATGTAGTGGACTTAGTAAGCAACAATTGGCTGTTAGACCATAATCATCTTCGGTGATGAGGGGTTTGCAATTTTTACTAGTTGGTGTTCCTATTCGATCCTATTATTTGTTTCTGGTGTATTTGATGGCAAGAAAAATTTAGTACAATGTCTATCACTGGACAGGGGAGAGGGATTTGTAAGTAAGAATCGGGTACTAGAAGGGTGCATGAGGGGTTAGAAACTTGTGCAAATTAGTGCACGTTTTATTTGGTGTATATAGGGTAAGAAAATTAGTCTCTTTGGTCTATCACTATAACTAAGTCTTTACGCAACGGACACAAATGATAATGTAAAACCATAACGTAGTTTCGCAATAATTAGCACAGTGGCATCTCTGGTATTTTGATCTTGAAAAGTTACGGACAGCTTTATCATACAAGATAGGTTATATAAGATACTGTTCCAAGTTTTCACCAATCACGATGTGTACGACTGAAAAGGATAAAGCTAAACTGTCTTCAAAGTCAATTTAATTCCTCTTTCCGACATTCTGTTGTTTTTTCCCAACGTCCAGGGATAGTCTTTGTCGCCTTTGATCATGTCAAAGTGTCGAGGGGTTGACAACTTCAGTTGTAGGGTATAAACTCAAAAAAAAAAATAGGCGGAACGTAAGATATGTCAGGGACTTAAAAGTAATAATCGGCTGTTAGACGATAATCAACTTCGGCGGTGAGGGGTGTCCGCCTTTTCCTAGTTTGTGTACCTATTTTGTTTCCGGTGTTTTTGATGATAAGAAAAGTTTGGTTCTATGTCTATCACGGGGAGAGGGACTTGCAAGTAAAATTCGATTGCTAAGCATTGTCTTTTTCATCAGATGCTAGAATGGTGTATGGTGATGGTCAATCACTGTAACCGAGAATTAAGTGGATACAAACAGTAATATAAAACAATGACATAGTTTCACAATAATTAGTGATGTCGCATCTATGGTATTTTGATCCTGAAAATTCACGGACAGCTTTATAATACCGACTTGGTTATATAAGATAATATTCAAGCTTTGGCTGGCAAGCTTTGGCTGGCAATTGGCTGCAAAGTCAATTTAGTCCCTACTTCCGATATTCTTTTTTTTCTTTAAACCCTGAGGTATAGCAAAAATTACATAGTTTCACAATAATAGGGAACTGGCATCTATGGTATTTTGATCCTGAAAAGTTACAGACAGCTTTACAATACTAACTAGTTTATATAAGATAATGTTCCAAGTTTTCACCAGTCCCGATGTCTACGATTGAAAAGGATAAAGTTGAACTGGCTGCAAAGTCAATTTAGTCCATACTTCCGATATTCTGTTTTTGGGATCTCAAAACGTAAGTGGAGGGATACCTGTGACATCGCAAAAGTTGTCCGTCTGTCAGCACGATAACTCTCGAAGGGAATGTAATATTTTGACGAAACTTGTTGTGAGGATTCTTCGAATCAAGGATAAGATCGAGTTCGTAGATGGGCCCGATAGCTGCATATTTAAGGGAGGGGTAGGGGTTTCAAATTAAGGGTAAAACAAATATTTTTAAAAGCTAATGAGATAGTCGATTAAGGGGTAAGACGACATGCTGAACACGAATATGAAAACCATTTTCTCGCCGTACAAGCAGTTCTCCCGGAATCCGGTCAATACCGGAAAGCTTGTTGAAAGTAAAAGTTTTATCTGAAGTTGATTAAATGTTCGGTTTAGGGGTAAGGAGACTTGCCGAATATAGAAATGATTTTTTTGTCGGACAAGTAGATCGCCCAGAAAATTTATCAAAAATAAAAGTTTAATCTGAAGTTTGATGTAAGGATAGGGAAACATGCTGAAGCCAAATATGAAAATTATTTTCTCGCCGGACAAGTAGATCGCCCGGAATCCGTCCAAAACCGGAAAATTGTTAAAAGTAGAAGTTTTATATGAATTTCATTAGGTGTTCGAGTTACGGGTAAGAAACATGCTGAATTCATGTCTGACAGTCATTTTCCATCTGGACACAGAGGTCGCCATTAATCCGGCGGAAATCGGAAAATTTGTTAAAAGTTGAAGTTTTATCTGAAGTTGAGTAGAGGTTCGACGTAGGGGTAAGGAATACGCTGAATCCGTTTTTGAACGTCATTTTTTTGCAAGACATGTAGTTCTTCCGGAATCCGGCTGAAACCGGAAATTTGGCAGAAATAAGGCAGGAACTTTCGTCAAAGTAGATATGACGCAGACCATGTATTTGAACTTCTTCTCAGATGATTCCTATTTGCCTTAATCTGTTTCTAAATTTTATTACTAAAGCGCTCAAGGAGTCTGGTCAAGACTGGACCTTTATAAGACCCAACTGTCTGGATCAAATATTAAATTTCTGGGATCCTATCAAAACCTTTGGTCTTGTTCTTTAAACCCTGGGGTATAGCCATGTGATTACGATTCTGTCATCAGTTCAGAAAAATATCTTCTTGGAACATATCATTTTCAAGACCTCGATGGGTTGAGATCTTCAGCATTTAACACATAGCGTTGCTCTCGCAACACTCTAGTCGGCGTAGACGAACAAAGGTTGCTACAACTGCACTTCACGTTGCCCAGGCAACTTAGGTCTACTTCTGGCTCACTTTGTCGATAAACGAAAATCTGTCACAAATCGCAGAATTCTGCGACCAGTGGCAACACAGGCGGCGAAGAGTGCTATCATTTTGGTCGCTTGCCGTCTTATGTGCGTGCGTTACCTTCGTAAAATATGAATGCCTAAGCAGCAGTAACTGAAGAATCTGAAATGGTTTCAGGTAACGATAAGGGATGAAAGATATACTGACTCCCACGGCCTTAGCTGGTCGCCTGCGGTAGGACCTCAGGCTTTGAGAGTTTCGGAATCCACTGCCAAAGTTCCCCTGTTTAGTCATGAACCCCAATCATGCTACGATGGAAGCTCATTGCATTTCTTCTCAGGCATATTTGAACGCTACAAATATAAACGGTAAGTCCCGTTTTAGTTCTGATGCTATTGCATGATACGCAATAACAGTCCATGTTGCCACTCACGTCAAGCTGCCTGTTTGCATAAAGCGTTTTGGTTTCAGATTCACCTGGACTTTTCTAATCCTAATCCGGCCTTCAGCTTTTGCATCTGACAAACCTGTTTTTATGGCACTTGCAGCCTCTGGCTCAAGTGCCATATACCGATCACAATTCCGTCTGTCGGTCTGTCGGTCTGTCGGTCTGTCGGTCGGTCCGAGTTTTTTTGTCCCACATATCCGAGTTAGGGTACTTCCAGATGTGCTAGGACAATGAAACTTGGCAGGCATATCAGGGACCCGACCAAACTAACCTGGAAATAATCAGTTTCCCGATCCGACCATATGGGGGGGAGTGCGGGGCGCTGGAAACTTGCAAATTTAGGGCATTTTGTCACTTTTTTTCTGAGTTAGGGTACTTCTAGATGAGCTAGGACAATGAAACTTGGCAGGAATATCAGGGACCCGACCAAACGAACCTGGAAATAATCAGTTTCCCGATCCGACCATATGCGGGGGAGTGGGGGCGCTCGAAACTTGAAAATTTAGGGCATTTTGTCACACTTTTTCGAGTTAGGGTACTTCCAGATGAGCTAGGACAATGAAACTTGGCAGGAATATCAGGGACCTGACCAAAGTAACCTGGAAATAATAAGTTTCCCGATCCGACCATATGCGGGGGAGCTGGGGCGCTGGAAACTTGAAAATTTAGGGCATTTTGTCACACTTTTTCGAGTGAGGGTACTTCCAGATGAGCTAGGACAATGAAACTTGGCAGGAATATCACGGACCCGACCAAACTAACCTGGAAATAATCAGTTTCCCGATCCGACCATATGGGGGGGGGGGGAGTGCGGGGCGCTGGAAACTTGAAAATTTAGGGCATTTTGTCACACTTTTTCGAGTTAGGGTACTTCCAGTTGTACTAGGACCATGAAACTTGGCAGGCATATCAGAGACCCGACCAAACAAAATTAGGAATAATCAGTTTTCTGATCCGACCATTTTTTTTGGGGGGGGGGGGGGGGGGTGGAGGGCAGGGGAATCCGGGAAACTGAGAAGTGTGTAACTTTCGAACGAATGATCGGATTGTTATGAAACTTCATAACTGAAGAGAATATATATCTGTAATGTCCCGTTTAAAGTCTTGACCGGATTCGGTAGCCAGGGGGGAGTTGGGGGGGGGGGGAGACCGGAAATTTCAAGAAACGGTTAGAATGGAGGGATCGGAGTGAAACTTGCTGGGAAGAACAAGCATCTGCTCTAGATAAGTCCTTTAGACCATTGTACTGGATCCGGACACTTATGGGGGGGGGGGGAGCCGGAATTCCGGTGATGGTGGTTTTTTGGATTTTCACGATGAAACTTGGCAGGCATATCAGGGACCCAATCAAACTGACTTCAAAATAAAAATATTGTCGATCAGATAATGGTGGGGGAGTGGAGGGAGGGGAATCCGCAGGGGAATCCGGGAAATTGAGAAGTGTGTAACTTTCGAACGGATGATCGGATTGTAATGAAACTTCATAACTGAACAGAATATATCTGTAATGTCCCGTTTAAAGTCTTGACCGGATTCGGTAGCCAGGGGGGAGTTGGGGGGGGAGACCAGAAATTTCAAGAAACGGTTAGAATGGAGGGATCGGAGTGAAACTTGCTGGGAAGAACAAGCATCTGCTCTAGATAAGTCCTTTAGGCCATTGTACTTGATCCGGACACTTATGGGGGGGGGGGTCCCGGAATTCCGGTGATGGTGGTTTTGGGGATTTTCACGATGAAACTTGGCAGGCATATCAGGGACCCAATCAAACTGACTTCAAAATAAAAATTTTGTCGATCAGATAATGGTGGGGGGAGTGGAGGGAGGGGAATCCGAAATTTTCAGTCATGCGTAATTTTGGAATGGTTGATCGGATTCGAGTGAAATTTAAGAATTCAACAGAGGACATTTCTCCGATGATTTTTTTCATATCCGGACCGGATCCGGCAACTATTGGGGGGGGGGAAATACGTGCCCCGTTTAGAATGGAGGGATCGGGATGGAACTTTGTGGGAAGAACAAACAGATGCTCTAGGTAAGTCATTTGCTGAATCGGATTGGCTACGTGCACCGCGGGGGAGCTGGGTGGGGTGGGGGGGGGGGGGGGGGTGGACCGGAAATCTGGAGATACGGTTAGAATGATGGTATCGGAGTGAAACTTGCTGGGAAGAACAAACATCTGGTCCATATAAATCTTTTACATAATTTGACTGGATCCGGACACTTGAGGGGGGGGGGAGGGGTCTCCCGGAATTCCGTTTTTGGGGTATTTTCACGACGAAACTTGGAAGGCATATCAGGGACCCGGTCAAACTGACTTGGAATAAAAAAAAAATCCTCGATATGATAATCTTGGGGGGGGGGAGTTGAGGGAGGGGAATCCGGAATATTGAGTCATGCGTAACTTTGGAACGGGTGATCGGATTCGAGTGAAATTTAATAATTAAACAGAGGACATTTTTCTCTTGTGACCTTTTTCATTTCCGGACCGAATCCGGCAATTATCGGGGGGAGGGCGGAAAATACTTGACCCGCTTAGACTGGTGTGATCTGGATCGAACTTCGTGGGAATGACAAACAGATGCTCTGGATTAATCATTTACAGAACAGGATTGGCTCCGGTTATTGTGGGTGGAGTTGGAGGAGGGGGAGGGGGGTCTGGGATTCCGGTGATCGCGCGTTAAGGTACTTCCTGATGTGCTAGGACGATGAAACTTCGCTGGAATATTGGAGACTCAACAACATTTGCTTAGAAATTGCTACTTCCCAAATCCGATTATTCCTTAAAGTACCAATCTTGACCGCAAAGTAAAAAAAATACTTTTAAGCAATATATGCATTTTCGTGATGCCCATCAGCCCATTAGCAGTTTTGCCTCAAGGGTTTTGCTTACAAATGAAGTTCCAGCTCCCTTATAGCGCGCATCTCAACCGCAAAGTCGAAACTTACTCTTGATCAATCAAATCATCTTGACACATGCAAGTGCCATATGAGCTTACAGCTCTTGTTTCCACCGTCAGGATGAGAGGGCGTCAGACGTTCCTGTCCTACAATGCACCACATTCCGTTCAAGAAAGAAAATATAAATAAACAATTTCTATACTCACAAATAATACAAATAGCATTACTTGATCATTACTTATTTTGAGTCCAAAGCCTTTTTGTGTTGCATTATGTTATTATTAATATTATTTAAAAATATTCGCATGGACTAATATGTAATTTTTACTTATTAGTGTATGGATTAGAATGTTGATGGAAGGAAACCCGGCATCACTGCGGGCTAGATGAGAAGTGACAGTTGACGAGGAAAGAGGCTAGGGGCTCTGCGATAACAACAATTGGAACAAGAAAAGATGTTCGTAACACTAAGAACGGATAGTCATAAGAAACTGTAACCCTGTTACCGAGAGATAATCCGCGGTCAAGAAGTTGGGCAGAAGTAAGGAAGGAAGGAGATACGACGTAGGCTACAGGGCAAATCATACGCTGAATCCGTATCTGAATATTTGACAGCGGAAAACGGATATCTCGGTCCGTAAATACTGAGCGGATTCTTATAGCCAAGACCGTGTGTACTGCAAGATGCTGAGACACGACAAGTCTCGAGTAGGCTACAAGGAAGGAGCTCATTCGAGTTGGGAATTTCATGAGTGGATCAAGGATGAACTGCGGGAAGCGATAGAAAGATATGCTCTACTGCGCAGTAGTATAATAAGTTAAGTGCTTGGTGACACTTAGATGAAAGACCTATTTATGACTTGGAAGAAAGAAAAAGAGTACAATTATAGAGAGCTGAATTGTTTTAAAACAGAAACTGCCTATTTTGAGTCCGTATTTAAGTAGTAGAGGAAGGTGCCGATTCCTGATCAATTTTTGTGGTAATAAGCGTAGGCCGAATAGGCCTCTCGAGATGCACCCAGTTACTAACCCCCTGATTTTTTTTTTCAAGAGAGTAACCCCTCGTGTGCACCTGGGATTGGTCCACCGAGAAGTAAGGTTATAACCCAAGCGGGATTGTGGTAATAAGCGTATGCCCAATAGGTCTCCCCTCGAGATACACCCAGTTCTTAACCGCTGATTTTTTCCAAGTGAGTAACCCCTCGCATGCATCTGGGATTGGTTCACCGACCACCTGGGATTGGCTCACCCAAGTGTCTAACCCCTTGAGTGGAATAGGTACACCAATGAGCAACCCCTTGTTGGTACATCCAGTAAATAACCCCTCGCGTGCACCTGGGACTGGATTACCCAGAAGCCTCCCCCATCCCAACCAACTTCAGTACACCAATGAGTAACCCCTCATTTACCGAGTTTTTTTAAGTTAACAACCCCTCACTTGCCAGGTACACCTTTTTCCACCCTCACTTACCAAGTTCATCCTTCTTTCAGTGAGTAACCCCTCGCGTACCCTAGCACCTCCCTCTTTGGTACACCATGAATCAACCCCTTCGACCAAGTCAAAAAGCTTTCTCTACCTTCGATCGACCAAGGACCTGTGGATCTGAAGTCTCAAGCTCTACCATGAGCCATTACCGGGTACAACTATATGCTGAACGAAGCACTAGTTTTTATGGCACTTGTAGCCTCTGGCTCAAGTGCCATATACCGATCACAATTCCGTCTGTCGGTCTGTCGGTCTGTCGGTCGGTCCGAGTTTTTTGACCCACATGTCCGAGTTAGGGTACTTCCAGATGTGCTAGGACAATGAAACTTGGCAGGCAGATCAGGGACCCGACCAAACTAACCTGGAAATAATCAGTTTCCCGATCCGACCATATGCGGGGGAGTTGGGGCGCTGGAAACTTGAAAATTTAGGGCATTTTGTCACACTTTTTCGAGTGAGGGTACTTCCAAATGAGCTGGGACAATGAAACTTGGCAGGAATATCAGGGACCCGACCAAACTAACCTGGAAATAATCAGTTTCCCGATCCGACCATATGCGGGGAAGTGGGGGCGCTGGAAACTTGAAAATTTAGGGCATTTTGTCACACTTTTTCGAGTTAGGGTACTTCCAGTTGTGCTAGGACCATGAAACTTGGCAGGCCTATCACTTATAGATAATCAGTTTTTTGATCCAACCATTTGGAGGGGGGTGGAGGGCAGGGGAATCCGGGAAATTGAGAAGTGTGTAACTTTCGAACGGATGATCGGATTGTAATGAAACTTCATAACTGAATAGAATATATATCTGTAATGTCCCGTTTAAAGTCTTGACCGGATTCGGTAGCCAGGGGGGAGTTGGGGGGGGGGGGAGACCGGAAATTTCAAGAAACGGTTAGAATGGAGGGATCGGAGTGAAACTTGCTGGGAAGAACAAGCATCTGCTCTAGATAAGTCCTTTAGACCATTGTACTGAATCCGGACACTTATGGGGGGGGGGGGGGGTCCCGGAATTCCGGTGATGGTGGTTTTGGGGATTTTCACGATGAAACTTGGCAGGCATATCAGGGACCCAATCAAACTGACTTCAAAATCAAAATTTTGTCGATCAGATAATGGTGGGGGGAGTGGAGGGAGGGGAGTCCGCAGGGGAATCCGGGAAATTGAGAAGTGTGTAACTTTCGAAAAGATGATCGGATTGTAATGAAACTTCATAACTGAATAGAATATATATTTGTAATGTCCCGTTTAAAGTCTTGACCGGATTCGTTAGCCAGAGGGGAGTTGGGGGGGGGAGACCGGAAATTTCAAGAAACGGTTAGAATGGAGGGATCGGAGTGAAACTTGCTGGGAAGAACAAGCATCTGCTCTAGATAAGTCATTTAGACCATTGTACTGGATCCGGACACTTATGGGGGGGGGAGGTCCCGGAATTCCGGTGATGGTGGTTTTGGGGATTTTCACGATGAAACTTGGCAGGCATATCAGGGACCCAATCAAACTGACTTCAAAATAAAAATTTTGTCGATCAGATAATGGTGGGGGGAGTGGAGGGAGGGGAATCCGCAGGGGAATCCGGGAAATTGAGAAGTGTGTAACTTTCGAACGGATGATCGGATTGTAATGAAACTTCATAACTGAATAGAATATATATTTGTAATGTCCCGTTTAAAGTCTTGACCGGATTCGGCAGCCAGGGGGGAGTTGGGGGGGGGGGGAGACCGGAAATTTCAAGAAACGGTTAGAATGGAGGGATCGGAGTGAAACTTGCTGGGAAGAACAAGCATCTGCTCTAGATAAGTCCTTTAGACCATTGTACTGGATCCGGACACTTATGGGGGGGGGGGGTCCCGGAATTCTGGTGATGGTGGTTTGGGGGATTTTCACGATGAAACTTGGCAGGCATATCAGGGACCCAATCAAACTGACTTCAAAATAAAAATTTTGTCGATCAGATAATGGTGGGGGGAGTGGAGGGAGGGGAATCCGAAATTTTCAGTCATGCGTAATTTTGGAATGGGTGATCGGATTCGAGTGAAATTTAAGAATTGAATAGAGGATATTTCTCCGATGATTTTTTTCATATCCGGACCGGATCCGGCAACTATTGGGGGGGGGGGGGGAATGCGTGACCCGTTTAGAATGGAGGGATCGGGATGGAACTTTGTGGGAAGAACAAACAGATGCTCTAGGTAAGTCATTTGCTGAATCGCACTGGCTACGTGCACCGCGGGGGAGCTGGGGGGGGGGGGGTTGACCGGAAATCTCGAGAAACGGTTAGAATGATGGTATCGGAGTGAAACTTGCTGGGAAGAACAAACATCTGGTCCATGTAAATCTTTTACATAATTTGACTGGATCCGGAAACTTGAGGGGGGGGGGGGGAGGAGGGGGTTTCCCGGAATTCCATTTTTTGGGGGATTTTCACGACGAAACTTGGAAGGCATATCAGGGACCCGGTCAAACTGACTTGGAATAAAAAAAATCCTCGATATGATAATTTTATTTTTGGGGGGGGGGGGAGTTGAGGGAGGGTAATCCGGAATGTTGAGTCATGCGTAACTTTGGAACGGGTGATCGGATTCGAGTGAAATTTAACAATTAAACAGAGGACATTTTTCTCTTGTTACCTTTTTCATTTCCGGACCGAATCCGGCAATAATTGGGGGGAGGGCGGAAAATACTTGACCCGCTTAGACTGGTGTGATCTAGATCGAACTTCGTGGGAATGACAAACAGATGCTCTGGATTAATCATTTACAGAACCGGATTGGCTCCGGTTATTGTGGGTGGAGTTGGAGGAGGGGGGGGGGGTCTGGGATTCCGGTGATCGCGCGTTAAGGTACTTCCAGATATGCTAGGACGATGAAACTTCGCTGGAATATTGGAGACTCAACAACATTTGCTTAGAAATTGCTACGCCCCAAATCCGATTATTCCTTAAAGTACCAATCTTGACCGCAAAGTAAGAAAAATACTTTTAAGCAATATATGCATTTTCGTGATGCCCATCAGCCCATTAGCAGTTTTGCCTCAAGGGTTTTGCTTACAAATGAAGTTCCAGCTCCCTTAGAGCGCGCATCTCAACCGCAAAGTCGAAACTTACTTTTGATCAATCAAATCATCTTGACCCATGCAAGTGCCATATGAGCTTACAGCTCTTGTTTTTTGAGGGGGTAAAATTAACAATAGATGGCTCCGCGATCCACCACGAGACCCCTTTCAGCAGGAAACGAGCAAAGGATGGGCCAAGTAAAAAGGCTTCCATCATCTGGGATCGAACCAGGGACCTCTTTATCCAAATTCTCATGTTATACAGATGAGCCGAACGAAGGATTAGTAGGTATTTTTGTGGCACTTGCTTTCCGGTCAAGTGCCATATACCGGTCACTTTTCCGTCGGTCTGTCGGTCAGTCCGGTGGTCGCGAGTTAGGGTACTTCCAGATGTGCTAGGACGATGAAACTTGGCAGGCGTATCAGGGACCCCACCAGACTACACCAGTCTGGTGTAGACATTTGCCCGATCCGACCATCGTGGGGGGAGGGGGAGACGGCGGAATCCGAAATTTAGTGGCATGCACAACTTTCGAACAGGTGATCGGATCTTAATGAAGCTTGATGTCTGGAAAGACGTCATGTCTCAGATGTCCCACTTCAAGTCCGGACCGAATCCGATGAATTTGGGGGGGGGGACCGGAAATCTTGTGTCACGCTTAGAGTGGAGCGATCGCGATGAAACGCAAGCCCTAGGTACATCATTGACAGAACTGGACCGGATTCGTGGAACTGTGGGGGGAGTTGGAGGGGGGTTCTGGAATTCCGGTGATCCGGAGTTGAGTTACTTCCAGGTGGGCTAGGACAATGAAACTTGGCAGGCAAATCAGGAACAACCTGGAAATAGTCAACTTCCCGGTCCGACCGTCGTGGGGGGAGTGGAGGGAGAGGGGATCCGGAATCTTGAGGTATGTATAACTTTTGAACGGGTGATCGGATCATAACTGAAACTTGATATTTAGAAAGACCACATGTCTTGGATGTCTCGTTTCCAGACCAGATCCGATGAACGTGGGTGGGGGGCGGAGGGGGGAACCAGAAACCTTGAGACACGCTTGGACTGGATCGATCGGAATAAGACTTGGTGGGAAGAAAAAGCAGAAGCCCTATGTACATCAGTGACGGAACCAGACCAGATTTGGGCACTGTGGGGGAGTGTTGGGGGGGGGGGGTCCGGAATTCCGATGATCGCAAGTTAAGATACTTCCAGACGTGCTAGGACGATGAAACTTGGCTTTAATATTAGAGACTTGGCATGATTGGCTTATAAACAGTCAGTTCCCAGAACCGACCATCGGGGGGAGTGTAGGGAGGGGGAATCCTGAACCTTGAGGTACGTATAACTTTTGAACGGGTGATCGGATCTTAATGAAACTTGACAATAGAAAAGAACTCGCGACTCGAATGTCCTATTTAAAGTCCGGATGTAATCCGATGAATGTTGGAGGGGGGTGGAGGGGAGAATCGGAAATCTTGTGACACGCTTAGAGTGGAGCGATTGGGATGACACTTGGTTGGAAGAACAAGCACAAGCCCTAGATACATCTCTGACAGAACCGGACCGGGTTCGGGCCCTGTGGGGGCAGTTGGAGGGGATCCGGAATTCCATGGTTGCGAATTTAGCTACTTCCAGATGTGCTAGGAAGATGCGACTTGGCTTGGAAATTAGACACTTGACAAGATGGCTTAGAAATTGTCAGTTCCCAGATCTGACCATCCCTTAAAGTACTAATCCTAACCGCAAAGTCCTAAAATACCTTTAAGCAATCATTAAAAACTGCCCTTATAATACTTTTCCCGCGCTTTTGACCAAACAATATACTTCAATTCCCAACCTTCTGAACAATCAATAAATTTGTACATTCCCAAGCAGCTCATGATTATTTGTACCTGAGTTCAAACGAGTCCTACTATCTTTTCAAAGGTCAAATCATTTCCTATTGTGCTTCTTTTCTTCCTAACATCGTCAAAGTTCGTATCTCAACCTCACATTGCAACTTATTTTTTTCTTATTACCATTTAAAACATTGACCTTCTTTTGCCTAAAAAGTGCCCTTAGGTTACTTTACTCTTTTAGAGAATCTGTATCTCAAACAAAACATTTTCAAGCTCCAAAGAAAATCTTCCACCATTTCTCACAATTCCCTTTTTTCAGACTCATTAACCCGCAATTATTTATTTATTTATTATTTATTTCAAAATATAGCCAGTTGGGGCTGGGCTGCTACATAACAACTCATTTTATATACACTAAAAGAGAGAAAAAAAAATAAAAAATAAAAATATGCTGAAGGCACGAAGCCTCCAACAAACAAAGTGCACAAAACTCAATCAGGATGGGTCGAACCAACAGTAAATTTCTTTCCCCCACGCTTGCCACAGAGGCAGAGACAGGCGCATTTGCGGACCACACAGAATCATCAGCAGAGGATTGCTCGACGCCAGAATTCGAGACTGAAGAGAAATAACGGAGGAACGACGGATTTCAGGGAGAGAAGGGACTCCTTCACCAACAAACATACCCGAAGCACTACAGTTCCATCTAAACCCATGTAATCACCGGAAAGAGTTGTTATACAGGACGCGAAAGGTCTTTTCGCGCTCGTGAGATTGGTTAGTCACAAGAGAGTAACAATATAGTTGGGGACAGTACATTCTGAAAAGGAACGTCTTGACAGACGCATTGCAGGACCCAAACCTACGAATAAGAAGATTCGCTCTAGCGCTCAGTGACCTCGCTGAAGCATCAACATGGTGACTATCATTGAACGTTGGCGTAAAAATAAATCCAAGATACTTAAAAGTATCCACGAATTTCAGTGTCTGACCAGACAGTAGAACGGGTGGAAGATGAACCAGCTCCAGGCCACGTGGGACAAATGCCGTGCAAATTAAAAAAAATGCCCTTATCATACTCTTCAAAGCTTCTTGCCTCGTCATACTCGTTCACTATGAAAATGAAATAATCCCTACCGTCTAAACGTACCACAAGATTTCCAGTACACTACTCCCAGACAGTTCCTACCTTAGTCCCCCCCAGCAACAATCACACAGATGCGGCTTGCATAACAGCTTTCTTCTTTGCGATTTTAGGCGGGATTGAGACTAGGACGACAGCTTTCTTCTTTGCGACTTGAGACGGGATGAAACTCGGACAACAGCTTTCTTCTTTGTGATTTTAGACGAGATTGGGACTCGGACTACAGTTTTCTTTTTTGCGACTTGAGTTGGGACTGGGACTTCTTTCCCACACAGCAACTGACCTCTAACACTGACGCCACAGCGTAGTTTTTTCCTTTTCAACTTAAAAACTGTAATGTTCACATAAGCCAGATACTTCTTGGTTGGGATTTTCTATGTGGAACACCGTTTGGGCCAAACGGACCGCAGTACCTGTCGCTCAGGCTCTAAAACTTTCTGTCGTTCACCTCACTCCTCTCTGACTGAATCTCTGTCTCTCAGGGTACTAAAACTACTGTCTGTCGTGCACCGCGATGTCTCTCAAGTTTTTAAACTTTCTGTCGTGCACCGCAATATCTCAGGTTTTGAAAATCTCTACCGTGCATAGTTCTGAAACTTGCTCTGTGACTCAATCGGAAGATTCGCGATTATTCTGTTACAAATTTTAATTTCATAAAAAAATTGTTTAAAAAGATTGTATTTTGAGGTAGCTACCTGAGATAGCTAAGTTTCAGAACTATGCACCGCAGAGATTTTCAGAACCTGAGAGTTATTGTGGTGCACGACAGAAAGTTTAAAAGCGTGAGAGACATCGCGGTGAACGACAGACAGTAGTTTTTGTACCTGAGAGAGATCGCCCTGCAGGACAGAAAGTTTTCGAACCTGAAAGAAGGAGAGAGATTCAGTCAGAGAGCATCGAGGTCTCCTCAGACAGGTTCTGCGGTCCATTTGGCCCAAATGGCGTTCCATATTTCTAGCCGTTTCAGCAGTTCAGCTATCGCTCGACAGATCGCATCCAGGAAGGATGAACGGTCGTACGATGTGATGGCATGACTAGTGAAAAACCGCAGATCAAAGAATTTCGGATCGCGGGGTATCGAATCATCTGATTTTTGGTGCAAAACGCGTAAAAATGTTTAAAAAAAAATTAAGTCGTATGCAGTGGATTAATCATGGAAATACGTTTACTTGCATAAAGTCTAGTAGATTCCAATATGGCAGAAACGTTGCATAAACTAGGGTAGGGTAGATAAGTCTCAGGGTAGATGGTGGAGAAAAAAAAAAAATAATTTTGATTGATCAGAACTAATTTTCTATCCGACTGCATAGTCTTACTTGGGGCCTTCTTCTAAGGATACGTTATTTGGTCTTCAAGAAGGTTCTGCTATTAATGATCAGCTCAGGTATATGTTTTTTTTTTTTTTTTTTCGAACAATCGATCATTTTCATGGATAATAAATGCTGACTCAACTATCTTTACAAAAATAATAACGGCACATATTAATGATATTGACTCTTTTTTTTGGTGCAAGATACACCAAATCTGACAAAATCTCAGCTTGTCATTGTGCATCAGCATCGTACTTCAGTAAAAAAAAGTGGACGACCGCGAAAATTGTAATTTTTGTTCTTGAATCTATTTGAATACAAATTATTTGTATTGTTTTGTTGGCGATTGATACATGGTCGAATTCGTCTTTTTTCAGTAAATTATTATTATGGAACCACGTTAGCTGATAAAGCATCTTTCTCCAGAATGGTGCCCGGCATACTGGGACGAGTTTCTCTGCTGGCCCTCGAGTCCTAATGGAACTGTTGTTGAACTACCATGTCCTGTGGGACGCATGAGCCAGTCTGAAAGTGAGTAAATACCAATTTAATATTTATCTTACCCTAGCGTCGGAGTCGCTGAACTTTGCCACAATCGTCAAAACAGTTCAAACAATGTACACAACGGATACGTCAACTACGATGCTTCATCAGCGATATTTTGGCCCTTCTTGGCAAGGATCCTCGTCAGGCTTTCAGTCTTCAGGGTCAACGTCGGGGAAGGAAACAAACCTGTAATCAAAAGAGTTACGGGAAAGGTATGCTTCTTTGAACATTCGCGATCTTTGAACAGTTCAGTTTGGGCCAAATGGTAAAATGAAGGCTCAAAACATCCATTCAAGGAGTCTTGGGAGCCTTTGCGTAGCTACTCCCGCTGACTGCTAGTTGATTTATGTCAGAGGAAGTGCAGGGAAATGCCAAAGTTCAGGGTAACTATATAACGTTCTTAGAAGCATACCTCTACTATAAATCGAAGTATTCTCGCATTTTCAGTGTTTAGATTCCCTACGTTCAAGTCAACAGTACAAAATAGGAGAGAAATGGAGAAGCTGCCGACTTCTCACTGGACTCCAAGGATATTAATTGTTTAATCCTTACAGGATGCCAAAACGAGGAAAGAAATGGCGAACTTAAAAATATTAATTGCCGACCTCTCATAGGATACTAAACATAGGAAAAGAACGATACAGCTTTCCAGTGTTTCGTGTCCTTGAGTTCTGGTGCAACTTTCCTCGTTATAGTTTGCCTTTCTTGGTTTTAGTTGGCTTTCCTGGATTTCTCGGGTACCATGCCCTTCCTTCCGTTTCCTGCTATTTTTTGTTCCTAATTCGGAAGGTCGGAAGGACAGGGCTGGATGTTGTCAGGTTAGCTCGTAGCAGAAAATAAAAAGAAGTGAAGAAATATTTAGCTGGTAAACGAGTAAAATGCGCAGAAAGCAGCTACATATTTGACAGCTTCCATTTCTTTCATTAAATTTGTTTTTCATAGCTGCCCTGTTTTCAAGAAGAAATGGAAGCCTATGTATACTCAGTTCAACCATATTTTCTTGTCCGTATATAAGGATGTCCCGGTCGACTTCAGAATAATTTTCGGTTTTCTTCGGATTCGGGTCAGTTTACTTTTCCGGTAGGGAACAAGTATAGATATGGATTCAGGACGCAATCTTACCTTTATATCGACGCTGTAGTGGATTAAGGTTGAACTTGTCGTCAAATAAAACTTTTCCGGTTCTGGTCCGGCAGTTTTCCGGATTAGGTCAGAATCCGGACGAACTACTTGTCCTAAGAGAATAGAAAGTTCAAAGTGTCTCCGTTAACCCTATATCGAACCTGGATGTATTCGACTTCAGATAAAAGGTAGGCTATAGCCTACTTAAGCCGATTTCCTTTTTTTTGCCGGATTCAGGGTCATCTACTTGACCGGTGAAAAAATGAGGTTCAGATCTGGATTCCGCAAGTCTCCTAACCCTTTATTCAACTCTAATATTATATTAAAAAAATATTGTTCATCGCTTATTCTGAAACCCCCTCCAATCGATCCTAGCACCTGGTTTGAACGAAATATCTCAACCCCTTAGAGAGATCTCGAGAGTTAACAGACCGACGGACAGAAGGTCTGGTGGACGGATTGACTTCACAAACTCATAGGTATCTTGTCACTAACACAGCAGGACTAGGTAAAGAGTTTTCTGATAGGAACAAACCGGAGATGCCCTAAACGGTCAATTGGATTCCTATTATACCAGTTAGTATCTTCAATCAGTCAATTAGTTCTGTATACGCAGTCTAGAGCCGATACAAAAGCGCCAGAGAAATATAACAAACAAGGTAAACGACACACGAATCCAAAAACGATTAGCCTACCTGATCGAGACCGTGTGAACCGACAGAAGAAGTTCGCCGGAGCGGAAGACTGTGGCGGATAATACGATTGCGCGCAATTAAGATTAAAGGACCTCTCTTGCTTATTCTGTCTTTTCTAACATACCTAGCTCGCTTATGGAATTATAAGCTTCTAAAATCCCCACCTTTCTCCATTGTTTCGTTTAGTGCGTATCAATTTTTAGCGCTTTTTCAGCTGTGCCGACTTTTGCCCAACATACAACGTAAAGTTTGCCAGAATCTTGAACGTCCACTGATAACTCTTTCACACATAAGGATATGAGAATCTTCTGTTTTTGAAATTATTTATTTGCTTAGTTTCCGTCTTTTTAACCACGGCGCGTTCAGTTTTAAAATGTTTTGCGCCCAGGTGCCGCGTCGCAGAGCAGAAGGCTGGATAAAGTCGACAAGCGCTAACAAGAAAATCGCATAATTTAGGTGCAAAGTAATGGTATTTTCGAAAAGCGTTTCTTCTTCATAGTGAAAAGGTCATTTCTAGTAAGAGTTGTGCTTAAAGGAATTCTTGGAATGTTACAAGCAACCAAGAAAGGAAACAATGCAATTAAAACAGAAATTTCCTGCAGCAATTGAAGAAATAGTCCAGTGAAGCATAAATTGTGATAAAAGCTACTTTTTGGAGTTCAAACATTTTTTGGGGTTGTTTGATGCCTTGGCATCGGCGAATTTGAGGATTTCAGTTTAAGCCAAGCAAATATTTGAAAAACTTTGTGCAAACAATGGTTCAATAAAGTAAAGTCAAATAAAACCCGTCCACCATGTTTTAATAGCCTCAGTTCATTCGGATTCTCTAATGGCTAAGTTACGAAGTCCAAAGTGTCTCGACATTTTGCATTACTTGCAGGACCACCTGAAATATTTCAGCTGAAGAAGAAGAACAAAAATTAAAACCACGTTACATGGACAAATAGTCAGGGGGCTCCGCGCCGAAAAACAAGGAAGGGGAGGATCCCTGTTCTTTTGTTTTTCTTTGGTCCGGATCCCTGTTCTGAGGAAGGACCCCTGCATAGATTTAAGTAAATGAACCCTGCTCTGACTCCAGTGTTAAATTCGTAAACGAACCCTGCTCTGACTCCAGTGTTAAATGCATTAACGAACCCGGCTCTGACTTCGGACTAAGACAAATTTAAGTCAACGAATCCGGCTCTATAAGATAATTTAATTTCGTTCTTATTGCCAAAGGAAAGCTGAAAGATTTGGATCTTAGCTGATATTAAATTGTTACTTTATTATTGATTTTTTGCTGTTCTAGAGGTGGAAAATAGAACCAAATGGTTCGCACCGACAGATCCTAATTTTCCTGCCAAGTCTAAGTGAGAACATGTAAAGTTTCTTTCCGGACAGTTATTATTAGCTGCGGTCGATACTTGTTATTATTTTCGTTCCAAGTACCGCCGTGATAAATAAAAAATATAAAAGAAGGTCCCCCCTCTTCTTATTTTCGTTCCGACTAGTACGATGGTACTTGTGATGGTTGAGAGGATCACCCGTGATAATAACTATCGGTTCAGCAAGAAATCCCGTAAGGTGGTGACATGTGTCCGCTCTGTTATTACTTGCCGTCCAGAGATCGTTGTAGCTACCACAATAAAGAGGTGGCTAATCCTCATAACTTGTCATAACTTTCTGGAATGCAGCTAGAACGCAAGTGTCAGCAAAACAGCTTTCCTTTTAATCATCTTCTTCTTCTTGGAAAACACTCTTATTTATTTTTTTATTGACCCATCCCCTCGAATTTTTGGCGACCTCCCCTCGTTTTTTGCGACCAGCCCTAGGTTTTACCAACCTACAATTCTATATAATTTTAGACCACCATAATTATGTTTTCGCTCGTAATCAGCGACAATGGAAACTAACTAGATCTACGTTGCCTGGGCAACGTGAAATATTGCAGCAACATTTTGTGTTTTGTTTCTCCGCTCCGCTCCAACCCATCGAGGTTTTTCAAAATGGTATGTTCCAAGACAAATTTTTTCTGAACTGATGACAGATTCCTCAATCACATGTCTATACCTCAGCGTTGAAAAAAAAAAAACAGAATATCGGAAGTAGGGACTAAATTGTAACTTTTCAGTGATCAAAATACCATAGATACCATAGATAGAGATCAAATAAAATGTGCACTAATTTGCACAAGTTTCTAGCCCTCATGAACCCCTTCCAGCAACCGATTCCTAGTTATAGGTACCTCTCCCGGTGATAGACATGGTATCACATTGTAGGACGGCCATTTTTAAATGGCCGTCGAGGTTATTATTCTGATTTGAACCGAGATGGAGGTATGTTATCTATCATAACTTTTTCGAAACAGAATATTTTTATAGGTGGTACTGATTCTCCTTTTTTTTGAACTTTTTTGCTAATGGGGTAGGGAATTTTATTTATAGCAATTCATAGGATTATTAGGTACACCGACTAGCAAAAGTTCCCAACCCCTCGTCGCCGAAGATGATTATGGTCTAACAGGCGATTTTTGCTTACAAGTCCCCTACATGTCTCACAATTGGGATCGGCCTATTTTTGCTTTCAGTGTGTACCTTACTACCAAAGTTGCCAACCCCTCAAAACTTTCAAAATGGTATTTATCTCATGAAGGATTTTTTGTACAAGAAACGGGTGACATAGACTTTGATCAGCTCATCAATGTCTACCGATTGCCAGGGGCGTCGCAAGTGCATTTTCGGTAGGGGGGGGGGGGGGGGGGCAGAGCCAAAATTCTACCGAATCTCAAAGATTTTACCGAATCCTAGAACTAAGATTCGAGTTTTAAACGTAGGAAGAGTAACAATAAAGGGCAGCATGAAAGACGATAAGCCAATTATTAGGCGGCGTTTTGGCGAAGCCCACAAGGAGAATATATTGCCGGGCATTATTGCAGTAACATCTTCTATCTATTATAGCCACTAGAAAAATAAATCGACCTCCGCAGGCGAAAATTTTCGAAATCCATTTTTTCGGTATGCTAAGATTTAACTGCTTCTCTTACAAATTCTATCATTTACCGCTGATTAAATACCGAGACTCTAAGAAGTTCCAGAAACCAGATGGAGCGACGTTCCGGCAGCAGCAGCAACTGTAGTCTAGTTAATATACTACCCATAATCACATAAAGTGAGAACCGCAGGCGATTTTTTTTTCTTTTTCCTGCCAAATTTAATTTCCATTCAGATTCTAGCTTTTAATGTTTCGAAATCTCAATCCTAAATCTGTCTTAAAACCCCGTTAAATGACGCGCCCTTCCACAAAATAGAGAATATTACGAAAAGTGCTGCAGGCGGAATTTTCGAAATATTTATGATTATATATTCATTTTGGGATCCAGAATAAAACTAAGGACTATCGATGATATCACAGATCATCCCTTTTGTCTGCGACCAGTGCTTCACTCGACCTCTTCCGAATTTCGATGCTCGTGGTAACTTCCGAATCCTGGCCATTATAACGAATAAATTACCGAATCCCAGTTATTGTACCGAATAAGTTTATATTGAAAGCATGTTCGGGATCCAAAATAAAAGTAAGGACTATCGATGATATCACAGATCATCCCTTTTGTCTGCGACCAGTGCTTCACTCGACCTCTTCTGGGTTTCAAGGTTCGTGATAACTTCCGAAATTTTGGCAATTATACCGAATAAATTACCGAATCCCAGTTATTATACCGAATAAGTTTTGACCGATAGCATGTTCGGGATTCTGTATAACTACCGTATCCCGGTCATACCGTATCCTTCGGCCCAAGATTTTACCGAATCTCAAAAAGGTGGTGGGGGTGCTTCACCCCCCCCCCTTGCGACGCCCGTGTCGATTGCTGTTGAAAAAAAAATTCTATCCGTATTAGTCCAAAAGTTGACCGTTTTGATGTAGGCCAACTGTCTAATATCCCCACTAATTTCTTTGGCAATTAGAGAACTTTTAAAGTATCCTTTCGACACTATCGCCGTCATTTGCCAGTCATGTCTTTCCCGTTACTGGGCATTGAAAACACCACATATGAGACCTCATTTTAAACTAGAGGTATTTACGATTCGATGGAGGTATCGTATCCTTCATTCACTTAGGATAACACCATCAAGGATAGGCAGAACTTTAAAGAAACGGGCCTCATAGGGACAAAAAGGGGGATAATTTCTAATTAGAAATACAGAAAATTACAGAGGTTTAGTTTTCTGTTTCTGCTTGTTCACAATGACAGGTATTAGAAATAAACACATAGACTATCGCCAGACTGAAATCTCCAGTAGGTGTGTCGGAAGAATTTTTGAAACATCTACCATGGTAATTGACGGACCCAACCCAGGACAGACAGGTATAATTGAGGTTGTCGGCAAAGGAAAGAGTGCGACTTCTACGAAGACTACTGACATTGGTACTTATAGCCTGTGCCGCACTTTTGAGACACGGTTGGATGGGCTTACCCTCTAATTTGTGATTCCTTCCAACTCAACTTTGTGTCCTTTATGTTAAAGCCAAACTTCTTTCTGCTGGATATGGATCAGTCACAACCGGGGTCATCGAATCCGAGAAGGCCTCAACGAGCAAATATATCTGTTTGCAAGAAGTTTAGAGCAAAAGAGGCGGCTGACGTTTTTTTCTCAATTTGGGTGACGCGCCTTTCTGACTTGTCGGATAGCGACCAAAAAGAAGAGTCGGATAGCAACCGAAGCGAAGGCTGGAGCCAGAAAAAGGATGCGAACCGAAAGCAGTTTTCCGGTTTGTCCAGAAATTTTAGAGGAAATGGAACGAGAGTTGCAGCAGGAACTGAACTTCAAAACTGACCCTGACGAAGAGCCACAGTTAGAACACGCCAGAGGCTCCAAACTCATAAAAGATGCCTAGAGCTGGAGAAAGAACTGAATATCAGCGTTGACGAGCAGATGATTCCCTTCTAAGGGCAGACGAAGATGAAATAATATATCCTGTAAAAGCCTCGGCCTTTGGGCTTGAAGTCCCCTGTGAGGCGTCTGGAATTGACCAATGAAAAACAGCCCATATCGGCGAAGCTCATAAGAATTTATTCTCGTTTTTATTTATCTTCGCAAGAAGCTGGAGTAGGACAGGAAGGTGCTATCGTCCTCAGACTTGTCCAACAAATTTAGAACCATATTTACTTCGACAATTTTTCCCCACCCTTCCACTCACCAAAAAGTTAGACTCTGACAGTTTTCTTGCAGCTTGTATAACACGATAAGACAGGCTTGGTATAGCAAAGCTGTTAGAAGAACAAGAGCTCACGAAGAAAGGAGAGGTGCATGGGATGAGAAGTGCGAGTCGGACAAGGGAATAAGCTTAGTTCGCTGGTACGACAACAGCATAGTCACTCTGGCTTCAAACAACTATTGAGCTGGTCAAGGAGAAGTTTTCAGATGTTGGAGTAGTGAGAAGAAAATGTACATCGAAGTTCAATATCCTGATGTCACTGGAAACCACAAGCGTAACATGATGGTTGTCAAGAATTCGATCATCTTATCGCGTCATACAGCACCGAAACAGAAAACAGAAAATGGACATTGAAGCACCGACGTTTCGAGCATCGAGATAGTTCCTACAAGCCCGTCTCTCTTTTAAGTTTTAAATGACATAGCCGAAGCCTTAATCCACTGTGAACATGAAGGTACTCCTTGACGACGGCGTGGTCTACCATGCAGAAATGATACCAGTAGTAGCGACGGAACGACATCTCCTTCGGCCAACTTCCTCTTTTACGTCAATGTCAACAGCAACTCCAACTTTCGGAAAAGAAAACGTAAGAGATGACAAGTTGAACCGCTTCCAGATCCTCAATGGCGGCCGGGAAGCACTCTGCTGAGTGCTGAGCGCTGGTGTTCAAAAACGAACAAAAAAGGGATCAAGCACCAAGTACACAAAGTATGCTGATGTCCTTTGCTCAGTAAAAGTACCTCTGTCGGTAAACTTCCATTTCGTATATGACACTATGAATAAAGCTGTGACCTCAAAGCCTCAGCATGTCACTTCACAGAGCTTTGATATATATTCTTTAGGCCTAGCCATGTCAATTGACATTTCTATGAATCCATTGACGTAAGGTGATGAAACTTACACAATTTCACAATGTTCACTTTTACACATTTGATTTGATACATTTGATACCATTTCTCTTCCTCAATCCCAAGTGCGAAAAAGTGAATGATAAACACAGTAGAAACCGCGAACACAAATGGGTAGAAACAATGGATAGCAGCACTTTCGGACTCATGGGACAATGGCACTTTTGCAAATTTTTCTATTTATCACTCCAAGAAGATTTATGGTCTGTGGTGCCGGGGAACTGCCGCACATATTTA
Organism: Branchinecta sandiegonensis; assembly: GCA_030848855.1. Lineage (NCBI taxonomy): Eukaryota > Metazoa > Arthropoda > Branchiopoda > Anostraca > Branchinectidae > Branchinecta > Branchinecta sandiegonensis. Next base: position 7,166,292 of record JAUPMV010000011.1, read on the forward strand.
GCATTTATAGATTTTAGTCCATCAATTTGAAAATGCTTTCTGCCTGCTTGCCTGCTAGAACGGAGCTTTCCACTCGAAAGCAGAAACATGTTGTGAATAACAGTTTGCCAGGTCGGAATTGTCAGGCGATATCCGAAAAATATAGCTATTGCTTTCATTTTAATTCAGAATAAGAAAATCGGGCCGAGAAATTCTGTTCAGTTATGACAAGAACCTGGTTATGGCGAATACCTGTCTCAAGCCGCCGGATGTGTCCAAAGACCAGTTTGATGGATTTTAAAGGACCTGTCTTACCTATAATACACCCGTGGCTACCAGTACTTTGTGCCCAATGGATGACCACTGATTAACTCGCCCTTTGTGTTTTACTTCATCTGTAGTGCTGTATATATTTTGTCATTGATCGCTAATTGTCTTTTCTCTCTTTTGTTCTTTGTTTTTTCTTCCATTTACTCCGTTCTTGTTCAGTTTGAATGTAACGGTTTATAAAGAATATACACACATACATACATACATACTTCCATAGTCACTTCATATATTCTAAACCCGGAGACCCCATAATTTTGTACAGTACATTCTAACCCCTCTAACAAAACCACGCTGATTTTCTCACTTGCCGTGTTTTGCTACCTTCGATGTGTATCACGCTGTCGATGGTTGTCTGCGAGAAGTTTTTCCATCAGAAAAAACGGTTATGTAAATTGATTCCCTGTTTTTGTTACAAGTCAACGGGTCTGGGAAAAGGCTTAAAACAGCAAAAACCATGGGTTATTTGTTGAAAGTACAGCCCACTTTTAAAGTATTCAAATGTTTTAAAATACTTTAAGTTGAAAAATAGTGCGAGGGATCCTTTAACGATCTGAAAAACGACTAGTTGAAAGAAACCATCTCAAAGAATAAGTCAAGTTTTCGCTAATTTTCAATGATCTTCATGACAAGCTGCTATCAGGGGTGGCCCGAAGCACCCAGGCCAGGGGGCGTGAGACCCCTCGTTTCAACGACTCTTGTATCGGAATATACGACTCGTACGTACCTACAAAAATGAACTGTTGCGACTACGCGGCAATGGCGCACATTACCCGCCAACAAATAATAGAGCCGGTGTAAAACTAGCTGCAATGCATCAGCTGAAACTATTCTTGTAATAAAATTTTTTTTTATACATAACTTCATAGCCTCAGCTTAACATTTCAACTTTCGCTAAACAGGCAAGCTGTCAACGCCTGTACCTGGGACAAATGAAAGCAAGCGCCGCAGGCGAATTTTTTTTAATCTGCCCTTGTCTAGAAAGATTCTAGCCAGCCTTCAATGTGTTTCAAATCTAAAAAGTTCCAAGCCTAATCGCCAAGTAAATGACACACCGTTCCCCTAAATAGAGAATACTATGAAATGCGCCACAGGCGAAATTTTGTGAGACGCCGAGGAGCAGACCGTCTTTTTGCGATCCCATTGAAAAGCACAAAACATCTTTGAAATCACAAATCTGACCGTCGAAAAAAGTGACAAAATAGTGGCCATAGAAAACAAAGTAGACACAAAGTAGGTTAGGAAAACAAAATAGACAGAAATTAGATTTGTTCCGAATTAAAGCAAAAAAAGTAATTTTCAAGGTAAAGACACGCTTATTCAGAAGAAAACGAAGAAGTTTGCCAGTGCATAAAAAGAAAAAAAACGGATTTATGGACGTAAACGCCTAGGAGCAGAGCGTCTTTTTGAAACCCCAATGAAAAGTTAAGAACAGCTATGAAATCACGACTCTGTCCATCGAAAAAAGTGAGAAAATAGTGCCCATAGAAAAGAAAGTATAGATTTGCTCCGAACTAAATAGCAAAAAAAGTAATTTTTACGTTCAAAACACACTTCCTCAGAAACGAAACGAGGAAAACAATTTTGCCAGTGCAAAAAAAAAAATCCAGATTGACGAACGTAACGAACTTTTGGTCTTGACCTGACAGGAGTTTACAGATAGAAAAAGACGCCGGTTCGCCGACGAGGCTTGAGCTGCGTTTTTTTTATGATTTGAGTTTCATTGTGTATGTACCTACGCACCGTTTTATTTATCATTCGACACACTGTACTTTCATGTCGAAAACTAGAGCAGGTAAAGCTACAGTGAGCTACATCTTAAGAATCGCAACTTAAAACTGGTTTGCAGAATATGATTCTACGCGACAGAAGATGCTATACACAGCAAATGAAGAAGAGAAGTTCCCTTTTAGAATATCTTAAACATAAAAGAGATCATTTTCGAGTCGTATGAGTGTCCTGGATTTTACGAAGTCTTTTCAGATGTGCTTTAACACTAGCATACAGGGGCGTCACGTAGTTGGGGTGGATGCCCCCCCCCCCCTCCCCCGATGTTGTCGGCCAGCCGGTAAAAAATAGCTGAATCGGCGCGAAGCGCCGCGATTTTTCGTAAAAACAGTCGATTTTTTGGGGGGAATAGTCGATTTTTCTTCAAAACAGTCAGTTTTTCGTAAGCCGATTTTTCTTTAAATCAGTCGATTTTTGTCAAAACAGTGTTTTTTTCCACAAAGAAAGCCGGTAAAAATTACCAGCCAGTCGGTAAATACCTTGCTCCTCCCATATTTGATAGTTTTCAATTGTTTCCAATCGTTTTCAGTTGTTTCAATCGGAAACACTTGGTTTTGTTTCTCATATCATGAAATACAGACCTGATTTTTAACAACGATAATAGGGAAGTTTAGTTTTGTTTTATTTCACTAAATGAAAATAGTTCAAGTGAAACGGTGAATCTGAAATTCCAACCGAAAACGGTTGGAAACAACTGTTTCCAATCGTAATTTTAGAACTGTTTACGATCGTTTTTTTTTCAAGTGGTATTTAACAATTGTTTACGATCGTTTTCAGTTGTTTTCGATCGGAAACAGTTGTTTTCGATCGGAAACAGTTGGTTCGGTTCGAAGTCCCGAAACAAGACCTGATTTTTAACAACGGTAGTAGGGCAGGTGAATGTTTTTAGTTGTAAACGGTCAAAATAATTTCACTGAAACGGCGAGTCTGAATCCCAATCGCAAACGATTGGAAACAACCGTAGATTTTTAGCAGTTGAATTTTTTTTTAGTTGAAAACGATCAACATAGTTTAGCTCCCTCATGGAAATAATTAAGTCGTAAACAACTATTAAAAATTGTAATTTTCCGATCGTTTTTTTTCATACCGATTCAAAACGATCGTTTTAGATCGTAAAAATGCAATTGGAAATAGTTGTTTTCAATCGTAAAATATCGATTGGGAACAATCGGTTTCGATCGTAAAAACAACCGTTAAACAACCGTTTCCGATCGTAAAAATACGATTGGAAACAACTGGTTTTGATCGTAAAAATACGATCGTTAACAACTGTTTACAATCGCAAACGATTGGAAATAACCGTTTACAATCGTAAACAACTGTTTCCAATCGTAAAAATACGAGCGTTTCCAATTGTTTACGATTGGAAAAATGTCCCATAATACAACTGGAAAAAAATGATGATGATGATGATGATTTTTTTACGACTTGAATTATTTCCATACGGGTCCAGATGTGCTAGGACGATGAAAATTGGCTTGAATATTAGAGACTTAACAAGATTGGCTTTTGCTTTGTTTTATGGCACTTGCCTTCCAGCCAAGTGCCATAAACCGATCACTTTCCGTCAGTCGGCCTGTCGGTCGGTCAGCCCGATGATCGCGAGTTTAAGGTACTTCCAAATGTGCTAGGATCATGAAACTTGGCTCTAACATTAGAGATTATGCTGGAGACAGCGAAGTCTCGAAAGCAGGTACAGTGTTGCCACTAATAACGCATTTCGCGGTACAATACCGCGATTCTGATGGAAATACTGCATATAATTTTGATTATACCACATTTCGCAATCATACCGCGAAATGGCGAAAAGGCAATTCTAGCGTTGGTGAATTCGAATTTATAAGAACAACATTGGAAGATAGATTTTAAGATGTAGATAACTGCGAAATGCAAAAGCCATCCATAACTGCAGATCGGTTGTCATCAGGACATATCTGTTCTTTTAAACCGTATTCCTATGAATGTTGAAACCTTAGAAAAAATACGAGTTCCGCAAACCCGCTAGCTAGCATGTGTTTTCCCGCATTTTATGGCAGATTTTTCAGACGGTTCAGGGGGGGGGGGGCGTGTAGGGTGACTCACTCCCAGTGCTTCAGCGAATCATACTCTCAGTAGTAAGTTTTGAGCTTGTCTGAATGGCAGTATTGTGTTTCGAGCTTGCCAAAGTGACATAAAGGCAAGACCTAAATCCAACCAAACTTGAATTTCTTTAGCAAAACTTGAATTTCTCCCCAAAATGAGGTTTTTTAGTCGTACGGTAAACATAGGGAGGGGCGCTGCGCCCCCCCCCCCTTTCGGGACGCCTCTGTTTTCAGTTTCGAAATCATGGTTTTCACCCTGTTACGTACAGTTAGAACACATCTGGCTTCATCGTACCATTACGTCTACATTTTAGTAGTAAACAGTCTGATTTTCAGAATTTTTGCCTGCGGTGCAAAGTTTCAACATTATCTGGTTTTGTGCAAAATTCTGCTGATTTTAGTATAAAACAGGATGTTAAAAAAAAAACATGTCTTTAGAGGTTAGGTTTGAACATAGATCTGCTTTGAAGTATTATAATGACGGACCTTACAACTGCACCATTTTTTTTTACTCTATATTCAGAACAAATCTACTTTCCAATTGTTTTAATCTGGAAAGCCACTAACTTCTTTCGGAGGGGACAGAATGAAAGCAATGCCATGATAATGCTTGTTTATTGAGCCAAAAGACCATACAAGATTTTGGTCACTTTACACTTCACAAATAAACTATCACACCTCTAGAAATACTATGCTACGTAAACTAAGCTAAATTTTCATTCCTGAGACTTAATCCTTCAGTCACATACTTACAAACATCTACGATACATTTGGGGTTCATAGATTTCAGGATGCAGGGAAGCCATGTACCACTTTCCGGCGAAATACCCTACTACGTTTGGGAGTTATCGGGGTCACAGACAGATGAACATATCTGTGATATCATAAGTAACCCTTACTGTCGTTCGGAATCCAAAAAATAAAAGCACGTCATTTGGGTGAGGTTAAATTCCAGGCTTGGGATTGGAGCAACGTCGTATGGGAAGTAGTTCAATTTTGCCAGAAAAAAGGCGAATTTAAAAAATGTCTATATCGGCTAGTGACCGAGTGGTCATATATGTATTATCGGGCATTCAAACCTCCACCCGCTCCCCTGCTTTAGAACACTAATTCGGGGAAAAAGTTCGCTTTTTCTTAGTTCGCAGAAAGGGATTACTGGCCGCTGCGAAACGGGCTTTAAGCCCCACGATGATAGGGGTTAGAGACAAGGGAATAACGGAGGACTTACTCTTCCCGAAGCCCCCGGCTAATTGGAAGCTTAAACTAAGCTTTGATATTTTCTGGAAGCTGTGCAGTTCTTTACGGCTTAAGGGGGTTCCTCCAGTATCAGGTGTTACACTGTCAGAAGTTTCATAACAGATAACACGAGGATGCGCGGTTTCAGCAGATAATGTGTAACATGTAACACTTCGGAAATTATCTGTTGTGTTTCAAAATGTTATGCATAATAAGGGTTACCATCAGGAAGAACCGAAAAACTGCTAAAAAGTATCTGCTGAGTTTTCCGACATCATGACGACAAGGAACAAAGTCAGTAGATGCTTTTTTGGCTCTTCCTAGCAAAGCTTGTTATGCATAACATTTCATGCATAACGTTTTCAAACACAACAGATAACATCCGAAGTGTTATCTGTTACGCAATATCTGTTGAAATCGCGCATCCTCGTGCTATCTGTTATGAAACTTCTGACAGTGTATGTTAGCTTGCTCACAGTCCGGTCAGATTTCGTATGCGAAAAAAACGCATACGAAATCCGCGTATAAGAAAACCTGTTTGCGATGCGTCAACACTTCGAAGCGAAGTAGGAAATTTGCATCCGAAAGTGAACTCAGATTATATGTGCACGTTTCTCGCATAATAATAGTCATTAATATCGTTTTTTTGAAGGCATGATGAAATTCATCAACGTGATAGCCTACTCGATATGCAGCGAACCCAGTTACAGAAAGACATCTCCCGTCATCTGGTATTCCAGTCAAACCAAACTATGAACCGAACTGTCAGAGGTTTCATAACAGATAATACGACGATGTGCAGTTTCAGCCGACAACACTTGGGATGTAATCTGTTGTGATTTTGAAACTATTACGCATTAAATATTATGCAAAACACCCATTGCCAGGAAAAGCCGAAAACCGCCAAAAAAGCTAAATATTGCTGATTGCGAATCACATTTGATAATGCAAAACGGATCAGCAGAATTTTATTAAAGCTATATTTCGGCCCTTCTTGGCAAGGGTCTGCTGACTTTTTTTTATCTGTCGTCATGATCTCGGAAAAATCAGCGGATGCTTTTTCGGCGGTTTTTTGGCTCTTCCTGGCAATGCTTGTTATACATACATTTAATACATAACTTTTTCAAAGTCGCAACAGATGACACATCCCAAGTCTTGTCTGTTGAAACTGCGCATCGCTGTGTTATCTGTTATGAAACTTTCTGACAGTGCAAATTTAACTAAATAGTTTGAAAATGCATACTGTCACCCGTTACGGACAGTGCTCACTTACGATGAAGTTAAGTCTACAGTGTATACCTTGTTTTTATGGCACTTGTAGCCTCTGGCTCAAGTGCCGTATACCGATCACAATTCCGTCTGTCGGTCTGTCGGTCGGTCCGAGTTTTTTGTCCCACATATCCGAGTTAGGGTACTTCCAGATGTGCTAGGACAATGAAACTTGGCAGGCATATCAAGGACCCGACCAAACGAACCTGGAAATAATCAGTTTCCCGATCTGACTATATGCGGGGGAGTGGGGGCGCTCGAAACTTGAAAATTTAGGGCATTTTGTCACACTTTTTCGAGTGAGGGTACTTCCAGATGAGCTAGGACAATGAAACTTGGCAGGAATATCAGGGACCCGACCAAACTAACCTGGAAATAATCAGTTTCCCGATCCAACCATATGCGGGGAAGTGGGGGCGCTGGAAACTTGAAAATTTAGGGCATTTTGTCACTTTTTTCCGAGTTAGGGTACTTCTAGATGAGCTAGGACAATGAAACTTGGCAGGAATATCAAGGACCCGACCAAACGAACCTGGAAATAATCAGTTTCCCGATCTGACTATATGCGGGGGAGTGGGGGCGCTCGAAACTTGAAAATTTAGGGCATTTTGTCACACTTTTTCGAGTGAGGGTACTTCCAGATGAGCTAGGACAATGAAACTTGGCAGGAATATCAGGGACCCGACCAAACTAACCTGGAAATAATCAGTTTCCCGATCCAACCATATGCGGGGAAGTGGGGGCGCTGGAAACTTGAAAATTTAGGGCATTTTGTCACACTTTTTCGAGTTAGGGTACTTCCAGTTGTGCTAGGACCATCAAACTTGGCAGGCATATCAAAGACCCGACCAAACAAACTTAGAAATAATCAGTTTTCTGATCCGACCATTTGGGGGGGGGGGTGGAGGGCAGGGGAATCCGGGAAATTGAGAAGTGTGTAACTTTCGAACGGATGATCGGATTGTAATGAAACTACATAACTGAATAGAGTATATATTTGTAATGTCCTGTTTAAAGTCTTGACCTGATTCGGTAGCCAGGGGGGAGTTGGGGGGGGGGGGAGACCAGAAATTTCAAGAAACGGTTAGAATGGAGGGATCGGAGTGAAACTTGCTGGGAAGAACAAGCATCTGCTCTAGATAAGTCCTTTAGACCATTGTACTGGATCCGGACACTTATGGGGGGGGGGGGTCCCGGAATTCCGGTGATGGTGGTTTTGGGGATTTTCACGATGAAACTTGGCAGGCATATCAGGGACCCAATCAAACTGACTTCAAAATAAAAATTTTGTCGATCAGATAATGGTGGGGGGAGTGGAAGGGAGGGGAATCCGAAATTTTCAGTCATGCGTAATTTTGGAATGGGTGATCGGATTCGAGTGAAATTTAAGAATTGAACAGAGGACATCTCCGATGATTTTTTTCATATCCGGACCGGATCCGGCAACTATTGGGGTGGGGGGGAATACGTGACCCGTTTAGAATGGAGGGACCGGGATGGAACTTTGTGGGAAGAACAAACAGATGCTCTAGGTAAGTCATTTGCTGAATCGGATTGGCTACGTGCACCGCGGGGGAGCTGGGGGGGGGGGGGGGGGGTGGACCGGAAATCTCGGGAAACGGTTAGAATGATGGTATCGGAGTGAAACTTGCTGGGAAGAACAAACATCTGGTCCATGTAAATCTCTTACATAATTTGACTGGATCCGGAAACTTGAGGGGGGGGGGAGGAGGGGGTTTCCCGGAATTCCATTATTGGGGGATTTTCACGACGAAACTTGGAAGGCATATCAGGGACCCGGTCAAACTGACATGGAATAAAAAAAAAATCCTCGATATGATAATCTTGGGGGGGGGGGAGTTGAGGGAGGGGAATCCGGAATATTGAGTCATGCATAACTTTGGAACGGGTGATCGGATTCGAGTGAAATTTAATAATTAAACAGAGGACATTTTTCTCTTGTAACCTTTTTCATTTCCGGACCGAATCCGGCAATAATTGGGGGGAGTGCGGAAAATACTTGACCCGCTTAGACTGGTGTGATCTGGATCGAACTTCGTGGGAATGACATACAGATGCTCTGGATTAATCATTTACAGAACCGGATTGGCTCCGGTTATTTTGGGTGGAGTTGGAGGAGGGGGGGGGGGGGGGGGGGTCTGGGATTCCGGTGATCGCGCGTTAAGGTACTTCCAGATGTGCTAGGACGATGAAACTTCGCTGGAATATTGGAGACTCAACAACATTTGCTTAGAAATTGCTACGTCCCGAATCCGATTATTCCTTAAAGTACCAATCTTGACCGCAAAGTAAAAAAAATACTTTTAAGCAATATATGCATTTTCGTGATGCCCATCAGCCCATTAGCAGTTTTGCCTCAAGGGTTTCGCTTACAAATGAAGTTCCAGCTCCCTTAGAGCGCGCATCTCAACCGCAAAGTACCGTCGAAACTTACTTTTGATCAATCAAATCATCTTGACCCATGCAAGTGCCATATGAGCTTACAGCTCTTGTTTTGTGACTTATATTAACATTCCAGGCGTAAGAAACGGGTAGGAACCGTTATACTGCCACACTCAAGCCAGATTACTTGATCATTACCCCAAGCAAGTGGAGAGTGAGAGAACCGTGCGCAGACAATTCCGATAAGATTTCGCATTCGATATTTGTATCACTACGCTATCAGTGTTCTATCACTGTTGATATACTTCTATAGTAATTTTGGACAGAGTAGAAAATTTTCGCTCGCATATAAAAATGGCTCCGATACAATAGAATGCTTTCTACCCACATCGGAGAGAAATTTTGGGACCGAAAAAATACATTTGATGCGTCCGAAATACGGCACGACGTCTTTACAATAAAGGCGCATTCTCGCCTTTCGCCGAGGACTCCTTGGGGAATTGAAGAGAACGGCGAGAATAGAGGGAGTCACTCCACACGGACTCCGCGTCCGGAAAACAACGAGAACACGAGGAATGCTTCCAAAATGAATTTTCTTCTAAAATTTTACATGCAGTAGACGAAATTAGTCTGGATCCACTTTGTTTTCGGTTTTGTTGATTCTGATTGTTTGGATTAATTTTACATTGCACCAACACCAGCAAAAACTGATTCCCCTCTGAATCGGAAGGGAGTCCTTTTTGATGATGGTGATGCTAATCGGAGCATTCCCCGTCCTTGGGGACAAAAACGCGGGGACTCCTCAGGTGGAGTCCTGGGGGAACGGCGAGAATGCGCATTAAGTGTCTATGAGCGTGTTCCATCCTTCTAACAGTAACTGTTAGTTACTATTTTCGTTCCAACCTCGTAAAAAGTTACTACGCTGACCGTTCCAACCTTCTAGAAATAGTAAATAATAGTAACTATTTGCTTACCATGCTCGGGAGCGTAGTAAGCGTGGGGGGGGGGGGGTTACGACTTGATTGGTCTGATTCGCCCGTGGCATGATAGTCTATTGGAAAAAAGGAAAATCGTTCCAGCGGCGCCTTAACGGCAAAAAAAAACAGAATTCGTGACGTCATGCGTAGTAATTACGGTAAGTAGGGTGGAACACGCTCTAAGTAATTTTGGACACAGAAGATAATTTTCACTCGCCTTAAAAACTCGCTCCGATAAAAATAGAATGCTTTCTACTCACATCGGACGGAAATTGTCGAACCGAAACATGCATGTAATGTGTCGGAAATGCAGAGCGAAGGAGGAAAATCGCACCCGACTGCATAAATTGGACTATGTAGGCCGGTTCTAAAATATGCTATTCCTGACATTCATTCAAATTCTATCTTGAGTCTGGTCTGGGACGACAAGCACAATATTCGTCAACACCCGAGCGAAATTCCGGAAGGTAATCCATTTCCGAGAGGGAATCAGTTCAGACCCTACGAAAATCGTGCGTAACGTCAGCCTCAGATTTTCTGGATATGGCTGGATATTTTCGGTCCCTTCTCGAAATTCCAAGGGAATGACTATGAAACCGTTCAAGGAAACCTATTATGACTACAAAGACACAATATTTAGTCACAATAATCCAATGACCAGAAAGAAAGAAAAGAAGATGAAGAAAGGAAGAAAGAAAATTACCAAAATAACCATACATAGGGAATAAATTTATACGTGGAAAATCGTGCGTAACGCCAGTATCAGATTTTCTGGACAGGGCTGGAGATTTTCGTTCCCTTTTCAAAATTCCAAGTGAATAATCATGGAACCATTCAAGGAAACCTATTATGACCACAAACTGGACACATTAATTAATCACAATAATTCATTTCTTGACGAAAATTCCACAAATAAAAGAAGGTTGGAAAAAGAAAGAGAGAAAATTACCCAAACCACAATACTAATGCACGAACACACGAATTGGGTAAGGGAGTTGTGCGGCGAATACCGAGAACAGGCCGACCTGGACAGCCTCCTGTGTCGAAGTATTAATTTATCAGAACTATCTGGAACACCAAACTCCGAACAACAATTATATTCCGATAGTGTATACCAATTAAACCAAGAAGTTTTTTGGGGAAGGGGGAATTGTTAGGGAGGCTGGAGATCCTCGATTCGAGGCACTGGAAGGTGGCAATGAGCAATCTTTCTCGGTTGTTTAAAATAACGAAAATAATCACCAAGATACACACGAGCGAAACACGCCATGCGAATGGTCATTTAACAGGGGGGAGAGGATTGACTAAAAATGGAAAGGAAGGGCAGGGCAAGGTGCAGGAGGAGCGCGTCTAATAACGGCAATGACGTACTAAACCGCGAACGCGAACACCATGAGGAACATTACTAAAAGGGGGAATGATTCCTTATTTTAGTAGCTTGCTTCTGCACGAGTTCCAAATTATTCGTGCCCAGCTGCTCGACTAAAAAAGGGGACAGAACTGCTAGCACAGGGAAGAAAGCAAAGTAATTTCAAGCAGTTTATAACATACCAGGTGCTAGCAGACCCCTATCTCGTTCACGATGTGACCCAGAGTTTGAACTACCAGCTACCAAAAATCTGGAGAACACTGTGGCTCAAACACGTATGGGCGGACACCTAATTCTTCTTTTTCACTTTCCCCTGTCTCCCAATCATCATTACTTTCCACGATATCGGACAGATATTCTGCCATTTTTGTGAATTTCGTCACTGGATACTTCCTTTGTTTAGTTGTGTGCTGGTGTTGTTGCCAAATCTTCAAGGTACCATAGAGCTATCACAAAAACGGAAATAGCGCAAGCACAGTGAGGCAACAGCTTATTTGGAAATATCAGAAAAACAAACTAACGCTTTTTGGGATCCCAAAACGCAAGTGGAGGGATACGTATGACATCGCAAAAGTTGTCCGTCTGTCCGTCCGTCTGTAAGCACGATAACTCTCGAAGGGAATGAGATATTTTGATGAAACTTGGTGTGAGGATACGTTGGGTCATCGGACAAGTCAAGTTCGTAGATGGGCTTTGTAGCCCTACATTTGGGGGTGGGGGTTCAAATTAAGGGGCAAACAACATATTTTGAAACAGCTAATGTGATAGTCGATTATAGGGTAAGAAGACATGCTGAACACGATGGTTAAAATTCATTTTGTCATCGGACAATTAGTTCGCCCGGAATCTGGCCAAAACCGGAAAGTTTGTTAAAAGTAACAGTTTTATTTGAAGTTGATTAGATGTTCGATTTAGGGGTAGGAAGACATGCTGAAGACGATGGTGAAAACCATTTTCTCGACGGACAAGTAGTTCGCCCGGAATCCGGCCCAAACCGGAAAGTTTGTTCGAATTAAAAGTTTTATTTGGAGTTGATTAGATGTTCGAGTTAGGGCAAGAAGTCATGCATAACACTAATGTGAAATCAATTTTATACCCGGTCATATAGTTCGCCCGGAATCCGGCCAAAACCGGAAAATTGTTAAAAGTTAAAGTGTTATTTGTAGTTGATTAGATATCCGATTTAGTGGTAAGAAGAGATGCTGAATCCGTGTGTGACAACCATTTTTTACCCGGACATATAGTTCGACCGGAATCCGGCTGGAGTCGGAAAATTTGTTATAAGTTAAATTTTTATCTGAAGTTGATTAGATGTTCATTATTGGGGAAAGAAGATACCCTGAGTTCGTTTTTTAGCTTTCTTTTTCGCCGGGCAAGTAGTTACGGAGTTCGGCCGAAACCGGGGAAATTGGCAGAAGTGGCAGGAAGTTTTCTTCAAACAGATATGACTCATAGGGGTAAACACACATGCTGAATCCATATCTGAACTTGGTTTTCTCAGATGATTAGCTATTTGGTCTTCTGTTTCTCAATTTTAATAGTAAAAACGATCAAGGAGTCTGGCGAAGACTGGATCTGGCAAAGATAAGACCCAGTTGTTTGGATCAGATATTGAATTTTAGGATCCCATCGAAACCTTTGGTCTTGTTCATCAGGTTTTCAAGATTATTCAAGTGAACAAGTGATGGGTAACTCGATTGACGTAGCCTAGCCCTTTTCTGTTAAGCTTTACGAAATACCGGGATCCTGCGCCGTAAGGGGCTGGAATTCGTGTTCAAGCAAGTGACTAAAAGGAGGAAAGACGGTGCAAGGTCGTTCTTTTAGTAGCGTGGATCGTCCACAAACCATTGCTGTAGTTCCCGTTTTTCGAACTTTGTTCCTCCTACAAGCCCTGCCCCTCGTCGTGCGTGGAGATGCTTAGAATGCAGCTGAAAGAAGTTCTGCGATTCGACACTAAAAAAGTTAAAGGACTACTAGAACAGGGGTCGTGCACGGGAAAAAATCGGAGCTTGTTTCTATACAAGCTACTAAAAGAAGGAACAACGGTGCATCGACGTAACCCCTTTTAGTAATGTTCAACCTGCTGCAGTGTTCCCGATTTATAATATCGTTTCCCATTTTTAGTCAGCGTTCCCGTTTTCGGGATGCGTACCTCCAGTACCCTGCCCTTCTCTTCCACCCTGTTCTTAGCCCATCCCGCAAAACGGCTGTAAAATATTTAAGCGTGTGAAGCGTCTTCCATTACAGGGTTAACGGCCGTTCTTTCTAAGCTCAATGTTTCATGCTCGAAGACGTTCCGAGGCCTTTCTATACCGCGGATTAAAACTGATTTGTGCTACCATAATTCTTTGTGCAACAAAGGCAAGATGGCTCCGTCCAATCTTTTTCTGTTACAAAAGAAAACAGTAACTAATAAAGTTCAGCCAAGATGAGGAATGGTGACAGTGACTAATTGTTTGATGCAAAACTCATGCACGCGCTGCCAAATGACCCATGAAGCCATGTTGACACATCTCAGTTCCAAATGGACTTCGAGAGCGACACCGGAAGAGCCCGCTAACTCAGCTAGGTTAGGTTAGTACGGGATGGAGTGAGTGGGTTGACGCTAAAGAATAGTTTAGGTAAAAAGATTTTTCTGAACACTTGGAAAAATGGCAAGTGATCTCCCCTTCCACCCAACTAATTTGATGAAATGTCAGATTGTCTGCACACGTTTCGAACTAAGATGATGGAAACAGGTTTTCACCTCAAAAAAGTGCAGACCATGCCTGCCAAATAATATTTCAAGCGTGCCAACTAATATTTCAGGCGTATTAAGGTAAATAGATGGCGTTCAATGCTTTGAGGATATAAAATAAGGCCATAGGGGCATAACTAAAGTGGGGTGACCAGTTTCCGGACGAACTACTTGTCCGGCAAAAACCTAACGCTCTAAAATGAATTCAGCATATCTCCTTAACCCTCTATCGAATCTCGAGTATCGTCTAATCAACTTCAGACAAAACTTTAACTTTTAACAACTATCAGGCTTTCGCCGGATTCCGGGCAAACTATTTGTCCGGCGAGAAAATAATTATCATATACGGATTCAGTAAGCCTCCTTTGCACTACATTGTCTCTAATCAACTTCAGATAAAATTTGTATTCCTAACAAATTTTCCGGTTTGAGCCGAATTCCGGGCGAATCTGGTCTGGGCCGGATCCTACCTCGGTGCAGGTAGTGTGAGAAGGTGTCGGGAATTTTCCGAAAATAGTTTTCACTAAACGGATGATGGTACTCCAGTGGCATTTGGTCTATGAGTCTCAAAGTCGGTTGATTCGTGATCAGCTAATTGGGTGTGTCAGCATGATCCACAGCTTGGAACCTGTACGTCAAGCCAGAAACGGAAGCTCCTAGAAAACCGCAAATCTTACTTGTACCAGGGGCGCCATTTGGGGGGTGGGAGGGGGAGGGCAGCTCTCCCTGGCTTTCCAATGGGGCCCAGAGCTACCCATGAAAAACCACTGTAAAACCTAGTTGACGAGGCTCACAACTGAATATATATGTAATCGTTACGCAAAATATATTTTATATCAATCTTCGTCAACATATTGTTTACTTATGGTCCATTTACATACTGCGTAAAAACCGAGCGTATTTAAAGTTAGAGCATATTTTACGCACGTATTTGGGCTTGAAAAGATCTCTAGCAGTTCGGACATGTTAAACTTGCTAAATACGTCCGTATTGCTAGAAAGCTTTTCAAGCTCAAATACGTGCGGAAAATACCCTCGGATTTCAAATACGCTCGGATTTCAAAATACGCTCGGATTTCAAAATACGCTCGGATTTCAAAATATGCTCGGGTTTTACGCAGTGTGTAAACGCACCATTACCGTTCATATATGTGTCACAATGTCTTAAGTACTTTCAGTCTCACGTAGGCTATGTAAGATTTCTGTTAAGAAAAGCGAAGAGGGCCCAGAAAATACCGTTGCCTTAGATGCCGCGGAATGACGCCTCTGCTTTGGACTTTAAATTAGACGGACGTTTTCTGACAACTAAGTCCGCCGCTTTCCCTTATCCATCCCCTGTCAGGTGTATTCTCGTCGTTCCCTGAGGAAATGTAAGGCTTCAGACTGAGCGGCAGGCATAATATTTTAACGTGCCTTCTTTTAGGCTCTGCAATTATGGACTCTCACATAACTACTTCTACTACTCTTAATCTCTTTTTATTTCTCGTGCCTCCTGCGCTATACCATGCCGTGCCGTGCCTCTTTTTAGTAGATCCCATCCCTAGCCCCCTTAAAGCGTGCGTATTTACCGCACAGTGTAAAATATTTTCGGCAAAATACTGAAACATGTTTTCATTCGGGGTACACCCTTAAAGTTTAACTGAAAAGCCAATTTATTTTTATATGTTTTATTTGAATACAATGAATTATTTTGACTCATGTAAGGGATTTTTGTTTTTTAAGTCGCGTAGTCTAGTAGTGACGTTTGGAATCTCCGCTGGTTGCACGACAAATATCTTTACGGCGAGTCGCGGAAAATTTGAATGTCTGCAAAAGCGTGTGTTTCAGTGGCTAACAAAGCGAAGATTTTGAAATGTTCGATTCCAAATTGCAGAATCACATCTGAAGATAGCCCTCTGTTCCGTGCTTCCTGGTCACTTTCACTTCCCATGTTACTTTCATCTTCCTGGCTTGAAGAATGCAAGTCCGCCATGAATTACGGCAATTGGCTGCCGCTGCAGTTGCTAAACATTTCAAACATAGAGCTACGTCCGTATAGAGGTACAACAGTTACGGAAGAGAAATTACGTCAGCTAAAATTCAAGAATCGTGGATAACAAAGTAACGAAGTGACGCGTTTTTGTCGGTTCTTCTAGCGTAATTAAGTAAAAATATGACGGGTAATCAGACTGTCGTATCTTAGCCCTATTCTGATAACCTTTAATGATTATTATAAAAGGTTGGTGAATAAAATAGTACACTGTCCGAAGTTTGATGATTTAAGACTAGGCAGCGCATCCTTGTTTTTGATGCTCTAAAAGGATGAGCAGAAAATCGTATGTTATGACCGATTTCAGTGTTGTATTTATGGTAATATAACACTTTAGCCGATTTTGCGTGCTGTTTTCTTCCGGAAAAGTTGACAACATTTTAACAGGTATACAAAAGTCCTATATCAGGGAACATAACACATGTGAAAGAAATAAAATGCGAATTTGACTTTCAAAAAGTCTTGGTCACGCTGCTGGATCTGGTTCCCCGTCGTTTTAGAGATGTATGAACTAACAGTCCTGCTGAAGCTTGAATTCCGACTCGCCCAAGCCAAAACCCACGTACGTCAAATCTAGTTCTGGAATAAGGTATCCGTTACTAGGAACGAAACTCTCGAGTAGAAAGGGATTTCAGCTTGGGACAGCATTTCTTGATTCGCATTTGTCCTACCTTAGACCATCCGTGAAACCAGAATCATTATCATTCCGCTGTTTCATTTAGGGAAAGCATTCCGGGTCTGCGGTGACGACGGTAATTGGGCGGGAGCTCCACAATCAGCCCTCATTAATGCCACTGGCTATTCTAATTACTCGGCTTGTTTGGCCTCGAATCTTTGGGCGATGATGCTAGACCTGGGCGACGAGGATGAGGAGAACGTGAGTCCTTTTGTTTTATTCCGTCTAAGTTTTTGTTGTTGTCATGGGGTGGCTGTAGCTGAGTCTGATCCTGTTTTAAAACCTTGAGAAGAATCATATTTGATAGAGCAAAACGGATAGATAGATAGATTTATTAATTGCTAAGCAGCCCGAGGGCCGTGGCAACAAAAAATCACAAAAAAGTATCACACACCAGAAGAAAACGCACAAAACAAAATAACAACACAAAATGAAAGAAAAAGCTCCTCCGTAATCTTTCTCATCTCGAATTACAATTTTTCAGTATTTCTTTTATATTTCCTTAATCCAAAAATCTATTTCTATGTTCCATCGCCATCCTCAGGAATCGCCCCAATCTCTTAATCGTAGTAAAACATTCATTCCTAACAACTCTAATTAACCATTCTTCATCAAACTCACTCACCCCTTACTGTTCTTTCCTCCATTCACTCAGCTCCATGCACTCGCAAACCATGTGAACCAAACTCTCAGTCTCGCATCCGCAAATCCGACGGAAGTAAGGACCGGATTTCTGCCTAAAATTATCAATATATCGTCTTGTAGCACCAATTGGCAGAGTCAGCTGAATTTTATTAGAGCTATATTTCGGCCCTTCTTGGCAAGGGTCCTCTTCAGGCTCAAAGCCACTCAAGTCGTAAATACGAAGTTTGTGGGAAAGCTGTATCCGTTTTGCACTGTCAAACATGATTCGCAGTCAGCTTGGGCTGAAGGAATATTTATTGAGAAGAATCAGTAATAAGTAACCAAAAAGATAATTGTTATTCTAATAGGCTACTATTGGTGAAATAGTAGACGGTGCTATAGACGAGCGTAGAGGTGAAGTCTATTCGATTACGAACTTTCTTTTTAGTTCAGGTTTATCTTCAAACACATTTTGGACATGCCGAACGGTAAGTAAGTAAGTAATTTATTTTTCACCCGACGTAAGTTTGTCGTCAGTTACATTAATTAGATCTTCCAATAAAATAAAATAAATATAAACAGTCCATAGGCTAAACCTGCAGGTCAACTTTCACAAGACCCCAGGAGGATGTAGGTCAGGGGTTGGAGACCCAGAGCTACCCAGCGTTTTGAATAGAGTAGCCTATCCACTGCTATTATAGGCATCGGGTGTCTCAGAATCAAGGAGTCGTGGTTTACTGTACCATAGCGCCGGACTTGGTGAAATGGAAGGGAACTCCTGCCCAAAAATCATGGAAACTCTCAAAACCTGCTCGCTCCTAATTTTGAATGAAGGACTGTGGGACAGTGTTGTTTGACGCGGAGATCTGTGACGGAATATTCCGCCGAATTATAACGTGAGAAGTAGGCTCTGTCAATACCATTAAACTGAAGCAGTAAAATTTCTCAATAAAACAAAATAAATATAAACAGTCCATGGGCTGAACCTGCAGGTCAACTTTCATAAGACCCCAGGAGTGTGTAGGTCAGGGTTTGGGGACACAGAGCTACCCAGCGTTTGGAACACAGTATCCAGTGATAGGTATCGGGTGTCAGAGGAATCAGAAAGTCGTGGTCTACTGTACCATAGCGCCGGGTTTAGTGAATGGAGGGTAACTCCTACCCAAAAATCATGGAAACTCTCAAAACCTGCTCGCTCATAACGTTGAATGAAAGACAGTGTTGTTTGACGCGGAAATCTATGAAGGAATACTCTGCCGCATTATGCGTTAAAAGTAGGCTCGGCCAGCACCATTAAATTAAAGCATTTAATTAGGTAGGATTGTCTCTTATAACCTTCTTCGGGAAGTATTGTCAATTCAGACAAGTATTGTCTCCGACTAAGGGGTGATCTTGTTGCATGGTTAGGCATAGCAGGGCTGAACGATATCAGAATAGCATATTTGTGCCTTTTTTGCGCATTTCCCTAAATTTAGGCGCAAATTGGGCGCCTTTTACGATCCAAATATCTTAAAAGTGAAAACTGTATGTATGGATATGTAAATACCCCTTAGTCATTTATAAATAGAGCTCGAGGCCCTCGAGCGCCCCGTCATACTCGAGGGATGCGGGGATTCCAAATCTTTATCGAATCTTACAAAATTTCATTCTAGAATACCGTGTAATGGGCATGCGGGTTTAGAATGTGATATCCCTGTCTACTGCTTTATATCTTGCATGCATGCCAGCGACTAACCGTAAACTGAGTGCTACAACATAGAACAGAATTTGCTGGTAAGCAGTTAGCACTTTGGAAATGTGGATTTTCGAAAAAAAAACTGATAGCTTATGTTTCTCTTCTTACAAAAGAGAAGACCTGATTGACTTTTCTCCTGTCTTGCTCACAATAGAACGGGAGGCATTTCTAGCCAAAACGGATTGGAGGGGGTGGGAGATGAGGGGGGGGGGTCATGGTCTTTACATCCTGGCCAGTAATTATTACCGACTTTCAAAACAAAGACTGTATTTAAAAAAAAAAAAAAATCGTGGTGCTTCGCGCCGACTCTTATTTTTATTACCGGCTGGCCGAACAACATTTCGGGGAGGGGGCACCTAATTTCTTCCCAAATAGGAAAATAGCGAACCTGTGGCGAAGGCGCATTTGCTCTTGCTGCGCGAGCTTGTGTCAAGCTTCTGGCAACACTGTCTTGACGCACTCTCAAAATGGTCTGCTGACTGGTTGCTGGAATTTAACGTAAAAAAGTGCAAGGTAATACACATTGGGTCCAAGGATCCACTTCACGATTACATGGTGCTAACCACAAATGGACAAAGGTTGACTCTCGAGCCTACAATCGAAGAGCGAGATCTTGGTCTCGTTGTTGATAACAAAATGAAGTTCAGTACTCAATGCCTAGCTTAAATCAGATACTGGGCATTCTCAAGCGAAGTTTCATAGTCCGAAAACCTCAAGTAATTACCAAGCTGTATAAGGCTTTGGTTAGACCAGGAGTGGAATTCAGGATGATAGTCGCAATTCCCTTTTTCAAGAAGGATAAGGAAACATTTGTTAGTAGTGAACTGATAAACAAAAATGCTCCTCAGCCGGGATTTGAACCCAGGACCCTCTGCTTAAAAGGCAGTCGCTCTACCATCTGAGCCACCGAGGGGCTTGTGAACAGAGTTCG
The DNA here is from genome assembly GCA_030848855.1 of Branchinecta sandiegonensis. NCBI lineage: Eukaryota > Metazoa > Arthropoda > Branchiopoda > Anostraca > Branchinectidae > Branchinecta > Branchinecta sandiegonensis. The sequence continues at coordinate 7,186,452 of JAUPMV010000011.1, forward strand.
CAAACCACTACAATAGTCTGGTAGAAGCCGGCCATTGGGACAGTGATCCCGCCCGAAGGCAAATTCATCTAACCAGTTCACATCCCCACGTCACGGAAATTTATAATAATACATAGATGGCACTTTACACAAGGGACTTGTACCGTGACCAACAAACCATAAAAATTTTTCGAATAAAATTTAGAAGTCTAGGACTCCATTGTCGGAGCCACGTAGACATACCAGGACCCACAAGACGGGGTCTCAAAAATGTTTCTGGTTTATTGGTTACGGTACAAGTCCCTTGTGTAAAGTGCCATCTGTGTATTCTTAGGATAAGGAAATCCTAGAAAAGTGCAAAGAAAAGCGAAAATGATCATCAGCACAGTTAAACACCTTCCACACGAGAAATGGCTAAAGTGCCTGAAACTCCCGACACTAGTCGACCGAAGAAAACGAGGAGACGTAATCCAGGCGTTTAAGCTATTGAGCAACAACACTCTTCCTGAACTCTCCACACACGACGAATCAAGGAGAACCCGTCGGCACTCAAGACGTCTGGAGAAGCCATTCTCGAAAACAAAGAACCCGGAGTCATTTCTTCCGGAACTGAGTCATCTCACTTTGGAACGATCTGTCATAAGAGTCTGTTACATCCAAGACCGGAGAAACGGTCTGTGGACACTGAATGGGGAGCAAAGCCCTGGAAGCTGTACTGGGATGCGCCGGAATCCGGTACCAAGAACTAGACAAAACCAATTACCCAGTATTACCAGAAGTAGGAGCATCGCATCAGGATTATATCTTAGATTACTCCGAAGTGCAATTTAAGGTAATTAAAGTAATTTAAGGGAAGTCCTAACATAATTCGCCATTTAGTCTTTGACAGACTCAGTCTTTGAGGGCGACAGTCTCCCGCTCACGATGACAACTTTTTGAAATTGTTTTGACTGAAAAGTTTGAATGAAAAACGTCTCAGTCATCTTCGTTTGCATCGAGCCCCGAGTCATTAACCCGAGCTTTTGATTATTGGAGAAAATGATGGATTGTCTCTTCGGGAGTTCAGTATGTGGATGAGGACGGTCACAAATTATAAAGCAATGGTACATTTAATGAACCGAAAACTAATGACTGAATGTCTCTCATATAGCAGCTGATTGATTTTGACGTACTAGAAGATTGTTGGGGTTAGAAAGAAAATAAAAACAGATAACAAATTTAAACTCTGCCAAAGTAGCGCATGTAAGAAGACAGAGCAAACTATAAGTGATGCATAAAGATCTATAATAATTTGTTTTATATGTAACAATTTGTTCTATAGTAATTTAGGAGGGCAATTGCCTATTTTTTTTTAGTCTATCTTCATACTTACATAGGCTTATACACAAAACTTTCCACCTCACCTAATTTACTGAAAAGAGAAGGCCGCACGGCGTCGACCACTACCTCTCTTTTAGTAGACTGGTCGAGACATCTTCTCCCTTGGTTCCTGTACTGTTGGGCACCTATTTTGGGAAGTAGGTGGCTACTGTCGGGACCGTCTGGTTTTGTAATTAGGCTACTGTACGTTATCTAGCGGAAACCAGGGAAAGTTTTAAGTGGAATAGGATTGCCAATCTTGCTATCTGGAGCAACATGTCATGAGCCGTTGATGTTACAGAAAACATCGCCAAAGTATGTAATATCTTGTCGTTGTTAGAAACAAGCTAAAACCGTAACGTTGTTAGAAATAAGCTAAACAAGAGCTGTAAGCTCATATGGCACTTGCATGTGTCAAGATGATTTGATTGATCAAAAGTAAGTTTCGACTTTGCGGTTGAGATGCGCGCTATAAGGGAGCTGGAACTTCATTTGTAAGCAAAACCCTTGAGGCAAAACTGCTAATGGGCTGATGGGCATCACGAAAATGCATATATTGCTTAAAAGTATTTTTTTTACTTTGCGGTCAAGATTGGTACTTTAAGGAATAATCGGATTTGGGAAGTAGCAATTTCTAAGCAAATGTTGTTGAGTCTCCAATATTCCAGCGAAGTTTCATCGTCCTAGCACATCTGGAAGTACCTTAACGCGCGATCACCGGAATCCCAGACCCCACTCCTCCAACTCCACCCACAATAACCGGAGCCAATTCGGTTCTGTAAATGATTAATCCAGAGCATCTGTTTGTCATTCCCACGAAGTTCGATCCAGATCACACCAGTCTAAGCGGGTTAAGTATTTTCCGCCCTCACCCCGATAATTTCCGGATTCGGTCCGGAAATGAAAAAGGTCACAAGAGAAAAATGTCCTCTGTTTAATTATTAAATTTCACTCGAATCCGATCACCCGTTCCAAAGTTACGCATGACTCAATATTCCGGATTCCCCTCCCTCAACTCCCCCCCCCAAGATTATCATATCGAGGTTTTTTTTTTTATTCCAAGTCAGTTTGACCGGGTCCCTGATATGCCTTCCAAGTTTCGTTGTGAAAATCCCCCAAAAAACGGAATTCCGGGATACCCCTCCTCCCCCCCCTCAAGTCTCCGGATCCAGTCAAATTATGTAAAAGATTTACATGGACCAGATGTTTGTTCTTCCCAGCAAGTTTCACTCCGATACCATCATTCTAACCGTTTCTCGAGATTTCCGGTCCACCCCCCCCCCACCCAGTTCCCCCGCGGTGCACGTAGCCAATCCGATTCAGCAAATGACTTACCTAGAGCATCTGTTTGTTCTTCCCACAAAATTCCATCCCGATCCCTCCATTCTAAACGGGGCACGTATTTTCCGCCCCCCCCAATAGTTGCCGGATCCGGTCCGGATATGAGAAAAATCATCGGAGAAATGTGCACTGTTGAATTCTTAAATTTCACTCGAATCCGATCACCCATTCCAAAATTACGCATGACTGAAAATTTCGGATTCCCCTCCCTCCACTCCCCCCACCATTATCTGATCGACAAAATTTTTATTTTGAAGTCAGTTTGATTGGGTCCCTGATATGCCTGCCAAGTTTCATCGTGAAAATCCCCAAAACCACGATCACCGGAATTCCGGGACCCCCCCCCCCATAAGTGTCCGGATCAAGTACAATGGTCTAAAGGACTTATCTAGAGCAGATGCTTGTTCTTCCCAGCAAGTTTCACTCCGATCCCTCCATTCTAACCGTTTCTTGAAATTTCCGGTCTCCCCCCCCCCAACTCCCCCCTGGCTACCGAATCCGGTCAAGACTTTAAACGGGACATTACAGATATATATTCTGTTCAGTTATGAAGTTTCATTACAATCCGATCATCCGTTCGAAAGTTACACACTTCTCAATTTCCCGGATTCCCCTGCGGATTCCCCTCCCTCCACTCCCCCACCATTATCTGATCGACAATATTTTTATTTTGAAGTCTGTTTGATTGGGTCCCTGATATGCCTGCCAAGTTTCATCGTGAAAATCCAAAAAACCACCATCACCGGAATTCCGGGACCCCCCCCCCCCCCCCATAAGTGTCCGGATCCAGTACAATGGTCTAAAGGACTTATCTAGAGCAGATGCTTGTTCTTCCCAGCAAGTTTCACTCCGATCCCTCCATTCTAACCGTTTCTTGAAATTTCCGGTCTCCCCCCCCCAACTCCCCCCTGGCTACCGAATCCGGTCAAGACTTTAAACGGGACATTACAGATATATATTCTCTTCAGTTATGAAGTTTCATTTCAATCCGATCATCCGTTCGAAAGTTACACACTTCTCAGTTTCCCGGATTCCCCTGCCCTCCACCCCCCCCCCCAAAAGGGTCGGATCAGAAAAATGATTATTCCTAATTTTGTTTGGTCGGGTCTCTGATATGCCTGCCAAGTTTCATGGTCCTAGCACAACTGGAAGTACCCTAACTCGAAAAAGTGTGACAAAATGCCCTAAATTTTCAAGTTTCCAGCGCCCCCACTTCCCCGCACATGGTCGGATCGGGAAACTGATTATTTCCAGGTTAGTTTGGTCGGGTCCCTGATATTCCTGCCAAGTTTCATTGTCCTAGCTCATCTGGAAGTACCCTCACTCGAAAAAGTGTGACAAAATGCCCTAAATTTTCAAGTTTTCAGCGCCCCAACTCCCCCGCATATGGTCGGATCGGGAAACTTATTATTTCCAGGTTACTTTGGTCAGGTCCCTGATATTCTTGCCAAGTTTCATTGTCCTAGCTCATCTGGAAGTACCCTAACTCGAGAAAGTGTGACAAAATGCCCTAAATTTTCAAGTTTCGAGCGCCCCCACTCCCCCGCATATGGTCGGATCGGGAAACTGATTATTTCCAGGTTCGTTTGGTCGGGTCCCTGATATTCCTGCCAAGTTTCATTGTCCTAGCTCATCTAGAAGTACCCTAACTCAGAAAAAAAGTGACAAAATGCCCTAAATTTGCAAGTTTCCAGTGCCCCGCACTCCCCCCCATATGGTCGGATCGGGAAACTGATTATTTCCAGGTTAGTTTGGTCGGGTCCCTGATATGCCTGCCAAGTTTTATTGTCCTAGCACATCTGGAAGTACCCTAACTCGGATATGTGGGACAAAAAACTCGGACCGACCGACAGACCGACAGACCGACAGACCGACAGACGGAATTGTGATCGGTATATGGCACTTGAGCCAGAGGCTGCAAGTGCCATAAAAACTCCAAATGCAATAATAAACAAATAAATTAAAATTCGTTATTCAAAACTATCCATATAAATATTCCTTGAGACCAAGCTGACTTTGAAACATATTCAAATAATTTATACAACGGATACGTCAGCTACGATGCTTCATCAGCGATATTTCGGCCCTTCTTGGCAAGGGTCCCCGTCAGGCTTCAATCTTCAGGGTCAAAGTCAAGATTACAGGTTTATTTCCTTCCCCAAACTTCTTGATGAAATCTATCCTAAATAATTTTTTTAATATTTGCTTATTGTTTTATTATTCTTTTGCTGTAGTCAAGATCAACGCTATTTTGGTCGGTTTTCGTGGGTCCTTAAAAAGGAATGGGCCTATAGTCAGGCTTATACTTTGCCTATTCGGTCGTCACACACAGTTGCTGGCACGTGCCAGTCACCATACTTCGGGTAAGGCCCGAAACATTTGGTACCACCCAAGTTCCGATAAAAAATCAAAATAGCAATAAAAGTTCTTGGAAAAATCATATGCTTGATCTCGTTTGATTGCCCGAGACTATAGCCGGCCTTTATACCGTTCGTAAGCTCGCAGTATCCAAGCTACAATGCACAAAAAATTCTTGCAGTATTTGCTACTGGGATTAATATTGTCTCTACTGAGATAAGATTACTTCTAATTCTGATGAATCTTATCCCAGTACATATAAGATTAATTCCAGTAACAAATACTGCAGTTAACTTTAATCCTTATTCGGAGAAACTTCTTACAGTGTACGCTCATTTGTCCCTGTTATCCTTAAATGCGCTGGACATACACGCCATGATGTGTGAAGATGCAAGTAGACTAAATTGCTTTCAGATTGCTTCATTCGCGCTCTTTATTTCTAATTTGTCTCTGAAGTGGTTCGTTTTCTCTCAGTTTAATTTGGAAGCTGGACTGATTTAATTCCTCTTCATAATCAAGTGGAAATTCAGCGCTATCCATTACTAGCCTACCACTAGTGGATGACAAAGCTGCCTGCGTTTGACATGGCCCAATATTTATTCAGATTCCGGCTAAAAATCAAGCGGGGAACTGTAGGGTTTGATTTTCTCTTGAGGATACAAATAATAACGGAAATGACGCTGTTTTTCTTGTGACCGCTATTACTGTCAACAATGTTCCTTGAGCCCAAGCTGACTTTGAAACATATATTCAAATAAGGTAGACAACGGATACGTCAGCTACGATGCTTCATCAGCGATATTTCGGCCCTTCTTGCACTGTCAGAAGTTTCATGACAGATAACACTAGGATGCGCGGTTTCAACAGAAAATGCGTAAAATATAACACTTGAGATGTTATCTGTTGTGTTTGAAAACGTTATGCATGAAATGTTATGCATAACAAGCTTTGTTAGGAAGAGCCAAAAAAGCATCTACTGACTTTATTCCTTATCGTCATGATGTCGGAAAACTCAGCAGATACTTTTTGGCGGTTTTTCGGTTCTTACTGATGGTAACACTTATTATGCATAACGTTTTGAAACACAACAGATAACATCCGAAGTGTTATCTGTTGAAACCGCGCATCCTTGTGTCATCTGTTATGAAACTTCTGACAGTGTGGCAAGGATCCTCGTCCGGCTTTCAATCTTCATGGTCAACGTCGGGGAAGGAAACAAACCTGTAATTATCGTAGCTGACGTATCCGTTGTATAGATTATTTGAGTATATTAAACAATGATTTTATTTGTGACCCGCCAGAAAGTATGAGTCATACACAGACTGAAAGAAATAAAAATAAAAGGGAAGGAAACAAGAAGAGACAAAATATGTCTCTATCATTCTCAAAAAACCTTGCAAAACTTTTTTGTTTTTTTTGGAAATCGTGAAAAATAAACACAACACAAACTATAAGACGCACGCTGGATGCACGTAACGTTTGTTCTAAAAAAAGAACAAAATGTGAGCCATGATAACTGAAGGAATAGAAATCATGTATCCAGTGGAAAATAGTAAAGGATTGATGGAAGGAGGTTGTCGACCAAAACTTTCTCCAAGTATATTCCCGACTTATCTGATTTAAGCGATACTTCGGTCCTTTTTGGCAAATGTCTTCTTCGTGATCGAGCCATAACTAGAAATATGAATCGGCTATAAAATATATTAGCAATATGAGAATCCAGTTTTTGGAAATCTCTTTGGAGGAGAAAGCTTTGCTTGTATTCTCGTTGTTTTTTCAAACACGCTCAATAAGTAAGGGCCATGTGCTGTATAAACAGATTACTCGGAGTGATCAACGGATTGAAGAAAACAAAGACCGTGAGAAAAGCCAGTTAATCCCAAGACCGGCTAGGTATAGGACTCATTAATCCACCACCGGAAAAGGGGAGAAGCTGGCGAAGGCACATATCAGGTAACACCAAGGATTTGTCCAACCTTCTAGGAATAACTAATGAAAGCTATATCCGTCGTTCAAGTGTGTATATGCATTCGTAAAGGTTAGGGCGTCGATGGTAGTTTTTAGCAAGAATGAACAATGATGAGAACCGAAAAATGAGAAAACTTTAATAGTTGGTTTTATGTCGAACGAAATTAAAGACTTCCACCTCTTGAGCGATTAACTCTTGGCCCCTTAGTCGAGCCAAAAGTCGCGTTTGTACCAGGACCTGGCACTTGAGACCTTAGTTGCGTCTTTGCAGATCCCATAGTATCTGATACCACTATTGGTTTGCAAAAACGACAAATGCCAAATTTGTACTTTCAGAAGCCAACATTTGCGCTTTCAGAAGCCAATACAGACATATCCAGTAGTGCCAAGCTTCGTCCTACACATTTGACAGAATCCTAGGTTCGTGTGTCGAGGATGATGAAAGTAATTTAACTTTTCCAGTTGCCACGGTCAGTTACTACTGTCGGGACCGTTGTACCTGAATATCAGATTCAACGTTAACTTAAACAAGTGCGCAAGCGCTCAGACGTGGAGTGTGAGAGTAAAATGTTTATCACATCTTATATACAAACATCGTATTCACATCCTCATTTTACATCCCCAATAATAAAAAAATATTGAGCCGGCCAGTCCGACTCTTCAACCTCTTTTCCATTAGCAAGGTAATAAGTAGTGTAATAAATCCAAATCGTTTTATTGCCTGATACCTCCCTTGTTACAACTTCATTAAGATCGGTATATCATCGATCATATGACAAAACCGTCCAGTTTCCAACTAATCATGAAAGATTAAAGTACACCGCGTGGTCTTATTTGTTGCTGTTACACCAAAATCCGCATCTATACATATATATCCACAAGTATACAAGAGTTTAACTTGAGGCATGCCATAGACGAATTTAACTCACCGGAAATCTGGGCGCAGTTACCGATGAACGGGAGGGGGGGGGGGGGGGGGGAACCATCAAATTGCAGATCTAAATCTAAATATCCTCGACTATGCCAACTTAGAGTTTGACTGCAGTCACGGGTCAAAAACTTTACTCGTGGGCAAACTGGGCCCACTTGCCCATCAACGGGAAGGGTGGGGAGTGGTTCAACTCCACAGATATATTCCCAAACCGATGATCCGAAAGCACAAAGGAATTTCATCGCCCTATCTACAGTTATTGTCAAGTTAAAAACATAAGAAAATGGACAATCTGAACCCCTGACCCAAGTGGGGGTGGGGTTTTGTGGCTCGCAAAAACCAAAAAGAGACCCCACTTGATCCCTATTGATTCCTGACTCGGTAACGAACTTTACTAATTTATTTTTTTCATTTTAATTTAATTTAATTTAATTTAATTTAATTTCAAAATAAATGCGGCACAACATTTCATGCGCGAGCAAATTAATTGGCACTTGTCATTAACCTACAACTAAAACATATATACATTTGTCATAAAATAAGTACAGTAATTCAAGTAAGGTTGTTATGATACAAGGTAAACTGAGGCACAAAACTATTCCGGTACCTTTCAGTTTTATAAGCGACAGGTGTGAGTTTTGTTACTTTCATAGCTGCTTCTCTTGGAGGTCTGTTTCTTTCCGGTTTAAAGGGTGGAGGAAGCATATTTCGGTAGAAAGGGTGGGATAACAGATTTGTTCCGAAACGTTGGCACAGCTGTTCTCTACGCACAGAAAGGGGTTCCAGCTTACACTCCTTTAGGAGATACGAGTACGGCATTTTATGGCCACCAATTATAATTTGAACAGCGCGTTTTTGGATTCTTTCCAACTTATCTGAGTCACTCTTTGTAAGTCCATAATGCCATGCTGGACAGGCATATTCAAGTAGTGAACGGACAAACATACAATACAAATCTTTCATTCTTTCTTTAGGGACTTTGAATTTCTTTAGGATTTTTAACATACTCATGGAAGAGTTAGCTTTCTTTAAAATATAATTGGTATTTTCCTCCCAAGACATATCAGAAGATATAAAAACGCCAAGGAGTGTAATTTGGTCAGAAGTAAGGTTATCAGGAATGGGAGGGTGGAACTGTGGGAGAGTTTTAAGAAATGAAATTGTTAGTATTGTAGATTTGTCACTGTTCACTACCATATTCGACCGAGAAGCTTCTGTAGCAATATCCTGGATTATAACCAAAGATTGACTTTTTGAATTCTTTCCCACAACTTCTGCCAGTGATAAGGGGCCCAGATATCTGGGCCCAGTTGCCCTTGAACGTGGCGAGTGGGGGAGGTGCAACTTTGAAAGTAATTTCTCAGCCCTAGGATCTACAAGTACAAGGAATTTCATCGTCCTATGCCCAGGTCTGGTCAAGTTATAAACATTATTCATTGGGCAATCTGGGCTAATTTGCCCCTGAATCGGGTGGGTGTGGGGGGTGGGACCCCAAAAAGACACAACTAGACCCCAATACCCACAAGTGTACCAAGCTTGAACTTGATACTTGCATTGGTTCACGAGTTATGAGCTCCACAAAATACTGTGAAAACCGAAAGCCAAGAGCTGCCACAGCGATGGCAATAGTGGATTGTTGCAAGGAACACTCCACTAAAAAACGACTCTAGACCGTGGTATTGGATACTATGATATGTGCAAGTTCTTAATGAAACTTGATATTTGGAAAGACCTCCTGTCTCAGATGTCACACTTCAAGTCCGGAATGGATCCGGTGACTTTGGGGGGAGCTGGAGGGGAGCCGGAAATCGTGTTACATGTTCAGAGTGGATGGATCGGGAGAAACTTAGTGGGAAGAACAAGCACAAGCCCCAGATACATAGTTCGCAAGACCGGATCGGATCCGAGCACTGTGGGGGGAGTTCGAGGGAGGGTTCCGGAACTCCTGTGATCCCGAGTTAGGATGCTTACACATGTGCAAGAACGACGAAACTTGGCAGGCATGTCAGGGATTCGACAATTTTAACTCAACAAGAGTCGTTTCTCCAATTTCACCATCGCGGGAGGAGTGGAGCGAGGGGGAATCCAGAATCTTGAGAAATGTCCAGCTTTTGAACGGGTGATCGCATCTTAATGAAACTTGATGTTCAGAAAGAACTCATATCTCAGATGTCCCATTTTAAGTGCGGACAGGATCCAATCAATGTGGGGGAGTCTGGGGGGGGATTTGTTGGCACGCTTAGAGTTTAACGATTGGGATGACACTTGGTAGGGAGAGCAAACGTAGGCCTAGACACACCAGTAACAGGACCGGACTGGATTTGGGCACTCTGGGGGGAGTTGGAGGGAGGTCCGGAATTCCGGTGATCGCGATTTAAGGTACTTCCAGATGTGCTAGGACGACGAAACTTGGCTTGAACACTAGAGACCTGACAAGATTGGCTTAGAAATTGTCACTTTCCAGATCCGACCATCCCTTAAAGTACTCTCTTCGCCGCAAAGTACAAAAAATACTTTTAGGCAAAATCTACATTTTCATGATCCCCATGAGCTCGCGATCATTTTTGCCTCAAGGGTTTTGCTTAGGAATGACTTTCTAGCACCCTTAAAGTGCGCATCGTAACCGAAGAGTAAAATAAATACTTTTGACCAGACCATATATATTCTCGTTATTCTTATCTCAGGGGTTTTGCTTACAAATGATCACAACAAACCCACGAACTGGCGAATTCCTACTTTCATCCTTTTACCAAGCCTTGCAAGTGCCATATGAGCTTCAAGCTCTTGTTTGGATGGTAATGCCATGGCCCTCGGGCTTTCCGTGCAAAGATAATATATCATATCATATACCGAGCATTTGGGACAGGGCCGTGTCCAGGGGGGGGGGGGGGGGTAAGGGCGTTGACCCCCCCCCCCCCCCGAGACATACAAAAATCATCACTTCTACAGGCTTTTCCTTCTGATCTATGTCACTTTTGTCCTTAGTTGTCCGACCCGCAGGCAACCCCCCCCCCCCCGAAAGGCGACCCCCCCCCCCCGCGAAATAAATTCCTGGATACGGGCCTGATTTGGGATACATGAGAAGGCAAAAGCGTCGGGTATAGCGATGGTGAACGGAGAGACGGATGTCCTACTACAAATTAGTATCACTAGCTCTTGATTTTAGTAATTACAAGTGGTTGGTTAGAATTAAAGCGAGAGGGGAAAATTACCGAGGCGAAGAAACCTGCCATTTGTATTCCTTCGTTCGTCTGCGAGCAGACTGTCTCTATGCAGCTGGTGAAATAAATTTAAAGAAACAGTTTGACAATCGCGGAAACGTAATTAGAGGTTTTATGGCATAAAAAGAAGATAAATTTTACTTCCTGAGTAATTGCCTCTTTCGCAATTAGAGACTTCTTTAGAGGGGATCTTCTTTGCAGTTTCCTGTATTAACAAAAGTATTTTATTTTTAAGTTTTCCTTGTATTTGCCGTTTTATTTGCCAGTTCTTCCATATTAATGGTTATTGCAGAATTTTTCAGACTAGTTAGTTCTGAATTGGTAAACTTCTATCAAAACTAAATGCATCCTCAGCTGCAGGCCTGGCTTTTAGGCGGTTGACAAAGCTAAATCCCATTTTGGGTAATTTAGTAACAAATCTTACTTTTATTTGTATCACTTCAAGTAGTATTGGAAATGAAGTAAACAAGTGTGCTACCAACCATACTTCTAGCAAGAATTTCTAGTACACCATCTTCTTTTCAGTTTCCAGTATTAACTAAAGTATTGAGTTGTTACGTTTCCCTTGTATTTAAAGTTCTTCCATATTAATGGTTAGTGCAGGATCTTTCCGACTGTAAACTTTAGTTGTAAATGATAAATGATTCTGATGTTAGTTCTGAATCGGTAAAAGTTCTACCAAAATTAAATGCATCCTCAACTGCAGGCCATGCTTTTTAGGTAGTTAACAGAGTTAAATTTACCTTTTGGGAAAGTTTAGTAACAAGTTTTACTTTTATTTGCATCACTAAGACATGTAGTATTGGAAATTAAATAGACAAGTACCAACCGTACTTCTAGTAGGAAATCGACCCAGGTTCAGATTTCGACAGTATTTCCGCCACGGCCCTACCGGAACAGAAATTCCGGTCAATCCGTCAACACGACATGTTGAGCGTGTCCGAAAGCTCGGTGTCGGTGTCGATCGTCGGTGTCGATCGCGCAGGAACTTAATCGAGAATTTTACATTTAACTGGTAGAAAGCATGAAAACCAACATACGAATCTATCCGAATTTCTTTACCTTACTGTTAGATAGTTAAATATAATAAAATAATAATAGCTTTATTTAAGCCAAAGGCCATGTAAAAGACAAATAAACGAAAACAAACAAATAAATATTAAACTTTTCAGTTTAATTTGGTACCCAAAAAATTGCTGAAACAGTTAGCTGGTCACTGAGAAGAAAGAAACAACGCTACAACAGCAGCCAAATCATTTAAGATCACTTTTTTATGAGGTGGCTGTTTCCTGTCCAGAGGAGATGGGGGCGTAGTAAGTACTTGGAAAACCGTCAGAAAATGGAACGAATTCGACGAAGATTTCCATTACTGAAGAAGACACAACACTACAACAGCAACTAATTAATTTAAAACGCTTTTTATGAGATGGCTGTTTCTTGTCCGGGGGGTGGGGGCGTAATAAGTACTTGGAAAACCATATGAAAATGGAACGAATTTGGAAAAGATTTCCGTCACTGAAGATGGTCCAGAACGGGTAAAGGTACAAAACGTGAGAAAGAGGAGAGGCATTATAGGAGCACGCATCGATTTTTTGGTCAAATCGAACTTTTCCGGAAACGATAAGGTATAAGTTCCACTGATGCGCTTCAGCCAATCGGCTGTTAGTAATTTCGAGTTGTTTTTAATTGAATCTCCGATCGGCAGTCCTAGGTACGTAAGGTGTATTCTCGCCGATCCCCGAGGGAATAGAGGGAGTCACTCCACGCGGACTCCGCGGACAGAAACAGCGAGAACACGGGGAATGCTTGCAAAATGGACTTTGTTTGAAAAAAAAAGGCGCAGTTGAGGAAACTAGTCTGGATCCACTTTATTATTGGTTTTGTTTATTCTGACTGATTTTAATTAATTTTACATTGCACCAACACCAGCATAAATTGATTCCCCTCCGAATCTGAAAGGGAGTCCTTTTTGATGATGGTGATGATAATCGGAGCATTCCCGGTCCGTGGGGGCTCGCGAGAATACGGGGAGTGAGTGCCTGGGACAAACAAAAACGCGGGGACTCCTCAAGCGGAGTCCTCGGGGAACGGCAAGAATACGCCTGTAGTGTAAATGAGCGATATCCATTTTGTTGCGGGTCTAGTCGGATCGATCAGACCTGTCCTGGGCGAATATCGCGGCAGGTTTCCCTTTTGACCTTCAAGTAGTCAACTACATAGCATTAGAACATAGTATCAGCATAGTATGTTTATTTATATTCAAATTTCTTTTAGGTTCGAATTCTCATTGCCACATTGACACGGCAGTTAGAGTTTGTTGGTTACTCGCTGTCGAGCATTCTTTTGATCATATCTTTGGCCATATTCATGAAATTCAGGTATGTATATTTAGGATGAAGTCATGAGCGTAAAAAAAAACGTACTTTGTATTAGATTTCAGATAAGCTTGGTCTAACAAAGGGGCGTAGAAGAAGATAGATTGCATGGTAGATAAGTTCTTGCCTTATTAGTTCGTCAAGGAAGTTTACTTTTTTTTACGCCATTTTAGTTGTAACGGATGCGGATACCGGGTGAATTTTTGTTACATACGAGGTTACATATTCAAGCAGAAATAGTGCACATCTAGAAAACTGAAAATCCCACCGAGCTTTCGTCTCATATGTTCCTGAACTCCATCTCGATGTACCGTACAGTTTAAGCGAGAAGGCGGGGGGGGGGGGGGGCTTTAAAGGAGCTAAGCTTCTTTACGAAAGAAATATAAAACAGTAATTTTCGGGTTTTTTTAATCTTGATCAGCTAATTATCCCTCTAGGATGATGTGCGAGGGATAAATATAAATTCGGATATTTCGGTTGCACTTCCAGCAAACGGTAAAACCAGCAAAACAAAAAACTAAATCACAAAATCCAACACAACACCAACAGAAAAGTGATGTGGAACCAACAAAACATACAACGATATGTAACTAAAAACCAGAAGAACGATGCGGATTGAAACGACAAACAAATTCAAATAAAATAACGAATATTAAAATGTGCGTGTTTAAAGTGTATATGTACAAATCTGTGACTATTTTACAATTCTGAATTCTGTGTCTATTTACAATTTACCAATTCCCTGGGAAAGCGCAGAAGCTTTCGCCCAGCAATTATATAATACTTCGCTTTTCCCATCACTGTACAAATAATTTCACAGAACTCAAAAATCAATGTTTTTTATTTCTTTCGTAAAGAATGGTCAGCTTGGCTTCAAACCTTATACTAAGCTTCTTTCGGCTCGTCTTTGTAAATCCTCCCCCTCCCCAACCTTCACAGGTCATCAGTCGGTAATTTCTGTCCTTTCTTGAATTACTTTAAGCGAGAAGGGGTGGGGGCTCTTTAGGAGCTAAGCTTCTTTCAGCTCGTCTTTGTAAATGCTCCCCCTCCCCCTCTCCAACCGTCACAGGTCATCAGTGTCCGGTAATTGCTGTTCTTTCTTGATTTACATGTTAAAACAGGGCTACTGTTCTTTTAAGTCCATTAAAAACGGGGCTCCTGAAGGGAGAAGAAGATGGATTCCTACTCGTTTTTCTCGGCGGCCCGCGGATGCTGTTGCTGCAACACTTCACGTTGCCCAGGCAACGTAGGTCTAGTTAGTACCATGTTCAGGACGCAAGCTTTTCATGTGGCGAATAAAGTTGGTAGACGAATCTGCCACATGAATTCAAATGTTTAGTAAACTGCATCAAGATCTGGGTCCAAGGTCCAGACCTCGAAGTCCCATCTCCTCCACTGGCGATGGAAACCTCCTATGGGTTCGAGGTATATTTACCTCAGTGACGTCTCTTGCCAGTAAGTGAGGCGGATGGATCAAGCATCTTCCTTTTAAGGGAGTCTTCACACCACACGTGCCCGTACCGAGTGAGGCGGCAATTTCTCATAAACAACGCGACGTCAAAAGGCTGTGGACACTGTCTCCGGATCATTTCGAATCCTGTCGCTTGAGCGTACGCCGAGGACCCTTCTGTCCTACTCAAAGACAGCCCTAGTCAAAAAGGTCGAGCGACTGAGCAACGGCTGTTTTATGGGCCTTGCCTCGGACCCGTGAAACAGGGCTGAATAGACCATCGCCTGGTAGACTCAGACTGTGGTGCCAGGCCTGACATTTCAACGGTTCCACAAGCCCTCTCTAATTTGGCCAATTTTGGTGAATACGAACCTTGCCGAGGAGATCCGACTTGTGATGTCGTCTTCCAGCTCCCATTATATCGATGAGGTAGCTAAGGTGTTTAAAGAAATGTAGTCTCTCAATTTATTCAGATAATGTATACGACGGATACGCCAGCTACGATGCTTCATTCAGCGATATTTCGGCCCTTCCTGGCAAGGGTCCTCGTGAGGCTGTCAATCTTCAGGTCCAATGTCGGGGAAGGAAACAAACCTGTAATAAATAACTGAAACTTCTGCCGACTATAAATATCTTATTCGGGCAAATTACTTTCAAATATCACTGTAGGGAAAAATCTAGTCCTGAGATTTGAATTTTGACACGGACGCGGTTTGTCTTGCACGACTGGGGCGATGAAAGGATAGTTTTTTTTCTGTATTTTTATCAACTTCGGTTTTGTTATTAATAAGGGACTGAAAGCTTAAATTTTATTCCATTAATAACCTCGTTCCACGTTTCTATTATGGAGTACTCGCCTGTATCTATTACTTTTAACAAATCACTGCACGGAAAAACTAGTGCTGAGATTTAATTTTTGACACGGCTGCTGTTTTTGCTGCATGATTGGGGCGAAGACAGAAAAGGTTTTTTTCTGCATTTTGATTGACTTCGGTTTTGTTGTTAATAAGGGACTGAGGCTTAAATTTTCTTCCATTAAGAACCGGGTTCCACGTTTCCGGTAGGGAGTACTCGCCTGTATCTCGGTTAATGCCTTCTCGGTTTTTCTTTTATCTCAACGGCTTTATCGCTGATGAAGCATCGTAGCTGACGTATCCGTTGTATACATTATTTGAATAAATGTTTCAAAGTCAGCTTGGGCTCAAGGAATATCTCTCAGTCGGCTGCTGGTTGAGAAAGATGGTGGAACTAACATCCAGTAGCGTTTCGTTAGCAAGTATTGTGTATTGCCATGGCCCGAAAGGGTTTTATTGTGATTAAATATCGTATCATATCATATCATATCATTTTAGTCTTGTCAGTGTTGATTCTCAGCCCCACCGAGCGACCAGAACCGCCAAGGAGCCGATGTCGGGGGCTTAGTCGAGATCTGTCATAGAGAACCCGGAGCTAAAATAGACACCAATTTGAACTCTCATAGATCTTTTCTATTATCTAGTCAATGACTAAGTTTGACTTGTTTGCGATGATAGCACGCATCCTTGCAGTACTGTAGAGGTATGCTTATGTGAACGTTTGTTGAGATTGGACTTTGCCATTTTCATACATTTGCTGTGTCTAAAAGCTAACTACCCGTTAGCCAAAGCAGGTTATTAAGAGCAGCTGTAAACACCTCAATAGGTATTTTGGATCTTCATTCTACCATTTAGCCTAAAACTGCACCGTTCACATTAGAGTAACTGTTCACATAAACATACCTCTACTTTACACCATCAGTCAATTACCTACGTCAAAACGGCTTGCTTGCTTGGAAAGTAGCCATTCACTTCTTTAAACTTAAAATCACAAGAGAAAAAATAAACCGGTCTCAAGCATTGCCATTCACTGCTTTAAAATTAAAATCACAAGAGAAAAAATAAACCGGTCTCAAGCGCTGCCCACCTGCAAAGTAGGCTACACTACTGTCCGGTGTTGGCAGTCCAAATGCGTTGAAATGCTATCATTTGTTATCCTTTTTTTTACTCCACTACTTTTATTGAAAAACCTTTTGTGGATTTATTTTTTTAACTCCTTGCCTATGAATGGCTAATCCAGAACAATGTTTTGAGAAAGTTTGTCCGTGTCAAGTTATCCGCTGGCTTCTTAAGGCATTGATTCAGACACGGTTTAGTTGGGGCTGGTGGTGTTGTTCGGATCTCTATTTGACTTGAAACTATTAATCAATTCCGCATTGGACGCTTCTTCTGTAAGGCTTCCACTGTCCAACAGTCCTGGCTGCGAAATTCCACCATTGTATCCTTGTGCCAAATTGAACTTGAACTCCTGCGTCCTCTAACGATAGTTAATTGAAAAGCTTCAGCTTGTTGAAGAATGCTGCCAGGTATGGCATCCCGGTTTGACTAAGGAGCAATCCAATAGACTGGAGCTAATCCAGAAAAGAGCAATTAATATTATCCTGGGCCCAGTGTACGTTAGTTATGAAGAGAGCCTTTCAAGTCTCGATCTCCCTTCCCTTGAGCAACGTAGGCCCCACTTAACAATAAGTTTTGGCCACAAATGTCTAAATTCTGAACTTCACAGATCAATGTTGCCTGAGTATGTAGAACAAAATAAAAACAGGCCCAAAACGCGTACTCAAACCCACTCAAACAAAACTAAATTAACAAATTATCCAGCGGATGCAACTGAAAGATATGTTAACTCGTTTGTGCCGTACTTTGTTCGTTCGTTTAATAGTTCTTAGGCGTGTTTATCTTGTATTATTTGTCATTTGTCATTGGCCATTTAATATACCGTTGAAAGTGCTATGTTGACTTAACTTTGCTAGCTATCTTTGCTATTTTGGTGAATAAACGATATATATAAGAGCATCGATAACTAGAAAGATTAGACCGTCTTCTCGTAGTAGACCTATGATAATTGACTAGTTTTAATTTAAGCAGCTTAGGTTCTTTTTTTAGTTTAGTACTTTCCTGTTCCCTCCTTCCTTTGATCTACATTTACTGCATACTCTGTGTTAACCACTTTTACTAACGATTAATGAGTTGTCTTTCCAGGTCACTGCGGAACGCTCGAACTCGTCTTCACATCAATCTTCTCTCTGCACTTTTGCTGCACAGCCTCCTTCGTCTTGTCTTGTACTCCGACCTTGCCATCACGTTTTCGGAGACGTATGTTGACACTATTGAAGGAATCCACTCAACGGTAGGTGTTTGAATCAATCGGTTAATTTGCTTCAGTTACAGCCATGACAGAAAGCAGTCGGGGTATTTATAGTTGACATTAATACAGGGAACGACAAGTTCATTTATACGGTTTAAAAAAAATCCCTAAATAAATGCTGGTAAAATCTATTTAAAAGCTGTCTAGACCAGTGAGCATAATATGACAATAATATGGTTTTTGCGAATAGGTTTTTGCAGATAGGCTGGAAGCATAGAGAAGAGTTTTTGTAGATAAGATTTATTAGAAGAGTTGATGTTAGTTTTTTATTTGTTTTGTATTTTGTTTTGTATGCGATGGCCCTCGGACTTTAAGCAAATATATATCATATCATATATATCATATCATATCCCGCTCCTGGTATATATTTTGAATGATAGTATGTATGTTATGGGGTAGCCAAAACAATGGGATAAGGTAGACAAACATCTTGATCTAGTTGTTGAAAACAATGGGTCTGGCCTAGTTCTTACTCACATAAACAATTACAAAAATGGGCATATACACAGTTGTCTAGGGCTGAAATATATAATATAACAACGTTTATTTCCTGAATAGCTCATATAATTACTCGCTAGTGTCGGATCGTCACACAATTTTTAAAACGGCTAAAACTTAATAATCACTTCTCAATAATTACCTTAAAATATTTATACGGATATACAACTAATAACGAATATATCACGGTTCAGAATTAAAATAGTTTACGAAACATGGTACAAATGACGAAAGATACCGGTCAGTAGAGTGGATATCGGGGCGAACAAGTCTGATACAATCACGGGTTGCAGCGCGAAGCCTTGTTTCAGGTCGAATCCGGTTTGGGACCTCGTAATCCGGTAAGAGAGATCTATGAACTCATTGTGGTCCCTCTTTAGAAAATCCTTGCTTTTTAATCTGGAAGCCTTACTTAACAAGATGATTAACAAGACTAGAGCTGATTAACAAGATGATTAAGAGTCTTCGTGACCGAAGATTAAAAATTAAGTGTCTTTTCTGTGTGTTTATGTGATTTGTTTATTTTCTTTATTTTCTTCATTTGCTCCGCCTTTTCAAAATGGCGGGTCATAAATAAAATTACTTACTCACTTACTTAGAGCTAGATGAAAAATAAAAGAAAAACAACCCAGTCTAGGATCCCACGGACGCCTTTGGTCTGGTTAAAAACAGAAGAACACGTCTCGAGAAATTATTTGTTCGTGGCAGAATGATTGACGGGGAGGTTCTTTTTGTCACCTCGGACTGAAGGTGAAGTGTTGATTTTAGAGAAACAGACAGTATCTGCTGGAGAGCAGTGTTTACGAAACTCTTGTTACTGTAAAGTTTTTAGAAGTCAAGTCTTGAGGTCGCATCATGAATTACGGGCAGTTTTCGAGAAAGTCGAGAAAAACATGTGACCGGGGCAACTCGCCTTTTTTTCGACCTGGTTTTAGCGGATTGTTCAGTTGAGCGTTATAAATTAGCATCGGGAATTTACATGTTTCTTTTGAAGTCCCCCCCCCCCCCCCACACACCTTTCTGGTTCAGGTGCAACCGGGCCCAGATTGTCT
This sequence comes from Branchinecta sandiegonensis, assembly GCA_030848855.1. Classification (NCBI taxonomy): domain Eukaryota; kingdom Metazoa; phylum Arthropoda; class Branchiopoda; order Anostraca; family Branchinectidae; genus Branchinecta; species Branchinecta sandiegonensis. The sequence goes on from JAUPMV010000011.1 coordinate 7,206,206, forward strand.
TCTGATGTAATTTGGGTTAAAACTAGGACGATATAATTCGTCTGCTTACAGATCCTAAGGTCTGCAAGTGCCTTTCGTATCTTGAAAACCCCCCGCCTTGCCCTTGATGGGTGTGCCCAGATTGCCCAGTAACCCAATTTCATAGTTTGACAACGGTCGAATGAGGGCGAGCCTTTTTGGGTTTCGTCTTTCCTCCCTAACGGTTCAAGGAAACTGGACCGAGGTTGCCCAGTTACTTAAATTCTTAACTTCACAGCCCACTAGGGTCTTTTTGTCTCCTCCCTCCCTTTTTATGAGCAAGTGGACCCAGGTTGCCCAGTGTCATAAGGTTCAGAATAGGACTATGGAAGCTCTTGCACTCAAAGTTCGGTGGTGCGATTGAGCCTTTACGAGGATTGGTTTACTAGAACCTTACGGTTCAGGGGCAACTGGACTAGCATTGGGAAGTAGTTTAAATGGTATAGCATGACAATTGTTTGATTTCGGACGAGAAATGTTGTTTTGTAATGAGTAAAACAAACCTATTTATGGATCAACAGGGTCCCCTCTCCTCTCCTACTTTTGGCTGTCACCAGCGAGACCAACAAACCCCTTAGTCCTCTTCATATCGACAGTTGAGAAGGGCAAAGGAGGGTTACCCCCTCAGATAACAAATTCCATCTGGTTCGCTTTTTCCCCATTTCTTGTTCTGTGGCAGCCAATTGCATGAAGGAATTTTTCGGATATTAGTAGCTGATACTGTTTGGTTCCCAAGCAGCTGCCCTAACCACCCCTTCAATATGTAATTGTTGAAGGTTTTGGACTATTTATTAACACACTAGGCTATTCACAAAAGCGTATAATATGACTCTCTGGCCATTGGCACGGTACTGATCTTTCATTCCATTTCTCCCCTCTTGACGGCTGTATCCGTCTCCCGGTGCGGGGTGCCGATCGTATCATTGTGAGATCTGGGGAACCACAACATCAGTGGTGCCACTCGACCGGCACCGCCTCGTCAAAACGCGGCATTTCCGCGCTGTCCTTCAACCAAAATGCGGTAAAATTCGCGGCATGACAAAAATTCTCAAAAGACGCGATTTTTTTCTACTTTTGGGGAGAGAAAGGGTAAAGAATTCAGTTATGAATGTGGATTCATTCTAATGTCCAATAAACTCTCTCTGACTTGGTGATATATTCTCAAATATAGTCACCATCAAGAAATCCTGTCACGTAAGAGAAGCCAGGTCCTTATTGTTAAAGATTAACTGAAAGGGCTGGGCTAGGACAATCAGTTACCCATCACTTATTCACTTAAATTGGCTCGAAGACCCGCTGAAAATGCGTTCCTTCGTCATTCCGCTATTCACGAATAATCAATATTCAAATAGTGGAATTTCCGTGTGATTTGTGGTACCTCTTTGCACTTGTATCTGTGTGGTATGCCTTACCAGAGAGATTTAGGATTTTTTTTGTTCAGGCACTAAGCAATCTTCACCAAGCTCACCACTGCCCACTGAAAAGCCGCGTTTGCGTTGAGATTAAGATTTACCGCGTCATATAGTAGAATTTTCGTTGTTTTTCGAATTTTTTGAATTTTTCGTTGGCCGCAGATATTTTGAACGTCAGAACTAAGCAGATATTGGAAAATAAAAAAATCCCTTCGCAGAATCCAAATTATTCGGTGTATCGATTAAATAACTCACAAATAAGTTGGCTTTTCAGTTAAACTTTAACTACAAAACACAATTTATCTAGTGGGAATGGACTGTCTGGGATGACAGATGTCATCAGATGAACTGAGTATCTCAAACCTGCAAACTCAACCCTGTGTCGAACAGAATAGTCTCCTCGGTACAAGCTGCCGGCTAGGTCAATAATTAAGGTCCATAGTTGACTTCCGCGAATCGGAACGATTGCGGCTTTGACATCCCCGTTTTATGGAAAGCAAAGACTTGTCTTGCCAGAAATATGCGAAAGACAAGCAACTTCAAGTTGAACAAATTACATATGGGAACGAATGCAGTATAAAAAGCCATTTCGCGGCATAATTGCGGAATGCGGTATAATCAAAATTTTATGCGGCATTCCCCTCAGAATCGCGGCGTTATGCCGCGAAATGCGGTATAAGAGGCAACACTGCAGAACATCCCTCTCCACCTAAGAAGAAAGAAAGATTAGTTTATAGCTTTTTCTTGTTTCGATACTTCGACCATTTTGCTCTTTTCGACACTTTATCATTTTTTTTCGATTGCAAAACTGTGATGACGGATAAAAGGTTATAGAAGCTCTGAGAGCCTTTACCAATAAAAAAAAGTCAATCGGAAAGTTTTCTAGATGTCTCGCTGTCTTTCGCGTAAATTGTAAATCATCATTCAAAAGCAGAGAGACTAGAGGTAGTGTCGAGGGGTGAGAGTGTTCCTCGCCGAGGAAACAATCCTGTGGTTGTTCTTTGGCTGCTGCACTGTCAGAAGTTAGAAGTAAACCTTTCAAGAATAACATCTTTTCACTTAGAAATAAAGTGTTATGACCAATTGGGTTTATACTATTTCGTGCCTAGATCTCCAACAACACCTTCAATAGGTAAAAATACTACACTGTCAGAAGTTACATAACGACAACAGAAGGATGCGCGGTTTCAACAGATAACACTTTTGGGATGTTATCTTTCATTCGTTCCCGTTCGTATTTTTACCAATTGAAGGTGTTGTTGGAGATCTAGGCACGAAATAGTGTAAACTTAATTGGTTATAACACTTTATTTCGAAGTGAAAAGGTGTTATTCTTGAAAGTGTTCTGCGCAATCTGTTATGAAACTTCTGACAGTGTGTGGCTGAGACAAAGACGACCTGACAAAGGTTGGCCAGACTTGCTTCCTATACCGTTATCCTGTAGGAGCCAGGTTGGTACACGGAAGGTCATTCATGTTTGCGCTGTCTTCTTTTCGTTGCTGTTTGTCACACCTGCTTGCACTGAGTTGTCTGCAACTTGTCCTGAATACTGTAATGACTTTAATCTCTGACCACTGGCACGGTAGTTACAGGACTGATCTTCTTTTAATTTCTCCCCTCTTGGCGGCTGTATTCATCTCATCGCCTCGAGCGGTGCGGGGTGTCGATCGTATCATTGTGAGACCAGGTGAACCACAATCGTAATATATTCGGTTGCCGGATTTAAGCGTGGTTGATTTGATCAAGGTTTCTGATTTGATTTACTGGAACGGTAGCCATGCTGCGTTTATCTGCTGTCGTGCATGAACAGCTGAGTGAGTTTGCTTCCTGTTTCCTCTCGTCAAGACTATTTCCTTTCATTGAAGTCAGTATCAAAGCCTGGAACATAAAAATTCTAGTCCATTCTTCAACTTCTGCTTGACTTCTGTTGCTCTTTCTTCAGTTTCTTCTTTCTTCTGTTCTTCTGTCGCTATCAATGCCAGCTGAGATTACAGGCGTTAAACACTTGGGTGGATTAACTTAAAATAATAAGATTAATACACGTACAATAATATTAACAGAAATAAACAATAAAAGAGGCTGTTGTAAATATTCTATTCCATCCTGATATTTCAGGACCATAGAAATTATATTGCTAATTATTCGATGGTGCTTCATAATGCTCTTGGAAGGAAATTAAGAATATCGGCGTCACCGAATTGCCCCAGGTAGCGAGCAAAGGGGTTAGCAATTTGCAGGTAGTAACCCGAGGTAAGTGAACTCGTGTGCGTTTTTGTCACTTTCCTTCGCAAAATCTCCGTGCTAATTAAAACTAAGGCAAACTTAAAGAAGAACATAACGCATAGTAGGTTGTGTGCCACGAAAAAAGAATTAAAAGTGCGGGAAGAAACTTGCTAACATAACACAGTCAACTGAAAAAAAAATTGTAAACACTAGAACAAGAACCCACTGCTAGGGATGGTTAGAAGGATTATCTGTGAACTTTTAAACAGCCAATAGCTTATATGCATCGGTAAAGGATAAATATTACTAGTTTGCGAACTTTGTCCACAACCCCCTCTGTAGCTCATTGGTAAAAGGTAGACCGTGTAGGCTGAATGTTATGGGTCCAAATCCCGACGGAAAAGAACTTTTGTCTTTCCTTTCACTACTTTTAATCAACAAAGGGATCTGGGAACTACATCCTCCGTGAAGCTTCCCAGCCATTGTCTCAGGGTTGCCACATGTTGCACGATAGAGTGAATTGTCACTCTATTTTCTTTTTGTCACTCTTGTCCTACGTAGGAAATAAAATTCACTCTATTTGAAAAAACGTCCAGAGGTGTCATTTTCCAGCAGTGATTCCGGCCAAAAGTGACTATCTCACGTTTTTTAAAGGACACTAAATTAAGATTTGTAATTTTTGCAGCATTGATTCTGTCCAAGAGTGACCGTTCTCCATTTTTGCATGAAGACGAAATTTCACTCCCAAACATTCTCCGTTTTCGACCAAAAGTCACTCTCTAATTTTTTTCGATGTGGCAACCCCGCATTGTCTAGGTCAGTGGTTCCCAACCGGGGGTACGCGTACCCAAAGGGGTACGCGAGACTCACGTAAGGGGTACGCGAAGGTCCATAATCTCTGGATTCGCTGATTTCGTCAAGAAATTAGAGTTTTGTCTTACGAAGGCTCAGAGAAACAGCGGAAGTGTTTTCCGACTCTTGACCAGTTAGTGGACAAAAACGAAATTGACAACCTTGCATATATTTTCACGCATTAATCCCATACCGTCTCTTCGGCGTTCTAATCTTGACAGATCTTAGTGGAATAGTAGAACAATGATTCTTCAAAAAGGGGTACGCAACTTTTGTAACCATAATTAGGGGTACGCGGTACGGAAAAGGTTGGGAACCACTGGTCTAGGTGGACACGAACGAGGAACGCCACGTACCATTTCACAACTGCTCAGAAGCTAATCTAATCCGTTTCGTATTTTTAGCAATTCTTGTGCGAAGCTCTCTACGTCGTTCTGGAATTTGCGAAGATGACCATGTTTTCCTGTATGCTAATGGAAGGAATCTATCTGCAGAACCTAATTTCAGGTAAATAAATCAGAACGTCTTCCACCTAATCCAGTTTGGTTCCCTTTTTTACATGTGAAGGAGATCTGGTGAGCCAGGATACACAAGAGCTTTACTTAAGATCTCGCTCCTCTCGACGTGCCGAGATCGAGTCTGGAGAGTATTGTATTCATACCGGGCGGCTCGCCAACTGATTTATTCTGTTCTGTAATTAGAAATTATTAATTTCCAGACTCGGTTTCCACGGAGGGAGTACCAGGGATGGAATACCGAAACATTAGCACTGTCGCAGGCCCGACTGAATCCAAATCGATATTCCGACCGGAACCCGGAGAAAACAGGGAATTCGGTAATTCTAACAATGTCATTATCTAGTTGTTCGTGGCGGTGCAGGGTAAAGTCGAATCCAGCTATCTGCTTGTTTTTCCTACCGGATAAACGGAAATTCCAGAAAAAAAACCATCCCCAATTTTCCTTCGGGAGAGATTCGGATTGGTGGAGGAAGGGGAATCCCAGAATTGTGTAAGTTAACAACGTAAAATAGTCTAAGAGCACGCCCTATATCTAATGGAACCAGTCTATAGCGGTTATACTGTGACGCTGTGGCTTCTCTTTCAGAACATCGAAGCGTACGAGGTGTCATGCTTTTCAAAATTTACTATCTTTTTCATCCCACATCCACATATTTTGTGATATGTTCTACTGATTTCTGTCAAGCCATTTCCACGCCTCGTTGAACTGGTAGCTTCCAATCCAGTTAGCAAAAGTGAAAGATGCTTATCTAATTTGCTGTGACGTTCGAGTTTCCTGGCCTATCACATGACTGGTGCACCAGTAATCTGATGGGAATGGCTGTCGCTGCTGATTTTCCTTTCACCAGTTCGCATCTAGACAGATCCAGTCGATTTTGGGTCAGTGTAATCAGATAGTAGAAGGAGAGCCGACTTGCAGCTCAATCCGACGTTAAAAAACAAAAACAAAAAATAAATACAGAAGAGAGACAAAAATATGAATAGAGACGACCCCCCCGCTCCAACCAACAAAGAATTTCCCGACGCAAGGTCGATGATGACTAAATACTGAACCATGCACAGGCTCTTGCCTTAGCACAGTTCCAAGGGCTTATAATGACAATTTTGCAGTTGAATTTCGTAAATACTGAGCGGGTGCTTATACCTAAGACCTTCCGTCCGTACCATCTGCTATGCACAGGTTTCCACAAAATTAATAAAAAAAAAATTAAAGTTAATAAAAATAACGAAAATTAAGAAAATAAATTTAAAAATTTTAAAAGTTTAAAATTACTAAAATTAATTAAAATCAACTAAATTAATAACACAATGTTCTGCACTTACAATTATTTCAGGGTTTGAACCGGAGAAAAGAAATACATCGAATGGTTCAAACCCTAATAGGGTTTGATATCATTAGAATCATAGAGTCATAGTGTATTTAATGTTCCAAATACGTGAGAATGTAAAAGCTTTGGGTAGCCTACAGCAATAGAGCTCGTTCAGGCATGGAATGCAATAGTCGGAGCAAGGAATAATTGCGAGAGTTCAAAGTTGCCTTACCAGTTCTTGATTTTGCTCCTGCTGGTATGACTGGTTAGATGCTTGACGATGTTATAGGTGAGAAAGCGTGGGTCTTGCTTTGATGACAGGCGAGTCGTAGGGTGGTAGTGACTTACACTAATTTGAAGAGCCTTAGTTACGACTTACTCTTTACAATGCAAATCCACTATCCATGTATAAAGCACTAGTATAAGTTCACAAGACTGAGAGAGAGCGAAACCATACCTGATCAGTCAATGGACGCACTTAATGCACAACATGCCCGAGGGTCTTGGCAAGACAGAATTACATCACAAACACTAATAATCAGTCATAATACCCATTATTCTAAGATTCTTCTTCTGCGATCTTCTCAAAGCTCCCTTTTCCGTTCACTCGATTCCTCGCACACTATTTAAACTAATATTTATCCCTACCATATAGGCTGTGACAAAAGTTCGGACCGCCCTTACCTTTAACGTTACATGTTCTCCTTGCCCAACCGGTAAACTGTCTAACCTTATTTCAGTTGTTTACTTAGCTTCTTCACTTCCCAGTCCACAGCAGCCAAGTCTGGATGTCATTGTCTTTTTTAACCTATAGCTTAATTTACCCCTTACCTACTTTACCTCCCTCACTATCCACACCTTATCTCACTCTCATTTCAAAATTCATCCACTCTTGCAAATTTGTGTGTGATAAAAGACCAGTCACGAATCGCGTTCGGCTTCTAAATAAGCGTTATTCGCTTCCGCTCTGTTTCTTCACTTGCGCAGTAAAGTTTTATAAATATCGGACGAACATAATAACATAATATAGTTAAACACTTGACATAGAGACGGGCACGATACTCTAAGTGCTAATAGGCCTTAAGCCTCCCCTCGTCGTACCTTTTCAGGTACTGTTTTTTCCGGACTACAGATGTCTTGGTAGCCGATAGTGTTTGGCGGGAGAAACATCGCTTCTAATTTTCTTTTGGCTATCTGGGGCTATTATTAACACGGATGCACTAATTATTTACCGATTCAGAGTATCCAGTAAAGCAAGATAATCATGTTACTCCGATTAGGTCTTTCACTTGGAAAGGAAGACGGGGGTTAGATACTTCTTAAAGCACAATTCTGAAAAACACAACTCTGACTAGAAATGATCTTTTCACGATGAAATGGCCCATGAGTATCGTTTTCGAAAATACCATTATTTTCCACGAGAAATTACAGATTTTCTTGTTGGCGGCTTGGCGCTTCTCGACTCTATAAAGCCTTCACGCTCTCCGATGCGGCGGCTGGGGTCAAAATGTTTGAATCATGAACGCGCCGTGGTTTAAAGGACCCCTCTTGCTTATTCTGCCTGTTTATAATATACCTAGCTTCAATACAGAATTGTAAGCTTCTAAAATTCCCACCTTTCTCTATTGTTTCGTTTTGTGCCTATGAATTTTTAGCGCTTTTTTGCCCTTGCCGAGTTTTGCCCGTCACCTGACGAAATGTTTGTCGGGATCTTCATCCGCTGACCACTCTTTCACACATAAGGATCTGAGAAGCTTCCGTTCATTAATTCTTTTATTTGCAGAGTTTTACCAGTTTTTAACAACGGCGCGTTCAGTTTTCAAATGTTTTGCGCCCAGCCGCCGCGTCGGAGAGCAGGATGGCTGGACATAGTCGACAAGCGCTAACAAGAAAATGGTATTTTCGAAAATGTTTTTTCTGAACCATTTCATACAGAAAAGATCATTTCTAGTAAGAGTCGTGCTTTAAAAGTGGGAAAACCAAGCGAAACAAACAAGTCCAAAACATAAGATGGACATGATAGTCTGCCATGTCCTCCAGAATGAAAACGCTACTTTGAAGCTTCTTATAATTTTATGTGTGAAGATTGTCGGCGGACAATGAAGCTTTCGGCGCAAGTTCGCGTTGCGTGAGGGGCAAAACTCGGCTAGGCCGAAAAAGCGCTAGAAAGCCGTGAGTACAAGAGTGAGCGAAAAGCGGGGATTTCAGAAGCTTATAATTCCTTAAGGAAGCTAGGGATAATAAAACAAGAACAAAGTCTCCGATGGGATCCCAAAAATTCAATATCTGATCCAGACAACTGGGTCTTGTCTTAGCCAGATCCAGTCATCGCCAGAATCCTTGAACATTCTTACAATTAAAATTCAGAAACAGATTAAGGCCAAATAGCTAATCATCTGAGAAAACCAAGTTCAGGTATGGATTCAGCATGTGTGTTTACCCGTATAAAACATATCTGTTTTGACGAAAAGTTCCTGCCACTTCTGCCAATTTCCCGGTTTCGGCCGAACTCTAGAACTACTTGTCCGGCGAAAAAAGAAAGCTAAAAAACGAACTCAGGGTATCTTCTTTCCCCAATAATGAACATCTAATCAACTTCAAATAAAAATTTAACTTATAACAAATTTTCCGACTCCAGCCGGATTCCGGTCGAACTATATGTCCGGGTAAAATATGATTGTCACACACGGATTCAGCGTCTCTTCTTACCCCTAAATCGGTTATCTAATCAGCTAGAAATAAAACTTTAACTTCTAACAATTTTCCGGTTTTGGCCGGATTCCGGGCGAACTAAATGTCCGGGTAGAAAATTATTTTCACATAAAAGTTCAGCATGTCTTCTTGCCCTAAATCGGGCATCTGATCAACTCCAAATAAAACTTTTAATTTTAACAAACTTTCCGGTTTGGGCCGGGTTCCGGGCGAACTATTTGTCCGTCGAGAAAATGGTTATCACCATCGTCTTCAGCATGTCTTCCTACCTCTGAATCGAACATCTAATCAACTTCAAATAAAACATTTACTTTTCACAAACTTTCCGGTTTTGGCCGGATTCCGGGCGAACTACTTGTCCGATTACAAAATGGTTTTCACCATCGTGTTCAGCATGTCTTCTTACCCCATAATCGACTATCACATTAGCTGTTTCAAAATATTTTGTTTGCCCCTTAATTTGAACCCCCTCCCCCACCCCTAAATGTAGGGCTACAAAGCCCATTTACGAACTCGACTGGTCCGCCAACCCAACGAATCATCACACCAAGTTTCATCAAAATATCTCATTCCCTTCGAGAGTTATCGTGCTTACAGACGGACGGACGGACGGACAGACGGACAACTTTTGCGATGTCATAGGTATCCCTCCACTTACGTTTTGGGATCCCAAAAAACGCAGAATGAGCAAGAGGGGTCCTTTAAATTCCAATGCAGAAATTCTTTATAAAGATATGCTGCTAGTTTCCGCTCGGGTGGATAATTCGGCCGGAACTAATATGAAGCTGGAGCTGGGCATTCCCTCCATTAATTCGCACCGAATGCAAAAATACTGCTGATTGCTTGCCAGATCCGTAGTTCGACCAGAATGAGGCGACAAACGGAATTTGGAAGACTTATACCTTTCTCGATCTGAGGTTATGTGGGAGAAGCAAAGCTAGATTTTTCTCCTGATAGTTTTTTTTATACAATCAGGAATAAAGTGAAACTGCCGCCTGCTAATATCAAAAGGCCGACCCCTGCTGTCATGCACGTCATTCCTATATGCTGTCAATATCTTTTCTTTTCCCCGAAGAACCGATGCTGACTGGATCAAGCACGGTTCGAGGGGTGTCTGACTTCCTCTAAAGGACTCCTCGCACTATTTACTCTTCAACTTACAGTATTTTAAAAGTATTTTAATACTTTGAAACTAGGCTGTACTTCCAACAAATAACCCACGGTTTTGGTTGTTTTAAGCCATTTCCGAGACCCGTTGACTTGAAGCGAAAACAGGGAAACAATTTACATAACCTTTCTTTTCTGATGGAAAAACTTCTCGCAGACAACCGTCGACAGCATGATACACATCGAAGGTAGCAAAACACGGCAAGTGAGAAAATCAGCGTGGTTTTGTCAGAGGGGTTAGAATATACCGAAAGAAATTGGCTTCTCCGGGTTTAGAAATATATGGAGTGATTATGGAAGTAGGTTGCGTTAGTATTAAAGGTAGGACAGGTCCTTTACTAGAAAAAAAAATAACAGAGCTTAGGCTGTTGATAATAATTCAGACGCAGGTGCCGATGGTCTGGACATACAGTTCGTTTCAATGTTCTTCGTTGCGACTGTAACTTCAACTGAAACTTTCTCTACATGCCTTCGACTACTCTTTAACTCCTTTGTAAGAGGTTATCACAGTGTTAACAAAAAGGTGCTGAACGGGGGGGGGGGGGGGGGAGGATTTACTGAAGCTACGGATACAAAGAGAATGTCCTTTATGGATCCAAGGGTAGGCCTATTTGACCGACCAATTGCGAGTAGGAAACTAAAAATAATATCTGAAAATAATAGTATATAACAATAATAAATAACAACAATAAATAAATATCTACAGTGAGACTCTCTGTGAACCGAAACTGTAGCAGAAAAGTAAATAAATAACAAGAAAGCTTTAAATAAGTAGACAACCAACAATTAATTTATTAGTTTCCCCCAACTTCGACTTCATACACTTTAGGATCCGCGAAAATTCATGTTCTTGTTTTCCGTGCGGATGTTGAGGTATTCAGGATATGTGAAGTGAATGGCCAGTGCTGGGGTAACTCAAATATAGTTTCTGTTGTTGGGAAATTGGAATATACTCTCCTTCTCTCCATGACTTAACATTCGGCAGCTCCGTGGCCTTCTTGGCCATGACCTTATCTTTACTGGGCCTTCTAGAAATTTGCTGTTGGTCTACATTGTTATCCGAGAAGAAAACCGCGAAAAAGCGTAGTGCTCTCATCTTGCCAAATCCACGGCTCTGGTTATTATCGTTGTTATCGGTGTTCGTGTCTGTATGAATTATCTTTCGGTAAACTAAAAGTGGAGCTGCGTGTGAACTGATGTGTGGCTGTCACGATATTTGCCGTATTAATTTACAGTTATTTTGTTTCGGATTTATTTTTTTACAAACGAAAAAAACAGTTTTTCCCGAATAAACTCCACTGCAAGTCCGCGTGAAAAGGCCATGAGAACATATAAATAAGGAGCTTGTTCACTGATCAGTAACAGTACTTCAGTCATAAGCTACGTGTGAACTGATGTGTGACTGTCACGATATTTCCCCAATTTACAGTTCTTTTGTTTCGGATTTATTTGTTTACAAACAAAAATGACAATTTTCCCGAATAAACTCCTGTGCGAGTCCGCGTGAAAAAGCCATGGAGCCAAAAGCCATAAGGAGCTCGTTCACTGACCAGTAACAGTACTTCGATCATGAGCTACGTGTGAACTGATGTGTGACTGTCACGATATTTCCCCTATTAATTTACAGTTCTTTTGTTTCGGATTTATTTGTTTACAAACGTCCTCGTCAAAAACATCGTCATTTACACAAAAATACAAGTATGAAATATCTACGACCACAATGGAAATAAATCTTTTAGTATTTTCTGGATTATTGAAGGGCTGTTGTGTTCCTAATACACAAAGGTATCTCATTCTGTAGTGATACTTTTAGATGTCTTATTGGTAACGCCCCTCGTGATGCATTTCATATTTGATAGAACAGCCATATGGATATAGATATATAGATAGATCAGTGTATTTCAAAAGCCCAAGGGCTAGATACACAAAAAAAAAATATAACTTAAACAATCAGACTCCTTCTTAATTCTAAACATTTATCTATATACATGCCCAATCGATTAATAGCGGTAGGGTTAATACTACTCAGAGTTTCAGGAAGTGACATAATTACACCATCTCGATAAATATTTCTTAAATCAGAAAGCTTCGGGGATCTGAAGAGAAAATGGTCCAGATTTTCTTCCTCCACCTCACAAAGTGGGCAATCACACCTCCCATCAGGAAGATTAAACTTGTAATACACTTCCTCTCCAAAACAAACTTTAACCACTTGATAACAACTTAATGTATTGAACATTAATTGCTTCACTCTTCTTGATATTCAACTTTATTTTTTTCATCGTCAAATGCTCCCCGATTAAATTCAAAACGTTTGCAAATCTCAGGCGTTTTAGCAACCGCTGCAAGGTCGTCCGCAAACGGCAGCACTGACAACTTTCTACTTCTAAGACTTACCGTTCGAGCCCATCTTTTCTCTAGAAAATCCATATTATCGTTGATATAAATATTAAAAAGTCTTGGGGATAAAGGGATAAATGTTGGGACTACTACGAACTTGACCTTACCCTTGACCCGAAGAACCCTCACATCAAGATTCATCAAAATATCTCATTCCCTTCGAAAGTTATCGTGCTAACAGACGGACAGACGGACGGACGGACAGACGAACAACTTTTGCGATGTCATAGATATCCCTCCACTTACGTTTTGGGATCCCAAAAAGCGGGAGAAACATGGATTTTTTCCATTGATCCAGCCATTCTCCAACCTTTAACACCTTATGCACGACAAAACTATTATCGGCATGAAAACAATTTCTTAAAAATCAATACTGGGATCCCATCAATACCACTTTTTCTAAATTCCGTACATCATCATCTGACAGATTGCATCTTATTCTAGGCTCTAAGCCTGCTTCCCTATCGTTTTTATCACTATCAGAATATTCCCTAACTCTCAAACGATATTTCTGGTACCATCTTACCTTAATCTCAAGCTTCAACGCCCTATGATCCGATCCAACCAAAGCCAAAATTTGAACACCAAAAGAATCCGGGGCAAAATGCGTTCCAATCAGAGTGTACACTGGGCGTTGGCCCTGACAGGTAAGTAAATTCACCAACACATATATCCTTATCGAATCTACCATTCAAAATCAACAGACCATGCTCTCTGCAGAGTTCCAAAAGCTTTCTCTCCCAAACGCTAATTTTCCTTTTTGGGATCCCAAAACGTAAGTGGATGGATACCTATGACATCGCAAAAGTTGTCCGTCTGTCCGTCTGTTAGCACGATAACTCTTGAAGTTGCTGAGATATTTTGTTCAAACTTGGCACGAGGACTATTTGGGTCAAAGTACAGGTCAAGTTCGAATATGGGCTCTGTAGCCCTATAGTTACGGATGGGGTAGGGGGTTCAGTTAAGGGACAAAAAAAAAAATTTAAAAGCTAATGAGATAGTGGATTTAGGGGTAAGTCGACATGTTAAATCTGAGTATGTTTGTTTGTCTAACTTAAGCCTGAAGTGGTCCTTGCCAAGAAGGGAAGAAATATCGCTTTTTTAAGACTCATTCTTCAAGGCCGGTGTATGCTGATAGAGGTGAGCATGGTACTGATACGTATGAGGGGTACCAGTATGCAGTAGCCTACTTCGGTAACTGATAGGCTAAACCAGGCTTTCATTTTAACTTTGAAACTGGTACCGGTAGTGGTACCGCTCTGGAGAATACTCTCCAAAACACGCCAATGAACCTCGGGAAGAACGATAAACGTCGCTCGAACGATGACTCAAATCCTGTGTCAACTAATCAACGGCGTTCGTAGGGGACAGCTGTAGTGACTTCCGACTCTTCGCTAGGTACACGGCGATTCTTCATCGGCATGGAGAGTTAGTCATCAAGAGTATAAGGGGTCCAGGGTATGAGTGCCATGCTCACCCCTGCCAGCGTGCCCGGGCCTTTGAGCACGGCTATCAAAAAAGGTTTTAGTGTACTAGGCTGCCCAGACCGTACCCTTGTAAAAGCCTGTATTTCAAAAGCCTCCATCTAGTTACCGTCCCCCAGAAGAGCTCTTAGACTATATCGTTCTCGACGGTTTCCAGAAGCCTCCCATTTTTTTCCGGCTGATTTGTTTCTGTTCTGACCAAGCCAGAATACTCTAATAAAATTATGATTTGCTATCTACTCTAGGGATTACTGTTTTTTTTCAGTAAAATACTGCTGCCAGGCGGCAAGGTGATTTCCATTCTGAACGGTTTGGTTTCTTTATGATTCACTTCACAGATTGGATGCTATAGGGAGGCTTTTCGGAACTGGGACCTGAGAAGGCCGGATTAATTACTTACCTCCTTGAGGTCGGGAACCAGGACGTTCCCATTTCGTCGAAATCTACAGGAGGGTATCCAACCTCGAACTTGTCCCTAAAAGGTTAAGAAGAAAGATCATTGCAGTCTTAACAAGGTCTGTCTAAGACACCCTGAATGACCTAGGGATAAACTTAGGACTGTACAGAAGTTTGTTTGAGTATTTTCAAGTTCGAAGTTATATAAATTCGAGGTTGGGTACCCTTCTTGTAGCTAAAGGAATCAGTCGGTTGTGAAACCTTCGTCGAATACTACATACAGTAGAGGTATGCTAAGAATTCCTTCAGCCCAAGCTGACTGCGAATCATATTTGAGAGTGCAAAACGGATACGTCAGCTGAATTTTAAGCTATATTTGGGCCCTTCTTGGCAAGAGTATTCTTCAGGCTCAGAGCTGCTCAAGACGGAAAAACGAACTTGTGGAAAAGAACGTTTGTTGACTTTGAACTTTGCCATTTTTATGCACTTGCTGTGACTAAAGTTAACTACCAGCTAGCCAAAATCGGTACTTAAAGTTTAACCGAAAAGGGCTGGGATAGGACGATCTAGTTACCCATCACTTATTCACTTAAGTTGGCCTGAAAACCCGCTTAAAATGCGTTACTTCGTTGTTCTGCTATTCGCGAATAATCGATTTTCAAATAGTGGAATTTCCGTGTGATTTGTTGTACCTCAATGCGCTTTTATTTTTGTTGAATGCCTTACGGGAAAGATTTATGAATTTTTTTTTGTTCAGGCGCTAAGCAGTCTTCACCGATCTCACCACTGCCCACTGAAAAGCCGCGTTTGTGTTGAGATTAAAATTTCCCTCGTCATAGTAGAATTTACGCTGTGGTGACGGCCGCAGATATTCTGAACGTTATAACTAGAGCAGATCGTGGAAAATAAAAAAAATCCTTTACAGAATTCATATGATTCAGTGTATTCAGTTAAATGACACAAAAATAAGTTGTCTTTTCAGTAAAACTTTAAGGGCCTCTGTAAACACCTAAATAGGTACTTTATTCAACCCTTTAGCCAAAAACTGCAATTTTCACATTTTAGTAACTGTTCAAATAAGCATACCTCTACTGCACTTTAACTTACCGAAGACTTACACCGGGGCGTAACTGCCATCACAGGGCTAGGGAGGGGGGCAGCCCAAAATGTGCCAACATTTTTTTTAGTGTGCCGATAGAATGTCGTTATAGTTAGGGACGACGAGTTTGAAAATAGTAATGGATGAAAAAGCATCAGCATAAGTGATTAGCCTGCAACTTGTCAATTAGTGACTCTGCCGACAGAGGAAACTAAATTCACCTTAAGAAATGTCAAACCTTGAAAATAATAACGGATGCACGACAAATCGTACTTGAAGAACAAATCCAGTCTACTTCCATTGCGAAGTTAAATTACAAAGTAATAACAGCAGATTTATCATGTCAGCTTTGGCTGGTTGCAGCGAATATTAATATTCACCTAGACGCCGCAGGAGATTTGTTTTTAGACTAAAATTAACTTAGGCACCGCATGCGAAATGTTTTGGATTTTGCCTTTTTTCTCGCAAAATTTAAACAGTTCCCTTACTTTTATTATCTGGCCTAAACCCTAAAATCCCAAACCTCAACCCAAAGAAATGACAAAACTTAAACTGAATACGAAATACTAAGAAAGGCGCCGCAATCAACCCTAACCAAGACAGAGTTGACTTAACAAGCTTCGGTCAGGAGCTGATTTTTGTAGAAAAACTTGCAGAAACTTTTCGGGTTCGCCGCTTCCAGACAAGAACTTATTCTGAACAACAACGGATTCTCTCATAAACATTTCTATCGGTTTGATTAGATGGCGCTTCATGCCCGGCGAATACTTATTTTGGGCAAAACTGTGCTGACGGATTTCCTTGTCATACCATATTAGGGGGGGGGGGGAGGTCGCCCCTACGCTCCTTCGTTAAGCGACGTGTTTTGTTACTCAGACGTGTTTCTGTAGGTTTTTATTAGAAAGTTGAATCAAAATTTCATGCTTTTCGCAATATTAATTCTATTTATTTGTGTATCAAGTTGGATTTCGGAACTGAATACAATAAGGGGAAAAGGATTTTGTACGGAAACGTGCCAACACTCAATTTGTCGGGGCTTCGCGCCTGACAGATGCTATTTGGGGTGGAATTGTACCGACGGATTACTTCAGAAGTGTTCCTGATTAGAGCTCATTTCGCAAAAATGTGCCGAGAAAATAATGTTGGTAAACATTTATTTATTTATTTATTTTTATAACCCGCTGAAAAGACAGAATAGCGGAGTACAAACAATGAAAAAGAACACAAAACACTAAAATACACTAGAATTCACTCTAGAAGAAGGGACAAGCCGTGATGTGCGGGGAAGCTGAGATGGGACGTTGTGGACAATTTTTTACTTATGGCCGAAAGTTTCAGCGATATATCCGGAAGCTTGTAACGCGAAATCAGATGTCTGTTTTTATACCAGGGAGGTAGGAAAAGGAGGAATTTTGCATATCGGTAATAACAAGAACGGAGGGAATGAAGATCTTTTTTCTTTAAAACTGAAGAGAGGCCGGAAAGAAATAAGATAGAATGGTCAGTAAAACTGCTGTAAAGTTTACTAAGGGCTTTTTTATTGTATTTCCCACGATTAGCAACGATTTTCGAGTATGATACTTGAATCTTTCTTTTTGCATCATTAACCGATTGAGACCGGAACGATTTGAGGCTGTTAGTAATGTGGATGCCCAACCACCGAAGAGATGTGACAAGGGGGATAGTCTTAGTTGGGAGAATAAGCGGCTCTTGGTTAGTTGAATTGAAAGATAAGTATTCGCATTTATTAACGTTCAGAGCCAGACCGATCCGGTCGAAAGCAGCTGAAACAAAAGAAACTGACTTCTTTAATCCGGTCTTGCTTCGACTTATCAGCAGAATATCATCGGCATAAGCAATATAAGAGATATTAATGGAATTAATAATACAAGTGGTAGGTATAGAAGACAGGATGTTAGAAATGCACATTTTAAAAATGGACGGTGAGAGAACCGCGCCCTGTCGAACGCCACGTTTTATCGGGATTCTAAAATCGGATATCTGTCTATCCACTTTAGTGCGCAGAAAAGAATTTGTATACCAATAACGTAATAAAAAAATAATAGAAATATTTATGCCATGTGAAAAAAGCGAGAAAAGGGCTTGGGTATGTACAATGCTATCAAAAGCTTTCGACAGGTCCAAAGCACAAATATGCAGTTCCAAGCCTTTTTTAGTTGCCTCAACCAGGAGAGACGAAAGAACTCGGTGGGCATGTTGACAACCAATACCTTTTTGGAAACCCAATTGGTTTTCTCCGAAGTTAACATTATTAATAAATGAGGGGAGTAGTACATACTCGAAGACTTTGCTAATCGTACATGAAACGGTGATGGGACGATAAGAGGTACACTCCGAAGGGGGTTTGCCTTTTTTAATAATTGATGTTACAATTCCGCAAAGAAAACTATTGGGGACGGCCTGAAATTTGCCGCCGACAGAAGTTACTTTGAGCCAAATTGTGCCAACGGATTTCCTTGTCTGACCATGCGGGGGGGGGGGGGGCAACCCAATAACTTGCAAACCATGACAGGTAACAAATTGAAATTTGTAATGGCTATTGTCATCGGGGTCCAAATGTGTCTTTTGTGATGGGGATATCCCATAGCACTTTTGCAATAGTCCTCCTAGTTATTTCATACAGTAAAATAACCAGGCCTCGGGCTTGACTGGATATGTGAATTCCAGCTTCGCTAGGATGGGTGAACCAGCTTGATTAGGGATTTCTGGATTGACTGCGGCTGAGCTATAGATTTCCCCGAGGCTTTCCCTTGTTTCTTATGTCCGGCTTCCTGACTGGTCCTGAGGCTAGTGGACACCTACGGTGTCAGAACGTCTTCAGCCCACACCCCAGGAGCCTTAGCTTCACTAAACCTCGCCTACCACTCGTTCATCCTTTCTGACACTTTTAACGGTCCCGCCTGCAACACCCCAGCGCTTCAAGGGCAACTAGGCCCGGATTCCCCACGAATCAAGTTCCCGAACCGTGAAAGTTACCGAATTTAATCTGGGAAACTTGTGGACATACCAGTCTAGATGTGTGTATTCAGGAGAGTCTCGACTTCAGGGTCAGCTGGGGTTGGCCCACTTCATAACTTGCAAACCCTGACTGGTATCAACGTGAAACTTGGTATACTTGTTAGAATAAGGGCCTAGCTGCGCCTTTTGAGGGTTCCGTACATCACCTGGTTCAAGAACAGACTAATTTTTCAACTTGACCGCGACTAGAGATAGACGATACAATCTAGTGCCTTTGTAGTTTCTGGACACGACACGAAGGACCAAAGTCTTCGACGGGATCCCAAAGGGGAATATTTATCGGACTTCTTCATCCAGGCTAACGGGTCTTAGATATTTTCAGTCTTCGCTAGATCCCATAGTCATGTAATCTATCCCTAATCAACCATTTAACAAAATCCATTTGGTAAGGCCTTTCTGTCTTGCCGGTCTAGCCTAGATTACGACGGATACACCAGTTCTAGGAAAACTTGGAGGATATTGGGATCCGACATTTTCTTTGTCTATATGTGTACCATAATTATCAGTGTCATCGGAAGAATTTGTTCTATCCAAAATTTCCGTTTTTAATCAGAACTCTATCGTAACATTAGTCGAAAACTTGGAGGATATTCGGATCCGTCATTTTTCTTTATTTATAGTAAGTAAGTAAGTAAGTAAGTAATTTATTTCTGACCTGCCATTTGAAAAGCGGAGTATGTAAAATAAAATAAATAAAACACAACAAATACAACATCTGCAACACATTAAATATCTGCACACCATTTTTTCTAAGCTTCATCGGAATGATTTATTTTATCCAAAATTTCCGGTTTAAATAAGAACTCAATTGTACCGTTAACTAGGTAAAATGACAAAACAGCTTTCTTATCTGCATACTGCAACAAAGAGTTCTATAAAGTTCGATAAAGACCTGGCGAAGAAGAACGACACGACTCCCCCCGAATTACCGGTTTTCACCGGACTCCGTCGGTAACATCAACCAAGCAGAAAATCAAATCGTAGATCGATTCAGCATGTCAGCTCTACCCCACTATCGACACTCTAAACCGCTAGATCAAACAATTATAAAAACCATACACATTCCAGCGTGTTTTCTTACGCTTATTAAAAGACCAACGAATTAAGACAAAACTTTTATTGTTGTTGTTCTCTTTACTCCGCTATCACCTTCTGTATTTGGCGGGTTACAGATAAAATATATAGATTTTGCTTGAACAAATCTTCCTGTTTTGGCCGGATTGCAGGCAAACGACGCGTCCGGCAAGAAAATAAAGTTCAAAAAGAATTCAGCATTTCTCCTGACTCCTACATCGAACCTCTAATAAACTTCAGACACAACTTTTAGTTTTAGCAAATTTTAAGGTCTTGGCCGGATTCTGAGCGAACTACTTGTTCGGCGATAAAATAAAATTTAGATACCGATCCGGCGTGTCTCCTTATCCCAGAATCGATTATCTAATTAGCTTCTAACAACAAAAATAATCGCCCTTGATTTGGAACCCCACCCCTCATTATAGGTCTACGGAGCCCATCTGTGAACTTGACCATTTACCAGTACTTTGGCCAAAAGTTTGAAGTTTGAAGTAATTATCTCCATCCTTTTGGGAGTTATCGTGCCAACAGACAGACGGGCAGATGGACGGATCCCGGCACTGACGTTTTGCGATCCCAAACAGTAGGATATCTTTGCTAACGCAGCCACGTTGTCTGCATAGCTGGTGCACACGGGTATATGGTCGAGCGCGTGCTTGTGAAACGTGCTCAAAGTTGTTTTCTTTTCGTGTCGGGTAACGAAGGTTGGCCCCTTGGGCTCAACGTTTG
Source organism: Branchinecta sandiegonensis (assembly GCA_030848855.1). Lineage (NCBI taxonomy): Eukaryota > Metazoa > Arthropoda > Branchiopoda > Anostraca > Branchinectidae > Branchinecta > Branchinecta sandiegonensis. The sequence continues at coordinate 7,226,639 of JAUPMV010000011.1, forward strand.
AAACCCAGTTATTCGGCACTTTATGGTTGCAATACCGATGCAGAATCTCCGGGTACCTGTGGTAGAAAGCAAGAAGCGGTATCACAGCTGCTCCCAAAGATCGCCGTGATTGTTTGACACAGGATTTGAGTCGTTGAGTTTTAGTCGTTACGGACGCGCTTACTCCTTCTTCCTGAGGAACACTGGCGTGTTTTGGACTTAGTCAGATAGAGTATTCGGACAACGTATTTGCAAAAGCCTTTGTTATTACATTCTGAGCAGTATCGCGAGGGAGTGCTGGGCGGGCCTGCTCCTTTATTATTCTATTTCTGTCTGGACAGAAGTAATGTATGAATATAAGAGGGTAGCACGTTAGGATTGGTGTCCAGGAAACTTGGGAAATTCCATTGTCGCTTGCCATCGGATAATGAAACGAGGTATCGTTATCATTTGGTTTAGGATGCCTATTGGTAGTCTTGCCAATGATTATCAACTTGGATGTTAGGACAAGGTCTTTTTCAGCTCGGTGGTAGAGTGCCACCTACAGGGGGGGGGGGGGGGCAATGGTCAAACCTTATTCTTTGCGCTGGACAACCTGACTACAGCCATCTTCTGGCTGAAGTATGTCAGACTCTTCCTCTCTGCATTTGGCAAGGACTTCTGCCTGACGGATCCTCGTTCTGACACTATTTACCTTACTAAACTGTCAGGAAGTTTCATAACAGACAACACAAGAATGCACGGTTTCCACAGACAACACTTGGGATGTAATCTGTTATCGGACAAACGTTCTGCATGAAATGTTATGCATAACAAGCATTGTCGGGAAGAGCTGAAAAACCGCCAAAAAAGTATCTGCTGAATTTTCCGATATAATGACGACAGACATAAAAGTCAGCAGGTGCTTTTTTGGTGTTTTTTCGGCTCCGAAGTCAATGCTTGCTCTGCATAACATTTCATGGATAACGTTTGTTACGACAACAGATACTATTCCAAGTGTTGTCTGTTGCGTGTTGTCTGTTGAAACCGCGCATCCTTGTGTTGTCTGTTATGAAACTTCTGACAGTGTAAGTCCTCCTCTCGAACATTCAGGGTTACAACAAATTATCCGAAAACAGTAGGATTACGTTGTACAAAAAAGTAGCATGCAGTATTAACTGATGCTACTACATGCCTATGTCAAGGCTACCGTGCTACTGCATTCTACTGCATGCTACTATTAGCAAGACTGGATGCTATTATAGCAAGACAGGATGCTACTGAATACTACTGCTTAAGATTGGCGTAGTCGAGGCACATTAAATGATAGTATTCTTTACTATTACATATCAATACATGCAACTTTTTCGCACAACCATCATGCAACTATGCACAACTTTTCATCGGGAATATCGTTTCCGTCAGGATGTTGCGGCATGTTATTTTACTGCAAGATAAACAAATGCGATGGAAAACGACAACTCTGTCTCCTCTAAGACAAAATGCATCTAGAAGCACCTGTATGAGATAATGTCAGTTTTACGAGCCATGTGGGATCGCTAAAATTGTCAGCTTGTCAATTTCGCGTGCCAAAAAAATTGCGAATATGCCATTTGAACATCGCATATGAGTGTACACTAATATGGATACTATCTCTGCCAACACTTACTTACATACTTATTTTATTAATAAACACAATTTAATTCTTACTATTTACATCTACTGCACTAATGGAAAAACCTACGTTTTTGCTGGCGTGCAGTAGTAAAAAGTAAAAAAGTAGTAACACAACAAAGTATTACTGAGGTGATACGAAAAAAACGGATAAATTAGTGTTGGACTAATACCCAGTCGCATAAACGCAGTAGCAATGACTTAAAACAAAACTGAGTGTCCATCTGAAGACAAAAGTACCCCTTGTTTTTTTCTTTTAATTTTTTTACTATGTTCCTTCTGTTTTTCTTTTTTACACCTTTGCGTAATATTTAAGATTAAATTTGCCAACTGAGAACGCTATCGTCAAGCTCGAAAGGGTATGAAGAAAAATACCAGCTTGGTTACTAAGTATGTGAACCAACTCGTTGCCTATGTGATCGCCATCTGAATGTTATGTTACGTTTTCTTTTGTTAGACTGAAAGTTGAAGCGGGAGCCTGGCGGAGGGGTCAATTTTCTTTCTTGCCCCCCATGGGTACCTTTAGCTCCGCTCGGTTTTGTTGGGGTATCCATAGTCGCTGCATGGGACGAAAGACGGAGGTTCTATCTGATTATTTGTTCTTGGCAATACTCAGAATCTACGGCGCACATAATACAGTACTTTTGCGGGCCAATAACGACGTCGATTGTAGAGGAACAAGCTAATTGAGTTCTTTCTGGTTTCAATTTTAGTTTAAAGGACATGTCTTACCTATAATACTAACGCAACCTACTTCCACAATCACTCCATGTATTTCTAAACCCGGAGACCCCAATTTCATACGGTACATTCTAACCCTTCTAACAAAACCACCCTGATGTTCTCACTTGCCGTGCTTTGCTACCCTCGATGTGTATCACGCTGTCGACGGTTGTCTGCGAGAAGTTTTTCCATCAGAAAACCAGTTATGTAAATTGTTTCCCTGTTTTCGCTATAAGTCAACGGGCCTGGGAGCTTAAAACAGCCAAAATCGTGGGATATTTGTTAAAAGCACAGCCTAGCTTTAAAGTATTCAAATATTCTAAAATACTGTAAGTTGAAGAGTCAATTGTGCGAGGGGTCCTTTAAGTTTTCGGTCTTGCAGTAACCGGTCGCCTGTGCCATCTATATATTTTCTTATACCAACAAAACGCCTGGAGGCTGGAGGAGAGCCGTCGCTCACCGGAAAAGAAGTTTCTGGAGACGGCCGCCATCCTCTGCAATTTGAGATAGATGAGCCTTAGCGTTCCCTGGTCCCTCAGATGTCGCTGGTGCTGCAGATTTTTAAAGAAATGGTAGAGAATTCTTATGTTGTATCTTTGCAGTGCGAGTGTTCAGGGTGGCTAAGCTGGCAAAGCTGTACCTCATCCTTGGATGGTTGATCCCAGTGCCACTGACATTAGCCTGGGTTGTCTGTATGGGTGTCACCTCCGAAAACTCAACGTAAGTTACGAAAAGGCGCCTTCGTCCAACCCCTACACTTTAAAAAGTCTCTCCTTTATCGGACTTTAGTAGTTGTGTGTCACCGATTTCGGACACTTTTGTTCCTAATTCGGAGAATTGAAATCCGAATTCGGAGAGTTATAATCCGATGCAAGACAAAAATGAGAAAATGCAAAATATTGCAGAGTGTACTGCAAAAAAACTGTAAATGTACTGTAAAATTTTTTTTGCAGTATTTACTACTGGGATTAATCTTATCTTTCTTGAGATAAGATTAACCCTAATTCGGATAGAGATAAGATTATCCCAGTAGCAAATACTGCATCCTTATTCGGAGAAACTTTTTACAGTGTTCTAGCGTTTTAATCCTGCATCAGATTATAACTCTCCGAATTCAGATTTGAATTATCCGGATTAGGAATAAAATGTCCGAAATCGGTGACGCACAACTAGTAAAGGCCGATAAAGAAGAGACTTTTTACAGCGTAGTAATTTAGCCACGTTCCACCAGGGACCCATAAATTTCCTGTAATGACTCGCCATTCAGGGGGCTTGTCAATAACAGATTGACCGAGCTTCAGAGAGTTCGAGAAATAGCCACGGGGATAAAATACCCGACTATCCAGATAGACAAAAGTTTTTGCAGCTGTTGTGCTGAACTAGGAATATTTCTCTGTAATGGAAGAGTTTTGTCCTAGCTTAGGAAGAGTTTTGTCCTAGCTTAGGTACCTGGTGGCATGCTGAATAGTCCCAATAAATTTTGTCTATCTGAGCATGAACGCCGATTCGACCCAAGCGGAATTTTTGGAAACTAGGTGAGGCTCGGGCAACATAGCAACATAGAAGCATAGGAAATGACAAGCCCACTGAATGGCAAGTCATTACAGGAAATTTATGGGTCCCTGGTTCCACTTAATTCCTCGTCATGGTTTACCTATACCTCGTTATGGTTTGAAGCCATCTTATTTAGCCAGGTGTATGGAATTGATTTGAGACTAATGCGTCGAAAACGTATTCGAGAATCCCTTAAATGTCTTCGAGAATCTCTGATTGTATTCAAGGATCGGCAAAAAGTTTTCGAGATGTTTTTTAGGTCTTAGAGAAACTACAAAAAGCATTCGAGAAAAGATAAAAAGTATTCGAGAATTTCTAAACTGTATTTGACATTTAAATTGAAATAAGGAACTCGAGAATGACACAAATATATCCAAGAGTGACAAAACTACATTCGAAAATAAAAAAAAAAGAACAGAATTCTCGAATACATTTTTGTCACTCTCGAATGCCTAATTTCAATTTAAGGGTCAATTGCTCTTAAAAAATTTTCGAATGTTTTTTATCTCTTCTCGGATACATTTTGTAGTTTATCGAAGACTTTAAAATAATCTCGAAGACTTTTTATCGATTCTCAAATGCAAACACCGAATCGTCGAAGACATTTGAGGGATTCTAGAATACACTTTCGACGTGTTTAGGCTTAAACCCGTTCCATACAGGTGAATGATTCTTCGAACAAGTGTCACAAATAAAACGCAGCCAAGAAATTGTGTTTTCGGCGAAACGTATACGTAAACGTAAACGTACCCAAGGATAGATTTTGAAGTTCGCCTTCAATGTCAAAAAAATCTTGCAGTATTTGCTACTCAAATAAAATAGAAAAACGAGATTTTCGGGTTTTTTTCTTGATCAGCTAGTTACCCCTCCAAGATGATATGCGAGGTATAAATACAAGAAATATTCGTTTTTCTATTTTATTTGAAATGAATGGTCAGCTTGGCTTCAAACCTTATATTAGTATTTGCTACTGGGATTAATCTTGTCTCTACTGAGATAATTTTTTCACTAATTTGGATAAATCTGACCTAAGTAGAGATAAGATTAATCCCAGTAGCAAATACTGCAGTTAACTTTAATCCTTACTCGGGGGGTCTGTGTTAGAAAGGATGATTAGGCTGTGATGAAGGGTAGAGAGGATTGGCGGGCGTCCTCAGTTTAAACCCCGACCTTGACCGGAGAGTCCGGCATAACTTACTTGGCCGGACCCGTAGGGAGCGGGCAGGGGTATAACTCTTCTTCAGTCGTTGGTTGAATGGCTGAGAGTTGGGTTGGGAGTCAAAGAGAAGGAAATGAAAGTCGAAGTAACAAAAAACGAGAAAGGAGAGAAAAGTAAAGAAGGAAAATGGCTGTGTTGGATTTAAATCCATTTTTGTATCTGAAACTTTTTACAGTGTTGGGCTTCAGGCGTATGATCGACGAACGTAAGAAACATTTTCTATAGGCAGGAAAAGGCAGACGTGGGACAAGTTGCTTCAGATATGCACGTTTCCCTGTAAAATATACAGTGTAATATGCCTTGCCCTATGCTCGTACCTAATCAGTAGTACACTGTAAAATGTTTCTCCGAGTAAGGATTAAAGTTAACTGCAGTATTTGCTACTGGGATTAATCTATAATCTCGTATAAGATTAATCCGAATCAGAGATGATTTTATCTCAGTAGACACAAGATTAATCCCAGTAGCGAATACTGCAAGATTTTTTGTACAGTGTAGTTTTAGGTCATGTCTATATGGCTTAGTCATATAGAGTATTGACAGTTGACACTGCAAATAAAATAAAACAGCATTCGGCAGACAGGACTGGGGCAGGACCCAGACAAGCCTAAAGCGAACGCGGCTTTACTCATTAGGGTCTGGTTTTCCCGTATTCCTGTTTCTGGTATGTCCTGGTTAAAGTGTTTTTTGCTCTCGCCATCTCCCGGTGGCTTCTTACTAGCACCTTCCGACCAGGTTCTGTTAGTCTTGGGATTACAAAAATTGCCACTAATATGTATATGTATATTTAATTTATGACCCACCAAATGCACAAGGCGACAGTGGAGTACATCGCAGTGGTTCTGCCTCTTTTACCGTTTGTAGCTCCAATCTGGGATCTTTTAAACGCCACGGATAAGAAAGAGATAAGAAAGCTGTTCTTCAATGCCAAATTTCTTCTTCAACGTCCCAATTGGTCCCGCAACCGGTACTTGATTCTGATGTACTCTGTCACAGACCCTATACGAAGTGTTGATAATCTGGTCGCGAACCTTGATAATAAGGATGTTGTCCACCCCTGGATGGTATACTTTTTTGATAAGATTTGTTTGATTTTGTATCTAGGTTAATGTTTTTTTTTGTAGTCATTTTTTTTCTTTTTTTTCACATACTCCATCTTTTTCCTCCTTTATGCTGTTGACGGGCAATAAAATATTTCATTCATTCGTTCATAAGGAAAAAAGGAAAAAAACAACACAAGAAAAAATCAACATAATGCACGACAATTTGAACTACTTACTGGGCCAAAAACGTCGTGGTCTGGTCAGCAAGTGTGCGGGTCTTCGAAAGGTTCGTGGCTGAGGAGCTGTCTCGTTGTTATTTTCCGAGATCAACCTTGATGTCGGAAGTTAACCTTTAACAGCGGACAGTCTAATTCGTAAGAAAGAAATTAGGTGAGAAACTTTAAGTGTTTTTAATTATTAATTATTTTAATGATTAGTTCCAAAAGCGATATGTTAAAAGCTTATCTTTGTATATTTAATGAACGTTAAAAACAATGAAAATAGCGGAATAGAAAACAAAAAATGAGAAGGATGGAAACAGAGATTTCCGAAGAATAAAGCTGTCCTGGGCATTGAAATTTGAAACTAATTTACGACTGCGGAATGATTTTATAAGATACAGAAAAAATTTACGATACTTATAGAAGCTGCATAATTTAAAGTTTAACTGAAAAGGGATGTAACAGGACAATCTAGTTTCCCGTGACTTATCCACTTAAAGATGCTTGAAGACCCAATGAAAATACATTACTTCGTTGCTCAGCTATTCACGAATAATCGATGTTCAAATAGTGGAATTTCCCAGTCTGATTTGTGGTACCTCTATGCGCTTGTATCTGTGTTGTATGCCTGATGAAAACGATTCAAGAAAAATAAGTGTTCACACACTGAGCCACCTTCGACGTGCTGATTACTGACCACTGAAAAGCCGCGTTTATGTTCAGATTAAAATCTTTCGCGTCATAGTAGAATTTCGCGTTGTGAGGACGGCCGTAGATATTCTGAACGTCATAACAGAGCAAATAGTGGAAAATAAAAAAATTCCTTAACGCAATCAAAATAATGCAGTGTAATTAGTTAAATGATAAAAAAATAAGTTGGCTTTTCAGTTAAACTTTAATTAATAATAATTTACTGCGCGAAAAGCCTGAGGCCATGACAAAAATGGTGTAGCTGTGAGGTAGCCAAAGGGTTTTGCTGGTTCAAAGGGAAAAATGAGAAATAATTCACTCCGCCTCTGTTCTGGCTTGAGTTTGACAAAACTCTCAGTCAAATCACTACTGCAGTTTGATTGATAGAGTAGTTGTGTTTTTCTTATCTCGATAATTATCTCGGCAATTCTCGTTTAATTCGTTTTTGTCAGAATTGAGAACGGGGAAAGCCTCGCATTTCGGCAGAATCGAGAAGTTGCTTCAGTCAAAGACAGTAAAAGTGGGAAAGACCGGAAACTCCCGTAACCTTCATGAGTCACAACAATCAGCGCCGTTTAGCGGATGTTCTTTCGTTAAAAATCGCTCTGTTGACATTTTCTTCCATCGCTCTCCGCAAAATCATCATCAAAGCACGTTTTGTTGATTTTTTTTTCTTTTCGTTTATGATGAGCATCCTCTCTCCATTCAGATTTGCTCTTTAATTGGAATAAAAAACAAGTAGGAAAAGAATAAATAGCTTTTTTATGGAAAATAAATGTTGAATTCACGATTTCGACTCAATTAATGTTGACGGACATTGCCTACTCACGCCCTCTTGCTTTGATGATATTAATCATCTACCGCTCGAAATTGGACAAAGTCCAAACGCCAGGCAGCGTTCCGATCGATTTTCAGAGACCCGATTTTAGCGAAGTCACCGGTCTTTCCCACTATTTTTGTCTTTGGCTTCGGTAGTCACTTCTCGGTTCTCGTTCTCCCTTTTCCTCCCTGACTGGTCAACAAAGGATGAATCATCAACAGGTATTAACGGGTTGCAGACGGATTGCTAAACCACTGTTTTTGCGATAACCGAGAACGGAGAAACGACAAGAGCAAAAACGGTAATTTGTACAAGAATCAAAATTTAATAATTCAGATAAAAAACGCAACTAATCTTCCTCAAAAGAGCCGGCGGTACCCTTGGAGTTTTAAAACGATCCCTAATTTTGCATAGCACTGCCACCAGGGTATAAAGACAGAAAGGTTAAGAATAGATATTCCTTCAGCCCAAGGTGACTGCAAATCATATTTGAAGGTACAAAACGGATACGTCAGCTACATAGAGCCATTTTTCGAAGTTCTTTTTCCAGCTTGAACCTGAAAAGGACCCTTGCCAAGAAGGGCCGAAATATAGCTCTAATAAAATGTAGCTGACGTATTCGTTTTGCACCGTCAATAATGTCAAGAATACCCCGAATCGTCGTATATCTTGGCTGTCCCTTGTCATGGCTTTGGTCTTGCTGTAGGGTAGGGAAGAGGACCTACTCGATTAATAGATTTTATTTATAGGTGCTGGTGGGGGTATCACCTGGACCCTTGCTATTGGATCCTTCAGGCCCCGCGACTGTTTGTAATCTTGGTGAGTAGGTTATGTTCAAAGAAGAGATTTCCTAATCTCATCGATTTGCTAAGGCTGCACGGATTCCTTTTAAGTAATACAGGTTATTTTCAGGGACTTGCACAAAGTGAATTGTACTTGTAGCGTGATCTTTATTTGTGCTCATGCTCTGGTGGATTTTTCGCTTCGAAAGCTTCTCGAAAGCTTTTAAATTTAAACAGCTCCTTTTGTGCTCCATCCATTTTATTCCGCTCTGGTGTCGCACATGTTCTACGGAAGAAGGAGTTGCAGAAGATGAAAAGATGATATTTTAAGTATGCGAAGCACCTGCTTTATTTGCCAAAGTTACACCACAGCCACATGCTAACGGAGCGTTTCCACGTTAAGCGTCGCACTTTTGGAAATTTCGTCGGCTATACCCCTGGTTCGCACTGCTGCGATTTCGCGCAAAATTCTGCGTCATGCGACATACGACACAAATCATGCGACAAGCAAAGCAGAACCTTGCGTTTTGTCGCATTGTCGGATGCGTTGAAATATTTCAACTGATCCGACATAACGCATGCGATTTTTGAGGGAAAAGAAAAGAAAAAACAAAGATTAGTTAATTTTCAAGACTAAAAATTGATCTACCTTGTCTGATTGTAATCTTAGGATGGCTGAATGCAAAACATCTTCTGAATATACTTTTGTTAACCTGTTTTGAGCAAGATGATATAAGGGTTTGACTGAAAATTTCCTAATAGCCTAAGTGGGTGGGTATTCAGATGGGTAATCTCCTACCATTTCCAGAGGTCGTTTCCTCAAGGGCTCCTTTGTCCTTTTGCAGAATAATCTCGACGAAAAATTTCGTTTTCATTTTGCGTCTGCGTGGGGGTGGGAACGTGCATGCGATTCTGTCGCACGTCGGAACATCAAAGAAAAATTCGTGTCGCATACGAAGCACCAGTGTGAACCTAGGGTATGCCAAAAATCATGGACAGCAGGGCCCAGCCAGCACATGACACTTATTTACTATACATACTCCGCTTTTCAAATGGCGTGTCAGAAATAACTTACTTAGAATAACTTACTTACTTAAATATACTTACAGGAGGCTGATGCAGTTCTTAGGAATTACAAACATTTTAGTCAATGAGCGCTGTCAGAGGGTAGCCTGCCAGAGACGGTCGTCCTGTCTAAAACAGTTTCGGACGAGCTCGTTTCCGCATCAAATTGGGTCGTAGAACGAATTCTCCTTTCATCGTTTTTGGGATCCCAAAACGTAAGTGGTGGGATACCTACGACATCGCAGAAGTTGTCCGTCTATGTGCACTATAACTCTCGAAGGAAATGAGATATTTTGATGAAACTTGGTGTGAGGATTCTTTGGGTCAAGACTAAAGTCAAGTTCGTAGATGGGCTCTGTAGCCCTACATTTAGGGGTGGGGGTTCAAATTCAGGGACAAACAAAATATTTTGAAACAGCTAATGTGATAGTCGATTATGGGGTAAGAAGACATGCTGAACACGATGATGAAAACCATTTTCTTGCCGGACAAGTAGTTCGTCGGGAAAAACCGGAAAGTTTTTAAAACTAAAAGTTTTATTTGATGGTGATTAGATGTTCGATTTAAAGGTAAGGAGACATGCTGAACACTTACGTGAAAATCATTTTCTACCCGGGCAAGTAGTTCGACCGGAATCCGGCCGAAACCGGAAAATTTGTTGAAAGTAACAGTTCTATTTGTAGTTGATTAGATATCCGGTTTATGGGTAAGAAGAGATGCTGAATCCGTCTGTGACAATAATTTTTTACCCGGACAGATAGTTCGCCCGGAATCCGGCTGAACCAGAAAATTTGATATCTACGCTAATTTGTTTTTATTTGAAGTTGATTAGATGTTCGATATTGGGGAAAGATTAAACGCTAAATCGTTTATATGGCACTACCAGCCTCTGTCTCAAGTGCCATATACCGATCGCAATTCCGTCTGTCGGTCGGTCAGGTTTTTTGTCACACTTTAACGAGTTAGGGTACTTCCAGATGTGCTAGGAAGGTGAAACTTGGCAGGCATATCAGGGACCCGACAAACTAACCTGGAAATGATTAGTTTCCCGATACGACCGTCTGCGGGTAGTGGAGAGCGGAGGAATCTGGGAAATTTAGGACAGTTTGTCACACTTTTTCAAGTTAGGGTACTTCCAGATGTGCTAGGACTATGAAACTTGGTAGGCGTATCAGGGACCCGACCAAACTAACTTGGAAATAATCAGTTTCCTGATCCGACCATCTTGGGGGGAGGATTGGAGGGCGGGGGAATCTGGAAAATTGAGTAGTTCGTAACTTTTGAACGGGTGATCGGATTGGAATGAAAATGATGAGTGAATCAAGGGCATATCTTTGATGTCCCATTTGAAGTCCGGACCGGATTCGGTAGCTATGGGAGACCGGAAATCTCGAGAAACGGTTAGAATGGAGAGATCGGAGTGAAACTTGCTTGGAAGAACAAGCATCTGCCCCAGATAAGTCGTTTACACAATTGGACTGGATCCGGACCCTTGGGGGTGGGGGTGGGGTGGAGGGGTGATTCCCGGAATTCCGGTGATGTAAGTTTTGGGGATTTTCGCGACGAAACTTGGGAGGCACATCAGGGCTCCGATCAAACTGACTTGTAAGGAAAAATTTGCTCGATCCGATAGTCCAGGGGGAGTGGAGTTAGGGGGAATCCGGAATACTGAGTTATGCGTAACTTTGGAACGGGTGATCGGACCGGAAACAAGCATCTGCCCCAGATAAATCGTTTACACAATTGGACTGGATCCAGACCCTTTGGGGGGGTGGGGGTGGAGGGGAGTTTCCCTGAATTCCGGTGACGTCAGTTTTGGTGATTTTCGCGACGAAACTTGGGAGGCATATCAGGGATCCGATCAAACTGAATTGTAAGGAAAAATTTACTCGATCCGATAGTCCAGGGGGAGTGGAGTTAGGGGGAATCCGGAACACTGAGTTATGCGTAACTTTGGAACGGGTTATCGGACCGGAAACAAGCATCTGCCCCAGATAACTCGTTTACACAATTGGACTGGATCCAGACCCTTTGGGGTGGGGTGGGGTGGGGGGTGTGGAGGGGAGTTTCCCTGAATTCCGGTGATGTCAGTTTTGGTGATTTTCGCGACGAAACTTGGGAGGCATATCAGGGCTCCGATCAAACTGACTTGTCAAGAAAAATCTACTCGATCCGATAGTCCAGGGGGAGTGGAGTTAGGGGGAATCCGGAATACTGCGTTATGCGTAACTTTGGAACGGGTGATCGGATTTGAGTGAAATTTATTAACTGAACAGAGGGCATGTCTCTGCTCTCTGGTGATTGCATCGTTCTATCACATCAATCCAATTCTGAAAAAGATTTATCCAGAGCATCTGTTTGTTATTCCAACAAAGTTCCATCCCAATCTCTGCAGTATCAGCCAGTCACGTATTTTTGGTCTACTCCCCCCCCCCCCCCCAACTGTTGTCGCATCAGGTCCGGACATGAAAAAGATCACCAGAGAGCAGAGACATGTCCTCTGTTCAATTAATGAATTTCACTCAAATCCGATCACCCTTTCCAAAGTTACGCATAACTCAGTATTCCGGATTCCCCTTAACTCCACTACCCCTGGACTATCGGATCGAGTAGATTTTTCTTTACAAGTCAGTTTGATCGGAGCCCTGATATGCCTCCCAAGTTTCGTCGCGAAAATCACCAAAACTGACATCACCGGAATTCCGGGAATCGCCCCTCCACCCCACCCCCACCCCCAAGGGTCCGGATCCAGTCCAATTGTGTAAACGATTTATCTGGGGCAGATGCTTGTTCTTCCAAGCAAGTTTCACTCCGATCTCTCCATTCTAACCGTTTCTCGAGATTTCCGGTCTCCCCCCCCCCCCAAATCCCCCATAGCTACCGAATCCGTTCCGGACTTCAAATGGGACATCAGAGATATGCCCTTGATTCACTCATCATTTTCATTCCAATCCGATCACCCGTTCAAAAGTTACGCACTACTCAATTTTCCAGATTCCCCCGCCCTCCAATCCCCCCCCCCCCAAGATGGTCGGATCAGGAAACTGATTATTTCCAAGTTAGTTTGGTCGGGTCCCTGATACGCCTGCCAAGTTTCATCGTCCTAGCACATCTGGAAGTACCCTAACTCGAAAAAGTGTGACAAACTGTCCTAAATTTCCCAGATTCCTCCGCTCTCCACTACCCGCAGACGGTCGTATCGGGAAACTAATCATTTTCAGGTTAGTTTGTCGGGTCCCTGATATGCCTGCCAAGTTTCACCGTCCTAGCACATCTGGAAGTACCCTAACTCGTTAAAGTGTGACAAAAAACCTGACCGACCGACAGACCGTCGGACCGACAGACGGAATTGCGATCGGTATATGGCACTTGAGACAGAGGCTGGTAGTGCCATATAAACGATTCAGCGTTTAATCTTTCCCCAATATCGAACATCTAATCAACTTCAAATAAAAACAAATTAGCGTAGATATCAAATTTTCTGGTTCAGCCGGATTCCGGGCGAACTATATGTCCGGGTAAAAAATTATTGTCACAGACGGATTCAGCATCTCTTCTTACCCATAAATCGGATATCCAATCAACTACAAATAGAACTTTTACTTTCAACAAATTTTCCGGTTTCGGCCGGATTCCGGTCGAACTACTTGCCCGGGTAGAAAATGATTTTCACGTAAGTGTTCAGTGTAAGTGTTCCGGACCTGATGCGACAACAGTTGGGGGGGGGGGGGGGGGGGGTAGACCGAAAATACGTGACTGGCTGATACAGGAGAGATTGGGATGGAACTTTGTTGCAATAACAAACAGATGCTCTGGATAAATCTTTTTCAGAATTGGATTGATGTGATGGAACGATGTAACTTGGCTGGAATATTAGACATTCGACAAGATTGGCTTAGAAATCGCCACTTTCCAAATCCGACTATTACCAACTTTGACCGCAAAGTAAAAAACACACTTTTAAGCGAAATATACATTTTGATGATCCCCATGAGTCCATTATCATTTTTGCCTCAAGGGTTTTGCTTCCAGCTCCCGTAAAGTGCGCATGTTAACTGCAAAGTCGAAAAGTACTTTTTATCAAATGATTCATCTCAACCTAGGGGATTCAACAGCTATGGGGGAGTTAGAATGGAGGCCTTGGAGGGATCAGAGTTGAACTTAATTGCTGGGAAGAACAAGCATTTATTCTAGATAAACCGTTTGCACAATTGGACTGGAGCCGGACACTTGAGGGGGGGGGGGGGAGGGGGCCTTCCGGAATTCCTGTGATGGCGTTTTTCAAGACGAAACTTGGCAGGCGTATCAGGGACCCGATCAATCTTACAGAGCCCTTACCTACTATATACAGTTGCAAGTGCCATATGAGCTTACAGCTCTTGTTTAGCTTTCTTTTTTCGCCGGACTAGTGGTTGCAGAATTCGGCCGAAACCGGAAAATTGGTAGAAGTAAGGCAGGAAGTTTTCGTCAAAATAGATATGAGTTATAGGGGTAAACACACATGCTGAATCCATATCTGAACTTGGTTTTCTCTGATGATTAGCTATTTGGCCTTATTCTGTTCCTGAATTTAATATTAAAAATGTTCAGGGGGTCTGGCGAAGACAAGACCCAATTGTCTGGATCAAATACTGCATTTTTGGGGTCCCATCAAAACCTTTAGTCTAGTTTTTGACGAGCGGGCTTTGCCCAAAGATTTGTCAGGATACGCATCGAAAATAGCGAATTAAGGCAATTGACAAATAGTAAGGTGTCGTTAGGGTCGTTAGAGAGTGAATGTACCATATGAAAATAGGGCCTGCGGGTTTGAGAATGGATGGAGCGATTGCGGAATGATGTTGCACTGATATCATAGCCACATCAGGTCCTTTCGGGAAGGTTTAGAGAGCAACGCAACGCTATCTGTGTTGCTCCTAACCCTTACCGATGATAAACTTATAAGCTGACGTTTTACAGGTAAACTTCGTTCTTCTGATCGTAGTAATCCAAGTTCTCATCACTAAACTGAGGATTAATAGGACTCCAGACATTCATCAGATCAGGTTAGTATCTACGTTGTCATGCTGATGGCATCAGTTTAACACTCAGAAAATGACGCTAGAGGCGTACTTTCGCTGTTCCTCCTGGACTCCGATGGCAGAAGCCCTGCGTTTTTGTTTGTCCCGCGTTTTTGTTCGTCCCGCGTTTTTGTTTGTCACGAGGATCGACTTCCTAGGTGCAATTTCGCTAGTCCCCGTGAACTGGGAATGCTCTGATTATCACCACCCTTATCGAAGAAAAATCATAATAATAATCGTTGTTAATCGTACAGTATAATGAGGTAAAGGTTGATTAGGTCTGAAGAAAAATAACTATATGGAAAATGCAACCTGATAGAACCTATCAAATTTGACGTTTTAACGGGACAAAAGTTATACTTTTTTATTTATTAGGTTTTCAATATAAAATTCTAGTAGGTAAATGACACTGGGGACAATCTATTTAATATTTTTAAAGACTGATAGGGTAAAATAAATATTGTTAGAAAAATAAGAATAGATTAGGGTAAGTTAGGGTTCAATTTGATCGAGAGTGGAAGAAACGTAGCGTCAAACTGGCGTCAAATTTGGTTTAAAAAGTATGAAAAAACTGTTGCGGGGGGACCTAAACAACTCTTCTATGGGTGGGTAAGAAGGCTTTTCTGCTAACTTCTAGAACAGCCTATCTGCGGCATCTAGGAGATGTGCCAAACAATATCTCTCGCGAAGCTCCGCATTCCTTGTCCATCCCTTTCCATCCATTCCTTTCCAGAATCGCCGGGGAGTCCGTTGGGAGCTCTTGGTGCCGTCGGATCTTTAAGATTTAACCGAATAAGGCTGCGATACGACAGACCAGTTACCCTCACTTATTCACTTAAGGCGTATTCTCGCCGTTCCTGAGGACTCCACTTGAGGATTCCCCGCGTTTTTATGGCACTTGCAGCCTCTGGCTCAAGTGCCATATACCGATCACAATTCCGTCTGTCGGTCTGTCGGTCTGTCGGTCTGTCGGTCTGTCGGTCTGTCGGTCGGTCCGAGTTTTTTTGTCCCACATATCCGAGTTAGGGTACTTCCAGATGTGCTAGGACAATGAAACTTGGCAGGCATATCAGGGACCCGACCAAACTAACCTGGAAATAATCAGTTTCCCGATCCGACCATATGCGGGGGAGTGGGGGCGCTGGAAACTTGAAAATTTAGGGCATTTTGTCACACTTTTTCGAGTGAGGGTACTTCCAGATGAGCTAGGACAATGAAACTTGGCAGGAATATCACGGACCCGACCAAACTAACCTGGAAATAATCAGTTTCCCGATCCGACCATATGGGGGGGAGTGCGGGACGCTGGAAACTTGAAAATTTAGGGCATTTTGTCACACTTTTTCGAGTTAGGGTACTTCCAGTTGTGCTAGGACCATGAAACTTGGCAGGCATATCAGAGACCCGACCAAACAAAATTAGGAATAATCAGTTTTCTGATCCGACCATTTTGGGGGGGGGGGGGTGGAGGGCAGGGGAATCCGGGAAACTGAGAAGTGTGTAACTTTCGAACGGATGATCGGATTGTAATGAAACTTCATAACTGAAGAGAATATATATCTGTAATGTCCCGTTTAAAGTCTTGACCGGATTCGGTAGCCAGGGGGGAGTTGGGAGGGGGGGGGGGGAGACCGGAAATTTCAAGAAACGGTTAGAATGGAGGGATCGGAGTGAAACTTGCTGGGAAGAACAGGCATCTGCTCTAGATAAGTCCTTTAGACCATTGTACTGGATCCGGACACTTATGGGGGGGGGGGGGGGCGGAATTCCGGTGATGGTGGTTTTTTGGATTTTCACGATGAAACTTGGCAGGCATATCAGGGACCCAATCAAACTGACTTCAAAATAAAAATATTGTTGATCAGATAATGGTGGGGGAGTGGAGGGAGGGGAATCCGCAGGGGAATCCGGGAAATTGAGAAGTGTGTAACTTTCGAACGGATGATCGGATTGTAATGAAACTTCATAACTGAACAGAATATATATCTGTAATGTCCCGTTTAAAGTCTTGACCGGATTCGGTAGCCAGGGGGGAGTTGGGGGGGGGAGACCGGAAATTTCAAGAAACGGTTAGAATGGAGGGATCGGAGTGAAACTTGCTGGGAAGAACAATCATCTGCTCTAGATAAGTCCTTTAGGCCATTGTACTTGATCCGGACACTTATGGGGGGGGGGGTCCCGGAATTCCGGTGATGGTGGTTTTGGGGACTTTCACGATGAAACTTGGCAGGCATATCAGGGACCCAATCAAACTGACTTCAAAATAAAAATTTTGTCGATCAGATGGTGGGGGGAGTGGAGGGAGGGGAATCCGAAATTTTCAGTCATGCGTAATTTTAGAATGGTTGATCGGATTCGAGTGAAATTTAAGAATTCAACAGAGGACATTTCTCCGATGATTTTTTTCATATCCGGACCGGATCCGGCAACTATTGGGGGGGGGGGAAATACGTGCCCCGTTTAGAATGGAGGGATCGGGATGGAACTTTGTGGGAAGAACAAACAGATGCTCTAGGTAAGTCATTTGCTGAATCGGATTGGCTACGTGCACCGCGGGGGAGCTGGGTGGGGTGGGGGGGGGTGGACCGGAAATCTCGAGAAACGGTTAGAATGATGGTATCGGAGTGAAACTTGCTGGGAAGAACAAACATCTGGTCCATATAAATCTTTTACATAATTTGACTGGATCCGGACACTTGAGGGGGGGGGGGGGAGGAGGGGTATCCCGGAATTCCGTTTTTGGGGGATTTTCACGACGAAACTTGGAAGGCATATCAGGGACCCGGTCAAACTGACTTGGAATAAAAAAAAAATCCTCGATATGATAATCTTGGGGGGGGGGGAGTTGAGGGAGGGGAATCCGGAATATTGAGTCATGCGTAACTTTGGAACGGGTGATCGGATTCGAGTGAAATTTAATAATTAAACAGAGGACATTTTTCTCTTGTGACCTTTTTCATTTCCGGACCGAATCCGGCAATTATCGGGGGGAGGGCGGAAAATACTTGACCCGCTTAGACTGGTGTGATCTGGATCGAACTTCGTGGGAATGACAAACAGATGCTCTGGATTAATCATTTACAGAACAGGATTGGCTCCGGTTATTGTGGGTGGAGTTGGAGGAGGGGGAGGGGGGTCAGGGATTCCGGTGATCGCGCGTTAAGGTACTTCCAGATGTGCTCGGACGATGAAACTTCGCTGGAATATTGGAGACTCAACAACATTTGCTTAGAAATTGCTACTTCCCAAATCCGATTATTCCTTAAAGTACCAATCTTGACCGCAAAGTAAAAAAAATACTTTTAAGCAATATATGCATTTTCGTGATGCCCATCAGCCCATTAGCAGTTTTGCCTCAAGGGTTTTGCTTACAAATGAAGTTCCAGCTCCCTTATAGCGCGCATCTCAACCGCAAAGTCGAAACTTACTCTTGATCAATCAAATCATCTTGACACATGCAAGTGCCATATGAGCTTACAGCTCTTGTTGTTTATCCCGGGGACTCACTCCCCGTATTCTCGCGAGTCCCTGCGGACGGGGAATGCTCCGATTATCATCACCATCATCAAAAAGGACTCCCTTTCAGTTTCGGAGGGGAATCAGTTTTTGCTGGTGGTGGTGCAATATAAAATTAATTAAAATCAATCAGAATAAACAAATCCCAAAATAAAGTGGATCCAGCTAATTTCGTCAACTGCATATTTTTTTTTCAAACAAAATCCATTTTGGAAGCATTCTCTTTGTTCTCGCTGTTTCGGTACGCGGAGTCCGCGTGGAATGACTCCCTCTATTCTCGCCGTTCCCTTCGTTTCCCCGAGGAGTCCTTGGGGAACGGCGAGAATACGCCTTTAAATAGGGGTGAAGACCCGATGAAAATTGTCATTTCGTTGCTCTATTCTGTTATCCAGTCTTCGAACTTTCTTTCGGATTTGTGGTACCTCTATGTGCTTGTATATCTTTGCTTGAAATATTTGGCAACTACAACCGTAAACAAGTGCCGGACAAAATATAACAAACAATAGTGGGTTTTCGTCAGAAGTTACCGTACAATCTGGAAGTGAACATTTCCGGAGCTTTGCTTTGTCTTTTCCAGTCGTTTCGTCTTTTCGAGCTTTGCCTTTGGAATGAACACTTAAAGCACAGCTCCTACTAGAAATGATCTTTTGCCTATGAAAGGGATCAGAAAAAAAGGTTTCCAAAAATACCATTACTTTCCAGCTGAAATCAGCGATTTTCTTGTTAGCGCTTGTCGAGACCACCCAGCCTTCCTGCTCTCCGACGCGGCAGCTGGGAGCAAAACGTTTGAAAACTGAACGCGCCGTGGTTAAAAAGTTGGAAAACTAAGTAAATAAAGGAAGTAAAAAAGAGAAGAATCTCATATCCTTATATTTGAAAGAGTTGTCAGCTGACATTAAAGACTCCGGCAAACTTTGCTTTGTGTGATAGACAAAACTCGGCATGGCCGAAAAAGCGCTAAAATTCGTAGGCATAAAACGAAACAATGGAGAAAGGTGGGGATTTTCGATGCTTATAATTCCACAAGGGAGCTAGGTACATTACAAAAGGCAGAATAAGCAAGAGTTGAAATTTTAAATTTTCCGCGTCGCGGTGAACTTTTTCTTGTCGGGCCGTCAGTGTGTTTTCCTGAACGTCACTAGTAGAGTCTAAGATGGGAAACCCCCAATTCCCTTGGGAGAGCCATTATAAGTCAATGTATTCTATTTAAATCCAAAATATAAAGATAAGATGTCTTTTCGGTTAAATTAAAAAATAAGAATAGACGATAAGGTTGTAATAAGGGTTTCGCTGGTCTATCAATCAATCAATCAAGTTTAATATCCAAATAGCTGAAATCTAGAAAAGGAATAACATATTTACGAAATACACAGACACGAAACAAATTAACTAATACACTTACAAGATATGACCAGAAATATATGATGGGATGAAACTTCGTAAAAATTGGGCAGAAGAATTACCAGGGTACGGAGAAAACTGATTGCCAGTATTCCTCGGGAGGGGAGGGGGGAATAGATGGGCCATCTGGGGACAACACTTTATCTTTGCTCCAAATTTTTTTGAAGAGTATTTCTGTGGTCAGTTAATTTAGGAACGTCAAGGTTTATGAGAGCCTCTGCATATGAAATATTCTGATCACCTAGAGTGATTCTCACTAATATATTGACCGAATGAACAACGTGCGTAGACAAATGCATACGGGCAAATACATACATCCTCGGAATTCGTGACGAATTCAGTCCCTTACATCATTATTCCCGCGACCTCCCGTAGAGTCACTGAGGAACGGGGAAATTCACCATACTCCAATGCGGCGTGCTTCCATGCGGATTAGTTTCTGTTAATCCCCCTATGCTCCACCACCTTCAAAGACATTAAAAATTGATCCACAGGTTCATAAGTAGGAAATCTGCAATCTGCTTCGCAGGGTGGAGGTTTTACCTATGTCCCAGTAGTAGAAAGGTTTTTGCGGCAAATACCTTATCGGTCCGACTTTTTACTATACACCAGCGCTGAATATGAGACAATGGGGGACTAGTAGAAACTAAGGGTGATTCTGGCGGTCTGGAAATCTTCGCGAGCCTATGCCCCGGCTATTTTTGCGACTTCGGCTAAAACTCGCTTCGCCTTCCAGAGCTATTCTCGCGTTCCGCTAGTTTCCGCCAGTGACTTTGAAAGCGAATTTACTTCACGAATGGAAAGTGATTTCGACAAGTCAGCGAGAAGTTGTAAAGGTGCAACTGAGGCAAAACGACTTTCCGTTTGTTCTTGCGCTCGGCGGATTCTCGCTTTGCTTTTCGGAAAGCGAATCCAGGAGATCGCCCTCTAGTCTCCTTGGAGCGCGGAATAAGGCTGGAACGCAGAGTTGGGCGTTCAGAGAATGTACGCTAGACGGCGCGGAGTAAGCAAATGAAGAAGATTCCCACTGAACCTGCAAAGAGGTACATAGAGGTTAAACAGACGGAAGGAAAAGGCAAGTAATCCGCTTGATGACTAACTCTTCTTGCCGATGCAAAATCGCCCTGTACCTAGCGGAAGAGCCAGGAGCGGTATCATAGCTGCTTCCCAACATCGCCGTGATTGGTTAACACAAGATTTAGTTGTTGAGTTTGAGTCGTTAGTGCTACGTTTTCTCTTTCTTCTCGAGAATCACTGGCCTTTTTTTGACTAAGCCAGATAGAGTATAACGTTAGTGTTTCTTCAGCCCAAGCTGATTGCGAATAATGTTTGACTTCTGTAAAAGGATGGGTCATCTGAGATTTTCCCCAGCGATGTCTAGGCCCTTCTGGAAAACGGAACTCTTCAGGCTCAAGGTGGAGAAAGCCCAGGATCGTTTTCTAACTTGTGTCTGAAGATGACCTGTGCCAAGAAAGTATGAAATATTTCTAGAATGAATCCCTGTTGCTTTTTTTATGTTTAGTTGCCCATCGTAATTCGAAAATGGTTAAGACGAAGTACAAAAAGAAGCAGAAAAAGATAAAGAATGCTTGTAATAATGATGTAAGACGCAGTTCTAGAACATAATCAAACAGAAACTACTTTTCCCGCTGTAGGAATAGTGGATGTAGACTGCAAGAAGGATGTAACGACTCTTTTTATTTCGGCCTCCGTTTTTCAGTTGAAAACTATAGGATCATTAATATTGAAAATTGTTAGTTATTCCTATTTGTTTTCTAGTCCGTTTAGCGTATAGTCAAAAATGGCTAGTAATAACGCCTAGAGAAAATACCTACGTAGTTTAAATACACTCCCTTTGTTTCATCTCGGGAACTAGATTTTTGGTTTCGAACACATATCATCTGTATTTCTCGGGGACACGCTTTTCAGTGGCAATCTCGGCTACAAAGTTGTCAGTCTCAGCAACAAACACAAAAAATCTCGGCGACAAAAACACCATTCTCGGCTACATTTCATGAATTCTTGGCAACATTTTTACCATTTTGACCCAAAATGCATGCCGTACTACCAAAGGTTTGAGCGGCAGAGGATTTGCAGCATGTGTTGGAGCATTTGTTGAAATACCTATGCTTATTCACCACTTCGGCCGCGTAAGGATTCCCGAACGTTCTTCATTTTTTTGACTATTTGATCATTCACGCTTTTTGGGCATGGATATGGGAAATACCCGGATGCCCTCAGAATACGGGAACTCTTTTTTTGTTGTCAGAGACCCCACTACAGTTGAAGTAAGATGCAACATACTGTGGACAAACCGAACGGCAAGGTATGCTGGAGAGGGTCTGATGCGTTGGTAATGATAATTCACAAGGTCCTTCTACTGGGATTATTTCACGACAAGTTTTTTCCCTGCCTTTTACCATTTCCGCTAGATGACTCGCTTCTACGGCATAAAGTAGATGGCACTTTGCTGCTTTACTGTGCGACAGATAGAGGCTTGATTTAGTATTTTGTAAAGAGGCAACATACTTCTGATCTATCTGACCTGAGAAGATAAGAAGAGAAGAAAAGTCTTTAGTGAGACCTCCACTGGCAATAGTAACGCCGGCGTAACCATAGCCTACTCGTCTAAACTCGGCTTGAACCCATTGGCTGAAAATCGCAAAAATTATGGTTTACGACACATTACGATGGCTTCCGTTAGCTTACCACAGCCAGTGCTGGACCCAATGTTTCTTTATACCCAAATTTGCGAACAAGTGGGTAGAGGCGTCATTTCGCTGAAATCGATGAAAACATTGCGATAAAAACATTATTAAATATAAGGTTTGAAGCC
The DNA here is from genome assembly GCA_030848855.1 of Branchinecta sandiegonensis. NCBI lineage: Eukaryota > Metazoa > Arthropoda > Branchiopoda > Anostraca > Branchinectidae > Branchinecta > Branchinecta sandiegonensis. The sequence continues at coordinate 7,249,198 of JAUPMV010000011.1, forward strand.
AAGCTGACCATTCATTTCAAATAAAATAGAAAAACGAGATTTTCGGGTTTTTTTTCAGTTCTGTGGAAGGTTTTATTCAAAGTGAACATATTATGGATTTTTGGATTGGGCCGTTTTCTGGGTGAAAGCTTTTTGCGCTTTCCCAGACGGATGGTAAATTGTAAATATAAACAGAACTCAGAAATGTAATAATCATAGACTTGTACATACACACTTTGAACACGCACATTTTATCTTTCGTTATTTTACTTTTATCTGCATGTCGTTCATTCCGCATCGTTCTTCTGGTTTTTAGTTACATGCCATCTTATTGTTTGTTGGTTCCGCATCGTTTTCCTGTTGTTATTGTGGTGGATTTTATGATTTAGTTTTGTTTCTTTCGCTGACGGTTTGCCGGAAGTGCAACCGAAATATCCGACATTGTATTTATCCCTCGCACATCATCTTGGAGGGGTAACTAGCTGATCAAGAAAAAACCCCGAAAATCTTATTTTTCTATTTTATTTAAAAACGTTATTCTTAAATACACCGAGTGAATCATTTCGTTTGCTAAAGTTTTGAATGTTTAAAAAAATGTCAAAGTTCCAGTTAGCAACTTTAGTTTATTCATGTAGTAATTCGTTAGCACCGTTAGGAATAAGAGAACTAAATATGTTTCCTGCGACCTCGCATTACCATTCATACCCAACATCTTCTTCTGAGAGAAATGTACTGCTGTCAGAAATACACCGTACTCATCCAGGAGCTCTTTCGTTGCGACATGTTAGCGTAGAAATATGGAACGTGTTGCCGTGTTGTGTGAAAGAATCGGTGTCTTTGAGTGCTTTCCAGAAAAACTAAAAAAACATCCTTTCGTGTCTTGAAAGTTAGTGTGATCTATTTTGTTTTCTTGTTCTTCTTTATATATGGAATTGTTGTCGCGTCTGACGCTGATAGGGTTGCCACAACTCACAAGTGATTTTCGTAAGAGAGGAAATTTTTCTTCTTTAGAGAGGTAATAATTCTTTTTGAGATCCTAAACTGGGCGTTTAGAGCCTTTGGCATGTTGGCAGTTCTGGGATTCGTCTGTTGATTTCTTTTCGTTTTTACAAATAAAGCAAAAACAAAAATACCTAAGTGGGGCAGTGGCGTCTTACGGGCCCCCTTCGGGTCTCTGTGACGCAGGGGCGGTTTGAAGTGAATGGAAGGGGAGGGGAATCGAAAAATATACTTGCCTGAAATCCAGCACGGCTGAAGAGTTAAACGGCTTAGAAAAAATAGACAAGAAACGTACTGCACCCAAGGCCGTATCCAGGACTTTTTTTTCGGGGGGGGGGGGTCCCGTGGGTCGGACCTAATCCAGACCTTACTCCCAAACAAGAACATAGATTAGATACATTAAGTCTAGACCTGAAGCGCCACGTACGGGTCGAGGGGGAACGCCTTCCCCAATGTTGTCGGACACTCGGTAAAGGAGAAAATTAGACGGATTTATAATTTTTTTGAAAACGGTCGATTTTCGGAAAACCTGTCGACTTTCATGAGAGTAGTCGGTAAAAATAACCAGCCAGAAGGTTGAATACCTTGGTCCTCTCTTCCCCTAACATTTTGGCTAGTAACGACTCTAAGTTATGGAAAAATTTAACTAGAAAACCAAATCAGTTTCACCTGTTTTGAGTGGCAAACCCATTAACAGTAAAGCAATGCTAGAAGAACTCGAAGAATCTGGAAACATTCAAAGACTCCCTCCCCCCACAGGGGTTGGGTCATGTTTCGAGCCTAAAAAGGCAAAACTAGGCCTAGCTCTAACTTCCAACATGTTTGGTAGAGATCCTGAAACTTCTTCTGGTAGATGGAAGTTAACAAGATTCCAGTTGTTTTACTAAAGTTTTTAACTGACCTGGATTGTATAGTATGACTGTATTTACTAATCTTAACGAGTCTGTTGCTCTCAGTTCTAGGCAATCACTAAGACGTCAGATGTTTCCGTGAAGACACAGTTCTTTATTGGAAGAAGGGTAACGCTAAACTAAATACAAACTGGGAAAGACGATCCATGATCCGGGTCGAGATACCCCCATTTTCCAGACGTAACACAAAACTTTAAAGGCTACCGAACACATACATTCCTGGAGACAGATTTATGTCAAACTTCGAGTCCAGCGTGGGAAGGCCTTTTCCAAAAACCTGCCTTTATTCTACTTTAACCCAGGTTCTTTTCTAGTGTGTGAGTTTCTTGAAGAGGCTAAAGCATAGAAAAAACGATATTTTTTCGGTATTTCGGGGGGGGGGGAGTCAAACCCCCTACCCCCCCCCCCCCTGGATACGGCCTGACTGCACCACATCCGGTAAGGGGAAAGGTCTAATAACAGGAACTCACTGGAGAGCGTAGCCAACGCACCAGCTTCTAACGACTGTGTAGTAACAAAATGCCAATGAGGGCCACAGGCGAATTTCTTTTTTAATCTGCCTTTTTGCCCAAAAGTAACTGCTTCCCAAACAAATTTAGGTTTAAAGTGTCCCAAACCTCAAAAAAAGACGCACTCCTCCAGTTAACAGAGCGTACCACAAAAGCACCGCAGGACAAAGTTTTGTAATTCTTTATGAGTGCCTTTTGGATCACAAATGAAAGTAAGGGCCAGCTATCATATCACATATCAGCTCACAGTGTATGGTCACAATAAATTTCAAACAGATTGAGACATTTAACTGAAAACTGGTACATGATGGTGCTTCAAATCGACCCTTTTCGGATAAAATGAAATAAAAACAACTGAAACCCCCCCCAAAAAACTGAAAAACCCCAAATCCCAAAAACTGAAACAGCACTGTCAGAAGTTTCATAACAGATTGCGCATAACACTTTCAAGAATAACACCATTTCACTTAGAAATAAAGTGTTATCACCAATTAAGTTTACACTATTTCGTGCCTAGATCTCCAACAACACCTTCAATTGGTAAAAATACTAACGGGAACGAAAGAAACATAACAGATAACATCCCAAAGTGTTATCTGTTGAAACCGCACATCCTTCTGTTGTCGTTATGTAACTTCTGACAGTGTAGTATTTTTACCTATTGAAGGTATTGTTGGAGATCTAGGCACGAAATAGTATAAACTTAATTGGTCATAACACTTTATTTCTAAGTGAAAAGGTGTTATACTTGAAAGTGTTATGCGCAATCTGTTATGAAACTTCTGACAGTGAGAGGAGCCTTTGCTGCAACCCACGTTGAACATGGATTTAAAACTTTTCTGAACGTTTTATAAAATAAACAAGATGGGGTTAAGTGGAAAAGTACTCATGCTTTGCAGACCCTCTCCCCTTCTTTCCCTTTTTTGCACTCCTTCGGTGTGTGCCCCGACCTGAATTTCCAAAGGGGTCGTCAGCTATCCAGGAAAAGTGATACTCGACGCCACGTTACAAGATGATGATGATGATGAAATTTTATTTACGCACTTAAGAAGAGGAAAATAGCGCAGTACGGACAAATAAAATGAAAGAATACACTGAGCTTTCAATAATGTAGTAAATGCACAAGATAAAAAATAAACATTAAAAAAAGAAAAGGGACTAATCGCGCCAATGTCTCTCTTCATGTTCAGAATTAGAGTTCAGACACAACTGACGCAGGCCGTGATTAATAGGGTTCAGTTTTCGGGAGAGTCCTTGGTCAGTTGTTATGACGCAACCAGATGTCACAATTCTGATGAGAAACTGATTTTTTCTGATTATTTTTCTGTTTTTTTCTGGGTAGCTGGGTAATGACAACTCTGCAAATAGGGGTACTCGTCAGTAAGGTCCATCCAATAAACAATAAATTGGTGCTAAACTAATTAAAGCCGCACTTCGGTATGGATAAACATTCCAACAAGCATGCAAACTTCCAACAATAATTAATACAAAGGAAGAAGGAAATAGTGCTACGTAAACACAATCGAAAAGACAAGATCAAAAAAAGCTGTTGTCCAAGCTACATTGTAAAAAGTTTCTCCGAGTAAGGATTAAAGTTAACTGCAGTATTTGCTGCTGGGATTAATCTTATCTCTACTGATATAAAATTAATCCGAATTGGAGATAAAATTATCTTTTTAGAGACAAGATTAACCACAGTAACAAATACTACAAGGTTTTTTTTTTACAGTGTAGTGCTTTGCATGAAATTAGAGAACTGGTATTTTTTGTCAGTGTTGTAATGGTACGACACCATTGTTATAAGGATGGACGAGGGGTAGACGAGATTTAATGAAGTTAATGTCGCTGGTGTGTGGTCTGAACACGTTCTGACACCGTAGGTGCCCACTAACCCCAGGACCAGTCAGGAAATGGGACATAAGAGACAAGGGAAAGTCTCAGGGAATACTAATGGTTCAGCCGTAGTCAATCCAGAAATCCCTAATCAGGCTGGTTCACAGATCCTAGCCAAGCTAGAATTCACATATCCAGTCAAGCCTACTGGCCGAGATGTCCCATAACGTATATCAGTTTACTCGTACGACCAATCATTAACAGGAGTGTACATCGTGTAAATGTAAGATAAAACGCTAATGGGTCCATAACTAAATGTGTAAACAACTCTAACCATAAGTTATAAGATGATAGAGAGGTCCTGCTCGGACCAAGGATGAAAGAGAACTGTTTTGGCTACGGAGTCCAGAGCCAAAATACTTTGAATGAAATGGCTCAAAGCCTGACCTTGGATTAGCACAGCAGCTAAATGGAACTGCGTGGATAAAGACCGAGTGACCTATGTCACGATGCCGGGAAACTAATGATGATGGTAAAAACCGAAGAGATATATAGAAAAGTAGGTAGGAAATAACTAGGAGGACTACTTCAAAGCAAATTGCTATGGTATGTCGCCATGTCATCAGGTTCGATATTGAATCCCGCTGTTTTGACTGTTTCTTTTTGCATGGAGCGATTTGCGCTTAGGCGGTGTTGACCCTCGATGTTTTTGTTTTCTTCACTTTTACCGGATTCCCACTTATTCCCATATTAGACCAAAATCTAGCCTGCGATAAACGATAACATAGATGCATACTTGTGGTACAATATCAAGAACAAATAATCAAGAACCTCCGTCTCCCCATCTCTGTAATACGACCATGCGGAGTCGAATATATTTTGATACCCAACTCGATGCAAACGGGCGCAGGAGGAGCTACGCAGAACATCATAATTTGTTACCTCTACAAACAGCCATATCGCAGTATAACCCTGCAGTAGAATACGAAAGCCGTCTGAGTCGTCCTTTACAGCTGATTGGTTATCTACCATTGTGACGTCACGTGTAACTCGCTGCAGATCGGGTTCTGCACCCCTGCAGGCATCCTACGGTTTTTGGGATCCCAAAACGTAAGTGGAGGGATACCTATGACATCGCAAAAGTTGCCCGTCTGTCCATCCGTCCGTCTGTCCATTCGTCCGTCTGTCCATCCGTCCGTCTGTTAGCACGATAATTCTCGAAGGGGTTGAGATATTTTGTTCAAATTTGGCACGATGACTCTTTGGGTCAAAGTACAGGTCAAGTTCGAAGATGGGCTCTGTAGCTCTATATTTAGGGATGGGGGAGGGGTTTCAAATTAAGTTGCCAAAAAAATATTTTTTAAAAGCTATTGAGATAGTTGATTTAGGGGTAAGGAGACATGCTGAATCCAAATATGAAAGTTATTTTCTTGCCAAATAAGTTGTTCACCCGGAATCCGGTGAAAACCGGACACAAAATTTGTTGACCAGTTTTCGGCTATGGCAGGCCCTACCCCTTCATTCTCAAACTAGTATAGTTCTGCGCGTGGATGCCGACATTCAGTTGTTTATTTTATTCTGTGTGACGTCGGAGAGATCTAGTGTAATCGAAGGTCGAAGGGGTTGGTGTATAATGTTCAAGGAGGATGTTCTTCAATGAGGATTCACTGGTAAAGTACAGGTCAAGTGTGTAGATGGGTCCTTTAGTCATATCTTTAGAGGCAGAGGATGGGTTTCGAATTTACGGTAAAAACATGTATGTTTTATAAGCTAATAAGATATTCATTGAGGGTGTAAGAGGTCCGCTGAATCCACACCTGTACTTGGTTTTCTTGCTGGACGGTTCATCACGAGTTCGGCTGATACTGGAAATTTGGTCGAAGCTCAAAGTTGTTTCTGAAATCGATTAGAGATTCGGTATCGGGGCCAGGAGAAATGCTGAATCTATTATTGAACTTTATTTTAACAGTAAAAATATTTAAGGAATCTGACGAAGACTGAATGGCGAAGACATGAGCCACTTGTTTGAATCAAATGTTAAGATTTTTGGGATCCTATCGAAACCTATGGTCTTGTTCATCTGGTAATCGCAGCGGCGAAGAAGGCAGTTAAAGTAGACGGGTGTCAACTCAGAACTCACCGCAAGTATCTCTAGGTCCGCTCAGTTTGATCGGGGTATCCATAATCGCTGCTTGGGACCAAAGATGGAGGTTCTACTGGATTATCTGCTCTTGATATTACTTATCGCCTTTCGGGCTCGGGCAATAATCCAGGCCATGATCAGCATGGGGATCAGCTGCCTGATTGCGATGAAAAATTTAATGTAACAGTAAATATACTGCATGCCCCGGGGAATATTCGGTGGGATCCTTCTCGTCCTGAGGATAATTAGTTTCTTTCTATGAGCTCCTAGCTAATTACAGCCAGGAATAAAGTGAAACCGGGAAATACTTTTGTGTCGGGAAACAAGTAAGAATCATTGGCATTTCGAGCTCAAATTAGTTTACTAGATAAGAAAACGCCGGAGAAGATGCGGTGAATGTGCCGTTCTCAAGCAGGTTTAAATTAATTAATCAAGCGCCTGTGGGTCTCTTTTTAGCTAGGAAGGGAATTTTGCTGCCCTTCTTATCCCTTCATCCTGTCAAAGAAAAAAACTAGGTATCTAATTCTGAAGTTGAATTCAGTGGTCTGGTTCAAGCCCAACTGCATTCAGAAAAACTCAAAACCCGGCCTGTCTGTTTTTTTCTCTCTTTTTCCTGTCTCTATAGGTTTTTGTTATTGCTGGTATGGGTTTTCTTTCTGTCTCTGAATGAGCACTAGTATTTCGCACGGTTAGTGCAAAAGAAAAGTTCAAAACATAATAATCGTGTTAAGAAGCAGCACTTTATATTTGTCCCATTCTTTTCAATTTCGACGATTTCTGCTCAATCTTAATTAGTTTCTCGTAGAGGTAGAGAGATAGGGAGAAGTAGGGAGCTTAACCTTTGTGTTTCCCACTGAAAGTTTGATTACCAGAAAGGTGGCTTACACGAAAGAAATGAAATTAGTGAATTTATTTCTAAAAAAAACCCACAAAACCACGAGAGGTCATGACGGGAGCCACACAAATATGATAAAACCACAAAAAATAAACTACTATAATCTCCGCTCCTTGCATAAGAAAAGCTCCCAATGCCCCGAATGCCTGCCGTAGCCTGATGAAGTAGCCTCCCTCAATTGCTCAGAAATAAAAAAAAATAAAATAAATCAAGATTTTTTTTTTAGAATTTGAAGTACAGGTTATAGCCTAAACTAAATATTGCATTTTGAATTTTGGATTTTTAAACGTATTTGTAGTTTTCGTGGTTGTGTGTCTGGTAGAGATCGTTCGTAGCAACCGGGTACGGTTGGAATTTCTATTTGTGGTTGTGATGGTTTGCGGGTTTGCCGATACGAAAAAAAAATATACAAATTATTAAGAAAAGTAAGAGCTAGTAAGAATTATAGTAGAAATGATTAAAAAGATTCTTTGGATGGCCACTGTAAATTCATAGAATAGTTTAAACAGTTGAAATGCTGGTTAGAGTTTCGAAGTTTAGACCTTGTATGAGTGTTTTGTTTTGGAAAGATTAGGTGACATTATAGACTTTACGAAAATATTAACGTCACCAATTGGAAGAACCTAAATTTTTTTTATACAGAAAAGATGCTTCGTGGTTTAAAAGAACTAAACAAAAAAGAAACCTCCCGAGCTGACGTAGGTCTTTTTTTTTAACTGAAGTGTCGTTTCCTTCTGCCACTGGCACGTCTGACGCTTTTAAGCAACATGGGGTTTCTTTATATTTGTCAATAAAGTTGTACCTTACCTACCATACCTTACCTTACCTTCGGTCACCACGTCTGTCTACGTTCATCTCAAAGATTGCTCATGATCGTACTGTTTCAAGGTTTACAAGGTTCACTAAACAATCAGCAAAAGAAATCAGTCCTAATTAACACCACTATAGTGCAAAGTTCGACCGGAGAAAAAATTATTCAAAGGTTCAGACCCTTCCACAAAAAATAGTCTGTAAAAGAAATCATTCAACCTTACGCTGTGTAGGGTAACAAGCGCAGACAACCACCCTCTCCTACCCCCCCCCCCCCCCCCCCAAAAAAAAACAAACAAAAAACACACACCGTGGGTGGGCAAGGATCAAACCGGAGATTTTCCATCAGATAATGCTTAGTATTAAGTCGACGAGAGGTTAGATATAGAGCCAAAAGTACGCGTTGAACACATTTCTGAGTTTTATTTTTGTTGACACGTGGTTTGCCCGAAATCCGGCGAAAACCGGACCTTCATGAGAAGTAAAATCGCAACTCTAGACTAAACCTGAAGCGATAATTTTTCTTCATTTATGTTTCTATTGGCATAAAGGGGGGACCTGAAAAAGGCTTTCTCGACCCTAGAAATATGATCTCCGTGACTCTGAAATGTTATTGATTACACCCGAAGTGGAAAGCCAATTCGTGAGAAGAATGTCCTCGGCTCGAGAGAGTCGCCCATTCATCATCCCGATGAAACGAGTTGGATTGATCGAGTTGTGAGAGCAAACTAAAAAAAAATCGAGGAAATTGTGAGAAAAAGATGTGAAAAGAAAAAGAATCTGTAACCAACGTCGGCTTGTCGCCAAAAAAGCATGGATAACAGGGCCCAGCCAGCACATGACACTCTACATTCTTTTCTGGCCGATGAATGAAAAATTGTATATTGTATTTGTTGTGTTTTATTTAATCATTTTATTTATTTAACATACTCCGCTTTTGAAATGGTGGGTCAGAAATAAATTACTTACTAACTCACTGTGAAGTCCGTATCTGTAAATACGCCTTCAGCCCAAATTGACTGCAAAAATTAAAAAACTGACTTTAAACGAAAATTTCGGCCCTTCTTTGGGAAAGATCCTCGTCAGAATGTTGTTGGAAGAAACGACCTTGCAATACATCGTTGCCAAGATGGGCCGAAATGTCGCTGCAGTAAATCTTTAGCTGAGTTAACCGTTTAATTCAAACCTGGGCTTCTTAAAGGAACAGAAAACTTGACTCGGGGAGCTAGCTGACGTATCAAGAATGTAGTCGATATTGAGAGTAGGAAAAATTCTCGTTACGACCATTGCAGTTTCCGGGCAGTTTCCGAGAATTCGACTTTTGAGTTAGTAGAAAAAAAGCAAAAGGTTTGTGGGCCGGGAGTACGAGTCGAACGCACGACCTCTTGACTACTGTCCCGATATGTTAGTCAACACGGCCAAAGGCGAACTTTTACAGTGCAGAAGTGCATAATTACAGTGCATAAGGGGCAAGGGCCTGCCAGCTAGCTCTGGGAACACTAAGGAGGGGTTTCGAGATAACAAAGAAGTCCTGTTGTCCTATCGACTGTCCTGTCGACAGTAAGTTCCTGTATCTTTATCTAAGCCCCCCCAGGTCGGTGATGGCCGAAGGTTGCGTAGTCAAGTTTTCTGTGCCTTTAATCTTAACCCAATGTTCAGCTTCTGCTTCGAAAACGATGCCACCCCTCTTGTGCATAACCATTAAGACAAGAGGCTACAAGATTTCAGGCATCAAATATTCTTGTGCTACAAAGCATCACAGTTCGTGCAAGAAAGAAAAAAAAACAAAAAAACAAATAGTACTAAAAACACTTGATAGGAATTACTGCCTGCAATTTGACAAACAGGAACACAAAGTTAAGTCATGTCCGTTTGTTAGCACGATAACTCTCGAAGGGGTTGAGATATCTTCATCAAACTTTGTGGGAGGATCCTTTTCAAAGTTCGTGGATAGGCACCTTGTATATAACAGTGGGGGAGAGACTTCAAATTAGGGGTGTAAATAAAAATTTACGAAAGTCTATTCAGAAGTAAGAAGACGTGCTGCATCCATCTGAAACCTATTTTCTTGCTGGTGAGGTATTTCGTCCGAAATCCGGCCCAAACCGGAAAGTTGTTCGAATTTTATTCTGAACCCTGCTTGAGATTGGACACAGGGGTAGGAATACACGTTGAGTCTATCGATGATCTTTGTTGTTTTGCCGAACAACTAGTTTGCCGGGAATCCGGTCAAATCGGAAATTTTGCTTCGGATAATGAGTAATATTAAGTCGACGAGAAGTTAGATATATAGCCAAAATCGAGGAAATTGTGAGAAAAAGATGTGAAAAGAAAAAGAATCTGTAACCAACGTCGGCTTGTCGCCAAAAAAGCATGGATAACAGGGCCCAGCCAGCACATGACACTCTACATTCTTTTCTGGCCGATGAATGAAAAATTGTATATTGTATTTGTTGTGTTTCATTCAGAAGTAAGAAGACGTGCTGCATCCATCTGAAACCTATTTTCTTGCTGGTGAGGTATTTCGTCCGAAATCCGGCCCAAACCGGAAAGTTGTTCGAATTTTATTCTGAACCCTGCTTGAGATTGGACACAGGGGTAGGAATACACGTTGAGTCTATCGATGATCTTTGTTGTTTTGCCGAACAACTAGTTTGCCGGGAATCCGGTCAAATCGGAAATTTTGCTTCGGATAATGAGTAATATTAAGTCGACGAGAAGTTAGATATATAGCCAAAAGTACACGTTAAATCCATCTCTGAATTTTTATTTTATTTGTTGACACGTGGTTTGCCCGAAATCCGGCCAAAACCGGACCTTGAGAAGTGAAATTTCTGTCTGAAGTCGGTTTGATTGTCGAAACATTGGTAGATAAACACATTGAATCATTAGCTGCCCACTTGTTCTAGATATAAAAAACATGTTAAATAGTGAAATGATGTGTCCGATGAGTTTTCATATAGTATCGATAACCCTGTCGGAATTTTGGCTGGACGGGAAAAAGACAAAACATAACGGATCTGGTTAGGGGGCTGATTAGGGATAACATGTTTACGGGACCTGGCAAATTGGCAGTCCAGAAGACCCCACTGAAGACTTAAGTTCTAAAAAGTCTAACATTTATATTTCCTTTTTGGATCCCTTTAAAAACGTATCAGAAGAAGTGCGCTCACAAAATGCAGCGGTTTTTAAGATTCCCCGCACGCCTGTCGGAAAACCGACAAGAGTGGAATGCTCTTAAATTAACTTTCATGGAAGATTGAAAAAAAAAATCTGATCCGATATATGATCTTTGACATGTATAAATTACTAGGGATTTAGGATCATCGATTTGGTTGTTCATCTTTCCTTAGACAAAATCCACACAACGCTCTTGAAGTTATAAATCACAGATTTAGGAAAAGGGGTAGGTGCGGTGGCGAAATTTCAAAGTTTCCCGTCTAGAAAGTGTGTCTGAAAAGAACGCTTTAAATCAGTTTGTGTTTTGCCGGATGCGTTTGGTCTTGGTCTTTGGTCTTAGATAGATAGATATTTTATTAATACAAGTCGTAGCGCCGAATTGGCACTAAATGTGTCGACCGTTACATTTAACGGTACCAAAGCTTTTTATTCTTCAAAATGGCTAACTTTGCCGCAACAAAGCTACTGCCTTTTAATTGTCACTATGTCTGTATCGAAACAGGTCTTCTGCCTCAGAACAGGGCTCCTGTGTAAAGGAAGAAGAAAAAGAAGAAAACTGTCAGAACAGGGACCATGCCCTTCCTCGGCTTTCACGGCGGCTTCTCATTCTGGAAACCAAGGCTTTAGAGCGTGTTCCACCCCTCTAAAAACAGCAATTATTAATTACTACTTTCGTCTCACCTCGTGAAAAGTTACTATGCTGACCGTTCCAACCTTCTCGAAATATTAACTAATGGTAACTATTTGCTTACCACGCTCGGGAGCGTAGTAAGAGTGGTAACTACGAATCTCAGAGAAATAATTGGCCTGAATAGACCGCGGCATGATATTTTGTCGAAAATATAAAAATGCGTTCGAGCCTTGACTCCAAGAAGTCAAAATTCGTGACATCATGCGTAGTAACTACGGTAAGTAGGGTGGAACACGCTCCTTATATTGGATTATGGCTAAAATCGGGAAGTCAGCTACGATGTTCGTCTGCGATACTCTTGATAAGGGTACTCGTCAGGATGTTGTTGACTGGAAGAGACGAAGCTGCAATCAGCTTCGCATACCTCACCGCATATTAAACTTTTACTATGTATAAACCGTCTGCTGTTACTTGTTGCCCGCTGTCAGGACCATACAAATAGTTGCGTTTTATATCTGAATTATCAGTTCTCAGTTTTCGCTTCTCTAGTCTCGATTCTCGTACAAATTACCGTATTTGCTATTCTCGGTTCTCCCTTCTCGCTTTTGAAAAAAGAACTCACTAGTACTCTATATCGTTGACCCGATTGGGAAGCTCGATGAGCTGTGTCAACGATTAAAATGCAATCAGAGCGGCCGTGAGTGGCAAGGGATTGTTCTTTGACATTTTTTGAATTATAAGTGTGATTTGCCTTCTGTGATTTGCCCTCTGTTTTCTTTGTTGTGTGATTGTCTTTTTCTGTGTTTTTTTTTTCTACCTTCTTTCTGTGATTTTGCCTTTTATTTTTTTGTTGTGGGATTTTTTCTACTTTCTTTTTTATATACTCTATCATTTTCTCTTTCCTGTACGATGGGTGAAAAATAAACATTACATATATGACTAGTCCAAAACACTCCAGTGAACCTCGGGAAGAATAAGAAACGTCGCCCGAACGATGACGCAAATTCTGTGCTAATCAATCAACGGCGTTCGTTGGGGCAGCTGTGGTGACGCTTCCGGCTCTTCCGCTAGGTACACGGCGATTCTTCATCGGTACGAAGAGTTAGTCGTCTACTACTTTGCTACCCGCTAAAATCACGGGTTGAACATCCGCTCTTCGTTGACAAATCAGGAAGGAGAACAGAGAAGCAGATTTAGAATTGACTATCGAAGCAACTTCTCGATTGTGTAGAATCGCGAAGCTTTCCTCGTTCTAGATTCTGACAAAAATGCAAAAAAAATGAGAATTAGCTTCACAACTATTACTTACATTAAAAATACTCCTAGCATTTGTTGTCTTGCTTAATTTCACGAAAGTCCGCATCAAAACCTAGACCTGTTGATAGATATTACATCAGCCCAAAGTGACTGCGAATCATATTTGACGATACTAAACGGATAAGTCAGCTACATTTTATTAGAGCGATATTCGGACCTTCTTGGCAAGCCTAAGGATAGACCTATTAATCCTTATCCCACCTTTATTCTTTGCTTCAGACCTACTTCACAACCTTTCGGTCATCATTGACTCTCATCGGAACTAGCAACTAATTTTGGGCAAGAAATAAAATAAAAATAAACGTAACGATATGATATAACCGTAACGATCGAATGTTTACAAAATGACATCATCACTCATAGAATAAATAGATTCTTACCTAAGTATTCAGTAACGCCGATGGAAACGGATGACGCCATCGATGGCGTCGATGGAACGAAGAAGTCGGCTTCCATCGGCCGGCTTCGTCGGCTGATGGAAGCCGATGCCAACGGAAGGAGTTTGAGAATCCTGGCGTGGCGGAGCTACGGAACGGTGGACGTTGAGCAAAGGGGTTAGAGACTCTGCAATTAAGAAGGAACGAAGTGATTGCATTTTTAGTTAGGTCATTATTCATGACACTTTGATGGAAGAAAAAGCTTGCACGTATCATAAAACAAGGATCAGATTTGGTTTCGAGTCAGAACAACTTATTTTAATGCCGTCTTTAAAGCACAACTCTTACTAGAAATGATCTTCTCCCTATAAAAAGAGATCAGAAAAAACGTTTTAGAAAATACCATTACTTTCCACCTGAAACTAGCGATTCTCTTGTTAGCGCTTGTCGATTGTATCCAGCCTTCCTGCTCTCCGACGCGGCGGCTGGGCGCAAAAGATTTGAAAACTGAACGTGCCTTGGTTAAAAAGTGGGAAAATTCAGCAAATAAAAGAAGTAATAAACTAAAGATTATCACGTCCTTATGTGTGAAAGAGTTGTCAGCGGACAATGAAGATTCCGGCAAATTTTCCGTTGGGTGACGGGAAAACTCGGCAAGGCTGAAAAAGCGCTAAAAATTCGTAGTTACGAAACGAAATAATGGAGAAAGGTGGGGATTTTAGAAGCTTATACTTCCATATGGGAGCTAAGTATATTATAAAAGGCAGAATAAGTAAGAGGGGGTCTTTAAGCTACTGTTTTCTTTCTCTAGGAAAGCTACGAAAGCGGCTCTAGTTCTTCTTCCACTCCTGGGAGTTCCAAATGTGATGATTCTTGTTGGGGCGCCATCTCTTCACAGAAGTTGGGTGGAATTCGCTCTTTGGGCTTTTATCGCCCATCTCATCGTCTCCTTCCAAGGGTTTGTCGTCGCCATCGTCTTCTGCCTAACACATAAAGAGGTAAGTCGAGAGCGTCTGTAATTCATAAAGAATAATGTCAATTATTCTTATTTTACCTGACCAAGTCCTTATACCGTTTAAGAAAACTCATAAAACAGTTCGGCTGTCCTCCGACAAAACCTAGTATGTGCACCTGAGTAGCTTCCGAGAAAAACGCGAAAACGTTGTTTTTTAAAGCTGCTTCATTTTTCGTATACATTCAGCAAACTAATGTAGTTTTGTAAACAATAAAGTGATGTTGCTGGTGATTTTGTTGCTGGTGGAGCGTAGGTATAGTATGTACATCGAGTCCTGGATCCCTCTAAGGGTAGTGGTCACCCAAATGCCAAAGTGTGGCGGGCAATTTGACGAAATTGGAGTAAGGATGACCTAGTAGCTATAGATTCTCGGATGATGGAGCAAGATGTTAGGGATCAGCTGATTGATATGCAGGCGTCATTTTCTGATCCTCAAAATACATTAAATGAACTTAACAGTTTAGTACACAGAGTTATAGGACCAATAACAAAAAAAGGAAAGCAAGAGAAACACAGTTTTTTCGATGATGAATGTGTGAACTATAGAGAGGATTTAATTAGAAAGCTTGAACTAGTTAAAAGTTGTACCAATGTAGAAATTAAGGATGAATTATTGTTAGCATATAGAATTAAGAGGCGCGGGTATAAGGCTCTGTTGAAGAAGAAGAAATTAGTAGCGGCCAATAAATTGAGGAATGATATTGTTAGAAATTATAATGATAGTAATATGAAGGAATTCTGGGGAAAAATAAGGGAGGAAGAAAGAGGTCAGAATAAGCTGCGTAGTGTAAAAGTTCCTGAGTTAGATTCTTGGCCGGCTCATTTTGAGAATGTAGAGGGAACTTCGAACCCTCTAAAATTTCTTCATGAAGAGTTAGTAATAAGTAGTAACCAAATACACTTTCCTATGAAAGAAAATGATTATGTACTGATAGAGGAGTTGAGGCCAGAAGAAATAGAAGAGACACTTAAGAAAATGCAAGGTGGATCAGCCCCAGGTATAGACGGAGTACCTGCAATTGTTTATAAGAAATTTCGAGCAACACTAATCCCAATATTATTATTGGTATATAAGAAAATTTTGTTATCAATGGTTTGGCCTGATCTTTGGAAAACAGCACTGGTATTGCCCTTTTTAAAAAAGGGTGACCCAAAAATACACGATAATTATAGACCCATATCCCTAGTTCCTTCAGTAAGTAAGATACTAGAAAAGGTGTTAGATGTTAGACTAGGTAATTGGTTAGAATCGAATCAGGTGTGTTACATTGGGTTGGTCATTAATAATTAATTATCGGAAGCGTTTTATTCGTAGTTCAGAAAATATAAAAGACGTAAAAGAATATTCCATTTCCCCTTGGAAACGTAGATTTTGGGTGGAACTTCCTGGAAA
The DNA here is from genome assembly GCA_030848855.1 of Branchinecta sandiegonensis. Lineage (NCBI taxonomy): Eukaryota > Metazoa > Arthropoda > Branchiopoda > Anostraca > Branchinectidae > Branchinecta > Branchinecta sandiegonensis. The sequence continues at coordinate 7,265,190 of JAUPMV010000011.1, forward strand.
TGGTGGTTTTGAATATCCTGCTAAAAACATAGATTTTGGTAAAGCATCGTGGTTTCTGAGGGTTTTGGAAGAACCGCGATTGTGCAAGCTAACGGAAGTGGTGGTGGTGGAAGCAGGAACTGGAGAGCGGTTTTAGAAACAGATACGTACGAGAGGCGAAGGAGATACGAATTAGAAACAAGCCGAGAAAAAGCTGTTGTGCATTGGACTATTTTGTGACCAGCAATTTATAATACAGTAAGTCAGCTCGAACCACCGAACGAAAGACTACGATCCCAAATACGCCTTTGAAGAGTTGAACGATTCCCCCGTTCGCACGCTACCGTTATGTTCGCAAGTCGGGGTTAGCTCTCGGTCAGAGTATCGACATTGAACCAGCAACGAAAGGTCCATCGCGGGAACTCGGAAGTAAAGAGTAATAACACGAGTAATAACCTCTTCGGTTCACTGGTGGCGCGTTTGTCTTTCGTTTGGAAGGGAATCATAGGCTAGATATAGTGTTTTGAGTGTATTTTCCTTTAGACCGGGTTAGAATGTCTGAAGATGACACATCAAATATGTCCCTTGGCACACTTTGCAAAATCGCATCTCAAGTCTCCACTTTCTCTGGGAGCGAAGACGTTTTGATATTTATTGAGACGCTCGAAAATTTAAAATTCTGGGATAAGTCTATTCAGAGCGATGAACTTATCCGGTTGGCATTCATGAAAACGACAGGTCAGGCGGCTAATTTCCTAACCAGTCACGAGAAATTTGAGTCATTCGATGATTTGAAGAAAGCCCTTGCCAGGCAGTTTGAACACACGTCCCTTAGGGCACGGTTGGTCCACGAAACTCTTCGTCTGGAGGATGGCGAAGATCCGTTTCCGTTTTTCGAAAAATTGAAATTAAAAACTTTGAAACTTATGGGTTTGGATCAAGTTCCGTCGGCAACCGAAGGAAGCTTTGATGGCTATTCAAATCTTTTGAAAAACCTCCTCCTAGACAGCCTTTCCCCTCAACTAGGAATGCGGGTGGTCGCGAAGTGTCCCAAAGATTTTGAGGAAGCCACACAGTTTTTGATAAACGATTTTCGTGCACGTGAATTTGCTAAAGCCAAGTCGCCTCATGTGCTTTCTAATATTGCTTCCGCTTCAGTCGAAACTAGGCCTAGTATACTAGCAAATGGAGCCACACGAGATGGCAGGGTCTCAGAAAACATACCAGATAAGCGTACCGACGGCACTATTTTCCGGCGTTCAAGTCGCCCAACGTTTCGCCGTCGGGAACCGTCACAAAGTAACCGACTGTCAAATGACATAAGCAGCTTCAGGGGTAGATCTCGTGACATGAGAGGGGTTCGGGAAGGTTCCTATGGGAGGTCCGAGTCCCGGAAACCTGGCGGTTCGAATAAGAATTGTTTCAACTGCAACAAAACCGGTCATTTTGCTCGGGAATGTCGCGCACCCCGTACCATGCGTTGCTATAGTTGTCAAAGAGTAGGGCATTTGGCAAGACAATGTTGCAGCCAATCTGCCGGTCCTCGTCCCAAGGAATGTTTTAAATGTGGGAAACCGGGACATTTCTCAAGGGAATGCCATCTAGCTGAAAACTTCAGTCGTTTAAACTTGTAAGGGGACGCGCACTTCGTCACGTTTCGGTAAATTCTGATGCGCATCCCGTCCCTTATCGTTCGACTAAAATTATGGGAGAAAATTTTATAGCGTCGTATTTTGCTAATTGCAGTGGAGTAAATTGTAAAGTTTTGCCGTATGTTAATGCTTCTGTGTGTGGTGTCTCTGTACGCGCGCTTGCCGATAGTGGCGCCTCGATATCGCTTTTAAGTTACGATATGTTTTTGCAGTTACCCGATTTAGTTAGGTCAAAGATAGTTAAAAACTATAATGATGTTAGCAGTGCTACCGGTCATTCCATGGAAATTATCGGGAGTATTTCAGAGAATGTTAATATTGACGAACATGAATACTTTGAGACGTTTTTGATAAGTGACAAATTGAAAATGCCGATGATATTAGGTTATGGATTCTTGAAGAAAAATGACCTATTAATTGATGCTAAGAATGACAAATTAATCCGTAGAGGCTCTAACGGGGAAAGTCTGCGGTCTGTTTGTGAATTTTCTGACCCGTCGGCAAATCTGGTCAACCTTAAAGAACAAATGAAACCAAATTGTTGTTTTGCTCGAAGCCAGTCCTGTGGTCCACAGTCGATTCCTTGTTCCTCCGTTAGTCCTGTAGTTAATTTACCCCATCCCAGCTACCCTTGTCCACCTCCTATCAATGAAAGTGATGGTTTAAAATCAGAAATTGGGTTAGGAAAACCGGAGGTCGAATCGGCGAAATCGCCGAAACGCATATATAGGCTTCAACTTGTGTCTAGGGCTAGTGTTAATGCCAAGACCAGTAAGCGGTGCGTGTTATCTACTAGTAGGGGGCCAATAGATACGGACGGTTTATTTTTGGTTTCACCTACAAAAGAAATGAGCGAAAGATTCCCAGACTTAGTCCTACCGGAACAGCTTGTAACTACTCAGGATGGCATGTTTCAGGTGTTCATAGAGAACTATTCGGATAAAACTTTGAAAATTCCCCGGTTCTACATGGCAAATGCCGAAGCTTGGGTTCCGGAAGAAAACGTTTGCATGAGTATTTCTGAAACATTGAAACCCACAGAGGTCATTTCGGGTTCTGGTTTACTGCCGAACAATGAAGTGGATGGGTTTCTTAAAATGTTCAAATTAGATCATCTTGCAAAGAACCCAATCCGAAAACAAAATGTTGAGAAACTTCTTATTGATAATCATGACGTGTTTGCGAAAAACGATTTTGATTTGGGCACTTGTAATATTGAGCCGTTTGTAATTGACGTTGGTAATGCTCCCCCACAGAAAATCCATCCTTATCGCATCCCAGTCCACCTAGAACCAATTGCAAAGGCAGAAATAGACCGTATGTTGGCCTGTAAAGTCATAGAGCCAGCAGCTTCACCGTGGCTGGCCCCTCTGCTGTTAGTAAAGAAAAAGGATGAATCTTATCGTGCCGTTACAGATTTTCGCCGACTGAATGACGTGACAGTTAGTGACGAGTTTCCTCTCCCCTATATTAATGCCATTTTAGACAAACTGCATGGTAAAAAGATTTTTTCTGTTCTCGATTGTTTAAGTGGCTATTGGCAGATGACAGTTGACCCGGAAAGTCGAAAATATACAGGATTTTCAGCTCCCGGCTACGAGCAATTCGTATATGCGAAACTCGCGTTTGGTCTAAAAAACGCACCCGCCGCTTATAGTAGAATTATGCATCGAATTTTAAAACATCTGTTTGATGAAGGGGTCGCCGTTTATCTCGATGACGTGATAAACGCCTCCGATGACGACGATTCACACATGATTTTGTTGACTAAAGTTTTTGCAGCTTTTCGCAAAGCTGGTTTGAAGTTGAAAGCGCGGAAATGTGATTTTTTCAAGGAAGAAGTTATTTTCTTGGGTCACCGTGTCGATAAAAATGGAATTCGTCCCGATCCTAATAAGTTAAGTGCCGTACGTGACCTCGCGTATCCGAAAGACGTCAGTGAATTGCGATCCTGCATAGGTCTATTCTCATATTTCCGGAAATTTGTTCCCCAATTTTCGGCCATAGCGTCGCCCCTTATTAAACTCACGAAAAAGGAGGTATCTTTTGTTTTCGGTGATGAAGAAAAGAAGGCTTTTGAACAGCTTCGGTCTAAATTATTGGAAGAACCTATCCTTGGTCTTCCAGATCTTAGTCGAACAGCAAATCCGATGAAAATTTATTGCGATGCCAGCAACAAGGCGTGTGGGGGATTTTTGACACAAATTCAAAATGGGGTACAAAAGGTCTTGCAGTATACATCACGTACGTTCAATGACGCAGAGGTAAAACACGCCGCGGTTCAGAAGGAGGCCTTAGCCATTACGCACTGCATTAGGTCGTTTCGCCCTTACTTGCTTGGTAGAAAATTCATTGTCGCCTCAGATCATAAGCCTCTTCAGTGGTTGATGAAGAGCACAGGGAAGGATCTCACCGGGAAGTGGGCTAGAATGCAGATGGAACTGCAGGGGTACGATTTTGAGATTACACACATTCCGGGGGCCCAAAACGTTGTCGCAGACGCACTCAGTCGCCTTCCGACGGCTGATTCAAATCTCGATATAATGGCCGTGGTACCAGGGGCGGACAGCCAGTTCTCTTCACAGGAAATGCGTAATTTACAAGGGAAAGACGGGTTTTCGTCTGCGGTACGTAACTACCTTCAGCATGGTAGTGAGTTGCCCTCTCAAATCGAAAATCAAGTTTTGCGCGAAATCGAAAATTTTGTACTAGATGATGGCTTACTTTGTTACGTTTACACCCCGTATCAAAACTGCCGTAGATCGGATCTGCGGGTAGTACCGGTTTTACCCCGCTCGCTTATTCCGGAAGTGCTATTTGATTGCCATGATTCTAAAATATCGGGTCATTTTGGGTTCCTCAAGACATATGAACGCGTGCGCAACCGTTTTTACTTCAGAAACATGTACAACGTTGTCAAACAATACGTTCAGTGTTGCCTTGACTGCTGTCAACGAAAAGGTCTTAACCATTTACCTAGGGCACCTTTGGGCACCATTCCCGAATCATCGAGACCACTCGATATGGTAGGCATTGATTTACTAGGTCCCTTACCTGTGTCCAGGCAAGGATCAAAGTATATAGTCGTTATCACTGATCACTTCACGAAATACATTGTTCTTACGGCCATAGCGGATAAAACAGCAAAAGCTGTTGCCAGAGCGTTCGTCGAGAATTTCATTCTGGTTTACGGAGCGTGTGAACGTTTAATTAGCGACCAGGGTTCAGAATTCATAAATGCGGTATTCAAAGGCATCCTTGAACTTCTAGACATTAAGCAGCTTCGTACATCTGCTTACCATCCGATGTGTAACGGGGCGGTAGAAAGACGGAATAGGGATATTGCAAACATTTTAAGCCTTTATGTCAAAGATAGGGGACACTCTGATTGGGAGGATCAACTTCGTTATGTCCAGTTTGCTATGAATACGGCTTTTCATGAATCCATCTCAGATAATCCGTTCTATGCTATGTTCCTTCGCGACGTCCGTTTCCCGACGGACACTGTCATAAACAGTAGAGTTTATTATAATCTGGACACCGATTACAAATCAGAGATGATTACCCGACAAAGAACTGCGTACCAAATGATCAGAGAAAACTCTGACATTGCTCGGGAGAGGCAACGGTTTTATTACAACAGAAATGAGAATCAGAAACCTATAAAGGTGGGCGTTCTCGTCCTGTTGCATACTCCACCCGACGCGCGGCTACGAAAATTAGACAAAATACGATGGGCGGGACCGTACCGGGTATCGGCAATTTTAGAGAATGGGTTAAATTTTGAAATCACACGACTATCAGACGGACGGGTGGAAGTTGTCCATTACAACCGCTTGAAAACATACACTCCCAGGAGTCTGTGGGAAAATGACGTTGTGCAAGATGAGCTGATCGTTCCGCCGGATTCTGACGAAATTCCGTTGCCCGCTGTTGCCGATGAGCCAGCCGGCGGCAGACCTGATAGTTCCCCTATCAGGAAAACAGTTACTTGGTGGGACAAACCACCTCAAGGCCAGGAGACTATTTCAGGTTCCGTTCCACCCAATCCACCTCTCGAAGATATGTATGATATTGGCACAGGTATTTTTGTACCATTTGTTAGGCAACAAGCAAGTGTTTCTAGGCCAGAGTCCACAATCTCGAGTTCTGAGTCGGCTGAGGATTTTCCAAAATTTCGCCGACAGCCACTATTGCAACGTCCTTTGACTTTACAGCCGTATCATACTGAGCAATCAAATGAACATGGTGACTGCAAAAGACGTTATTCTGTTGGTTCTGAAGACATGGCATGGGATGACCTCTATACAGAAACGCCTGTTCGGCGTCAGGGTTTAGGAAGCTCTTCGAGCTTTGGGAGTGAGTCACTAGATGACGCACTAGTGAAAAGAGAACTTTTCACACCGATGGGAGTTAGGTGCTCCACGCCAACTTTCGGCGAGGCACCGGTTTCGGGTCCAGGTATCACGCCATCTCACGATTTCTACGAAGATCTAGCTGGTGCTTGGTTACCGTCACTCGATCCACCGAATTATCGTCTTAATTTCGAGAGCCCAGTTGTTCCGGATCAGCGTAGTGATTCTGTTGGTATAGATGATCCGTTTGCGGCTTGTGACTTTCCTCAGTCTAGCTCACGGGTTGACAGGTCTCCAGATTTTTCACCTGTTCGACCAGAAGATGAGTCACATAATCAAACGGTGATTGAGACACCTCATTCTCGTGGTGGTACAGTGTCTCGGTTACCGGAATCCGAAAGAACCAGCCCTCAACAAGAAGGCGGTCTGGGTATAAGTGAAGGCCTATCGGGTCAGTCCGGAGTCGTGTCGGATTCTAGCGTTGGGGTAAATGATGGGGTTAATCGTTCTGGTAGCATGCCTGAGCTGAGAGGACCGTTTGGAGAACTCGAATCTGACCACCCATGTTCGGAATGCCCTATTGATCTTAATAGCCCCCCACCAATTTTAATTCGTGACAGAGCTTTAAGCCACCCTACGGTTCGTTCGGAAGCTCTCAGACTACGAACGCAAGCTGCACGTCGAGGTGCACTTCAAGGCGTTAGGTTTGATCTGGCTACGAGAGGTACCAGCCAAACGTCCAGAGAAATTCGCCCCCCAAATAGGTTAGGGTATGGTAAACTTGGAAGCCCTTATTTACCGGAAAATCATAGGCAATAAATAGAAGGGTAAATTAGTAAAAATGGATTCTACGTATAGTAGTTGCAGTGTTTTATTCTAAATTGAAAGAAAAATAAATACGATCAGACAAACATGGAAAGTTAACGAGAGGGATAAGATGGAGGCGCAGATAGCGCTTCAGAAGGAAAAGCTGGAAAACGCGTGAACAAAAGATCCAGTTAGCAATATCAGCAGAAAATCTTAGGTCTAAAATAAAATCTAATAAACGTTAGGCTGAATTAACCAATAGTTGAACTCCGGGGCGTAAAAGGTCACCTTGCAGACGTGCAAGAGCTGCTCTTTGAAGCCCAGGATAAACTCGTTGAGCTATTGCGATTTTTGTTCATATGAAAGATAATAGAATAGTCGTCAGTGGTTGCTAAATTAAATTAGTAATGTTGCTGTTTTACTGCGTAATCGCTTGGCTTTGTTTTGCTTCATATTGTGTTTGATGTAGCCAATAATACACGGACAAGAACGTTTATTGTATTGTTCCCTTGTTTCAGACAAATGGAACAAATCATAAAATTTAAGTTAGTTAGTAATAGACCCAGAGTTATAACATTAAAGGCCAAATTATGTTTTTACTATTGGTCTATTGTTATGCGACACCCTGGAAAAGTGTTTGAGACAGGCTCGAGCTGTCTCGGCACCGAAGACGGGTACAGTCTAAACTTTTCTAGTCGACCTAAAAATCTAAAAAATAATTTAGAAGCAGTAGGCCTAATTAGTAGGAAGTTTCAAACTCTTTTAATCCGTTTCATCGACGTTAAGTTAATTAAATCCGTCACGAAATTTGAATTCATGTGTGACGTAGTATAGAGCATGACGAAGTGTGTATGACATAAAAGAAGACCTGTAGAGCTTGTGAAGCCAAGATTTTAAATATTGCTACTCCTGATGTAGATCTGCGGTTTGGTTTCAGCCAAACGACCTAGCGGTTTAACTGCATATCGCAACTTTAATTTAATTTCAACTCGATTCGTTTAATGGTCGATTGATCTTGCGTAATTTGTTGTTCTAGTTTTCAGTTTGAGACTAACAGAGAAAGCCCATTAAGTTTGAATGGATTACGTCACGAGTTGAACTATCAAAACTTGCGGTAGAGTTATCATTTGCGTTCTTTTAACGACAAACGAGAAGTCGAGAGAATTTTAAACTGCCACGTAATTTGCGGTCTTGGCATTTGCTATATTTTAAATATCAAAGACGTGGAGTTTTAAATAATACCGAAACACGTGAACAAGTGAAACGTGAAGAAATGAGAAAAAATTTGAAAGAAATATGGATTATGAAATTATCACAAAGAGAAGACGTGAGGATATCGCGAAGTAAGCGGTTAAATAACTGTTCTAGATATAATGCGTTTACTATTTTACAGATTTTAATTTAAAGTAGAAGTGAATCCAAGGATTATCAGTGTGTCGCCGTTGTAAGGCGTGATGGAGGAAAGACACAGTCCACATACAATACGGAGAAAGACGGACAAGCGGAATCACCACCCCTCATTGGATTGGGAGTCAACCTGTATGTGAACGAGGAGTTGTCTGCACCGCCAGAGGTTCTTAATGAAGAACCCAGGAGAAACGTAGCTATAAATCAATTTTATTACTATTTCATGTCAAAGTGCGTTTTTATCGCGTCCTTAGACTGATTACGTCATCGCGACACAGACGTCTATCGATCTAAAAGTACAAGTATCCGTTGACCAACTATTGACATTTTCTCGCACACTCCCAGGTAGACTAAGAACAACTGTTTAGAACCGTACCAAGGAGACTGCAATTGAGCAGTTAATCGAAATTCTGTCACTACCCGAAAACACTCAAGTTAAAAGGGAGATGATAGTGCGACTGTACCATGTTGAGACATCGAATCATAGGTCACTCACAACAACAAGCCTAATGAAAGTAAGAGGTTACGACAACCTATATTACGAAATTGCGTATGAAGTATGAACTTCATCTGTGACATATTTGTTAGAATTGCCATACAGTTCTAACGGCTAAGAGTAAGCCAACTTCTAAAGACGCCAGTGTGTACAGAAGCATGTATATAAGCGAAACTATTTATTCAGCGAAATTATCGAAATGGCCATACCATTATAATGGCCAAACGCCAGCCAACTATTATGCAGTCCCTTATGGCTAAAATCGGGCGTCAGAGGACAGCCGATTCTAGCCATCGGCTAGTAAAGTCTTACTAGCCGGCATTTTATTGTATGCTAATTTGCTTATTTGTTCACAGGAGCTGACGACCGGTTGTATAGAGAAAACGTCGTTGCAAACTCATTCAGCTACGCTGGCATAAAGGTCATGGAAGATGACCGCAAGGAGAGTTCACCATCATGGCCGAGCATCAAGAGCCAACGGAGGAGAATACGAAATTAAATATTGATGATTTTAAATTTGACAACTGCTTTGGCAAGGCGAATTTCAGAGTCGTGGTAATGTAGTTCTCGTTCCTTGCGTCGCGACCACAGCTTCTAAGTTTGCACATGGTTTAAGTAGAACTTTAAAAGAGAAAAAGTTTATTCCGTTTTTAATTCTGGGAGGTTGGTTCGAAAGCAAACTTTTCCAAATATTTGATATTTTAAAAAAGTAATTGTGTCGATTTTGCAGTATATCTCATTTTAAATTTACTAAATTTATAAAGTAAAATGGAGTGACCAGACGTTAGTGATACTTATCCTTCTTTGTTGGTAGTTGTGATCGGAGAATCAAAACTTGATTTCGTCGAAATAAAAATAGACCCCACCCCGAACGAAATTTTTCGAAAGGGGGGAGGGATATAGAATTTATTTTATTGTTTTGAATATTTTTATAAAATATTACGCTTGGCCAGGAGAGTAGACAGCTAGTAGTGCTGGAGCACCGACTTCGGGTCCATAAAACCCGGTAGTCACCGCTATGAGAACCCTCAGGCAAAGCAAGAGTTGAGGCTGTTAAGAATTAAGAATCTTATTTTTACAAAGCCGATACTGCAACTAGGTTGTCCTGTTGTAACCTAAGGTTAGACAGACTGACCGATTGGTAGAGTTAAAAATAATTGAAATCAAAATGAAGCTTAAGCAGTAGAAAGCTAAGTAGAAGATATCAAGTTTTGACGTGGTTCTGTTTTGTCGGAGACAAAACTTTTCAGGGAAGGAAGGAGTGTTACATTGGGTTGGTCATTAATAATTAATTATCGGAAGCGTTTTATTCGTAGTTCAGAAAATATAAAAGACGTAAAAGAATATTCCATTTCCCCTTGGAAACGTAGATTTTGGGTGGAACTTCCTGGAAATGGTGGTTTTGAATATCCTGCTAAAAACATAGATTTTGGTAAAGCATCGTGGTTTCTGAGGGTTTTGGAAGAACCGCGATTGTGCAAGCTAACGGAAGTGGTGGTGGTGGAAGCAGGAACTGGAGAGCGGTTTTAGAAACAGATACGTACGAGAGGCGAAGGAGATACGAATTAGAAACAAGCCGAGAAAAAGCTGTTGTGCATTGGACTATTTTGTGACCAGCAATTTATAATACAGTAAGTCAGCTCGAACCACCGAACGAAAGACTACGATCCCAAATACGCCTTTGAAGAGTTGAACGATTCCCCCGTTCGCACGCTACCGTTATGTTCGCAAGTCGGGGTTAGCTCTCGGTCAGAGTATCGACATTGAACCAGCAACGAAAGGTCCATCGCGGGAACTCGGAAGTAAAGAGTAATAACACGAGTAATAACCTCTTCGGTTCAGGTGATTAGGGAAGAACAAGGGGGGTTTCGGACAGGGTATAATACAAGTGATAGAGTTTTCATTTTAAGAGCATTAATAGAGAAATATGGAACAGGAAGTCACAAACTATATGTGGCATTCTTAGATCTGCAAAAGGCGTTCGATAGTGTCGACCGTATCCTATTAGGTGAGGAATTGATAAGAATTGGCCTTCCAGTGTGTTTTGTTAGATTGCTAGTTAGTATGTATGTAGCGACTAAGGGTGTTGTAAAATTAGCTGGAATAGGGCTGTCGAAAGTATTTACATCAAGAAAAGGAGTGAGACAGGGAAGTGCATTATCACCTAGGCTATTTGGCATATTTATTAACGATTTAGTAGAGTTCTTAGAAAAAAAGTGGGCCCCGACAGTGATGCTTGGTAGTATTAGGTTCTCAATACTGCTATTCGCCGACGACACGGCACTGCTTGCTAAAAGTGCGTCTGAGCTCCAAATATTACTGAATTTAACTGAGGAATACCTGGAAATGAAAAAGTTGGTGCTGAATCCAAAGAAAACTGAGGTAGTAATTTTCACGCGAAGGAAAATTAAGGGGCAGTTAGAAGAAAAATTTTATTATAAAAATGAAGAATTGAGTAAAAGTACTAGTTTTAAATATTTGGGATTTGTTTTAGATTCAAACGGAAGTTGGAAATCACATATTAAAGAAATGGTAAGAAGGGGAAAAGCGGCGTCGTCAGCCATATTTAGAAATGCTAACCTGATGGGATTAAAAAAACCTAAGAATTCATAAACACATTTTTAAATCAAAAATAATGCCAACGATCCATTATGGAGCGGAGCTATGGGGATTTGAAGATGCGAAACAGCTTGAGTCGGTCCAGCTACAATATTTTAAACGACTGTTCGGACTACAATCGACATTACATTCGCAAGCACTGAAAGGGGATTTAGGCCTATTTTCAATGAAGAAAGGTAGGGTATTGCAGATTTTAAGATTTTGGTTAAATATAATTAAGTTAGATGAGACTAGGTTGGTGAGAGCGTCATATAATGAACTTTTGATTATGGGGAAAAGAAATACGTGGCCATCTCGAGTTAAAGCCCTACTTGATGATCTAGGTCTATCTTATGTTTGGAATAGTGGCCGTGGCCCTGTAGATGACGATAATTTGTTGCGTAGAGTCAGTAGGATTTTGGATGACCAAGAGATTCAAAAATGGAGAGCTTTAATAAGTCAGTCCGAAACTTTGGAGTTTTACCGTGAGATTAAGAAGGTGTTTGGGACTGAGTTTTATTTTAAAATGAATATACCTCAAAAAATTTTGAAGTTGTGGATCCAGGCTAGAGCTAATTCCCTCCCCCTGTTTGGTAGATTTAGAGTGTATGATAGGCATAGGACTGGTCTAGATGTCAGGTATAATTGCCAACTTTGCAAAGCAGGGGTAGAGGAAAACATGGACCACTTTCTCAATCGATGCCAGGAGCTTTCGGAGTTAAGGGGATCTTATTTTAAGGGGAGTGTTTTGCTTCTTCCGGATATCCTGAATAGCACTTCGGAAAGGGTTATAACAAAGGTGTGCGAATTTATCGAGGGAGCGCTGAAGCTAAGAGCGACCAAGCTTAGTAGCGAGGCTTCATAGCCGTAGAAAAATAATGTTGTTGTTCTAGTTTGTAATGTGTACTATTGTTGTGTTATGTATATGGCCACTGGGCTTTTAAATACACTTATTATCATACTAGATAAAGCCCGAAAGTAAAGTTAAGACCTTGTGTAGATACTAGGTGGTATCTAAGAAACCAAGCCTCGTAGGAAAATTCTGATTTCACCATTGAATTACTTTTGGTCTTATTAGGTGGGATCAACTCATAACTAAATTTCGATTTTTTTTTATAGATAGGCTACTAGGTTTTGTCGGAGGACAGCCGAATATCATCAAAGTAAGGCTTTGCGTCGCTATTATTTTCATATCAGATATGACTAGAGTTATGAAAAGCCAAGGCCATATTTTCGCCATTTTATGGTAGGGAAATTGGGGATTGAAAAGAAATACAAGAGTGTTTTAGGCTGTTTTCGATATGCTGGAACAGAAAGGCCGATTCAAGATAGACTTGTCAGTCTTCTTCCGAGATAATTCGAAAAAACTGTTTCTGGTTTATTGGTCACGGTACAAGTCCCCTGTGTAAAGTGCCATCTATGTATTATAACGACTCGTTATTTTAGTTCGTTCCGACGAAATCGCCTAGTAATGAAAAGAAAGAACAAAAAACAGTATCAAGTATTTTGAAAATTAGAGGGTACACAGTTAATATGAGATTTCGGCAAACCTTCAAACGTCTTTAGAAATCGCAAAAAAAATCGCTTCTTCTAATTTTTTGCAGGAAATGCTCGAATGGTTCTCAGCAGGCTCGATTAAATTATAAAATGTCATGTTATTTATATGTAAAATATATGTGTTATAAATTATCATAACAAGACCTTAGCACGGGCGGAAAAAGCGGCTGACTATTCAGTCAGTTGAAACAAGTCAGATTTTGGGGTTTGATGGAGACTTTAAATACAAAATTATTCCAAATACTGTTTGTATAGGCTATGTAAAAAAATCAAACTTAAACGCAACAGATCCTATGAATATGCAACGGTAACAATCTAGACTGGAAGTATGATATTATTTATTATTAAATAATTACAGCTCTTAGGCAATATTAGATAATTTAGGGTCAAAAAGGAACTTCCATTTCAAATGTCTACAGTAGCCTGATCCTGGGAACCTTGACAAATAATTATTTTAGTTCACAGTGGATGGTTCAAAAAAATTTAGATTAGATGGCCCTAAACTCCGAATTTCAATCTTTTGACTGTCTCCAGATTCATTAGAAGTCATGTTCCCAAGTATGTCATTGTCCTCGTGACGAAATCATGATCGGAATACTCTTGATGACTAACTCCCGTTGCCGATGCAAAATCGCTGGGTACCTAGCGGAAGAGCCGGATGCGGTATCACATCTGCTCCCAAAGATCGCCGTGATTGGTTGACACAGGATTTGAGTTGTTGAGGTTGAGTCTTTAGTGAGACGTTTACTCGTTCTTCCTGAAGATCACTGGCGTGTCTTAGTCATATAAAGAATAGCCTACACGCCATTTTGAAATATGAGAGGGCGAACTTTTGTTTTAATCACCAAATCCTAATCTGCCATCTGACCGAGAACCAGTGGTTATGCACCTTCCGTCCGAACAAGTCGACCCTTTTCAGTGCCCGTTCTCTCTTTTGCTAGGCTTACCTTCTTAAATCCTTTTCGGGAATTTGCCTATTTCTCATTGAAATGAACTATATCTTGAAAATAACTTTTCTTAAATTTCGAAAATGATTTGAAATGGCAAAAAGATATAAGAATATTGGGAAAGTATCTAGTGCTGTACAACGTTCTAAGGCTCATGAGTTAGTCAGGCGAATTTTCTTGGCATGGGAATGTAATTTCCGCTTTTCAGTTCGAAAGCTCTCAAGAGAGGCAAATCTGTTCGTTCGAGTGAAACCCAATCCTGGTAAAACGTTATCTGTAAATGTGTTTTGGAGTCGGAAATTCGCGATTCTTGAGATACGCAAACATCAGTGAGAGATACCTATGACTTCTTTTAGTTTGTCCGTATATCCTACTGTCTGTCCGTCTGTTCTTCTTTCTGTCTGTCTTTTAGCATGATAAATCTTGAAGGGCCTGAGATATTTTGATCAAACTTGGTGTGAGGATCCTTTGGCCCCGTAGCCCTAGAATTAAAGATGGGGAAGAAAGTAAGGGGTGAGAAAGCATACTTTTTTCAAGCTTACTTGACAATCGATGTAGGATTAAAGAGACGTGCTGATTCCACATCTGGACTTTCTTCTTGCCGGGAATGAAGTGCTCCCGGAATCCGGTAAAAAGACATAGAAATTGTTTACGCGTAAAAGCTTATTCCGAAGTCGATGAAAGGTTAGAAATAAGCATAAGAATACACGCTTCATAGAAATCTGTTCTTAGTTATCTTGGCGGATTACTGGTTTGCTGTAATCCGTCGAAAACCAGCACTTCCGTTTTTCGCAGCTAGTCAGCACAGCAGCTGCGATTACAACATGAACTTCGGGAAGAAAACTAAATGGAATCGCTTCCTGGAATGGGAAGAGTCGGTATATACCCAGTTAACCCCCTAAAATTCGAAAACATGCTCGCCGTGGCTTAAAAGCTGGGAAACCAAGCAAAAGACACGAGCTAGACTACTATGTGTTCCACAATGAAAACCAAAATTTTTAAGTTTCTCATGCCCATATTTTTTAAATAATTATTCGAGGACCTTTAAGTTTTCGGCAGAAGTTTTCACTTCTTGACTTGCAATATCGGCTTTGTCGAAATAGCGCAAACAAGCTGAAGTTGCAAAACCGAATGGCAAAAGTCTGCTCAGTCTGTTCCACAAGGAAAAGGGATCCTTTAATTAGTCTTAATGGTTGATTACCGTATCGAAAGGAGGGAAATAAGAGTTCTTCGATCGGATTTTTCCTTGAATTTCTGGGGAGAGGGAGGGAGCTTAGAAATTTAGGGACACAAGAAGCTCTTCCATAAGACTAGTGGGACATTTTCGCTTGGATGGCTGTAGAGCTGAACGGGTGATCCCGTCCACGCGAAAATCACAAAATCGACCGGGCGTTGAACGGCCGAGGAAGATGGGTTCCGTCCGCGCGAAAATGCCCATTCAGCTGGATGGGAGCATATGAGTGGGAAGGTCCACACAATATCCCCGTTCAGCTCGACGCTGCCCTTGGGGTGGGGTTGAGCGGGAGGTGCCCATCGAGTTCTTCATCCGTACACACAAAAAGACCGACGCAGCGTCCACGCGAAAATGTCCCTCGAGCTTGACGGGAGGTCGACGGGACCACACCCATCCACGTGAAAACGCCCCCTAGTTCGAAGGTCTTCACTGTCAGAAGTTTCATAACAGATTGCGCATAACACTTTCAAGAATAACACCTTTTCACTTAGAAATAAAGTGTAATGACCAATTAAGTTTATACTATTTCGTGCCTAGATCTCCAACAACACCTTCAATAGGTAAAAATGCTACACTGTCAGGAGTTCCATAACGACAACAGAAGGATGCGCGGTTTCAACAGATAACACTTTGGGATGTTATCTGTTCGGTTTCTTTCGTTCCCGTTAGTATTTTTTACCAATTGAAGTTGTTATTGGAGATCTAGGCACGAAATAGTGTAAACCTAATTGGTCATAACACTTTATTTCTAAGTGAAAAAGTGTTATTCTTGAAAGTGCTATACGCTATCTGTTATGAAACTTCTGACAGTGTGGTATACTGAAATTAGACATGGTGAACCAGTAGATGCTATTTGTTTGCACTTCGGATGGATTATCCGATTAAAGCCGGTCAAAACTTGAAGCTTACGAATGGAACCGATTGTCTGATAATCTTTCAGTGCAAATTATTCCTGAATATTTCTGGTTTAGGACCTGCTGGCTGCTACACTGTTAGAAGTTTCATAACAGACAACAGAAAGATGCGGGTTTCAACAGACAATGCGTAACAGAAAACACTTCGGATCTTGTCTGTTGTGTTTGAAAATGTTATGCATCACAAGCGTTGAAGAGCCAAAAAATTGCCAAAAACCATCTGTTGAATTTTCCAACATCATGACGACCAACAAATAAGTCAGTAGATGCTTTTTTGGCTCTTCCTGGCAATGCTTGTTCTGCATAACATTTCACGTATAACGTTTTCAAACACTACAGATAACATCCCCAAGTGTTGTCTGTCACGCACTGTCTGTTGAAACCGCGCATCCTTCTGTTGTCTGTTATGAAACTTCTGACAGTGTGGGAAGAGATTATAATTATATTTACGGGAAGACCCATTGTCTGTATCAGGTAATCCAGCAAATATTCCCTTGGGATCCCATTGAAACTGGTAGTCTTTTTTACCCGTGTACCTATGCGTACACTATCTGTAACCAACAATGAAATGATTCAATTCGAAAGTATTCTTGCATCCGCAGTGTCTTGATCACTCACGCGCAAATCGCTAGTTCAAACTAGGACTCCAAACAACCATGGAGCCATCGGGTCGCTGTCACTACCGCAACACGTCAGTTCACAGAAACGTCAGTTCACCTAAACAAAAAATGCGACAGTTCGCCAACACGTCAGTTCCCCTGCACGTCAGTTCCTCTACACGTCAGTTCAACTACACGTCAGTTCACCTACACGTCAGTTGAACTACACGTCAGTTCGCCTACCGTCAGTTGACATAAACGTCAGTTGACATGAACGTCAGTTTACTCGCCTCAGTTCGCCTATTTTAGAAATCCGTCCGTTCGGCAACACGTCAGTTCATCTACACGTCAGTTGCCCTACAGGTCAGTTGACTTGCCGTCAGTTGACATAAACGTCAGTTGACATAAACGTCAGTTGACATAAACGTCAGTTGACATAAACGTCAGTAGACATAAACGTCAGTTGACATAAACGTCAATTCGCCTACAAAATCCGTCACCACGCGCAAAGGTTCAGACCAGCCTATTAGTTCGAAGTCGACTGGGTCACCGAAAGCAATTAAGCAGAGGGAATAAAACCCAGGGGATTAATATAAAGAAGCCGACGTTTGAGCAAGTTGATGAGGGTAAAATTAGTTCAGAATCGCCGGGAGCTTGCAATCAGATGCGGCAGGTAAAGTAAAAAAAGAAAGAACTGATGCAAAGTATTCAATCAGTACAAGCTGTTGCGAAGGTTTTTAACGGGGCAAGTCAACCAGAAACTGAAAAATATGAAGTGAACGTATAATTAAACACATATCAGGGCTTAACAACCATCGCAAAGTGAAGGACCAAAATGTGCCAGTGATTCTCTATCTTTACCGAAAGGGTCCCGGAAACAATGAGGGACGAATTACTTTTCTCTTGGCCAATGCTTCCGCTATTATCTTCAAATAAGACCAAAGGTTCCGACGGGATCTCCAAAAATTTCATATCTGATCCAGATCTTGTAGATAAATATCCAGTCTTCACCAACGTTCTTGAAATTTTTAACTGTTGAAATTTGGAAACAGATTAAGGTCAATGGCTGACCATCTGAGCAAACCAAGTACAGATATGGATTCAGCGTGTGTGTTTGCTCCAGGGTTGGGGAATACTTAATTAAAAGTACTTAAATAATTAATTAAGTAAAAATTCGAATACTTGTACTCTACTTAAGTAAAAAAGTTCAGAAGTCCTTAATACTCGTACTTAAGTAAAAAATAGAAGTAGTTCTACTCAATTACTTTGGTGAAAAGTTCGATTAACACGATTTTCAGTACCATGTTTATCATTTTCGCTGAAACTGAATGGACATTAGGGATCTAGGGATCTTTGTGCGAGCCTGAAGTGGTTTTGAAGAATAGCTAACTATGCAGCTTTTCTTCATCAGGTATGTAGCCTAGAGCTGATAATATCTCAATTCGGAAAATTGACGCTCTGTTATATTCCGTTCCGTAAATTTGCGGGAAGTTCCGGTCCACCCCCTCCCCCTCAAAACATACAAATATAAACGTTTATTTATGGGCTCTAACCTCTGATCTTCTTATATTGTTAGAAATGGAGTAGCCCCCCCCCCCCGCAACAAACTACTGGATCCGGAACTTACCATTAAGAACAAGACGAAAGGTTTCAGTGTGTATATTTGTGTTACTTCTTCATCCTCAAAATCGGGTAATATACAATTCCGTTCTTTGCCAGATCGCGTAGCCTAACTGGTTTTTATCTGAACTCAACCCCTTAATCAAATCCCTTAGGCAATCGTTTTCTCTCTTGATTGATTGATTAATTTAAAACATAGGCACGTTCTGTACATCGAAATAAACTATCTAATAAGTTTGGTCAGATGATGTTGGTCGAACCCCCTATCCGCCCTCACTGGATACTGCCGTGGTCCATGCTGCTTGAATACTATTTTCTAGAAAATGTAGTAAATCAAGAAAAGGCTGGGATTATTGGTTGTCCTTTTGACCTGTTCTGTTTGGAATTGAGGGATTTCCATTTATTAGAACCAAAAAAAAATTACTAGTTAGTTTTCCTGCATTCTCTGCCAGTGTCAAAAAAAGTGGTGACACATTTACCAACAGTCATCGTTGGCCCAAGCCTTTTCCCATTAGTCGGCGGGAACTACCCAAATATTTACGGAACAGGCTATAACGGAGCGGCAATTTTCAGTCTCAAAATTTTAACTGAATTGAGATGTTGTCAGCTCTAGGCTACATACCTGGTGAAGAAAAGCTGTACATAGTTATCTAAATGGGCGTCAGAACTGGGGGGGGGGGGGGGGGGGGGAAATTACCAGCCAGTCGGTAAATGTCTCGTCCCCCCCCCCCCCCCCCAAACATTTTGGCTAGTAACGCCTCTGGTTAGCTATTCTTCAAACCACAACTGCAGGCTCATACAAAGAATCACTAGATCCCTAATGTTCATTCAGTATTAGCGAAAATGATAAACATGGTACTGAAAATTGTGATAATCGAACTTTTCACCGTTATGAAAGTACTTGATTACTTAAGTACCCTTAAGTACTTCTTTTTTTTACTTAAATACGAGTATCAAGTACTTCTGAAGTTTTTATGGCACTTGCAGCCTCTGGCTCAAGTGCCATATACCGATCACAATTCCGTCTGTCGGTCTGTCGGTCTGTCGGTCTGTCGGTCGGTCCGAGTTTTTTTGTCCCACATATCCGAGTTAGGGTACTTCCAGATGTGCTAGGACAATGAAACTTGGCAGGCATATCAGGGACCCGACCAAACTAACCTGGAAATAATCAGTTTCCCGATCCGACCATATGGGGGGGAGTGCGGGGCGCTGGAAACTTGCAAATTTAGGGCATTTTGTCACTTTTTTCTGAGTTAGGGTACTTCTAGATGAGCTAGGACAATGAAACTTGGCAGGAATATCAGGGACCCGACCAAACGAACCTGGAAATAATCAGTTTCCCGATCCGACCATATGCGGGGGAGTGGGGGCGCTCGAAACTTGAAAATTTAGGGCATTTTGTCACACTTTTTCGAGTGAGGGTACTTCCAGATGAGCTAGGACAATGAAACTTGGCAGGAATATCAGGGACCTGACCAAAGTAACCTGGAAATAATAAGTTTCCCGATCCGACCATATGCGGGGGAGTTGGGGCGCTGGAAACTTGAAAATTTAGGGCATTTTGTCACACTTTTTCTAGTGAGGGTACTTCCAGATGAGCTAGGACAATGAAACTTGGCAGGAATATCACGGACCCGACCAAACTAACCTGGAAATAATCAGTTTCCCGATCCGACCATATGGGGGGGAGTGCGGGGCGCTGGAAACTTGAAAATTTAGGGCATTTTGTCACACTTTTTCGAGTTAGGGTACTTCCAGCTGTGCTAGGACCATGAAACTTGGCAGGCATATCAGAGACCCGACCAAACATAATTAGGAATAATCAGTTTTCTGATCCGACCATTTTGGGGGGGGGGGGTCGAGGGCAGGGGAATCCGGGAAACTGAGAAGTGTGTAACTTTTGAACGGATGATCGGATTGTAATGAAACTTCATAACTGAAGAGAATATATATCTGTAATGTCCCGTTTAAAGTCTTGACCGGATTCGGTAGCCAGGGGGGAGTTGGGGGGGGGGGATACCGGAAATTTCAAGAAACGGTTAGAATGGAGGGATCGGAGTGAAACTTGCTGGGAAGAACAAGCATCTGCTCTAGACAAGTCCTTTAGACCATTGTACTGGATCCGGACACTTATGGGGGGGGGGCCGTAATTCCGGTGATGGTGGTTTTTTGGATTTTCACGATGAAACTTGGCAGGCATATCAGGGACCCAATCAAACTGACTTCAAAATAAAAATATTGTCGATCAGATAATGGTGGGGGAGTGGAGGGAGGGGAATCCGCAGGGGAATCCGGGAAATTGAGAAGTGTGTAACTTTCGAACGGATGATCGGATTGTAATGAAACTTCATAACTGAACAGAATATATATCTGTAATGTCCCGTTTAAAGTCTTGACCGGATTCGGTAGCCAGGGGGGAGTTGGGGGGGGGGGAGACCGGAAATTTCAAGAAACGGTTAGAATGGAGGGATCGGAGTGAAACTTGCTGGGAAGAACAAGCATCTGCTCTAGATAAGTCCTTTAGGCCATTGTACTTGATCCGGACACTTATGGGGGGGGGGGGTCCCGGAATTCCGGCGATGGTGGTTTTGGGGATTTTCACGATGAAACTTGGCAGGCATATCAGGGACCCAATCAAACTGACTTCAAAATAAAAAGTTTGTCGATCAGATAATGGTGGGGGGAGTGGAGGGAGGGGAATCCGAAATTTTCTGTCATGCGTAATTTTGGAATGGGTGATCGGATTCGAGTGAAATTTAAGAATTCAAACAGAGGACATTTCTCCGATGATTTTTTTCATATCCGGACCGGATCCGGCAACTATTGGGGGGGGGGGGGAAATACGTGCCCCGTTTAGAATGGAGGGATCGGGATGGAACTTTGTGGGAAGAACAAACAGATGCTCTAGGTAAGTCATTTGCTGAATCGGATTGGCTACGTGCACCGCGGGGGAGCTGGGTGGGGTGGGGGGTGGACCGGAAATCTCGAGAAACGGTTAGAATGATGGTATCGGAGTGAAACTTGCTGGGAAGAACAAACATCTGGTCCATATAAATCTTTTACATAATTTGACTGGATCCGGACACTTGAGGGGGGGGGGGAGGAGGGGTATCCCGGAATTCCGTTTTTGGGGGATTTTCACGACGAAACTTGGAAGGCATATCAGGGACCCGGTCAAACTGACTTGGAATAAAAAAAAAATCCTCGATATGATAATCTTGGGGGGGGGGAGTTGAGGGAGGGGAATCCGGAATATTGAGTCATGCGTAGCTTTGGAACGGGTGATCGGATTCGAGTGAAATTTAATAATTAAACAGAGGACATTTTTCTCTTGTGACCTTTTTCATTTCCGGACCGAATCCGGCAATTATCGGGGGGAGGGCGGAAAATACTTGACCCGCTTAGACTGGTGTGATCTGGATCGAACTTCGTGGGAATGACAAACAGATGCTCTGGATTAATCATTTACAGAACAGGATTGGCTCCGGTTATTGTGGGTGGAGTTGGAGGAGGGGGAGGGGGGTCTGGGATTCCGGTGATCGCGCGTTAAGGTACTTCCAGATGTGCTAGGACGATGAAACTTCGCTGGAATATTGGAGACTCAACAACATTTGCTTAGAAATTGCTACTTCCCAAATCCGATTATTCCTTAAAGTACCAATCTTGACCGCAAAGTAAAAAAAATACTTTTAAGCAATATATGCATTTTCGTGATGCCCATCAGCCCATTAGCAGTTTTGCCTCAAGGGTTTTGCTTACAAATGAAGTTCCAGCTCCCTTATAGCGCGCATCTCAACCGCAAAGTCGGAACTTACTCTTGATCAATCAAATCATCTTGACACATGCAAGTGCCATATGAGCTGACAGCTCTTGTTTACTTAGGTAGAGGATAAGTACTCGAGTTTTTTACTTAAATAGTACTTGAGTACTTTTACTTAAGTATTTCCCAACACTGCACCTGACAAGGCGACCCTTCTTGCAGGTCTGTTGCCAGAATATTCATCAGTTTTATACGGGCTGTCGAAAACACGTACCCACTCAAAACGTCCCCGTGACAAAACGTCCCCATGACAAAACGTCCCCGATCAAAACGTCGACCGGCTACAGATGTTTTGTTTCATCGCCGAGGGATAGCTAGGCCTATGAGATTAGTGATTGCATCATCCGTTCAGGCAAAACATGTTTTCGGAATATAAACTTTTCAAAACCACAATGTATTGACTACTTCAGCATTTAATCGATAAGGCCTACTCAAGGAAGTCCCAAAAGGCCTACTCAACACTCAGAAAGTGTTGCTCCCGGCTATAGCCATTTCTTAAAGAAAGCGCAAAGATTTAGTAGTTTGTCAGTTTTCGTTTTATCTTGTATTTAATTGGTTTATGTTTTGTGTTAGTTTACGCTTTGATATAACTCATTGATCTCGAGTTTGTTCGATTTTTAATCTGGTGATATTTATTACTAAAAGATTTTATTAAAGGAGCAAACCCATCCAACTGAGAACAATACATTTATGAAGCGATCTAACTCATTGATCTCGCTTTTGTTCGATATTTAATTTGGTGGTATTAATTATTAAAAGATTAAAATCTTTAGGATCAAACCAGGATCAAACCAGTCCAACTGAAAACAGTACATTGATGAAGCAACCGGTGCTATGTCCGATCTTTCCTGCTTATAAAGAATGTTCCCGCATCTGTAATGCAAACTCTGAAGTTATTTTACGTCGATCATACACCTGAAGACCGAGGCGAACTTAAAAATCGATGCGTGGGGACGTTTTGCCACGTTTTGAGTTTTGACACGGGGACATTTCGCCAGGGGACGTTTTGTCATGGGGACGTTTCGTCGGGAAGCCATTTTATACATCATATTAATTATTGTTGGTACTTTTCCGTGAAAAAAAAGAAAATTAGACATGATTTGACTGAGGCACCAAGATTAATTTTCTGTTTTACTCAAAGAGTAGTCAGTTTGCGTACCATGAAAGACTTTGACTTCCGAAATTTTTGCCTGCGGCATAAAGTTTTAAAACAGCCTGGTTCAGTCTTTGTTAAAACTTGTATGTATTTAAGTAGAAAAATATTCATTTTCCCTTTTTTTTAAACACTGCATACAAAGGGTACGTCAGCTACGATGCTTTAGCAGACATACGGACAGACGGACATTTTTGCGATGTCATAGGTATCCCTACACGAAACTCACACGAAATATCGCTGCCAAAGCATCGTAGCTGACGTACTTCGGTGACTGCGAATCATATTTGCCTTAGTTTACTGACAAAATTTCGAAAGACCAGCATCATCTGACCAAACTTATTAGATAGTTTATTTCGAGGTACAGAACGTGCCTATGTTTTAAATTAATCAATCAATCAAGAGAGAAAACGATTGCCTAAGGGATTTGATTAAGGGGTTGAGTGCAGATAAAAAAAAAAAAACAGTTAGGCTACGCGATCTGGCAAAGACCGGAAGTGTCCCAAATCCCAGAACCCCCTCTGACTCCCCTCACCGAGGCCTGATCCACCAGTGACCTTAAACTAACTTAATGAATTTTGTGCCTGTAGTCAATACTTTTTTAGGCGTATTCTCGCCGTTCCCCGAGGAGTCCTCGGGGAATCAAGTGGAACGGCGAGAATAGAGGGAGTCACTCCACGCGAACTCCGCGTACGGAAAACAGCGAGAACACGGGGTTCTTGTTGTTGTGCTAGAAGCTACTTTGACAGTGTCCATCCAAAATGGATTTTGTTCGAAAAAAAAAATGCAGTTGACGAAATTAGTCTGTATCACTTTATTTATTTATTTATTTATTCTGATTGCACCAACACCAGCAAAAATTGATCCGAATATGAGTGGGAGTCGTTTTTGATGATGGTGACAAAAATCGGAGCATGCCCGGTCCGTGGAGACTCGCGAGAATACGGGGAGTGAGTCCCTGGGACAAATAAAAACGCGGGACTCCTTCAAAAGAAGACCTCAGGGAACAGCGAGAATACGCCTTTTACGTGAAATACCGCCTTACGGCACCGTAAATCGTCTTGCTCCCTCGGGCGCCAACAACATTAGCAGTAATCAAATATTAGCAGTAATAAACTGGAAACTCTCTGATCATCAACTCAGCATATTTATGAGCTCGGAGGCTACTTAGACTTGCGATTTTTTTCTTAAATCTGTATCATTAACATTTTGACTTACATCTGACTACTCGACAGAGGCGTTACTAGCCAAAATGTCTGGGGGGAGAGAGTTTTTACCGACTGGCTGGTCAATTTTACCGACTGTTTTTGCAGAAGAAACGAATATTTTTAAGAAAAAAAAAACTACTTTTGTGTCGAAAAATCGACTGATTTTAAGAAAAAAAACTGTTTTTAAGAAAATATCGACTATTTTACGAAAAACCGACTGTTTGAAGGAAAGTCGGCTATTTCCATGAAACAAATTGACTGTTTTTACGAAAAACGAGCAAGTAGACTGAGCAAGGAAACAGTGCTAATTTTTGTTGACTAACCTATTTTTGTAAAGAGAACAGTGATTAAACAGCTTTTTTATTGTGTGGACGTTTATTTAAACACTATTCAATCTAGGGTGTTCACGACAGTACCTACCAAGTTTAAAGCCTTAAAAACTAAACATTTGTTGGCTTCCATCTCTTTCAAATTTGGTTTGAAAATTTTAACCATTTCTGCTTATCAAACAGCCGTATTTTAAAGAAGAAAAGGTGTCTCTCAGATCTATTCAATGCTATCACGCCCAGTGAATAAATAATAAACTGACCAGGTTGACGGACTATAATTACTAATTACTAATTACCAAAAAAGGTCATATTTGTCTTATTCAAGGAGGTCTCAATTCAATTAATTTTATTTCATTTCAGTTTGTTCTCAAAACCAATACACCGGTCAAGCCGATTTTTTGGTTATCGTCCCAAATTAACACTGAAAATATCGAACCCAAGAAAAATAAATAAATACTAAAGAAGAATACGTAAAGAATTAAATAGTATGTAGGCGTGGTATAGAGGGATTGGTTAGCCCAAGTTCTGCAACTGGGCGAAACTCGCATCCAATCAGGAAGATCGGATGCAGTACCGATTAGAAAAATGCTAAATTAATCCAACTCATCAACATATTTGCAGCCAAATTTCAGATCCGAACTGCGACGAAGTGCGTCTCATTCACGCCGGATCAATCGTTCGAGAGTTAGGCATGCCACAAGATTCCAGATTCTCCCTCCCTTGACCGTTCTTTTTTAATGTACTGCGATGTGCAATGTGGCTTGGCGGGTAATAAATAAAATATAAATATATAACACCTTATTGGCTAGATAAAGAATGTCACCCCGTTTGAACCCTACCGAAACCATCTTCTAAGAGGGTGTTTGGAATCATCATCCAAAATGGCAACTGTTCCATGGCCGGTCCTGTCTTTTGCGGCGCGGTCTCTTTGCACGCCGAGTCTCCAGGATTTCTCAGAATCACAGGTGAATGAGTCTCAAGAGGCAAAAAACCTGTTTGAAGAAAAGGACAAAACAACCTTTCTCAGAGAGCAAATAAGAACAAAGAAGAAGTCGAGTATCGAGAGAAACCTCTTCCACTTGGTTTCTTTTCAGCAGCAGATTGAGCTATAAACACAGAGGTTCATTGTCTAGGGTGGAAGGGGGGGGGATGCGGGTGATTCACTTCTAGTCATAATTTATTTATTTATTTGACTAAATCACGGCCA
The DNA here is from genome assembly GCA_030848855.1 of Branchinecta sandiegonensis. NCBI lineage: Eukaryota > Metazoa > Arthropoda > Branchiopoda > Anostraca > Branchinectidae > Branchinecta > Branchinecta sandiegonensis. Next base: position 7,291,072 of record JAUPMV010000011.1, read on the forward strand.
ACAAGGGCCATATACATCTGCAAACGACAACAAAAAACACAATTAACAACAACACACTATACTGCATTACTCAAAAACCGGGGAAAAGTTGCAAAACAGCAACTTCCCCCTCGTCAACCATATTGGCAGCGACACCCTCATATGCGGCCTAGCCAGGACAACCAGCAGCGGGTTCTGAGTCTCGAGAATGCGCTGATGCAATGAGAGAACAGAAAAGCGCCTAATTTCAGGAAAAGAGGGAAGGCCTTCACCAACAAACATTGACGAAGCACTACAGTTCCACTTGAACCCATGCAACCAACGAAAAGAGTAATTATAAAGGACTCGAAAGCTGCTTTCACGCCTAACCCTAATGTTACTAACAAGAGCCACACAGTAAAGCTGAGTGCAGTACATCCTGAAAAGGAAAGTCTTAACTTGCGACTAATGTGATGAATCTGAAAAAATAAGTTTTCATGTCGGAGGAGTCTCCAGATCCATTGTCAAAGATTACCCGATGAAAAATTTATCTCAAAATAGTAGTATGAAGTTGTACGAAAAAGTAGTATGCAGTACTAACTGATGCTATTACATGCTTCTAGTTCAAGGCTACCGTGTTACTGCATACTACGGCATGCTACTATTAGCAAGACTGGATGCTACCATGGCAGACTGGATGCTACTGAATACTACTACTTAAGATTGGACCAGTCTGAGGCACATTAAATGATAGTATTCTTTGCTATTACATAGTATTACATGCAACTGTTTCGTACATTTACCATACAACTACGCAGGCTACAAATTTTTCATCGGGTACCTGAACCAATCAGTTAAGATGGACGCTAAGACTCCCGGATGCGATACTTAAAAGACCCGTCGCACCCGTAATACTATTGCAACCTACCTCCGTAATCGAAACATCCATTCTCAAACTTGGAAACTCGAATTTCCCGCAGTACAGTCTACACTCCCCCCCCCCCCCCCCCGACCCCGACCTCACTGAATTTTACCTTTTCCATGTTTCACTAGTTTCGAGGCGTGCTCCCAACGACTGTTCGTGACAAGCTAATTCATCACAAACAATACTAAAGGTTTCGATGGGATCCCAAAAATCTAACATTTGATTCAGACAGTTGGGTCATGTCTTCGCCATTCAGTCTTCGTCAGATTCCTTGAATATTTTTACTGTTAAAGATAAAGTTCAAAAATGGCGCTGCCCCGATACTGAATCTCAAAATCGATTTCAGAAACAACTTTGAGCTTCAACCAAATTTCCAGTTTTAGCCGAATTCGTTATGAACCATTTGTCCACCAAGAAAACTAAGTTCAGATTTGGATACAGCGGACCTCCTTACCCCGTCAAAGAATATCTTTTTAGCTCATAAAACATACATGTTTTTACCGTAAATTCAAAACCCTCTTCTGCCTCTAAATATAGGGCTAAAGGACCCACCTACGAACTTGACCTGTACTTTGCCAATGAACCCTCATACTAAGCTTGAACAACATATATCAACCCCTACTGAGCTTGAACAACATATACCAACCCCTTCGACCTTTGATTACACTAGCTCTCTCCAACATTCATGGATTACGTCATCATCCACGCGCAGAGCTATACTTGTGAAGAAAGGAGAAGGACTGCTATAGCCGAAAATTGGTCGACAAATTTTGTGTCCGGGTTTTGCCGGATTCCAGGTGAACTACTTGTCCGATGAAAAAAAAACTTTCATATTCGGATTCAGCAAGTCTCCTTACACCTAAATCAACTATCTCAAAAGCTTTCAAAAAATATTTTTTGTTGCCCCTTAATTTGAAACCCCTTTCCCACCCTCAAACATAGGGCTACAGAGTCTATCTTCGAACTTGACCTGTACTTTGACCCAAAGGATCCTCCCACCAAGTTTCATCAAAATATATCAGTACCCTCCAGAGTTATCGTGCGCACAGACGGACAGACGGACAACTTTTGCGATGTCACAGGTATCCCTCCACTTAACGTTTTGGGATCCCAAAAATGGTCAGAGAGATTTTTTTCATGGTCTTGCTAGAAGTCAACGGGCCTGGAAACAGCCAAAGCTGTGGGTAACTTTTTAAAAGCAGGGCTTCATCTATTTTAAAAGATTGGAACCTAAGAGTAAAAGCACGAGAGGTCCTTTAAAGAGCGTATGGGAGGGACGTCCCGAGGGGGGGGGTGCGCCCCCCCCCCCCAGCAGGTCTGTGGGGACAAATTTTTCGGATTCCCCTGAACTTTATGATTTTTAGGGAATCTACCGGATTATTGCTCAGGAAACCTACCAGAATTATCCTGCTTAGCGGGAAAGCAAAGAATGACAGCTACCGGGATGACCCCAACACAACTTACCAGAGTTATCCGTGTAGACAGACAACACAGCGTACCGGAACGTTCATCGGGTGATTCCAGTCATTTCATAAATTTCTGTAGCTTTCAAGAATTAGGTAACCTACTGAAGTTTACATCATTTCCAACTTCAAACACTGTCCCAGGATACTACGGTAACATATACGTCAGTTTCCACAACTTTCTTGACTCCTTTCCGATGATAAGGGTGAAGCGAGAAGAGTTCAAACAAGAGCTAGAAGTTCATATGGCACATGCAAGACGGGGGCAGGGGATGAAAGTAGGAATTTGCCAGTTCGTGGGTTTGTTGCGATCGTTTGTAAGCAAGACCCTTGAAAGAAGAATGATCATGTGTCCATGGAAATCGTAATCGTAATCGTAATAACTTTATTCCGGCCAAAGACCGTAATCTACACTCTACAATACAAACTTAAACAAACATAACATTTAACATACAAACATTTAACCAGCTTCAGGTTCGTATAGCTGCAGCCAGATAGGCAGAGATAAACGGAGTACCGCACAAGAAAGAACGCGAACATTTGCATTTTCCGATGAAACGAGTCGCTCACGTAATGATACATTACAAGAGTGTTGAATCTGTGCGAAATTTTTCACTCTGAAATCGTCGAAGACTTCGGAAGCGCTGGCGAACCGTGGCAGCCCGTGAAGGAAGCGGAAGCTATCATTGTATGCCACGCGGAGATCGTTTATACCTTGCTTGGTGTACTTACACATCAGGGAAAGCCCAAAAATAGAAGAACAAAAAGATCGAAACAAAAAAGTCACGAGAATGTATAGTTTGGTAAAAAGTATTTTTATTTTTGCACTTGGCTGTCATGATATACACTTTAAGGTCGCTAGAAATTGATCTGTAATCAAAACCCTTGATGCAAAAATGATCGTGGGCCTTTTAGGATCATGAATATATATATCGTTCGGTCAGAAGTATGTTTTCGACTTCTTTGTTAAAGTTTAACTGAAAAGCCAACTTATTTTTGTGTCATTTAATTGAATAATTGAATAATTTGGATTCTGCTAAGGGATTTCCCCACAGCGTAAATTCTACTATGACGCGGGAAATTTTAATCTCAACACAAACGCGGCTTTTCAGTGGGCAGTTGTGAGCTTGGTGAAGACTATTTAGTAACAAAAGTATTAAGTTTCATTAAGATCCGATCACCCGTTCGAAAGTTTTACATGCCACTCCCCACAATCTTGTCAAGTCTCTAATGTAGAGCCAATTTTCATCGTCCTAGTACATCGGGAAGTATCCTTAAACGCGATCACCGCAGTTTCGGACCTACAGGTTTGTTTCCTTCCCCGAAGTTGAACCAGAGGATTGACAGCCTGACGAGGACCCTTGCCAAAAAGGGCCGAAATATCGCTGATGAAGAATCGTAGCTGACGTACCCGTTGTCAACATTGTTTGAATAAAAAGTTTCGGACCCCCCTACAACTTCCCCCCAAGTGCCCGAATCCGGTCCGGTTTGTCACTGATGTGTCTAGGGCTTGCGCTTGTCCTTCCCACCAACTTTCATCCCAATCGCCCCACTCTAAGCGTGTCACAAGTTTTCTGGCCCCACCCCCCGCCTCCGGCTCCCCCCCCACATTCATCGGATCCGGTCGGGAGTTGAAATAGGACATCTGAGACCCGGGGTCTTTCACCAAGATCCCATTACCCGTTCGAAAGTTATACATTACTCAAGATTCTGGATTCCCCATCCCTCCACTCCCCCACGGTGGTCAGATCGAGGAAGTGACTATATCCAAGTTTGTTTGGTCTGGTCCATGATATGTGTGCCAAGTTTCGCCGTCCTAGCACTTCTGGAAGTACCCTATAACAGAGTGGAACCGAAAAGTGATCGGTGCATGGCACTTGAGCGAAGCTGCTAGTGCCATAAAACGAGTTGGCCTTGTTCCGACATGATTTCCAAAGTCGCCAGGAGAGCCTCGAAACTAACAAAAAGTTTGAAGAACAGAATAGACTGCATTATTTGGATTGTGTTAAGGGATTTTTTTATGTTTCACTATTTGCTCTTGATGACGTTCAGAGAATCTACGGCCGTCCTCATTCAAAGCAAAATTCTACTGTGACGCGGAAAATTTGGATCTCATTACAACGCGGCTTTTCAGTGGCCAGTGATCAGCTTTCGGAAGGTAGCTCACTGTGTGAACACTTATTTTTCGGATGTTACAAAATAGGTTTTGTTTTATGGTACTAAACGGTTAAGAGCGCTGAGATTTGTTCCAGCTGTGTTTACACCCGTCTTGGCGAGGGCCCTCTCCAGCCTGCAGCTTGGAGAAAGAACCTTCAGTAATTATCATGATTATTAATTGTGTTGCGGGAGCAACACTTCAGTTTGTCATGATTTTTGTCTAGTCCGCCGCTTATTGCTAGAAGATGGTAAGGGTATGTCGTCAGTAAACCTCGGCACAGTCGGCAGTTTTAAGGTAAATGTGTACCTCAGACCGGACCGATGAACATGAAATGAAAATAATAAATATGCCCCGGGTAAGACCACTGAAATATCTGGAGGCATTGAAAGATAGACGCCAAGATTCTTGGCCTTATCAAGTAAAGAAGATCCTAGAACAATGTGGCCTCCCCGGATGTGGGGGAGAGGGACTTGGACCATGGTCTCCAGAAGAAGGTATCCATGAATTGGTTCGACGAGTACTTCAAGATCAGGAAATTCAGGCATGGCACGAGGAAAAGGACCAGGCAGAATCGTTGCGTTTTTACGCCAAGGGAAAATAATGTTGGGGGAGTGAAGAAAATTACCTTAAGTGTGGTCTGTCCCATGAGGAACTTGTGTTATTTATGGGCATGAGAGGGGATAGTTTACCTCTTGGTAAAAGAAGAAGACATTTGGGTTAAAGTGAGGGTTAAAACTAGTCCTTACTCTTGCCCTATGTGTGGATGCGACAAAGAAAGTATGGGTCATTTTGTGGGAGAGTGTGAGGAATTGGGGGAGGGGAAGGAATTGCGGTCAGGAATAGGGTTGAGACAAGAGTTGTTAGGAGTGAGAGCGTGTGGAAGTGAGTGGATAATTGAGAATGAAAGATAAAAGTTTCCAGGCTATTCAACTGTTTGGAAGGTCCCTCCTGATTGGGTTAGCACACAGGGAAAATTGTTTATCCCTGCAGTTGTAAATATCGACATAGTATTCTTGTTTTTTATATGTATTTTTTTCTTTTCTTGTTTTGGTGCGATGGCCCTTATTGGCTTTTATGCATTAAATATCTATCTGTCTATCTATGGTTTTGCATTTTTGAAAGCCCCGTAGAACTCTTGCTTGGGGCCAAAAAGGATTGCTTTTGCTTGTCCTTGAGCCATGGCATACAATGTGTGGAGTGGAGGTTTGTAGTCTAAGCCAAAGATTAAGACTGTCCCAACTTATGCAGCCAAGCTTCCTCTCCTTCAAACCATGCTCCTGCTTTCGTGCTGAAAGTTCCGTTCTAGGGCGCAGGCGCTAGTTTGTATCCGCCTACTTCATTGGATTATATCGGGGTTTCTTCTGATGTTATAAGCCGTTATTCTTGATCTAATAGGTAGCACTTTTTTTTTTTTTTTTCTTTTTTTCTTTTTTTTTTTATCAACTCAAGACTTCTTTTGTTGATGCTTCTGGTATTTATGTTTCTTGGATCGCTTACGCGGATGACATCCTCCTTTTAAGTCGGTCTCAGATCAAGAATAGGTAGCGCTCTTGAGGCTTCTGGTCAAACACACTGTTCTTTATTCCCAGAGAGTTAACGGGACACAGCTCTTGATTGGCAAAAGTATAACGTACCAGTATGTACAAAATGTATAACGACGACCCCAGACCCCATCCGGTATCCCCGATTTTCCAGCTGTAACCCATAATTCTAAAGGCTCTAAGGAAACATACATTGCTGAAGACAGATTAATGCGACAGGCTAAGTTTGAGTCGAGCGTTAGAATGTCTTTTAACCCTGCCTCTTTTCCCCAGATACTTGTTATAGGATCCCTCCAAATGCCAGGGGCGTCTCGACACCTTCCTGATAGGGGGGGGGGGGGGGGACTTCAGAATTTTACCGGAGTCTTGTGAGGTTTTACCCGAAATTCTCCGTAGTGACAATCTGCCAAACTCTAGTTACTGTTGTGTTCTGACTTTGATTATTTGGTATAATCGATTAACAGGAAACAAATTAGGCTTGTTAAAGTTTAAATGAAAAGGCAGCTTATTTTTGCATCTGGTATTTGAGTACACTGAAATATTTTGACTCATCTGAAGGAATTTTTGTACTGTGGGTGGAGTTGGAGGGGGTTCCGAAATTCCAGTGGTTCCGAGATAAGGTAATTCCAGATTTGCTAGGACGATGAAAGTTGGCAGGCATGTCAGGGACCGGACCAGAATGATTGAAGAAAAGTGGTTTCTGCGATCCGATTACCGGGGTGGAGTGGAGGGAGGGGGGTCCACAATCTCGAGGTATGTGTAACTTTCGAAAGGGTGATTGGATCTTTATGAAAATTGATATCAGGAAAGATCTCGTGCCTCGAAAGTCCCATTTCGAGTCCGGACCGGATCCGGTGACTTTTGGGGTATTGGAGGGGAGAACCGCAAACCTTGTGACACGCTCAGAGTAAATGGACAGGGATGAAACTTGGTGGGATAGTACAAACACGAACCCTAGATACATCGTTCACAGAACTGGACTGGATCCGGGCACTTGGGGGGAGTTGGGTGGAGGTCTTGAATCCGGTGATCCGAGTCAAGGTACTTCCAGGTGTACTAGGAGGATGAAACTTGGCTGGCACAATAATAGAGACCCGACAATATTGACTTGGAAATAGTCACTTCCCAGATCCGACCTAGGTTTGATGTAGGGAGGGTAAATCTGGAAACTTGAGGCATGCATAACTTTTGAACCGGTGGTTAGATCCTAATGAAACTTGTTAATCAGGGAGTATGGGAGGGTAAATGCCTTTGATATTTCTCATGTGTGGCTGAAGGGTTTTGCTTACAAACGAATTCCTAGTCCCCTTAAAGTGCATATCTTAACTGCAAAGTGAAAACATTATTTCTTGGCCAAAAAATTTGCCTCCACTGTAAAAACAAGAGCTGAAAGCTCATATGGCACTTGCGAGAAAAGGTAAAATGTTGGCAGGAGTTTTTTGTTTGGGAAATTTGTACTGAGTCGAATCTTATTTTATTATACACTAGTAAGTAAAACGTAGACTCCTTGAACATTTTTCCCATTAAAATTCAGAAACAGATTAATCATCTGAGAAAAACAAGTTCAGATATTGAATCAGCATGTGTGTTTACCACTATAAGTCATATCTGTTTTGACGAAAACTTTCTGCCACTCTAACTTTTAACAATTTTCGGTTTTGGCCGGATTCCGGGCGATCGACTTGTCTGGGTAGAAAATTGTTTTCACATAAGTGTTCAGCATGTCTTCTTACTCCTAAATCGAACATCTAATGAACTCCAAATAAAACTTTAACTTTTAACAAACTTTCCGGTTTTGGCCGGATTCTGGGAGACCTACTTGTTCGGCGAGAAAACGGTTTCCACCATTCTGTTCAGCATGTCTTCTTACCCCTAAATCGAACATCTAATCAACTTCAAATAAAATTTTTACTTTTAACAGACTTTCCGGTTTTGGCCGGATTCCGGGCTAACTACTTGTCCGGCGAAAAAACGGTTTACACCATCTTTTTAAGCATGTCTTTCTACCCCTAAATCTAACCAACTTCAAATAAAACTTTTACTTTAACAAACTTTCCGGTTTTGGCCGGATTAAGGGCGAACTACTTTTCCGATGACAAAATGCTTTTCACAATCGTGTTCGACATGTCTTCTTACCCCATAATCGACTATCACATTATCTGTTTACAAATATTTCATTTGCCCCTTAATTTAACCCCCCCCCCCCACCCCTAAATGTAGGGCTACATAGCCCATCTGCGAACTTGACCTTACTCTTGACCCAAAGAATCCGTACATCAAGTTTCATCAAAATATCTCATTCCCTTCGAGAGTTATAGTGCGCACAGACGGACAGATGGACGGTCGGACAGACGGACAACTTTTGCGATGTCATAGGTATCCCGCCACTTACGTTTTGGGATCCCAAAAATTATTTTATCGTTGAACTTGGCTGTAATGATGCGGACTTTAAAGGCGCTAGAAATGCACCTGTAAACAAAACAATTGAGGCAACAAGACCAAAGCTTTCGATGGGATCCCAAAAATTCAATATTTGTTCAGACAATTGGGTCTTGTCTTCGCCAGATCCAGTCTTCGCCGGACTCCTTGAACATTTTTACTATTAAAACTAAGAAACAGATTAAGGCCAAATAGCTAATCATCTGAGAAAACCAAGTTCACATAAGGATTCAGCATGTGTGTTTACCCCTGTAAGTCATATCTGTTTTGAACTACTTGTCCGGCGAAAAAAGAAAGCTCAAAAACTATCTCAGCGTATATTCTTTCCCCAATATTGAACAAACCAATTTCAAATAAAAATTTAACTTATAAGAAATTTTCCGGCTCCAGCCGGATTCCGATCGAACTTTATGTCCGGGTAAAAAATGATTGTCATACACGGATTTAGCATCTCTTGTTACCCCTAAATCGGATATCTAATCAACTACAAATAAAACATTAACTTTTAACTAATTTCCGGTTTTGGCCGGATTCCGGGTGAACCACATGTCCGGGTAGATAATTGTTTTAACAAAAGTGTTCAGCATGTTTTCTTACCCCTAAACTGAACATCTAATCAACTCCAAATAAAACTTTTACTTTTAACAAAGTTTCCGGTTTTAGCCGGATTCCGGAAGAACTACGCATCCGCAAAAAAATGGTTTTCACCGTCGAGTTCAGCACATCTTCCTAACCCTAAATCGAACATCTAATCAACTTCAAATAATACTATAACTTTTAACAGACTTTCCGGTTTTGGCCGGATTCCGGGCGAACTACTTGTCTAATGACAAAATGGTTTTCACCATCGTGTTCAACATGTTTTCTTATCCCATAATCGACTATCACATTATCTGTTTCAAAATATTTTGTTTGCCCCTTAATTTAAACCCCCTCCCCCACCCCTAAATGTAGGGCTACAGAGCCCATCTACAAACTTGACCTTACTCTTGACCCAAAGAATCCTCACACCAAGTTTCATCAAACATCTCATTCCCTTCGAGAGTTATAGTGCGCACAGACGGACGGACGGACAGACGGACAACTTTTGCGATGTCATATGTATCCCTCCACTTCCGTTTTGGGATCCCAAAAACGATAGCAGGTTGTTAGGGATCATTGATATATACCGTTTGGTCAAAAGTAGAACCCTTGTGGCACGGATGATCATCGGTTGAGATGTATCATTTGATAAAAAGTACTTTTCGACCTTGCGGTGAAGATGCGCACTTTTAGGGAGCTAGAACCTCATTTGTAAGCAAAACCCTTGAGGCAAAAATGGTAATGCGCTCATGGGGATCATGAAAATGCATATTTTGCTTAAAAGTATTTTCCTTAATTTGCGGTCATGATTGGTACTTTAAGGAATGGTCGGATTTGGAAAATTTCAGCTTGACAATATCACAATTCTTCGCAATCTCTCTACAATGATTGATTACTAGGCTACTTGTTTTAACTGCTTGCTTGCTCGAACAAAGGCTTTGCCATCAAACACAAATAACACAATAGACGTACACCACACCAGTATTTCGTCGCAAGAAAACGTAGTAATTGCGTTGTAACGAATAGGGAAGAGTTCTGGCGTGTCAGAACTGCGCGGAAGATCGCATAGAGGCCATCTAGCGTTACAGAAAAGCATGTACCCTGGTAGCTTTGTTTGGCCAGAGAAGCCGCTGACACTTGCCATATTATTCCAAACCCCTTCGACCTTCGATTGCTCTAGCTCTCTCCGAACGAATTTAAGCAAAGAATGACTCAGCCACGAGCAGAGCTATACTAGTGTGAAGAAAGAACGAGTCATCCACGCGCAGAGTTAGACTAGTGTGAAGAAAGGGGTAGGGGTTTGACAAAAACTAGAAAATGCGTTTCACGAGATTTCGGGTGTCCCCCTCTAGCCCCCTCCCCAGTCATCGGATCCAATCCGAATTTGATAATGAACATCCAAGACACTTGTTCGTGATACCTGTCAAGTTTAATGCACGTCCGATTATCCGTTCCAAAGTTATGAATGTTACTAATTTCCGGGTTCCCCATCTTGCCACTCCCCCATTGATGGTCGGATCGGGGAAGTGATTATTTCCAAGTTAATCCGGTTGGGTCCCTGATATGCGTGCCAAATTTTATCGTCCTAGGTCATGTGGAAGTGCCTTAACTAGCAAAATACGGACAGACCGACAGACAGACAGACATTACGATCGCTATATGGCACTTGAGTAAGCTCAAGTGCCATACAAAATCTTGCAGTATTTGCTACTGGGATTAATCTTGTCTTTACTGAGATAAGATTATCCCTAATTCGGATCAATTTTATCCCAATAGAGATAAGATAAATCCCAGTAGCAAATACAGCATCCTTATTCGGAGAAACTTTTTCCAGTGTCAGGGAATTTGGTCAGAAATGAATTCCTGCTCATCTTAACCGCAGAGTACAAAAATACTTTTGAGCGAACGGAAACTTGAGGCATAACTTTCGAACCGGTGATTACATCTTTCTGAAACTTGTTAATTAGGAACAGTGCATGCCTCTAGTGTTTCTCATTTGTGGCTCAAGGGTTTTGCTTACAAACTTAATTCAAGGGCCCATGATCATCGTTGCCTCAAGGGTTTTGCTTTCAAAAGAATTTCTTAAAATAGGGGAGCGGGTGGAGGTCTGGGACAGACACTGGGAGATGTTGGACACGCGTACTTTCTTGCATCCAACTGATGGGAAAATTCTGAATATTTTACTGAATAAGCACTATCTAGTGGCCATTTCCATTTCAGAAATTTATTAAAAGTAAGTTTTTCGCGGTCGTTTCCTAGAACTTGTGCTGCCTTGAAACGTGAGGCACGTCTTCGTTTACCGTCTGGATTTTCGCTGTGATTCTTTTTCGTAGCTAGATCAATGCTACACACACATTTTTTGGGATCCCGAAACGTAAGTGGAGGGATACCTATGACATCGCAAAAGTTGTCCGTCTGTCTCTCCGTCTGTCCGAATGATAACTCTCGAGGGGATTGAGATATTTTGATGAAACTTGGTGGGAGGATTCTTTGGGTCAAAGTACAGGTCAAGTTCGAAGATGGGCTCTGTAGCCCTATAGTTGAGGGTGGAGGAGGGGGTTCAAATTAAGGGACAAACAAAATATTCTTTAACAGCTAATATGATAGTTGATTATCGAGTAAGTAGACATGCTGAGCACGATGGGGAAGACCATTTTCTTGCCGGACAAGTAGTTCGTCTGGAATCCGACAAAGACCGGAAAGTTGGGTAAAAGTAAAAGTTTCATTTGAAGTTGATTAAATGTTCGATGTAGGAGTAAGAAGACATGCTGAACACGATGGTGAAAACCATTTTCTTGCCGGACAAGTAGTTCGTCTGGAATCCGGTAAAGACCAAGAGTAAAAGTTTCATTTGAAGTTGATTAAATGTTCGATTTAAGGGTAAGAAGACATGCTGAACACGATGGTGAAAACCATTTTCTCGCCGGACAGCTAGTTCGCCAGTAATCCGGCCAAAACCGGAAACTTTGTTTAAAGCGAAAGTTCCATCTGAAGTTGATTAGATGACAGATATAAGGGTAAGAGTAGACGCTGACTCTGTATATGACAATCCTTTTTTATCCGGACATATAATTAGTCCAGAATCCGGTTGTAACCGGACTTTTTTTTTGTCAAAGTTTTATTTAAAGTTGATTAGATGTTCTTAATAGGGATAAAGAGATCCGCTGGATTCGTTTCTGAATTTTCTTTTTTTTGCTGGACTAGTAGTTCGCTCGGAATTCGGGCGAAACCGGAAATTTGGCCGAAGTAAAGCAGGAAGTTTCGGTCAGTATCGTCAAAATAGATATGGCTTCTAGAGGTATATCTGACCTTGGTTTTTTCTGATGATTAGCCTGGCGCAGACTGGATCTGGCGAAGACAAGACCCAATTGTCTGGATCAAATATTAGATTTTGGATCCCATCGACACCTTTGGTCTTGTTAATATGTACTGCTGCCATCTTCAATATTTTGTGAAAAAACTGAAATTTTACAGTCCAAGGAGGACTGGGACATGGTACAGTGAGGAGCATGTGGACACGGGGCTCCGAAAACAATACGATTGGAGCACTGTGTCCGATACCTCCTCAAACCGACAATTTCCCGCATGGAAATAATTAAATTCATTCTATTATGGAACATTTTTGCAATCGTTAACACTTGAAATTTATTCGAACGTAAACAATTGTTTTTTTACGATTGGAAACAGTTGTCTACGATTGGGAACAGTTGTTTGCGATTGGAAACAGCTGTTTGCGATTGGAAACAGTTGTTTACGATCGGAAACAGTTATTTACGATTGTATTTTTACGATTGGAAACAATCGGTTTCAATCGCAAAAATACAATCGTTAACATCTGTTTACAATCGCAAACGATTGGAAACAATTGGAAACAACTGTTTCCAATCGTATAAAAAAAAATTTATTTACGATCGTTTCCAATTGTTTTCAATTGTTTTGCGGTTGTAAAAATGTACCATAAAACAATGACTTGAATTATTTCTGTACGTGTTATGGAGAGTCAACATTTACGTCAGGCTCTGCTTTCAGTTTGTATCTTCATGGGCCACTAAATAAGCTATGATTTACGAAAATGCTGTGAAAGTGTTGTAACCCTTCAGCAGCAGTACCGCTGTAATGATTCTTAGCCTGGCCGAAACCATCTAGTAAATTCCTAGATTATACTTCTAATTCCTCCTAAAACTGAAGTTTGTAATAGATTGAATAGTTTAAACTAAAGTGCACCATTGTTGTCAAATACTGCCTATTCGTCGTGTCGACTAGGCTTGAGACTTGCCCGTTTGTGCCCATACTTTCATAGTCGTTATCTCGTATTCCCTATTTAACTCCCTTTAGTGGAAAATGTTTTCGCATTGATATAGCACTCATCTGAAACAATCACAGACAGTGTGTTCACTAGACCGCATACTAAGAGCATGCTAAAGATTTCAGCATCGAACAATGTATGCCATGATAGAAGTGGAATCATGTGAGGTTAAAGCTACAGTTGTGTTGAAGCGGTTCACTCAATCAATCAAGTTTAATCCAAATAGCGAAAATCTAGAAGAGGAACACAAATTTACGAAATACACAGGCACGGAATAAATAAATCCATTAGCACTCCAACTGCTAATCGAGGGATTCAGAGTTATGCGGAACAATTTTATTTCGTAAAAAATCTTTATATTTATAGCATTTGGTTGTGATTTTCTGTTTAATTCTTTTTTTTTACGCAAGTGAAGTCGAAGCACGTTGCGTCCCATGCGTCCCAATCTACTGCACCATTATGTCTCTGACCTCCACCGGTCCTCAATTGGTTGTGCAGGTTTCACCAAGATTTTCACAAGTGTATCTTATCTCGTCTAATATCATTATAGTATCACGGTTGCCACGTTTATTCTCTGTATGTGGCGTATCATGCCGCCAACTATTCTCTCTGATCATGTTATTGGTCCAAAGACCAGCTGTGCAGGTTTTGTCAAGATTTTCATAAGTGATAAGCATTGCGACAAAACATAGGGTTTCTTTATTTTCCTACTAAAAAAAAAATAGGGAATGAGGAAAATAATGAAAAATTAAGCGGCTTAGCGGAATCGCTAAGCTAAAGTTCGGTGTGACAGTAGTGTAAAGGCTATAAGAAGAAGACGGATTTCCCTATACCTGACCGTCAGTCTGCTACCAAGGCGCTAAGAAGAAAACTAATTTCCTATGCTGAGAATCCGCCAAACACGGCAAACGCATCTTCTGGGCAAGACGGGCGACTTCCGGCCGAGAACGCCGCACGTGGACTCGCGGATATGGGAATCCCGCAGTCTCCGTCCGAGCGCGTGGTAGTGGTCGAGAATCCGCACCGAGCACGTGATTGGCTGTGAGGGGTGCTTTAAGGAGACCCCTATGAGGAGTCCTTGAAGTAGAAAATGGGAATCATCGATTCTATACATCCTAGTAAACCAAGTTTCCACCCCAACACCGCACATTATAGTTCACCCTTCTGCAACCCAAAAGGCGGGAGCACAGGATCGAACGTAGGACCTTTCGGTCTCAAGACTCACGCTCTGCCGCCTAAGCGATTGGAGCTTTTAATTAACCGATTCTGTACATCCTAGTAAACCAAGTTCCCACCCAAACCCCTCACATCATAGTTCACCCTTGTGCAACCCAAAAGGTAGGAGCATGGGATCGAACGTAGGACCTTTCGGTCTCCAGACTCACGCTCTACCACCTAAGCCATTAGAGCTTTTAAATAAATGTTTTGGAAGGTATTGCAGAGACAGGTTCGCACCCACCCCACTCCTCCACCTATCAATCTTAAACTCACATGCCAAGACCTGTCCAGCGTCCTTCCACACTCCTAATATACCTGCCTAGACGTGATTGCGCAACCTCCCTACTCCCCCACCGCCAGCACAGAATTCGAGCGATGTATTTCAGTCAATCGTCACCATGTAAAACTAGACCTGTCCAACATTGGCGTCATGTACCACTCTTTCGCAAGGGGTGTATCTCTCGCTAATGGAGCTTGTTGTCATAAATGAAATCTGTTAGGGGTGAGTGGGAACAAGTTTATCCTTTAGGGTGTCATGAGACGAAAAAAGACTTCCCATACCTAACACGGCCAGACCTGTCTATAGGCAGGCCTAGCTCCTTAGCCTAAGCCCTCTCTCCCTTCCGTTCCAGTGTGAATTATGCCAAGAGGTTTCTTTCCCATCATCTGACAAGCTTCGACCCATTCACTCTCGGTTTCCTTGAAAATCTCTATGTCTCACTAATGAGGGTTGTCGTGAACCGACAAGCTGGGGTACAGCATTCAGGGGGATAAAGGGGCAATTTGAATAACATACTCTCTAACTGGCGATACCTACCGAGCATCTTCAGTCTAACCCTTCATTTCTCATCCTCTGACAAGCCTAATCCAGTACACAAAATCCAATCCTAATTTTGACACAAAACCTAAAACTGATCATGGCAGATTTTCCATCCCTTGACGAACCGAACATGTCGCTCTTTTCTTGAAAGGAGTAGGGTTGCGCACTCTCCTCCCCTCTCACTAATAGGTTATGAATTGTATAAATAATCAGTGTAACTGTGCAATTTGGCAACAAGTCAGCGAATTCTTTTCTTTCCATAGTGGGATTTCTCTTCGATGAACAGTCCGAAACCGATCAAAGGCAGATCCACTTGACTGATGTATTTCCAAACCCATAACAGAGCTACCTCAACCTTTTCGTTTAATGACTGTCGCTGACAAAAATGTTACACAACTCCTACTAGAAATGATTTTTTCACTATGGAACTGATCAGAAAAAACTTTCTCGAAAATACCGGTTACTTTCCATCTGGATTTAGCGATTTTCTTGTGAGCGTCTGAGACTCTGCACAGCCTTCCTGCTCTCCGACGTGGCGGCTGGGCGCAAAACATTTGAAAACTGAACGCACCATGGATAAAAAATACGAAATCTAAGCAAATAAAATTTTTCAAAAACAGAACATTCTCACATCCTTGTTTGTGAAAGAGTTGTCAGCGGACGTTGAAGATTCTGGCAAACTTTGCGTTGTCTAATAGGCAAAACTCGACACGGCCGAAAATGCACTAAAACTTCATAGGAACAAAATGAAAGAATGGCGAAAGATGGGGATTTCAAAAGCTTATAATTCCATAAGAGAGGTAGGTATATTATAAAAGGCAGAATAAGCAAGAGGGGTCCTGTAATGTCACGAATAAATAAAAACACCAGGATGAGATACAAACTCTGGATTGCGAGTTCACTTACCAAGATATTCTACAACCACTGCGGAAGCGCAAATAGTTTTACAAAAGAGTTTGCATATCTTATTTTTTCGGTATGAGAGATACAGGGACTCTTGTGACACTTGCAACCTCCGGCTTAACTAAACTTTCTTTTCCTGGAACCGACGATCCGCGTGGGGTTGGAGGGAAGAGTAAACAGAATCTTCTAACCCGAGTGAGTTGCGAACAGGTGATACGATTCAAGCGAAACTTGCTGTATGGTATGATCAGATTTCAAAGATGGCACCTGATTTGTATTATCGGAAGCGAGTTTGACCATCATGGGAGTTGCCCGGGATGAACATGTTTACGGAATAAAGGAATGGAGGAGTCTGGATAAGACTTGGAAGGTACATTGCTTTTGAATCCTAGATATTTGGAGGTCTGGACGGAATCTGGTTTCAGCTTGGGGAAGTTTAAGCGATGAACTGAATTTCCGGTAAAGTTGTGGAATGGGTAGCTCTCGGGATAGCTTTCAAATTAACAATCCCCTCAGAGTGAAACTTGACAATTGGCACAAACTGAACTAGACCCGACGATTGTGCGTGGAGCTGGAGCTCTCTGAGTCTGGGAACCGTTTAGAGTGGAGAAATGAAAAAGATTCGATTGGTGGAGCGGAAGAATCACAGGTCTAAGTGGTTCCATTCAGGTTTCTTAACATAATCCAGCTTCTATGGGAGTCCAGGAAATTGTTTAGCTTGCGCTGGAGCAAAACGAACGGAGAGATCGAGAAGAAACTCAGGTCGACAGAAAGATGACTATACTTGTCTACCTGGAGAGCATTCTTTTGCCTAAACCTTTCAACCGTTTCCATTAATAGGTTGCAAAACAGTCAAGAGCATCTGAGGTTATGACACGGAAAGGGGTGAGGAACTCACGGGATCCGTGGATCGCTTAGAGTAAAGGAACCAACATGGATTTGACCATAGGATAGTCACAGACCGTATTTGTATATTCGTAGAACTGGACAGTATCTTGGTTAATTGCATGGTGAGTTGAATTGGGTCACAGGACTGAAATGCTACCGAATGCTATAATTAATCAGGATAAAAATTTATATTTTGGTTGTCTGAACAGAGTCCGACCTCAGTGGTGACACCAGGAAATAATGTAACTTGTACAGAGATGAAAGGAATGGAGGGACTGTGATAATCACCGGACCATGTCTATTTTTTTTTATTTTTTTTAGTAATGTTATGTATTGTATGGCCTCGTGCATTGATTTTCGGGAAAGGTTTTTCTGGTCAGTTCCATAGTGAAAATCATTTCTAGTAGGAGTTGTGCTTTAAGTAACATTTTTGTCAACGACAGTCATTAAAAGAAAAGGTTGAGGTAGCTTTGTTAAGGGTTTGGAAATATATCAGTCAAGTGGATCTGCCTTTGATCGGTTTCGGACTGTTCATCGAAGTGAAATCCCACCATCGAAAGAAAAGAATTCGCTGACTTATTGCCAAATTGCACAGTTACACTGATTATTTATATAATTCAGAACCTATTAGTGAGAGGGGATGAGAGTGCGCAACCCTTATCCTTGCAAGAAAAGCGCGACAGGTTCGGTTCGTCAGGGGATGGAAAATCTGCCATGATCAGTTTTAGGTTTTGTGTCAAAATTAGGATTGGATTTTGTATACTGGATTAGGCTTGTCAGAAGATGAGAAATGAAGGGTTAGACTGAGGATGCTCGGTAGGTATCGCCAGTTGGAGAGTCTGTTATTCAAATTGCCCCGTTATCCCCCTGAATGCTGTACCCCCTCGTCGGTTCACGACAACCCTCATTAGTGAGACAGAGAGATTTTCAAGGAAACCGAGAGTGAAGGGGTCGAAGCTTGTCAGATGATGGGAAATACACCTCTTGACATATTTCACACTGGAACGGATGGGAGAGAGGGCTTAGGCTAAGGAGCTAGGCCTGTCTATAGACAGGTCTGGCCGTGTTAGGTATTGGAAGTCTTTTTTCGTCTCATGACACCCTAAAGGATAAACTTGTTCCCACTCACCCCCAACATATTTCATTTGTGACAACAAGCTCCATTAGCGAGAGATACACCCCTTGCGAAAGAGTGGTACATGACGCCAATGTTGGACAGGCCGAGTTTTGCATGGTGACGAGTGATTGAAATACATCTCTCGAATTCTGTGCTGGCGGTGGGGGAGTAGAGAGGTTGCACAATCACGTCTAGGCAGGTATACTAGGAATGTGGAAGGACGCTGGACAGGTCTTGGCATGTGAGTTTAGGATTGATAGGTGGAGGAGTGGGGTGGGTGTGAACCTCTCTCTGCAATACCTTCCTAAACATTTAATTAAAAGCTCTAATGGCTTAGGTGGTAGAGCGTGAGTCTGGAGACCGAAAGGTCCTACGTTCAATCCCATGCTCCCGTCTTTTGGGTTGCACAAGGGTGAAGTATAATGTTAGGAGTTGGGGTGGGAACTTGGTTTACTAGGATGTACAGAATCGGTTAATTAAAAGCTCCAGTGGCTTAGGCGGTAGAGCGTGAGTCTTGATACCGAAAGGTCCTACGTTTGATCCCGTGTTCCCGCTTTTTGGGTTGCACAAGGGTGAACTAAAATGTGCCGTATTGGGGTGGGAACTTGGTTTACTAGGATGTATAGAATCGATGAGTCCCATCTTCTACTTCAAGGACTCCTCATAGGGATCTCCTTAAAGCACCCTCACAGCCAATCACGTGCTCGGTGCGGATTCTTGACCACTACCACGCGCTCGGAAGGAGGCTGTCGGATTCCCATATCCGCGTGCGGCGTTCTCAGCCGGAAGTCGCCCGTCCCGCCCAGAAGATGCGTTTGTCGTGTTTGGCGTGTTCTCAGCATAGAAAATTAACTTTCTTCTTATCGCCTTGGCTTGGTAGCAGACTGACGGTCAGGTATAGGGAAATCCGTCTTCTTCTTATAGCCTTTACACTACTTGTGACACGATGTTTCAGCTCACTCAGTTTTGAAGCTATGGTCCGGAGACTGACTTCCATCCCAGACCTCTACCCGCTCCCCTCCTCATCTTAACCGCAAAGTACACAAAATAATTTTGAGACAAATGATACATTTTCATGATCCCCAAGGGTCCAAAATGATTTTTGTCTGAAGGGTTTTGCTTGAAAATGTATTTGTAGCGCCCTTAAAGGGCGCATCCTAACCGCAAAGCGAAAAAAAAAACTTTTGACCAAAAGATACTTTTCCATGATCCCCAAGGCCCCACTATCATCTGTGCCTCAAGGGTTTTGCTTACAAATGAATTCCAAGCCCCCTTAAAAGTGCGCATCAGTACTGCGAAGTATAAAAAAAAGCTCTTGACTAAACGATATATTTCGCGATTCCCCAAGGGCAGATGATCATTTTTGCCTCAAGGGTTTTGTATACAAATCAATTTCTATCTCTCTTAAAGTGCGCATCTTAACCGCAAAGTGAAAACAATACTTTTGACTAAACAATGCCTATTCATGATCCCGAAGGGCAGATGATCATTTTTGCCTCAAGGGTTTTGCATACAAATCAATTTCTATCTCTCTTAAAGTGCGCATCTTAACCGCAAAGTGAAAACAATACTTTTGACTAAAAGATGCCTATCCATGATCCCGAACATAAGGTTTGAAGCCAAGATGACCATTCATTTCAAATAAAATAGAAAAAAACGAGATTTTCGGGGTTTCCGCATGGAAGGTTCTATTCAAAGTGGTCAAACATATTATGGATTTTTGGAGTGGGCCGTTTTCTGGGTGAAAGCTTCTGCGCTTTCCCAGACGGATGGCAAATTGTAAATATCCACAGAATTCAGAATTGTAAATAATCACAGTTTTGTACATATACACTTTGAACACGCACATTTTATCTTTCGTATTTTATTTTTATCTGCATGTCGTTCGGTCCGCATCGTTCTGCTGGTTTGTAGTTCCATGTCGTCTTATTGTCTGTTGGTGCCGCATCGTTTCCCTGTTGTGATTGTGTTGGATTTTATGATTTAGTTTTGTTTCTTTCGCTGAGGACGGTTTGCCGGAAGTGCAACCGAAATATCCGACATTTTATTTATCCCTCGCACATCATCTTGGAGGGGCAACTAGCTGATCAAGAAAAAACCCCGAAAATCTCGTTTTTTTCTATTTTATCATGATCCCGAAGGGCAGATGATCATTTGTGGCATAAGAGTTTTGCTTGCAAAGGAACTCCTAACTTCTAGCTCCCTTAAAGTGCGCATCATCATCCCAAAGTTCAAACAAAACTTCGACTAAACGATACATTTTCATGATCCACAAGGGCCTATGAATATCCCTGTCTCAAGGGTTTTGCTTACAAAAGATTACAGTAAACCCACGAGTTGAAAAATTCCCATTGTCTTCCTCTGACCCAACTTTGCAAGTGCTATAGATAGATAGATAGATAGATAGATTTATTTGCGCTAAAAAGCCACAAGGGCCATGGCAAATACAAAAAAAATAATAGCAACAAAACAACAACAATAACAAACCTACAAAAATCCTTCCCGATATGACAGAGCGATCCGAAGGAATCTTCCAAATCTCTTTAAATCCCCAAAATGTTTACTTTTTAATTTTCTAACAAGTTCCTCCCTCGGGAAAAAACCCACCCTAAAAATTTCCTCCCTTAAATCCCTTAAACCCTCACAATCACAAATAAAATGCTCCACATCTTCATCAATCATCCCGCACAAAGGGCAGAAATAAGGACCAGACGAAACCCTAATTTTCCCAATATATTTTCTTCTTTGGCCAAAAGCAAACAATCTCCTCTCAGACTAATTAAACATTTCAATTCTTCTGGAGATAACCCCGACTTAAAATAAATTTCTTCGCCCCAGGCCTCCTTAACCCTATTGTAGAGACTCAGGGACCCAGGAATCCAAACCTTACAACCCCACGCCTGCAACTCCTGGTCCTTTAATACTCTTTGGACTTCTTTCGCGACCTCACCTACCTCTAGCTGAACCCCCTTCCCCTCGTTCCACCTACCTGACAGTCCACACTCATTCAAAATAGTCTTAATTTGGCCAGGCCAAGTACCCTCACGTTCATCCTTTAGTGCCTCCAGGTATGCCGCTTTGGTCAACCGTACCCTAGGAAGCGTAAGGATTTTTTCCCAAAATTTAACCATACGAACTAAACGAACACTACGAAGACTAGTAAGGCCTAAATCTCCCTTCAAAACTAAACTATTTAAAGTAATATTTACCCCTAGAACTCTTTTAAAATACTTAAGCTGTACTGCTTCAAGCTTATCCCCCTGAATAAAACCCCATATTTCAGATCCATAATGCATTGCTGACGCTACTTTCGTAGCAAACACCTGCTTGTGAAATTTAACGTCCTTTAGTGCTATTAACGGACTTCTAAGAATAAGATTAGCACATCGACTACCTTTCACCACACAATGCTCAACATGCTTCCCAAATCGACCCTTTGCAGAAAGTTTAACTCCTAAATAAATAAACTCCTCCTTAATTTCTAACTCCTTGCCACCAAAATTTACTTTATCACTAGCAGCTATTTTCCCCCCTTTACGAAAAACCATCACCACTGACTTTGAAGCATTCAGTTCCAATTCTTTAATTGAAAGATAATCCGTCACCAAATTTAGAAGCTTCTGTAGGTTATCACGTGAACCCGCCACCAATGCTATGTATGCGTCTAGCTCCTATTTCATGCATCAAAGCTAACCCCCTTTATTGCAGTTATTGAACTGTCCCGCACGTTTGCTTCACAAAACTCTTATCAGTTTTTTGGAGCGTTACCCTGCCTAGAGTTAAGCTGCTGAATACCAGTTGTTCGGCTTTTCCACAAATTTTCATTCAAAAATAGTTATCAGTTTTTTGTAAAGTTTACCCGCTTAATTCCAATAATTCGACTTTCTTTCAGGTTAAAGCAGTTGTCGGCAAGAAGCTCCGGAACTTCTTAACTGGTGAGCGAGTCCAAAACCGGTCCAGCGGGACGGTCATGTACAGGGTCTGCCGGAGGCAGTCGCCTTTTGGTTGCAACGACCAGACCAGCCACGATCCTGGGGAAGTTATAGTCGCAAAGATGTCGCTAGCAAACAGTACGAATCTGTGAAAGCATCGTAACTTGGACATATTAGTCCGAATCCAATCTTCAGACTCTGCTTCACGCAAACCTAGCCTATCTTGTGGGCAACATCACTACCAGCCAAGAATTCAGACATGAAACCTTTTTGCCCCACAGAACAACCAATTTCAGTCAAGAACAGAGATAAAAATGAAAAGAGATTCTGAAAATATTCTCAACGATGAACTTATTACATGCTCGTATCGGGAACTCACAGATGTTACCTTGCTAATTATTGAGTGATGATTCATTGTGTGGCATTGAATTGAGAATATCCCGGCGTCGCCAAACCACATCCAGTTAGCGAGTAAAGAAGCAAACGGAAGGAAGTCAATGCATTTGTAACTTTTTTCAATGTGTATGGCACTTTCGTTGAAGGAAAATATTGCTGGTATTACAAAACACAGAAAGGAGTTCACAAACAGCGTATTTTTAGTGCCTCTTTAAAGGTGCTTTCTACCCTTGATTAAGAGTCAAATTCCGATTAAGAGTAAAAGTCTCTGTGACGAACAGCTCCGCGTTGAAGTTGAAGCTAAGGGTAGAAGTAAAGAGATCGTACTTTGCTTCTTCTGCAGAACCGACCATCGAGGAACGTGACTCCGCTGTGGTAACAGAGTTTCCTAACCTTATGCCTCATGGGACCAAACAGCCTGACTACGTGAATATTGGTTTACGCATCTTGTTCAGACCAGTTGCTATCCTTATAGTTTGCCTAACTGTAAGAAAGTAGAAGCAAAACTAGATCAGTTTGGCTTAGACTGCATCATCGCATGTAAAGGAACATCAGAACCATAGTTCCAGTAATGGACCGTTAGAAGGAATAACGACGTTAGTCGCTGGGTCTTTTTGTCCGAGAGCGAGAATGAAAGATGACCATGATCGGCAGGACGAAGGCGTGGATACAAGTACAGGCGAAGATGTCCAAGCCTATATGCTTGACGTGACGACTTCCTTGTTCCATTAACATTCAGCAATACGATACGTATACTCTATCGTTTACAGGCTGCAAGGATTTCCAGCACCGTCATCAACTCAAATCAATGTGCTGTAGAACATCTTCGGTCGTGTTGAGTAATCTTGAGCCGACCTTAATACTTAAGGTGCCCACAGACGGTTGGATTTTTCAGTAGCGGATGGTGATTTCTGGCTGGATTTCCAGAACCGTCATCAGTTCAGTTTATGTGCTGAGCAGAAACTCGATTATGTTCCCTGAACATCGAGCGAGAGCTCGCTGCGTACGGTGCGCACACTAATCAGATGTGCGCACATTAATCAGTGTGCGCAAATCCTTAGTTTTGAGGACAGTGTGCCAACATATGAGCACACTTTGGGGCACCATGGCTTGGAGCAAGGGGACAGTACTCCAGTGATAATAGGTCAAACTGCAAATCTGAATAAGAATATTTATGTTCTGTAGTTTTTATAGCATGAATAAAGGAATGAATGAATGTTTTTAAACCTGGCTTCAGGGCATGATTACCAGCGTATGAGCACCGGTGCTCATGTGCTGGGCATGCTCTAACGCTAGAGCACTGTGCCCAAAAATTGAGGAGTTTTTTGCATGACGGTCCCGGTCTGGAATTCCCGTGCGGATTGTCACGATCACAACTAGCTCCGTACGGATAGGCTGAAATTGTTCAGCTTTCTTGTCCGGTACTCGTGAATTGCAGGAAATCCACCAAGTGAACTGACAAAGGAACAAGCAAAGGAGGTTGTACAATTTGATTTCTTAACTTGTTTTTTTTGCGTTGTCTATTATAACAAACAGGACATGGAAATGGCGAACACAAGCGAAAGATAAAGAACAATGAACTTCGTAAAATGATCAGTGATAGTGATAACTACAATATATTTCGAACCATGACTAGAAACGGGTGATGGATCGAGAAGATCAATACCGACCATATCGAGTGGTCTAGAGGACTCGGGTATGGTGCCCAAAGGAGCCCTAGGTGTGGGGTTAAGACCTTTGCGTTGACAACAATCATGGCAACATTGAACATATTGTTTGACAACGTTGTAAATGTTCCTGAAGTAAAAACGGCCGCGCACGCACATTGAACGTGGAACTTTCAGAAGCACAAATATAGCTTTCTTCTTAGAGAAAAATACAGGAAATAGTGCTGGCTAACTTAAACAAGAGCTAGAAGCTCATATGGCACTTGTAAGGCTGCGTCGGAGGATGAAAGCTAGAATTTGCCAATTCGTTGGTTTGTTCTGATCATTTGTAAGCAAACCCCTTGAGATAAGAATGATCATGGGCCTCTGGAAAACACGAGAATTTAGCCTATCGTTTGGTACAAATTATTTTATTTTTGCGCTAGTCTGTGACAAAGCGCACTTCAAGGGCGCTAGAAATGCATCTATAAGCAAAACCCCTCAGGCAAAAATGATGATGCGCTCATCGTGGTCATAAAAATGCATATTTTGCACAAAATTATTTCTTGTACTTTAAGGAATTCACTTATGAGCAAAACCCTTGTGGCACAAATGATCGTGGACCCTTCGGTCAAAAGTAACTTTTCACTTTGCGGTTAAAGTGCGCACTTGAAGGGAGCTGGAGTCCATTTCTGTACTTTAAGAGATTGTCAGATCTGGGAAGTGACAATTTGTGAGCCAATCTTGTCGAGTCTCTAATGTTCCAGCCAAGTTTCATCCTTCTAGCACATTTGGAAGTACCTTAACTCGCGATCACGGGAATTCAGGACCTCCATCCCTCTCCCCCCACAGTGCCCGGATCCAGTCCGGTTCTGTAAACGATGTAGTGTGTGCCCGAATCCGGTCTGGTTCTGTCAATGGTGTACTTAGTTCTTGTGCTTGTTCTTAAGGGAGCTGGAAGTTTCTTCCCAATCAGTTCACTGTAAGCGTGACAGAAGATTCCCGGTTCTCCCCTCCATGTCCCCCCACATTGATTGGATCCGGTCCGGACTTTTAATGGGAAATTCGAGACACTAGGTCTTTCCAAAAATCAAGTTTCGTTAAGATCCGATCACCCGTTCGAAAGCTATTTATACCTCAAGTTTCCGGATTCCCCTTCCCTCCACTCCCCCCACGATGGTCGGATCGGGGAACTGACTATTTCCAAATTAATTTGGTCGGTTTTCTGATGTGCCTGCCAAGTTTCATCGTCCTAGCCAACCTTGAAGTACCTTAACTCCGGATCACCGGAATACCGGAACCCCCTTCCAGCTACCACCGCAGTGCCTTAATTCCGGTCCGGTTCTGTCTATGATGTACCAATGGCTTGTGCTTGTTCTTCCCACCAAGCTTCTTCCTAATCGCTCCCCTCGAAGCGTGTCACAAGATTTCCGGTTCCCCCTTCCGATCCCCCCCCCCACATTCATCGGATCTGGAAGTACCGTAACTCGAGAACAGTGGACAGACCGACCGAAAAGTGGTCGGTATATGGCGCTTGAGCAAAGCTGCAAGTGCCATAAAAAGAAGAAGAAAATAGTGTAGGATAACCTTTACTTAGTGAATTATGAGTTGGCTCGATTAGCATCCACGCAGCATCATCGGATATTCATCCGAAATCTCTTTGTTACGTTGATCGCTGAAATTAGTCACTTGTACTCGTTATGATGATGGTGTTCATACCTCATCTGGATCCTCATCACTTCCTTCTCCAAGTTCCGTCTGTTGTGGTATGCGTTCTTACCCAGCCCTTTCTCGTGCTACACCATCCCTAGCAATTAGCTCTTCACTCAGCAGCTTATTCCCCAAAGTCAACCATCATAAGATGAGTCATCTGATGAGTGAGTTAGTTAAGGACGCGAGGTCGGGTAACCTTCGCGTCAGAGTGAACTCGGAGAGAAGGGAGAACACTACTAGATCTTACCTGTGCAGAATTGCTTATTACTTTTGACTTTGAGGAAAGCTATTGAGCGGAGACTGAGTTCAACTTATCCTGTTTCTTTTATTTCACAACTTCAGCTTGTTTGACCGATCGGAAGTATTTCTGTCAGAATATAAGTATTTGTTTATTTCAACTACAGAAAGGGCTACGAACGCCAATACGGCAAATCCCAACACCCTTTCCAATAAATCCATTTATTTAGCCAAATAGCCTATAGGTCGAGAAGGCAGTCAGAGTCGTACTAAATATTTACCATTGACAGAAATACAGGAAAAACGAATTTATCAAAACAGCTCACGAAAAACGTCCCAAAAAGCTGGTAAAAAAAAACCATCTAAACCTGACTGGACCAATGTACAGGATCCGATGGAACTCTTCGACCGACGAACGGACAAAGGGATGGGAGGAGAGGATAAACGGCTCGTCTGGGTACAAGACTTCATCTTTCCCCAACAGATTTAGAAAGTGAATTCCTTCGGTCATCATCGGGCCGATACGTGTTAGTCGATTTTATCCAAAAAGCAAGACAATCGGAAGCTGATGTCATCGATTGCCGAATATCGAAAGAATTTCACGCGATCATTTTCTTTACCTGTAAATTCAACTTTTGCTTTTTGCAATCTTTGTTTATTGATAATTCAGTGACGAACGTGGGTGTGGATATTTCCGATTAAGCTAGCTTGCTTAGATTGCGGGTTCTGACATCTGACATTGTACCAAAGCAAGATTCCGGGCGAACCCCTTCTCATGCAAGAAGAGTAAGTCCAGTTATGGCTGCAGCATACCCCCTTTCCCCCAAATCGAACGTTTACTTGGCTTCAGAAATATTTTCAAACTTCCGCTTTGGGCCCGATTCCGGGCGAACTGTTTGGCCGCGAAACTGTTCTTCAATAATGTTGGCTTAGGTTAGAACTGTACAGAAGTTTACAGTGGTGTTCACAGTACTCATTCCTATCGATAAGTAGCCTAATGGTTGAGAGATAGGTCTATTTGGACAACATCATAGCTGGCAGCTAATTTGCGTTGCTTCACTATACTAAACAACAAATCAACAAAAAAAAAGGAAAATATCACTCGGCTTTGTTTAGCAAACCCGTAAAAAAAGGTACAAACGAATTTGCGTGGCGGTTCGTTCGCGAAGCTACTGGAACCAGTTTATTTTGGTGACGCGTACGGTTGTTGGGCGGTGCAGTGGGTGGTAAGATGTCTCGATGCTGGGGTTTCGAGAGAAGAAACTTCCCAAACCTCAGGATAATCTGCTCGTATCTTTGGGCCAACGTGGGGAAATCGAGTTTAACAAGCGCATCACCATAAGATAGCTGTCGATCGCCAATAATAATGAACACGGCATGCTTTTGCACCGACTCAAGTTCTTGGATGAGGTATACAGTACGCAGTGCTGAAGGTCCCCATAGTGGGCTTGCATATTCCAGAACTGGACGGACGTATGTAAGATAAGCTAGCAATAGGCACTGGACATCACAGCCAAATCTACGCATTGTATTTAAAGACTGCAGACATGCATTTGCGTTTTTAACAACATTTTCAACGTGAAAGGCGGAAGAACAATCACTGGAAAAAGTAACTCCCAAAATCTTTATTGATTCGACAATCGGAAACGGATCACACGGCTGGCTGAAAGTGCGCTTCAACGGATTGAAGCGTAAGACCTTTGACTTATTCGTGTTAATTATCAATTTAGAGACATTGCACTCGGCAATAAACGCATCGAAGAAATCGTCACTGAACCCTTTCTTAACAATCCCGTTTTCAACTAGGTATTTCAATAGAAAAGAGATATCGTTTATAAACTTGTAATGATCCTCATATTCGACTAGTAGGTAGTTGATCACGGCTAAAAATATGATGGCAGCCAACTTTGTGCCCTGCGGAGCTCTACGTGTTATACCTGTCCAGTCAGAGTCAGAATCCCCCTCAAACAGGGCATAAACACACTGTTTCCTATTAGATAAGAAATCCATAATCACAGATAGCACGCGCTTTTTAGCACCCATTATCTTCAAATTTTGGCCAGCAATCAGGTGGTTAATGAAATCAAAAGCTTTTCGGAAGTCTATTGCACCTAGATCCAGGAACCGGTTACCTTTATCCAGCCATGTAGGTATACAATCGTACATACGCACTAAATAAATTGCAGTGCTGCAATCCTGGAGTCCACCATACTGGTACTTATTGATAGAAGAACTGATTTGGTTAAGCAATCGACGGAGCACAAATGCTTACGTAACTTTAGCTAGGCAGGGGGTTATCGAGATAGGGCGCAATTCATCACATGCTTTAGGGGGGCTTGATTTCGGAATAACCCGGATATACGCCTTTTTCCAAATATCTTGGAAAGTAACAAGCATGAAACAGAGGTTGATCAACACGGATAGTGGCTTGGCAATGAAGGGGGCGTATTCCCGAACAAGTTTTACAGGAAGTTCCGAAGGATAAGATGCACAGTTGGGCTTAATTTTCGTTAATTCTTTGTAGACGTCTTCTTCGGTGACTTCTATAACTTCTTCTTCTGAGCAGCTAGACAAGAGATCGGCTTTTTGGGATTCGGTGGGTGGAGGGTGGGTTGTGCAGATTTCAGTGAAGAAGGAGTTCACATCTGTCGCAGTGAGAAGTTTGCAACTATCGTCCAATATTCTCAAACTAGAATTAGTGGATTTTCCCGACATTTGTCGAACAGACTGATGCCATTTCTTTGGATTACTGGCCTTACGTGTGACTGATGGTATAATTTCGTTGTTTTTCTTTGCGTTTACTACATCACCGATACAATGTAGGTGGCACCTCTCTCGGATGAGTTTCTTTAAGGCAGGGGTGATCCATGGTTTATCAATCTCACTAATGATAACTGACTTGGTGGGGAAGATTTCGATGTATTTAGGAGTACAGAATGTCACTGAATCTTTTAGTGTTTTCGTGGATGCTTGAATCACCGTGAACTTCTGGGAAATCATAGTTGTCTTTCCATTGTCCATAGGTTCGAATGGCAGAGTCCGTCAGAGGGCGGGTAACCACGTGGCTTAATTTCGGCTTGGGAATGAACTGTGGGCTTTCCACAGAATTATCGGTCGGACTTGGCCACTGGTCCGAGAGAAACAGGATTACAGTAGTAGGACTCACAGTTCGTAAGAATGAGATCCAGAATGCTGCCTGAGACGTGAGTAGGCATGTGAACCACTTGCTTAAGGGATAGACTGGACGAAAGCCAGCCTTTTTTCGTCTGGTTGAAGTCGCCAGCTATGATAAAAGCAGGATTACTATAGTGGATCCGAAGCACATCAACAGTCCTTTGCATGTAGGAGACAAGGGCTCGGTGATTCTTTGCACTTTCTGGGTAATAAACTGATGCCACAATTATGCACGAGTTCAAACGGGTCAAGTAAGTCGGTTTGCACATCGCCCAGATTACTTCATGGTCCGGATTGGTGAGATCAGAACGGAGTTTACAGGGTATATCTTCTCTTATGAACAGACCAACACCGCCCCCATGTTTCGATAGACCACGATCAGAGCGAGTGTGTAAGAACACAGCTTATCAAGCCACACGACCAGTATTTTCGTTGAGGTTCCATGTTTCGGTAACGGCTGCTATGGCAATGTTGTTCTGGCGAATAACAGCTTCAAAATCTTCTGTTTTGCTGCACAGCGATCTAGTGTTGCAAACGAGGAAGTTAGGAAGGCCACGACGAGCGTTGAAGGTAACAGGTCTTAGGGTAGGAGGCGGCGCATTGGCATAGTTGTTCACGGGCAAACTGTCAAAGCGTTCGATTACGGGTAAGTCTGTGAGACTCGATTCAGTCGGTCTGCCTACATTGGCGCTGGTGTCACTTGGAGCGGATAAGTTACTCGGTTCCACTAGGGGATGTCTCCTCTCAGAAACGCGTTTACCTTTTCTGCAACCGCGACTCGTTGTAATGGAAGGCGTAGAAGTCGCTCTACCGTGATCAGTGCTGACATCTGAAAAGGGGACAGTAGCAGCATCTGGCGGCGTCGTCAGAAGATTTAAAGTCAACAAGTTCGAAAAAGTAGATGGCGCCACCGTATACAGGGGTGAAGAAAGGTCAAATAAAGTATCTTTCCTATACTTAATTTGTATATTGATGGTACAAAAAAAACTGTCAGGATAGCCACCGCTTTGACTGATGACGCAATTGACGAACCAGCACACATATAAGGGCGATTCTGGCGGTCTGGAAAGCTCCGCGAGCTTATGCGCCAGCTGTTCTTGCGACTTCGGCTAAAAGTCGCTTCGCTTTCCAAAGCTATTCTCGCGCTCCGCTAGTTTCCGCCAGCACTTGGAAAGCGAATCCACTTCGCGAGTGGAAAGTGATTTCGGCAAGTCAGCGAGAAGCTGTAAAGGTGCAACTGAGGCTCCGCGACTTTTTGCTTGTTATTGCGGTCGGCGGATTCTAGCTTTGCTTTTCGGAAAGCGAATCCAAGAGATCGCCAGAATCGCCCTATATTGGGCACTGTCGAGCTAAATTTGGTAGATGGGCTCTGCTGCTGTGCTAGCGCAACAGCGCTACCTTTCTTTACTTTACTACCTTTCGTTACTTGTCCCTACTCCCCCCGCTTTCGCCGTATCAATAGTTCCGTCTTTGCAGATACCATGGTACCTGATACCACAGTCAAAAATCGTTTTCGCAGTTACCATGGTATCTGATGCCACGGTCAAGAGACGCTCCACAATAGACAGAAAAAAGCATCGCTTTTTGTCGGAATTCTGATTAAGGCCAGGATGGCCCCCGCATCCTTTCCTCGGTGTTGTGAAGTTGAACTCGCTGAACAAACAATGAGCTTTTGGAGATTTAAAGTTAACTTCATCCTTAGTTCAGAACAAAGAGAATCTTTAGCCCAAGTTCGTGAATGTTCACTAATTCAATTAAGAGTTGAATCTGTTGAATTAGTGAAATGTTCACTAATTCAATTAAGAGAGGGGGCTCTCCAGCATCGTCTGAAATGATGGTGTGACCCTTATTTGGGCGGCCCAAAATTTAATAGTTGTAAAGAGGAAATGTACCAAATGTTTCTTGGTCAGAACAGGATCCGATCGCTATTTGGGGAGCTGGAAGGGTTCCCAAAATCTTGTCGCACACTTAAGATGTAAGCATGGACTATATTACCATTTTTTTTTTCAATTCGCTTTATTTTTTCAAAAAACTTCGTTAAAGAAAAATAGCATCGGAAATGTCAACTTAGTCACAGAGATGCACTAATATAAGAGTACATAGCATTTTTTTAGTTTTCATATTACTTTGTACGATTTAAATATATTGATAAAGCCGGACTGGATCCAGGCACTGTGGGGGTGATAGAGCGTTGGTCCCGGAAGTTACATCCAGGGGCGACGCAAGGGTAGGGTGCTGGGGGTGGAGCACCCCCAAGTTTTTGAGATTCGGTAAAATTTTGGGCTGGAGGCCCAAAATTTTACTAAAACTATTCGGTTATTTTTTGATATCAGAACCTTTCGGTGTATTTACGGGGATTCAGTAGTTATAATGAATCCCGAATAGGCTATCGGTACAAATGTACTCGGTATAATGATCGGGATTCAGTATAAGTGCCAGGATTCGGTAAAGGTAGAAAAATTTACTGAAATTCTTTGGTAATCCTTCAATGCCAGAACAGTTCGGTAGCCTATATTTATGGAGATTCGGTAGTTACACAGAATCCTAAATAGGCTATCGGTCAAAAATTATTCGGTATCATAATTGAGATTCGGTAATTAATTCGTTATAATTCTCATGATTCAGTAGTTACCACGAATCCCGAGTTTAGGTCCAGCTTCGACGAAATTATACCGAATCCGAATATTCTTCGGTAGTTTTTCGATGCCAGTCGATATAATTGCGGATTCGGTAGGATATACAGTCTCCCGAATGGGGAGGGGGTATTATAACTGGGATTCGGTAATTTGTTCTGTACAGATAGACAGATAGATAGTTTATTGCTATAAGCAGCCCGAGGGCCATGGCAAAAATTTAACATACAAAAAAACAAACACTAACAAATAATAATACTCATTTCCGTTTAATTTGTTTTACTTATTCCAACAAGAGCTGTAAGCTCATATGGCACTTGCATGTGTCAAGATGATTTGATTGATCAAGAGTAAGTTTCGACTTTGCGGTTGAGATGCGCGCTATAAGGGAGCTGGAACTCCATTTGTAAGCAAAACCCTTGAGGCAAAACTGCTAATGGGCTGATGGGCATCACGAAAATGCATATATTGCTTAAAAGTATTTTTTTTACTTTGCGGTCAAGATTGGTACTTTTAGGAATAATCGGATTTGGGAAGTAGCAATTTCTAAGCAAATGTTGTTGAGTCTCCAATATTCCAGCGAAGTTTCATCGTCCTAGCACATCAGGAAGTACCTTAACGCGCGATCACCGGAATCCCAGACCCCCCTCCCCCTCCTCCAACTCCACCCACAATAACCGGAGCCAATCCTGTTCTGTAAATGATTAATCCAGAGCATCTGTTTGTCATTCCCACGAAGTTCGATCCAGATCACACCAGTCTAAGCGGGTCAAGTATTTTCCGCCCTCCCCCCGATAATTGCCGGATTCGGTCCGGAAATGAAAAAGGTCACAAGAGAAAAATGTCCTCTGTTTAATTATTAAATTTCACTCGAATCCGATCACCCGTTCCAAAGTTACGCATGACTCAATATTCCGGATTCCCCTCCCTCAACTCCCCCCCCCCCCAAGATTATCATATCGAGGATTTTTTTTTTATTCCAAGTCAGTTTAACCGGGTCCCTGATATGCCCTCCAAGTTTCGTCGTGAAAATCCCCCAAAAACGGAATTCCGGGAGACCCCTCCCCCCCCCCCCTCAAGTGTCCGGATCCAGTCAAATTATGTAAAAGATTTATATGGACCAGATGTTTGTTCTTCCCAGCAAGTTTCACTCCGATACCATCATTCTAACCGTTTCTCGAGATTTCCGGTCCACCCCCCCCCCCCACCCCACCCAGCTCCCCCGCGGTGCACGTAGCCAATCCGATTCAGCAAATGACTTACCTAGAGCATCTGTTTGTTCTTCCCACAAAGTTCCATCCCGATCCCTCCATTCTAAACGGGGCACGTATTTCCCCCCCCCCCCCAATAGTTGCCGGATCCGGTCCGGATATGAAAAAAATCATCGGAGAAATGTCCTCTGTTGAATTCTTAAATTTCACTCGAATCCGATCAACCATTCCAAAATTACGCATGACTGAAAATTTCGGATTCCCCTCCCTCCACTCCCCCCACCTTTATCTGATCGACAAAATTTTTATTTTGAAGTCAGTTTGATTGGGTCCCTGATATGCCTGCCAAGTTTCATCGTGAAAATCCCCAAAACCACCATCACCGGAATTCCGGGACCCCCCCCCCCCATAAGTGTCCGGATCAAGTACAATGGCCTAAAGGACTTATCTAGAGCAGATGCTTGTTCTTCCCAGCAAGTTTCACTCCGATCCCTCCATTCTAACCGTTTCTTGAAATTTCCGGTCTCCCCCCCCCCAACTCCCCCCTGGCTACCGAATCCGGTCAAGACTTTAAACGGGACATTACAGATATATATTCTGTTCAGTTATGAAGTTTCATTACAATCCGATCATCCGTTCGAAAGTTACACACTTCTCAATTTCCCGGATTCCCCTGCGGATTCCCCTCCCTCCACTCCCCCACCATTATCTGATCGACAATATTTTTATTTTGAAGTCAGTTTGATTGGGTCCCTGATATGCCTGCCAAGTTTCATCGTGAAAATCCAAAAAACCACCATCACCGGAATTCCGGGACCCCCCCCCCATAAGTGTCCGGATCCAGTACAATGGTTTGAAGGACTTATCTAGAGCAGATGCTTGTTCTTCCCAGCAAGTTTCACTCCGATCCCTCCATTCTAACCGTTTCTTGAAATTTCCGGTCTCCCCCCCCCCAACTCCCCCCTGGCTACCGAATCCGGTCAAGACTTTAAACGGGACATTACAGATATATATTCTCTTCAGTTATGAAGTTTCATTACAATCCGATCATCCGTTCGAAAGTTACACACTTCTCAGTTTCCCGGATTCCCCTGCCCTCCACCCCCCCCCCCAAAATGGTCGGATCAGAAAACTGATTATTCCTAATTTTGTTTGGTCGGGTCTCTGACATGCCTGCCAAGTTTCATGGTCCTAGCACAACTGGAAGTACCCTAACTCGAAAAAGTGTGACAAAATGCCCTAAATTTTCAAGTTTCCAGCGCCCCGCACTCCCCCCCATATGGTCGGATCGGGAAACTGATTATTTCCAGGTTAGTTTGGTCGGGTCCGTGATATTCCTGCCAAGTTTCATTGTCCTAGCTCATCTGGAAGTACCCTCACTCGAAAAAGTGTGACAAAATGCCCTAAATTTTCAAGTTTCCAGCGCCCCAGCTCCCCCGCATATGGTCGGATCGGGAAACTTATTATTTCCAGGTTACTTTTGTCAGGTCCCTGATATTCCTGCCAAGTTTCATTGTCCTAGCTCATCTGGAAGTACCCTAACTCGAAAAAGTGTGACAAAATGCCCTAAATTTTCAAGTTTCGAGCGCCCCCACTCCCCCGCATATGGTCGGATCGGGAAACTGATTATTTCCAGGTTCGTTTGGTCGGGTCCCTGATATTCCTGCCAAGTTTCATTGTCCTAGCTCATCTAGAAGTACCCTAACTCAGAAAAAAAGTGACAAAATGCCCTAAATTTGCAAGTTTCCAGCGCCCCGCACTCCCCCCCATATGGTCGGATCGGGAAACTGATTATTTCCAGGTTAGTTTGGTCGGGTCCTTGATATGCCTGCCAAGTTTCATTGTCCTAGCACATCTGGAAGTACCCTAACTCGGATATGTGGGACAAAAAAACTCGGACCGACCGACAGACCGACAGACCGACAGACCGACAGACCGACAGACCGACAGACCGACAGACCGACAGACCGACAGACGGAATTGTGATCGGTATATGGCACTTGAGCCAGAGGCTGCAAGTGCCATAAAAACCTACTTCTATGGTCCATCGCTAGCCTCAAAAATCGCCCCATTTTCTTTATACCAGCAAAACACTCATCCTTAAAAATTCGTTTTAACCACTCTTCACCAAATACGCACACATCTAATTCTTCTTTTCTCCAGTCACTCAGCTCAATACAATCGCAAAGCATGTGAATCACACTCTCATCCACGCACCCCCACATCGGACAGAAGTAAGGACCATACTTCTGCTTACAGTTACCAATATAACGTCTTCTACGCCCAATTGGTAGACAATCTGCCAACAATTCAATAATTATCTTTAACTCATCCCGTCTAAGACCCGCTTTAAACATTATATTCTCATCCCATGTCTCCCTTACCACAGCATAAAACCCCAAAGACTCCGACTGATCCTTCTGTGCGTGCCAAACCTGTGTTTCCTGACTCTTAAGTATTTCTTTCACTACCTTAGT
The DNA here is from genome assembly GCA_030848855.1 of Branchinecta sandiegonensis. Lineage (NCBI taxonomy): Eukaryota > Metazoa > Arthropoda > Branchiopoda > Anostraca > Branchinectidae > Branchinecta > Branchinecta sandiegonensis. The sequence continues at coordinate 7,326,809 of JAUPMV010000011.1, forward strand.
CACTCCTTCCTCCTTTCCTAATCCATCATTCCACAATTCTCCAACTCCGCAAAAATCCAGTATCTTTTTTTCCGAGACATGGCCATGAAGTAAGCGATTCTTCTTTCAACGTGGCATCCTAACAATCGTTTCCCAAATCTTAACCATCTTCACTAGTCTTACATTTTTTAAAGAAGTTAAACCTAACTCACCCTTAACAACTACACTATTGGTCCATTTACTTACTTCTAACCACCTCTTGAAATAACCTAACTGCACCACTTCTATCTTGTCTATCTTCTCATACCCCCATACTTCAGACCCATAATGCATTTCCCCCACCACCTTAGACCTAAATATATCTTTGTGGGCCCTAAGGTTTCTAATATCTTTTAGTTCACTCCTTAGTATCGAATTCGAACATAATCTACCCTTCTCTACACTCTTTTCAATATGTTTACTAAATGTCTTACCTTTAGCTCTAAATCTTACTCCCAGGTATGTCCACTCTTCCTTAACTTCTATTTCTTTACCTCCATAATTAATCTTATCGTCCGTCCTCAAATTTTCTCCTTTTCTGAATACTACCGTCTTACCTGTGTTTAGCTCCAATTTTTTACCTTCTAAGTACTCTCTCAACAAATCAAGTAAAATCTGTAGATTATTTCTACTATCACTTAACAAAACCATGTCATCAGCGCACAGGAGCATACATAGCAAAGGTACAACTAAAGAGACCGTGGCCAAGAGCCATATAGCGATCGCAATTTCTGTCGTCCGTCGGTCTGTCGCTCTGTCGGTCGGTCTGTCCAGGTTTTGAGAGTTCGGGCACTTCCACATAAGCTAGGACGATGAATCTTGGCAGGTATATCAGGGATCCCAAAAGATTAAGTTGGAAATAATCAATTCCCCGTTCCAATCATCGGGGGGGGGGGGAATGAAGGGAGGGGAAATCCGGAATCTAGAGGTATTTATATCTTTTGAACGAGTGTTTGGAAAGACCCCGTGTCTCAGACGGCCCACTTAAAATCTGGACCGGATCCGACGACTTTGGGGGGAGCTGGAGGGGGAAACCGGAAATCTTGGGAAACGCTTGGAGTGGAGGGATCGGGATGAAACTTGGTGGGAAGAACAAGTACAAGTCCTAGATACACTGTTGACATATCCGGACCGGATTCGGGCACCGTGGGAGGTTTGAAGGGGGGGGGGGGTCCGGAATTCCGGTGATCCCGCTAGTTCGGTACTTCTAGATATGCTAGGACGATGAAACTCGGAAGGCATGTCAGGGATCCGAACAGACTGACTTGATAATAGTCGTTTCCCCGATCTGACCACCATGGGGGGAGTGGAGGAATGGGGAGCCCGGAATCTGGTGGCACGCATAACTTTGAACGGGTGATCAGAATTTAATGAAACTTGGCAAGTGGAAAGAGCTATCGTCTCAGGTGTTCCATGTCTAATCCTGGTCAAATCCGATACGTGTGGGGCGGAGGGGGGGGGGGGGTGAAGGGCGGCACCGGAAATCTCGTGAAACGCTTAGAGTTGAGGGATTGGGATGGAACTTGGTAGGAAGAACAAGTATTAGCCCCAGATACGTAATTGATAGAACCAGATCGTATCGGGGCTCTGTGGGGAGAATTAGAGGGTGTTTCCCGGAATTCGATGAAACTTTGCAGGCGAATTGATGACTAAAGGACCCGACATAATGTCTCTTCACCCCCTCAACGAAAATGTACTTGCGACGCCCTTGGATACATCTACCGTGCACAACGCGAACCTTAGCTGATCGACGTGCTAACTATCCTTGCAAATGCTATATGAAATGCATTTCTAGGGATGCTGATCCACTTGTTTGACCTAATTGCCCTATGCATCATTTCATCAAAGCTTAGGATATCCGATCCATCCTCACGGCATCTGTTTGACTTCGTTGGATGTTTTACGATTGATACCTCGAAACGCTTTGGTCTCTTGTGGCACGCTTATTGCATAGCCATACGCTGTAACACAGGTTTTTGTAACCATTTTCACGCCGAGCCGAACGAAATCTGGAAGGTAAAAGCCAGTTAAAATTGGCAGGAGTTTTTTGGATGTTAGATAATGGTTTTAGAGGAGGAACAGAATCTTCAGCAAGAGACTCTGAGCGTGTTCCACCCTTCTAACAATAGTAACTATCAGTTACTATTTTCGTTCCAACCTCGTAAAAAGCTACTACGCTGACCGTTTCAACCTTTTCGAAATAGTAACTATTTGCTTACCATGCTCGGGAGCGTAGTAAGCGTGGTAACTAGGCATCACTGTAACGTGATTGGTCGGATTCGCCCGTTTCGTGATATTCTGCTGGAAAAAAAAAATTGTTCCAGCCTGAAGGCAAAAAGACAGAATTCCTGACACCATGCGTAGTAACTACGGTAAGTAGGGTGGAACACGCTCTCTGTATCCAGTGTTTTCTCCTTAAGGCTAGACTCCCAAACCAAGACCTTTTCCGATACGTTTGCTTTCCGTCCTGCTTTTTTCATTTCCGTGCATTACTGGCAGAGAGCTATGCCGTGCGGAAGCTTTGCGGATCTCGACAGACAGATCTTTTTAGACCCTACGTTGTGGCGGCGAGATCCCCCCCCCCTCCCCCACCATTTACGCCCCTGACTAGACGTGGGCCGACGTATGCGGTTTATTGTTTTTCAGTAAACGACTGTAATTATTCTCCTACAAATTCTCAATTGTTCCAACCTTCACTCTAGTTTACTGTTGTTTCAGAAGATGTTTTCTCCTATCAATTTGACCTGACATAGGGAAGCATCCAGAGGCGCTGTTGTGTGAGACGTCCACAAATTAAATACTTTTAAAGGACAACTGTTACTAGAAATTATGTTTTTACGATAAAATGATTCAGAAATTTCCAATAGCAGTACTTGCACCATGATATTACTGATTTTCTTGTCGGTCCTTGTCGACTCTTATAGAGTTCCCACTCTCGGAAGTGGAGGTTTGACAGAAAATCTGTGAAAACTGTTAAAAACTAGGAATGGCAGTTCGGCGAAGTTCGTACTGCTTGATTGGCGAGCTAGAATCGGCCGGAAAAGCGCTAAAAGGTGAAAACGAAACATGACAGGAATTTCTGTAGCTTATACTTCCTGAGGGGGGCTAATAATACTATAAAAGCCAGAATAAGTAAGATGGTTCCTTTAAGCTTGATACTCATGTAAGGCCTGTGCCGTTTTTGCCATAGGAAATAATCAAAACGCTTTTTCGGGGGCAAATTTTGAAAGCTGACAGTTATATCGTCGGGTAGGAGGGTCGAAAGGGGGGCTTTGTCGAAAGGCTTATTTTGGAACCTCCTACCAAAGAAGCTGCGGAACGACTTTCCGGCTGGTTTCCAGAATCCACGGGATGGAGGTGGAAGTCGTCACCCGCTGAAAATGTGAGTCGGTGAATTAAAGTCTTTCCCCTAAAAGCTCGATTAGCCATGGCGATAAAAAGAAAAGTACAATAAAAAAACACACTGAGACAGAGAAAAGAAACCACTATATTTCCGCTCCTTCCATCTTGAGGAAGCAGGAAGCTTATTTGATCCTCTATGTTGATATTTTTTGTTTTTAGTGTTAGGTTTGTTACTCCATATTTAGGGCGCTTCGCCCTCCTTTTGTTGAGATGGGTTATAAATAAATAGAATTGAATTGAATTGAACTGAAAACCGACAAAGGTCGCCAAAAATGTCTTTGACGTATTTCTCACCAAATTCTCTTCATAAATCGTTTCTCGTCTAAATTTGGGCTCTTGGCCATTTTGTGAAACGGCTCTAGAGTTTTTTTCGGGCGGCTAACATGGAATGGATTTGAGGCTAAATACTCGAAAATGTATTCGAGAATCCCTCAATTGTGTTCGAGGCAATTAATCGAATTCGAGAATAGACGAAAAGTCTTCGAGATTTTTTTTTAAGTCTACGAGAAAATGCAAAAAGTATTCGAGAAAAGATAAAAAATATTCGAGAATTTTTTTAAAGTGTTTGACATTTAGATGGAAATTAGGTACTCGAGAATGTGATAAATGTCTTCAAGAAGGACAAAAATGTATTTGAAAATCACAAAATGTATCCGAGAATTACAAATGTATTCGAGAATACGAATTTTCTGAATCAGTTACGGGAAAGTTTGTCTTCGAGAATGCCGAGAATTATTTGGTCATCGCAGGGTTTTGTCAGAACAGCCACGTTTGTTTGAGTGTCTGTGATAATGATTGCGATTGCGAAGTGCAAGTTAAGTATTGTACGTTAAAATTTGCAATTTTATCCAGACTTATTTTTACCTTTTGTAAAGTTCTCGAAATATTTCTTATTCTTCTTATATATTTTAGTTTACGGATTTGTTCGAGTACTTCTATGTGGCCATCGCAGGGTTTTGTCGAAATGATTGCGAAATGCACGTTAAGTATTATGCTTTAGAATTTGCTCTTCTTATCCGCAAGTTGTTTGGTCTTGTGTAAAGTTCTTTATTTTTTATTATAGTTATGTATCACAGTTATATATATTTCAGAAACGGATTTTTAAGAATAAGGAGAGCACATCACGGCCGGTGTAAAGCTTTAGTCAACCTTGTTTTTTGGTGTTTTTGTTGTTTTTTTCTGTTTCGTACTCTGTTGTACGCTTAATTTAGCGGGTTAAATAAGAGTAAACAGAATAGAGCAACGCATGACAAGTGTCTGAGATGTTACAATACTCACAACATTCATTAAAGATTAATTTTCCCTTATTGCTTAATGGGACAAGTAGCCAGTCACAGCACTGGAGCACTCATCACAAGTAGACAATTTACTCATTTATACTATGTTCATATAGTGAGTGTTTAAAACGGGGCCGAGCTAACGAGCTCGTATCCCTGCCGGCCCCCAGTGATCAAAATATATTGTCACGAAGTATTTTCGAAATAAAAGAACCTGAACCTGAACCTGAACAGCACTCTTGCCATTTTGGCCTAAGTGCTTCAGAAACTGCACATCGGCACCGGCGATCCCGTTAAAAGCAGCTCAAAGCCAAGTAAAAACATTTTAATGATTGTACTTATCGCAAATTGTCTCTAGCATTTTTTTGCAGAAGGTTAATAAAATGGCCTTTGATCGAATCCTGGAGGGGCTTGCGCCGTCACAATGGTAACAGAGGACAGGCACTAATAAATTAAAGCTGGTCCTCTGTAAACAGATAGCTCTTTGTTCTTTGAAAAGTCATCATGCAGCACCTGCTGTCAAGCTAAGAAATACCTTAAAGGACACCTCGCACTCATAGGGCTTCTGCTGAGATGTTTTGAGGCAGTTGACACCTTTACAACCAAGCTATTCTTACAGAAAACTAGACAAGGCTTCGGCTGTTTTTAGCCTCTTTCCATGTTCAAAACCGGTTTTCGAACGGAGACAATGCACCGGGAACAATGATCGGGGGCCTGACACGTCGCGTGAAGAGAAAATATCGTGACAAGCGTGATAATCAGTCTATTGTTAATAGAGGAGATAGAATACACATATCAAGTGGAGAATTTTGCGAACGAGTTTGGATGGAAATGCTACTGAAGTAGAATGAACTACTATCATGAGTACGACGTGTCGTTTAAAACCTCGAGAAGCTTTTCAGGCACGGTTATAAAGGAAGAAGAAGAAATGGATAATAAGAAGAACAGGTGCACTAGAACAGGTCTCCTGTCATTTGTAGTTGTTCGCACTGGCTAATGACATGCCATAGCTGCCGGAGGCACGACCGAGGGTGGGCACTCTAGTGGCTAAACTGCAGAAAACCCCGCCAAAGTTGAGACACTGTTGGGGAAACATGCGTCCCGATAAAGGTCAGAACTGAGGCTCCCTCGCAAGGGGCCAAAGTGGTAAACGGACAGGATTCCGAAATGGAACAAATGGAAAAAATAAAAAAAGGGGTAAAATATGTAAAATGTGAAAAGTATAGTCGGTGATCTTTCGTTTCAAGTTTGCTTGTCTATTTTCTAAAGTCAAAGTAGTCTACGTTAAATAAATGAAACTTCAAAGTAAAGTTTGTTTTTTGCTATATCACAAAAGGAGGTCCCGACTCTCGTTGCCTGCTTAGGGGCCTTGGACTGGTGGCGGAAAGGTTTCAGCTCTTCCGTGGCTTTGATTCTTTAAGGACATTATATGAGATGATGGTAGAGCCATACGTCGGCGGCTCCCAGAGATAAAACAAGAGCTGAAAGCTCATATGGCACTTGCAAGCATTTGCAGTAGGTAAAAAACAGCTAAGATTCTTGCTGTGTCGAGGAACAGACAATTGACCTTCCCGATTCATGAAAATGTATGGTTTAGAAAAAATATGCCATGCAATTTCCGGTTACAATGCGCAATTTAAGGGGGCTAGGAATTTGTTTTGTAAGCAAATGAACTGATACACGAATGATCATGGGCCCTTGGCTCACGAAAGCGTATCATTCGCTCGAAAGTATTTTTTTTTTTGCATTTTGCCGCTAAGATGCGCACTTTAAGGCGTTCGAACTGAATTTGGAAGCAAAATACTTGGGGCACAGATGATCATGAGCCCTTGGGGATCCTAAAAATGTTTAGTTTCTTAAAAGTGTTTTTCGAATTTGCGGTAACATTGTTGCTTTAAATATGTTGGAAAGTCAATTGGAAGCAAAAGCCTTGAGACAAAAATTATCACCGGCCCTTGGGAATCAGGAAAATGGATCTTTTGGTCAGAAGTATTTTTTCACTTTGCAGTTAAGAGACGCACTTTAAGGATGCTAAAACTCATATAGTTAAGGTACAGATGATCATGGGCCCTTGGGGGGTTATAAGATCAGAAACATGTCCTTTTGTCAACTGTGAAGTTTCCTTCTGATCCGACCAACCGTTCAAAAGTTACGCATGAAATTATGTTAGTCCGAATTCCAATTCCCTCCACTCCCCCGAAGATAGTCGGATCGGGGTAATGACTCCTTCCAAGTCAGCCTGGCCTAATTTCATCATCCAAGTGCATCTGTAAGTACCTTCACTCGCGATCAGTGGATTTGCGGAAAACCCTTTCCAAGACCCCCACAGTGCGCCGATCCGGTCCATCTTTGTCAAAAATGTATTTACAACTTGTCCTTGTTCTTCTCACCAAGCTTCATCCCGGTCCTTCCGCTCTAAACGTGTTCCGAGGTTTCCGATCCCCCTCCAATCCTTCGCTCCCCCCCCCAGAGTTATTGGATCCGGTCCGGACACGAAATGGTACATCTGTGACACGAGCCCTTTCCAACTGTCAAGTTACGTTTGTGTCCGATGCCCCGTTCGAAAGTTATGCTTGCATGAAGATCCCGAATTCCCCCCCCCCCCCCGATAATCGGATCGGGGAAATGACTTTTATTAAGTCAATCTGGTGGGGTCCCTTATAAGTCTGCCAAGTTTCATCATTCTAGCACATCTGGAAGTACCTAAACCCGTGATAACCGGAAATCCGGGACCCAGAATCCACACCACGACCCCCAACAGTGACTGGATCCGATCCGGTTACATCAACGATGTATCAAGGATATGTGCTTGTTCTTCCCACAAAGTTTCATCGCGATCCCTCCACTCTAAGCGTGTCACGATATTTCCGGTACCCTCCCTCAAAATCCTCCCGCAGTTGTCGGATCCGGTCCGGACGTAAATGGGACATGTGAGGCGTGTGTTCTTTCCACATATCAAGTTTCAATCAGATCCGATCACCCGTTCGAAAGTTACGCATGCCTCAATATTCCTTATTCCCCCTCCTTCCACTCCCCCCACGACGGTCGAATCTAGGAAGTGACTATTTCCAAGTCAGTTTGGTCGGGTCCCTGATATGCCTGCCAAGTTACATCATCCTAGCACATCTGGAAGTATCTTAACCCGTGATAACCGGAATTCCGGGATCCAGCCTCCACCCCCCCCCCCCATAGTGCCCGGATTTGATCCGGTTATGTCAGCGATGTATCTAGGATATGAGCTTGTTCTTCGCACCAAGTTTCATCCCGATCCCTCAACTCTAAGCGTGTCACGATATTTCCGGTACCCCCCTCCAACTCCCCCCAGAGTTGTCGGATCCGGTTCGGACGTAAACTGGGACACGTGAGGCATGTGTTCTTTCCACATATCAAGTTCCATTTAGATCCGATCACCCCTTCGAAAGTTACGCATGCCTCCAAATTCCGGATTCCCCCTCCCTCCACTCCCTCCACGATGGTGTAATCGGGGAAGTGACTATTTCCAAGTCAGTTTGGTCGGGTCCCTGATATGCCTGCTAAGTTTCATCAACCTAGCGCATCTGGAAGTACCCTAACTCGCGATCACCGGACCGACCGACCGATAGACGGACAGACCGACCGACGGAAAAGCGATCGGTATATGGCACTTGGCCGGAACGCAAGTGCCATAAAAAACACTAAGGAGTACCGCCAAGACCTGTTGTTTCCATGCTTCGAAAACGGGCCATCTTCGTAGCGCTGCCCGCTATGCTTGCGGTAATTTAAAGTGATACAAACTTGCGGGTTTGGAAAATTCTAGTAAAGCCAGGATGCCATCTGCACACACCAAAGAAACAGTGGAAGTTTTATATTGTGTTCATGTGTTCAAAATATGAAGTTATTGGGGCCAGCGCTGGTGCACGATTGTTGGAGTTTCAGCAGGGACGTTCACTAATCACTAGTGGTGCTAGTAGCGCGGCGTTTTGGGTGTGTGTCACTTTTTCCAAGTCTTGGCGCTACCTCCTAGCGTTATTTCGCTCTGGCGGCTCCCCAGACGTACCTGACCAACTGTACGGATATATTCACAATACTCATCATAAACTTAGATGGCGCTGGGAAACAAAACAACGCCGAGTTTAAAGCAGGAATGGGAAGCGAAAAAATTAGGTTTGTAATTGAAACGGGGGCAGACATTTTACCACTTGGGACCATGCAAAAATATACTGCTAAGGGAAGAGTGGTCCCTAATGTATCCTATGTGTGGTAGGGATGGAGAGTTCCGTTCCTTTAGTGTGCGAGTGCGATGGGTAAAAGATTGTCAGAGATGATTTTTTTTTCCTGTGAGTGAAAAATGTGCGTTTTACTTGAAGTTTTCGATGGAACGTCGAACGGTGTTCTCACATCAGTTAAAACTAAGATTCATATTGAAACAATACATAAGTGGGATAAGTCAGCTACGTTGCTTTGGTATGAACATATGAATATATATTTCCCAGTCAGCTTGGGCTTAAGGGGTATTTAACTAGGATAGTTTATTTGCCACGGGTCTCGCAATTTTTGTCCATTAAATTCGTTCAACATAAATATGTATGAGAACTGGAGCAAATCCCGACCCTTGAAGTTGTTTCCCTTAGCCTTTTACAGCCACTATTTCCGTGTCGATAAGGTGAGATAAATTGCCAAGCCCTGGTGTTTGTTATTGCGAAAATGTCATCAAGTGGGAAGTCGTTCGAGATAGTCCTAGGATTTCTAAGCGTGAGAGTAATTAAGCACGACATCGCATTTGGGCTTAATGTGAAGCCTGCTCGGAGACGGTCACTAATTGAAGACAAGCAATGACGGCGAAATTACTTTTGGTAGATAGAAAGCTATCCATGGATGGTACAAAAGCTTTGTCTTACCAAACAGGACCAGGTTAGAAGAATTCTTCAGTTTTACGTAAAATCCTTCACTTTACTACAAGATTGCTGCGTAAGCTGCGTTGTCGCTGTCGCGGCTGTCACGGTCGTATAAATACTCATTCAGCCCAAGCTGACTGCGAGTCATATTTGACAGTGCAAAACGGATACGTCAGCTGAATTTTTTTTCAAGTTCCTTTTCCATTTGACCGGCTTGAGCCTGAAGTGGACCCTTGTCAAGAAGGGCCGAAATGTAGCGTTTTGCACCGTCAGATATGACTCGCAGTCAGCCTGGGCTGAAGGAATATCTAGAGCTCTAATAAAATTCAGCTGACGTATCCGTTTTGCACTGTCAAACATAATCATACTGTTGCAGCCTACCCGATGAAAACGGTTATTTCTACACCAACAGCAAAAAGATTACATACAAATAATTTAACGTTATTGACGGAGGAAGTTCGACACTGAGCCTGAATTGCCGGCGATTCGTCATTATTCTGAGCTTGTAAGTTGTTTGAAACGTTTCGCCAAACCTCTCTGATTGTTTGGCCACAGTCTTGATGCAAAGTATGTTAAGAAATATGTCTTAAGGCTTGTATGTTCTACCACAAAAGAAGTTTCGTATCCCATTGGTCGGTTTTGTACATCAAGTCTGGCTTCTGCCTCGACTCGCTTCTATAAGCTGCTGGTGGTTTATGGTTAGTACAGCAAATTTTAACCCAGGCCTTTTTTCGTTGGGTAGGATGCACTGGATGCATTCTTATTACGGATTGCTAATGGTAATTTGAAAGCCAAAATGGCGGTGTTGACGACTAATCAGTCGTTTCGCTTTTTCTTTGGAGTTGGAAAAACAGCTCACTTTATATGGCACTTGCCCTTCGTCCAAGTGCCATGTAGTGACCGCAGTTTCTGTCCGTCTGTCGGTCGGTCTGTCGGTCCGAGTTTTGCTAGTTCGGGCACTTCCACATAAGCTAGGACGACGAAACTTGGCAGGCATATCAGCGAGCCGATAAGTAATTTAGAAATAGTCACTTCCCGATCCGAGCTTCGTGGGGGGAGTGGAAGGACGAGGGGGGATCCGGAACCTTGTGGTATTTGTAACTCTTGAACGGGTGGTCGGATCTTAATGAAACTTGATATTCGGAAAGACCTCGTGTCTCAGACGACCCAAGTAAATTCCGGACCAGATCCGGTGACTTCGGGGGGAGACCAAGGAGGGAAATTGAAATCTTGGGAAACGCTTAGAGTTCCCGCGAGTTCGGTGCTTCCTGATGTACTAGGGCGATGAAACTGGGCTGGCATATCTGAGACCCCGATAAACTGACTTGAGAATAGTCGTTTGCCTGACCCGACTATCGTGGGGGGGTGGAGGGATGGGAATTCTGGAATCTTGTGACATTCATAACTTTTGAACGGGCGATCGGATTTGAATGAAACTTGGCAAGTGGAAAGAGGTGTCGTCTCAGATGTAAAGCCCAGAACGGATCCAAAGCTTGTGGGGGTGGGATTTGAAGGGGGGCATCGGAGTTTTCGTTAAAGGCTGAAGCGTCGAGGGATCGGGATGTATTTTTTGGGGAAGAACGAGCATAAGCCCCAGATACGTTCTTGACTGAACCAGATCGTATCGGAGCTCTTTGGAGGGAGTCGGAGGGGGTTTTCCAGAATTCCGGCGATCGCGACGATAAAACTTGTCGGGCATCAGTGGCCCGACCAAATAGGATTGAGGACCTGACACAATGCTCTAGGAAAACTTCCGTTCCTGGATCCCACCATTTTTGGGACAGTTAAGGGAAGGGGAATCCGGAAATACTGACTTCCGTAGTTTGCGAACGGGTGGTCCGATTCGAGTGAAACTTTTTGGATGATCAGAACTAATGACCTGGATATGCAAAACATGTCTCCGAACCAAAAGCGGCAACAGCTGGGGGAGCTGGAGGGAGGGTCCGGAAACTTTGTGACATGCACAAAAACCAAACGAAATGGCCTAATGGGATGCAGGTTGGACAGTACCAAATTTATGCGGCCAAGTTTTTTATTTGGCGTCCGGACCGGATGCGCCCACGGTAGGGCGAGGAGGATGAAGCGGAAACTGGAAGTTTCCAGGTATGCTCCGATTCGAGTCAAACTTCAAGTACGAGAAGAAAAGATGTCACAGTTGCGAAGGCTTATGTGACCTAGTCGTACTCGCCACAGTGGGAGGAGTTGGAGGGGGAAATCTTATGGCTCCCATAGGGGTCAAACCAGTGGAGTGATTTGAATGAAACTTGGAAAGTAAAGAGACCATGTGCCCTCGATGACGTATTTTAGGTTCCGGACCGGATCCGAACATGGTGGGGGGGGGGGGGGGTCCCGAAGACTCGAGTGAAACTTGATAGCCAGTAAGAGAAGATGCTTTAGGTAATTTGTGTATGTGGCTGAGCCAGATTCGACTGTGGTAGGGGGAGTTTGAGGGGCACGGGTACTGGGAATAGTAAGGCACTCGTAGGGATCAAACTAGTGTGATGAAACATTTGCTCTAGATGATCCGAGACGACGGCGGAAATGCTCAGACGCGGGTGAAACTAGATATCCTATTTCTAGGTCCGATCCTAGGGGGGTTGGAGTGGGTATTTTGTGACGTTCTCATCTGCTTTCTTGCACCATCTACTCATAACAAGTGCCATATGCGTTCGTAGCTCTTGTTATCTCTTCTATCAGAATATACTTAACTATTTTGACTCTGTCGACAGATTTTTTTCACGACATTTTGTTTCATATATATTTTCATATGATTTGAGCATTTTATTTGATGCTGTTGTTGAAATTATGTAGGCCTACTAGTCTGAAAGATCGTTCACACCAGTATAAAGTTATTGTTCAAGAACTGCGGAACAATGGAGCAACGCATTTTCACACAGTTTTCAGAGATGTTTAATTGAAAAAGTATCTCAGCCCTGATCACTGTAGCCTACCTTTAATCTAGTTACCCACCACTTATTCACTTAAAGATTCTTGAAGAACCGATGAAAAAGCGTTACTCGTTGCTCCGCTATTCACGAGTAATCGATTTAATATAGTTGAATTTCCCTGTCAGATTTGTGGTACCTTTATGAACTTTTACCTGTGTTGTTTGCTTGACGAAAACAATTTACGAAAAATAAGTGGTCACCCAGTGAGCTACCTTCCGCGAGCTGGTCACTGGCCACTGAAAAGCCGCGTTTGTGTTGAGAATCAAATTATCCGCGTCATAGTAGAATTTTGCGTTGAAAGGACGGCCGTAGGTATTCTGAACGTCATGCTAGAGTAAATAGTGAAAAATAAAACACATCCTTAACACAATTCTTATAATGCAGTGTGTTCAGTTAAATGATACAAAAATAAATTGGCTTTTCAGTTAAACTTTAGTAAACGTTTGAAAAAAGAATTCTTCATTAGGCCAGTGTAGGCTGGAGGCAAATCCCCTGCTCCCATGTTATGCGTGAGCGTGATCTCAGCTGACTTCCTGAGCATATTCGCTTTTTCTTTCCTTTCACAAAGCCATTTGAGATTCCTCCACTCCTTGGACTCAGAATTGCTTCTTGGTGTGCTTCTTTAAAAACTTCTCTGAACCTTGGACTGAAAGGTACTGTTTTTGCCTGTAAGCAATCGAATGGAAATAATATATATCTCAAAAGAGCCAAGTGTTTCAGCTTTCTTCGAAGGAAATCAGATTCATGTATTTTATCTGCTGTTGATTTGTAATGTTCTTTTCTTCTGTTGGAATACTTCGGATAATTCTAAAAGTAATGCGAACTGTGCCGTAATTTTGCTGTTAGAGGGTACTAAAGTAACTAGTATATTTCTAAACGCGGAGAGAGGGAAAGAAAAGCAATAAAATGCTTGAAAAAGACACATTTTTAGGACCCCAAAACGTAAGTGACGGGGTACCTACGATTTCGTAAAAGTTGTCCGTCCGTCCGTCCGTTTGTCTGTCTGTTAGAACGATAAATCTCCAAGAGGTTGAGATATTTTATTCCAACCTGGCATGAGGACTCTTTGGGTCAAACAGTACAGGTACAGGTACAGGTCAATTTCAAAGATGAGATCTGTTGCCCTACATTTGGGGTTTGGGGAGGGGTTTCAAATTAAGGTGCGAATTTTTTTTTTCTAAAGCAAATAAGACAGTTGATTAAGGGGTAAGGAGACATGCTGAATCCGAATATGCAAATTATTTTCTCACCGGACAAGTAGTTCGCCTGGAATCTGGCCAAAACCGAAAAGCTTGTAAAAAGTAAAAGTTTAATCTGAAGTTGATGAGAGGTTAGATGAAGGGGTAAGGAGACATGGTGAACCCGAATATGGAAATTATGTTCTCGTCGGACAGATAGTTAACCCGGAATCCGGCCAAAGCCGGAAAATTTATCGAAAGTAAACGTTTAATCTGAGGTTATTAAGGTTAGATTTAAGGATAAGGATATATGCTGAATCCGAATATGAAAATTATTTTCTCATCCGACAAGTAGTTCGCCCGGAATCCGGCCGAACCCGGAAAATTTGTTAAATGTAAAGGTTTTATTTGAATCTCATTAAATGTTCGATTCAGTGATGAGAAGACGTACGTACAGTTCGCTTGGAATTCGGGAGAAACAGGAAAATTTGTTCAAAGTAATTTTTTATCTGAAGTTAATTAGATGTTCGGTGTTGGGGTAAGAAGACATGCTGAACTCGTTTTTGATCGTCGGTTTTTGCCAGACAAGTAGTTCTCCGGGAATCCGGCTGAAACCGGAAATTTGGCAGAATTAAGGCAGGAAGTTTTGATCAGTTTCGACAAAGTAGATACGACGTAGGATATATGGGTAAATACACATGCTGAACCATATCTGAACTTCGTCTTCTTAGATGATTACCATTGGCCTTAATCTCTCAAAGTCTGGATTAAATATTAAACTTGTGGGATCCCATCGAAACCTTTGGTCTTGTTGGTATTGATGGAGATAAATATTCCTTGAGCCCAAGCTGACTTTGAATAATTGATGGAGAACTCCCAAAAGGGTAACACATTCATCTTGATTTTGGAACTTCGCAGTTAGCAAGTGGATATGGCATAATTTTTACTAATGGAGCAGGTGCTTCACATATTCAAAATACTGAGAAAGAGCAACAGATTAAAAAAAATGCGGTGTGTTGCTTGAACTGGCTATTATTTTAATTAAATTATCATTTCCACTCATAAATGTGCATGTATCTCTGCTATGTCTGGACTCCGTCGCAATCTCTCCGTGCAGTTCCAGGCAGAAGCACCTCTGCTGTAGTTCAAAGGACAAATGGGCCGCTACACCTTCATTTGGTCACGATTCACCAGAAACTCGGTCTAAACAGCATGACTTGACTTACTTTGACTTATGTCTCCTGCCGGGCGTCGGTCAGCGTAGAGAGTGAATGTCTGCCTCCTCCAACTGGCGCGATCAGTAGCTAGCGCTGGTGCGTCGCGGATATCAATATTTGCCAGCTTCAAGTATTTGGAAAGACTATCGGACCATCGCTGTTTCGGTCTGCCACGGGGTCATTTCTAGCCGGCTTCTGCGGGGTTGAAGTCCAGCGCGGTTTTCGCAGGTAGGTGTGATGGCATTCTGAGGAGGTGACCGTACCATCGAGGGTGCGCTGTGTAATTTGGGTGGAGAACAATGTCTGCTGCTAAACAGCATGGGTCACGCTTAAATTTCGTACATTTCACAAAGTCTGCGTTGCGT
The DNA here is from genome assembly GCA_030848855.1 of Branchinecta sandiegonensis. Lineage (NCBI taxonomy): Eukaryota > Metazoa > Arthropoda > Branchiopoda > Anostraca > Branchinectidae > Branchinecta > Branchinecta sandiegonensis. The sequence continues at coordinate 7,342,088 of JAUPMV010000011.1, forward strand.
CTTTTCGTTTATTTATGACACATTTGAATAACATAGTAAAAATAAACTTCAACATTGAGCTCTTCGAAGAGGTTGCATACCGTCAAGTAATATAATAGAAAAGTAAGTGTGGATACACCTCTGCGTACTACCTGCTGTGACCTCTAAGGGCTCAATCGAGTTCAAAGTAGGTTCAAGCAGAGACACGTCCAGCTAGTCTAACAGTCTAGTATAAAAAAAATAAGAAAGAATCATCGAAATCTGCGTTGACGACTTTTCATATGGGCCCTTTTTCCTAACAGTAGCCTTCTAAAAGCCTGACGGAACTCAGGGCTAAAAATCGTGTAAATAATTGGGTTGAGGGTGGAATTAAAATACCCCAGCCACAAGAACACACTCAGCATTGTATCGTTTAAATTGCAATCGTCTGGGCAAAGGGGCATGAGTATAGCACAGACAAAAAAGGGCAACCAGCAAACAACAAAAGCACCAGTAACGATGGCCAGGGTTTTGGCCGCCTTCCTTTCCCTCTTTGCTTCCATCGTTTCTTTCCGGTCTTTGTGCTTTTTCTTCGGTCGGCTTATTGTTTCAACTGGTTTGATGGTTCCATTTCCGACTGAAAGATCAAACAAGGCGATTACCGTCACAATTTCGTTTCTGGACCCTTCGGGATATTGTTTACACAGGACCTATAAGGAAGATGCCCTTTCAGTCTACGAGCCGGCTGGACTTTCATAATATTCCGGGCTAGTGAACAATTTAAACGATTTGGTTTGTTATCCTCCCATTTTCGAACCCGTCAGATATGGGATAGATCTTTTTTCCGGTCCTCCGGTTACAGCGACGTAGATCAAACAAAGGCGGATAAATATATTCCTATCCTAATCTCATTTCCGAATCCGTTCCTGACACCGTGGACATAGTATTCATGAGAAAGGTTAAACCAAGAAGATTCGATTTCACAGATTTCGATGTCACAGTTTATTGTGCCCATTGCAACCTGTTTCTAGCGCTTTGCAGAAGGCATCAATTCGCTCTGCCGTTGTGGCACACTATTGTTTTGTCGAGGTCGAACAGAAAAGTGAATAAAATTAACGGATCGACTAAGAAGAGGCACGGCACGGCATGGTGCAGGAGGCACGCCTACCAAAAAGAGGCACAACGCACTGAAAGAAGGCACACTTGCACCAGGAGGAACGCACTGTCTACAACTTCTTTTAGGACACACGTTCTGGCGTGCCTCTTATTGAGAGCTATGTCTTCTTTTCGTTCTTGAGCATGCTCGCGTGCCTTTTGGGGGTTTTCGAGCTTGTTCGCGTGAAAAAAGGGGGCAGGTTCTTTCCCTGTTCAGCATGTTCTCGTGTTCTTGCGTGCCTTGTTTTAGTTCTCGAGCTTTTTCACGCGAGCTTGTGACCAGTATTCGACGTGTGCCTTTAGTTAGTTCTTGAGCTTTTTTGCGGGAATTTGGGCTTCTACAAGTGCCTTCTTTTAGGCTTCGAGTATGACGAGCCTTTTTAATATCTATTTTTTGTATCTCTTGCCGTGGTACATTGCAGCTATGCTAGGAGAAGGCATGAAACGGTACATTATGAATTCCAGAGCCTAAAAGAAGGCACGCCAAACACGGGTCCTGCCCCTTTTTGCGCAACTGCACAGTTTAAGGAGGATTGCTTACGCCACAAAACCCTACTAAAACGACGAAATTTAAATGTGTTAATTGCCGACCCCTGACTAGGCACTAAATTGTTTATTGGTAACTCCGGAGCCTAAAAAATACGCAAGTTGTAGAAGCCTCATTATTCACACAAACAAGCTCGAAGACTAAGAAAAGACATGCCTAGAACACGGGTATTGCCCTTTCTTCACTCGAACAAGCTCGAGATCTAAAAAGGCACGCGATCATGCTCAAAAACGAAAAATAGGCATGCGTCCTAAAAAAAGGCACGCCAGAAATGTGGTTCTAAAAGAAGGTGTAGACGGCGCGTGCCTCCTGATGCAAATATACCTTCTTTTAGTGTGCCGTGCCTCTTTCTCGTACGCGTGCCTCTTTTTGGTAGGCGTGCCTCCTGCACCATACCGTGCCTCTTTTTAGTTGATCCCGTCAGATTAATTCCGGTGTGCTTTAAGTCTTTGTCGCGGCACAACTGTGGGCCACACGCTTCTGACTGTAGCGCAAAGCCGACTGTGTGCCACTCAGTCAAGCCACAAGTTAAAAATGGCGGAAAGCCATTTGTCTGAAAAGAGAGATGACTGAAAAGAAAAAGAAACCCAGATAAAATCTCAGTAAATTGAACTTTATGTTTACGTCCTTACCATTCTTCGCCAGAAAGATACTCAATTCTGTTTCTATATGCTTGATAAAAACGTTAATTTTGTTTTTCAGACTTTATCTTGCTGCTAAATTTGAATTTCAGCCAGATTCGTGCCACAGAATCGAAAACCACATCGACACGGGTTTGTCGAGTTCAAGCCACCAAGGTACTATTTTCCAGCCACAAACGAGCAACAAACACTCAGTGGGATCGCGGAAAAATTCCTTCAGTCCCGATCGGGTAAGCCATCTAGCCACATGTCAATCACTGTCTCCAGGGTCTTGTGTCAATATTTGTGTTCGCGGCCTGATATTTATGTCCAACTTCCCCTAAACAAGAGCTGAAAGCTCATATGGCCCTTGTAAGCTCGCTAGCATGAGTTTCAGCTTTAGGGTTGCGGTTGGGTCCTGAGAACCGAGGTCTTTCCAAATATCAAGTTTCATTAAGATCCAATTCCCCATTCAAAGTTATAAACACGTAAATATTCCGGATTCTCCCTCCCTCCACTCCCCCCGCGGTGATCAGATCGGTCAAGTGACTATTTCCAACTTAGTCTGGTCCCAAAAGGATCATGTGCTAATGGCGATCGTGAAAAAGTAAATTTTGCTTAAAAGTATTTTTTGTACTTTGCGGGTAAGATGAGTTCTTTAAGGGATGGTCGGATCGGAGAGTGACGATGTCTGAACCAATGATGTCAAGGTTCTAATACTCCAGCATAGTTTTGTCGTCCTAGCACATCTGGAAGTACCTTAACTCACGATCACCAGAATTCCGGACGCTCCCTGCAGCTCCCCCCCTCGATACCCGAAATACGGTCCGATTCTGTCACTGATGCACCTAGGACTTGTGCCTGTACTTCCCACCAAGTTTCATCATGAGCGCTCCACTCAATGCGTGTCACAAGATGTCCGGTTCTCCCCTCAGACCCCCCCCCCCCCCCAGTTCATCGGATCCGGTCCGGACTTGAAATGGGATATGCTGAGACATGAGGTCTTTCAAGATATCAAGTTTCATTAAGATCCGATTACCCATTCGAAAGTTATGCATGCTACTAATTTCCGGATTCCGCCGTCTCCCCCTCCCCCCACGATAGTCAGATCAGGCAAGTGACCGTTTCCAATTTAATCTGGTTGGGCCCCTGAGACACCTGCCAAGTTTTATCGTCCTAGCCCACCTGGAAGTACATTAACTATGGATCGCGGGAATTCCGGACCCCCCCCCCCTCCAACTCCCCCAACAGTGTCCGAATCCGGTCCAGTCCTGTCAGTGATGTATCAAGAGTGTATGCTTGTTCTTCGCACCCAGTTTCATCCCTATCGAGCAAGTGACTATTTCCAAGTTAGTTTGGTCGGGTCCCTCTTACGCCTGCCAAGTTTTATCGTCCTAGCCCACCTGGAAGTACATTAACTACGGATCGCCAGAATTCACCCCCCTCCAGCTCCCCCCACAGTGTCCAAATCCGGTCCAGTTCTGTCAGTGATGTATCTAGAGTATGTGCTTGTTCTTACCACCAAGTTTCATCCCGATCGCTCCACTCTGAGAGTTTCACATGATTTCCGGTTCCCCCCTCCGACTTCCCCCCCCCCCAGATTCATCGGATCCGGTCCGGACTTGAAATGAGACATCTGAGACACGAGATCTTTCCAGATATCAAGTTTCATTAAGATCCGATCTCCCGTTCGAAAGTTATGAATGTCCCTATTTTCCAGATTCCACCACCTCCCCCTCCCCCCACGATGGTCGGATCGGGCAAGTGACTATTTCCAACTTAGTCTGGTCGGGTCCCTAATATGCCTGCCAAGTTTCATCGTCCTAGCACATCTGGAAGTACCCTAACTCGCGATCACCGGACTAACCGACCGACCGACAGACCGACAGACGGAAAAGTGATCGGTTTATGGCACTTGGCCGGAAGGCAAGTGCCATAAAAAAAATAGAAAGTTTTTTATAAACGTTCTGACCAACTAAGGGATATAGGAAGTTTAACTTTTTTATCCTAAATTCCATGGGTATGATAATAATAATTGTTAGAAAAGCCAAATACGGCCCCGCATCAGACGTCTGCACACACCAAGGAAACAATGGAGGCTGTATCATTTCATATACCGATCACTTTTCCGTCGGTCAGTCCGGTGACCGCGAGTTAGGGTACTTCCAGATGTGCTAGGACGATGAAACTTGGCGGGCATATTATGGACCCGATCATACTAGCCTGGAAATAGCTTGGAAAAAACGCTTAAAGTGGAGCTATCAGGATGAAACTTGGTGAGAAGAACAAGCACAAGCACTAGATACATCATTAACAGTGCTGGATTAGATTTGGATACTTTGGGGAGAGTTGGGGGGTCCGGAATTCCGGTGGTCCGGAGTTAAGGTACTTCCAGATGGGCTAGGGCGATGAAACTTGGCAGGCGTATCAGAGACCCGACCAGATTAACTTGGAAATGGTCAGTTCCCCAAAGTCGCCATTGTGGGGGAGTGGTGGGAGGGGGAATCCGGAATCTTGAGGTTTGTATAACGGGTGATCAGATATTAATGAAACTTGATATTTGGAACGACCTCGTATCTCAGATGTCCCATCATTGACAGAACTGGATTCGGATTTACGCACTGTGGGGGTGATCCGGAGTAAAGGTACTTCAAGGACGATGAAACTTGGCAGGCACATCAGAGATCCGACCAGGTTATCTCGGGTATTTGAAACTTGATATTTGTAAAGACCTCGTATCTCAGATGTCACATTTCAAGTCCAGACAGGATCCGATGGATGTGGGGGGGGGGGGGGGGAGAACCGGAAATTGTATGACACGCTTAGAGTTGAGCGATCGGAAAGAAACTTGGTGCAGAGAACAAGCACAAGAACTAGGTATATCAATGAGAGAACCGGACTGGATTCGGGCACTGTATGCGGAGTTGGTCGGGGGTCCGAAATTCCGATGATTGCGATTTGAAGTACTTCCAGATGTGCTACGACGACGAAACTTGGCTGGAACATTAGAGAATTGACAAAATTGGCTTAGAAATTGTCACTTCCTAGATCCTACCATCCCTTAAAGTGCGCATCTTAACCGCAAAGTGAAAAGAATACTTTTGACCAAACTATACATATCATCGTCCCCGAGTTCGATGATCATTTATGCCACAGTGGTTTTGCTTACAAATGGATTTCTAGTAGCCTTAAAGCGCAAATCTGAACCGAAAAGTGAAAAAATACTTTTGACCAAACGATACATATTTACGATCCCCAAGGGCCTATGATCGTCTTAGCCTCAAGGGTTTTGTTTAAATGTGCATTCCTTAAAATAGAAACAAATACTTTTGAGCAAATTTTACTTTTTCGTGGCCCAATTAACGACCCCATCATAATTTTTTCCTCAGGGGTTCTGCTGACAGATTAATCTCTAGGGCCCCTAAAGTGCGCGACATCACAGCCAAGTGCAAAAATAAAATACTTTTGAACCAAACGATACATTCTCATGATTTCCAAGGGCCCATCATCAGTCTTATCTCAATGGTTTTGCTTAGAAATGATCAGAACAAACTTACGAATTGCAAATTTCAACTTTCATCCTCAGACTTAGCCTTACAAGTGTAATATTAGCGTCTAGCTCTTGTTTGCTATATCCAGGATATGAAGTTATCTGAGCCAGTGCTGGTCAGAGCAAAATAACACTAGGGAGTAGCGTCAAGACCTATGCTTTCCTTGCTTCCCAAACGGGCCATACTCATAGCGCAGCCCACAACGCTTGCGGAATTGAAAGCGAGAAAAACTTGCGGGTTTAGAAATTTCTTGTAAAGCTAAGATGCCATCTGCAGACATCGAGGAAACTGGGGAGGTTGTATCTTTTTCTCGCTCTGTTCAGAATATGAAGATAATGGAGCCGCAGTGCCGGTGCACGACCGATCGAGTTTCAGTAGGGACGTTCACTATCGCTAGTGGTGCTGGTGCCGCTGCTGTTCGAGTGTGTGTCACTTATTTCAATTCTTGGCGCTACTCTCTAGTGTTATTCTGCTCTGGTGCTGGTGAACGGCTGAATGAGTTTCAGTAGGGATGTTCTATATCGCTAGTGGTGCTAGTATCGCTGCTATTCGAGTGTACAATTTTGCCAAGTCCTAGGCGCTATTCCTTTGTGTTATTTTGCTCTGTTCTGCACATCCAGCGTTGAAGCTGTTGACAAAAAGTGTTTTATGCTGCACATATGTGCCAAGAAGTTCTAAAGTGTTTGTCGCAGACACAGAATTGTGTGCCACACACATTTGACCCACAATTTGAACCTCGCGGAAACGCCATTTTTTCTGTGTTTCAGTCTCCTGTCTATGTACTTGATAAAGTAGCTAAGTTCATTATTTGTAAATGAATTTGCTGCTAAATTTGAACTTTCCGCAAAAAAGAGCCACATTATCGAAAAAGCTCAACACATCCTCTTCGACAGCCCGTCAAACGCCGTGGAAAATCAAAAACTCTTAGCACTCTGCCGAAATTCAAGACTGTCATTCAGCAACAGATAACTGACCGTCCCCCCCCCCCCCCACTCCCGATACAGAAAGAAGTACGAAGTATAAACAGATGATGAAAATTGTACTATCGCACGACGTCCAGCAACAGTCAGATGAGAAGAAGAAAATAAAGGCGGAAAGGGATTGATTCCAAGCCAGATCCAGATCCAATTGAAGTTGAAGGAAGGAACCCGATGAAAAGTTTGTAGCCTGCGTAGTTGTATGATAGTTGTACGAAAGTATTGCATGTATTGATATGTAATAGTAAAGAAGGCTTACCGACGAAACGTGCGATTTCCTTCAAGACTCTCGGAGAAGCTTATCCTGACCTTGAGATTTGATCGGATCGAGTTGTCTTAGCGGCTTACCGACGAAACTTCCCCATGACAAAACGTCCCCTGGCGAAACGTCCCCGTGACAAAACGTCCCCGTGACAAAACGTCCCCGTGACAAAACGTCCCCGTGTCAAAATGTCCCCGTGACAAAACATCCCCGTGACAAAATCACGGGATCGAGTTGTCTTAGCGGCTTACCGACGAAACGTCCCCATGACAAAACGTCCCCTGGCGAAACGTCCCCGTGACAAAACGTCCCCGTGACAAAACGTCCCCGTGACAAAACGTCCCCGTGACAAAACGTCCCCGTGTCAAAATGTCCCCGTGACAAAACATCCCCGTGACAAAACGTCCCCATGACAAAACGTCCCCACGACAAAACGTCCCCAAGCATAGATTTTTAAGTTCGCCTCAATCTTCAGGTGCATGATAGAGGTAAAATAACTTCAGAGTGTGCATTACGGATGTGGGAACATTCCTTATAAGCAGGAAAGATCTGACGTAGAACCGGTTGCTCCATAAATCTTTTGTTATCAGTTAAAATATGTACTGTAAAATGCCTTGCAATTGACTCGTAACTGATCAGTTCTAGGTGATTTGAAGCAACATGCACAATCTGAAGAGCACCAATATGCTCCTCGGAGAAAGGGGAAGCCCGCTGTGGCTCAAAGAGAGTCAAACAAGGAAAATGCAAATATAAGCGTAGTGCCGTTATGCTGGATAAAAATGACATGGGAAGCGAGGAAACGAAAGCGGATGGAACGATTAGTTAGCTAGAGAGACATAGTAAATCTAGGTTATACTGGTTTGATCCTTTAATAAAATCTTTTAATAATAAACATCACCAAACTAAATCTACTCTACCCCTACAGCCGGTAGCAACACTTTGTTTGTTTCTTGAGTATCGGTTAAATGCTGAAGTAGTCAATCCATCGTGGTTTTCGAAAGTTTATGTTCCAAAAGCATATTTTGTCTGAACTGATGACGCAGTCAGTATAGTCTCATAGGCCTAGCTATCCCTCAGAGATGAAAAAAAAAAATCTATAGCCGGGGACGTTTCGCCATGGGGACGTTTCGCCACGGGGACGTTTTGTCCTGTTGACGTTTTGTCATGGGGACGTTTTGTCACGGGGACGTTTCGAATGGGGACGTTTTGCCGACAACCCAGTAAAGAACACTGTCATTTAATGTGCTTCAAACCGGGCAATCTTAAGCGGTACTATCCAGTAGCATCCTGTCTTGCTACAGTAGCATCCAGTCTTGCTAAGAGTAGCATGCAGTTACACGGTAGCCTTGACATAGAAGCATATAGTAGCATCAGTTCTTACTGCATGCTACTTTTTCGTACAGCTTCATATTACTATTGTGCGATAAATTTTTCATCGGTAAGGACCTCGACAGTTGAAGAGCGGAGTGCATCAACCAAGGTGAAAACTCAACTTTTCATACTTTCGAGATGATCGCATTCAAAGTTTGGAAAGTTTTTGCTCCTATCATTGTTTCTATCATGCTTAGAAGATTTCAGTAAGGAGAGATCTCACGAAAATTTGAATGTCACAGAGAGAAAGTGCGCAAAAAGTTGTGTCAAGAACTTCTCCTAACCCAATTTGTAAAAAAGGCGAGTTGTCACCTTGGTGCACTGATCTCTTTTGTTGTTTGTAAAATTGAAGCCACACAAATCTCGTTGGTCGCAGAACACGCTTGTAGGCCACAAACAACCACAGAAACACCCTTCTAGAGCCCAAACACTGTGAGATCAGGGTAAAACGGCTTAAGCAGAGTGCGGACTTGTCAATGAATTCGAAACAGACAAGAAATGAGAATCTGTAACCGAACACAAAGTTTGCTCCTTTCCACTCAAGTTCAGCAGCAGGTAATGCCCCTATTTACCCATCTTTTTTGTATTTTTTCTCTCTTTAATTTTTTTTCTTCACTATTTCCTTCCCTTTCTTTTTCTTTCTTCTCAGTGTATTTTGCTTCTTTTTTTGCCGTTAATATTTTTTCTGTAAGTGTAGTTTATTTATGCTTGTAGTGTGATGTATAACTATTGTGATGTGAATATTTTCAATATAGGTTAGTGTGTAGGTAGTGGATCCCCAACAAGATAGCTTCAGGGGGTCTTGTTTCTTGCCTTTTATTTACGTTCTGTAGTATGTATAGTGTGAATAAACGATCGCTTTATAAATGTGCTAAATGATTGTACTGTGTATGTCTTTTACGCCAACAAACCCGTTATCTCTTTACTCTGTGATCTCGCCTGACTGACATATTGTCCTTATTGGTTGACGCCTTGCTCGGAAAAGACCTGGATCTTTTTTATATGTCGGTACTTTTTGTTGCCTGGTTATCAACAGATTGTCCCCCTCTGCACCCGAATCGATAAGCGAGCCGCGGGAAATCAGTCATGAAACCGACAAAGATTCCGCCGCGTCTATTTCTTTCTCAGAGCGACTTGACATCTCTTTAGGGAATAATAATAATCCTTTGCTTTTCCCCTTGGATGGTGAGATTGCGGAACTAGAAGTAAAAGCAATGCCCTAGAGCAATAGGGGGGGGGGGGAGGGGGGGGGATAATTATTTTACGTGGGAAGTAATCCAAAGAGCAAGGAGAACTAAGTGTGAATTGCAATGAGGTCTTTGATGCTTAGGAAGAAATAATCGGGAGATCGCACGTTCTAGCGAATTGAAATGCGCCTAAAGTCCTCTTGTATTCATCTTGGCCCTCCGCAGTGAGGATTACTTTAATCCGCATTTCGAATGAAAAAGGGAAACAAGAAAACTTAAAGTTCCTACAATAATGCGTCATTTAGGGGGGGGGGGGGCAGCTGCTCTCCCTGGCTTTCCAAGGAGGCTAAGAGGTACCCATGAAAAGCCAGTGTAAAACCTAGCTGACGAGAAGCAATACCAAATATGTATCTGCCCTTGATACGAAATATCTGTTTGTGAATAAATTGTTTCCTGTTCATTCATATGTTGATAATCATTGAAGAATATTTGGCATCACGCTAATGAATGCGAAGGGGTCCGGGACTACTCCACCCCCCTTTGGTTTCCATGAAATGGCACCTCTGTGTTCAGTAGCTGCTGATTATAGCGTTCAGACAAGGACTGATTGGATTGTTCTGGTATAGACCTGTGGCATTCCAAGAAAAAATCGACTATTTATACCAAAAATCGCGGCGCTTCGCAACTTTGGGGGGGGGGGGCGTCCGCCCTCCATACGTGACGCCCCTGCCGGCTGATTCTGGCAATTTCGTACCATACAGAGCCAGATCACTTCCAAGATTATTTTGGGGTTTGGTCTTGGTCTGAGAGTTGGAAAAGAAGGTAATCGGGGAGTTGGTGAGAGTCGCGGACTGCACTTTGACACTCTTTCACCAGTATTTACATGGGAGCCTGACGTCTCAGACCCTTTACAGTAATGGATCATCCGCGGATAAACATTACTGAAGTACTGCAGAAGCTAAGACGGGTTGTCGACGAAACGTCCCCTTTCGAAACGCCCCCGATGAAACGTCCCCGCGACAAAACGTCCCCGATCGAAACGTCCCCTGGCGAAACGTCCCCATGGCGAAACGTCCCCGGCTATAGATTTTTTTTAGGGATAGCTTGGCCGATGAGATTACTGATTGCGTCATCCAACCACGATGGGTTGACTACTTCAGCATTTAACCGATAGTCAAGAAACAAACCAAAGTGTTGCTCCCGCTATAGCCATTTCTTAAAGCAAGCGCAAAGATGTAGTAGTTTGTAAGTTTTCGTTTTATCTTTTATTTAATTGGTTTATTTGTGTATTAGTTTACGCTGCGATAGAACTCACTGATCTCGCTTTTGTTGGATATTTAATTTGGTGATATTCATTATCAAAGGATTTTATGAAAGGAACAAATCCGTCTAACCTAGATTTACTATGTCTCTATCTTACTAATCGTTCCATCCGCTTTCGTTTCTTCGCTTTCATGTCATTTTTATGTAGCATGAAGGCACTACGCTTATTTTTATGTTTTCCTTGCTTTTGAGCCAAAGCGGGCTTCCCTTTTCTCTGAGGAGCTTATTGGTCTCCTCAGACTGTGCATATTGCTTCAAACAACCTAGAACTGATCAGTTACGCGTCAATTGCAAGGCATCTTACACTACATAGATAGATAGATAGATAGATTTATTAATTGCTAAGCAGCCCAAGGGCCATGGCAACAAGAAATCACAAAAAAATATCACATACTAGAAGAAAACGCACAAAACAAAATAAGAACACAAAAAAGAGAAAAAGCTCCTCCTTAATCTTAATCTTTCTCTTCTCTAATAACCATTTTCAGTATTTCTTTGTTATTTCCCTAATCCAAAAATCTGCTTCTATGTTCCATCGCTGTCCTCAGGAATCGCCCCAATCTCTTAATCGTAGTAAAACATTCATTCCTAACAACTCTAATTAACCATTCTTCATCAAACTCACTCACACCGTACTGTTCTTTCCTCCATCCACTCAGCTCCATGCACTCGCAAACCATGTGAACCAAACTCTCATTCTCGCATCCACACATCGGACAGAAGTAAGGACCGGATTTCTGCCTAAAATTACCAATATAATGTCTTCTAGCACCAATTGGCAGGGTGTCCGCCAACATTTCAATAATTATTCTTAATTCCTCCCGCTTAAGACCCGCTTTAAACATTATACTCTCACCCCACGTCTCCCTTACCGCGGCATAAAGCCTCAGGGATTCGGATTGATCCTTTTGGACGTGCCAAACCTGTATTTCCTGGCTCTTAAGTATTTCCTGTACTAGCTTGCTAACTCCTTCCTCATTTCCTACTCCATTATTCCACATTTCACCAATTCCACAATCATCCAATATCTTTTTTACCAAATAAGGCCACGAATTAGACGAATCATCTTTCAACGTATGCTGATTTATGATGAAGTATGCTGATTTTATTATTCTAACACGTGGCAAACTAACAATCTTTTCCCAAAGTCTAACCATATTCACTAATCTTACATTTCTCAACGATGTTAGACCTAACTCACCCTTAATCACTACACTATTTGTAAATTTACTAACCCCTAGCCACCTTTTAAAATACCCTAACTGCAAAACTTCTATTTTATCTATTTTCTCATAACCCCATACTTCAGACCCGTAATGCATTACCCCAACTACCTTAGACCTAAATATTTCTTTATGGGCCTGGAGATTCCTAATTTCCTTCAGTTCACTCCTCAAAATCAAATTTGAACACAATCTTCCTTTCTCTACGCTCTTTTCAATATGTTTACTAAATGTCTTACCTTTAGCTCTAAACCTTATTCCTAAATACGTCCAGTCTTCTTTCACTTCAATTTCTCTACCTGCGTATTTGAACTTATCCTCGGACCTCAAATTCCCTCCTTTCCTAAATACTAACACTACCGTCTTACCTGTGTTTAGCTCCAGTTTCTTGCATTCCAAATACACCCTTAACAAATCAAGTAAAACCTGCAAATTATTTCCACTATCACTTACCAAAACAATATCATCAGCGAAAAGGAGCATACATAACACAGATAAGTCTAATGAAACTTTAGGTGCTCCTTGTTTTAACATGAACTCAACAACGTCATTAATAAAAACTCCGAACAGTTTTGGCGACAGAATACATCCTTGTTTGTTTTAACTGAAAACAATACACTTATGAAGCAACCGGTCCCAAGTCCGATCTTTCCTGCTTATAAGGAATGTTCCCACATCTGTAATGCACACTCTGAAGTTGTTTCACCTCGATCATGCACCTTAAGATCGAGACGAACTTAAAAATCTATGCTTGGGGACGTTTTGCCATGGGGACGTTTTCGACACAGGGAAGTTTTGTCGTGGGGACGTTTTGTCACGGGGATGTTTTGTCACGGGGACGTTTCGCAAGGGGACGTTTTGTCATGGGGAAGTTTCGTCGGTAAGCCGCTAAGACAACTCGATCCAAGCAAATCTCAAGGTCCGGATAAACTTCATCCGAGAGTCTTGAAGGAAAACGCAAGTGTCATAACCGAACCGCTGACTGCCATCTTCAACAATTCGCTGGGAATTGCTGCAAGTGCCCTCTTTGGAAGAAAGCAACTGTCAGTCCAGTATTCAAAGCAGGAAAGAGCAGCAATCCTTCAAACTACCGGCCTATCAATTTCCCATGCATCCCCCTATAAGATAATGGAATCCATCATCGCGGACCACTTAACAGAGCAACTCCCAAGCAGAAAAATCCTCACGAAAAAGCATTAGGCTACGGATTTTTGAAAACGAGAGGTGCTGAATCCTAATCACTCACTGCCGTAGAATACTGGAGGTTCAAAATAGATAAAGACTACCAGATTGGCCTAATTTATTTGGACATATAACACATTCGACATATTCGACGAAGTTCCGCATCAGCGTCTGGTCCACAAGCTCAGAAAGTATGGGCTAGGATCATTGGACACCCCCAATAGCTTACTATCTTGGATCCAAAGCTTCATTTGCGGAAGATCTCAGTCAACTGTCGTCGACGGTACCGCCAACAACACAGACGCGGATATCCTCGCTGGACTTCATCAAGGTTCTGTTCTAGGCCCTTTATTATCCAACCTGTACATCAAAGACCTTGTAGACGGGATAGATTCTACTATTCTGCTGTATGCTGATGACACGAAGCCATACCGAGTAATCAAATCCCCTGAAGACTCACTGCAACTACAGGTTGATCTAGATAAAATAAACCAATGGACGAAAATGTGGCTGATAGAAATCAACGTAATGAAAAGCCACCTGATTACCCTAGGACGAACTAAAAGGCCGTCATGTTATGAAACTGGAGACACTTTCCTAAGCAGCAGCGATGATGAGAGGGATTTGGGTATCCTCGTCTGACTCTCAAATTTTCCACAGCCACTATGAACAGACCATTTCCAAGGCTATAGCCTTAGGCTAGAACAAAGTTGCTAGTTACTTCGAAGACCTTTTGAATTTTACGACGAGCATATGCTTACTACACTGTACACCTCGCTAGTAAGGCCCATTCTCGAATATGGACAATGCAAAGTTAGACCCTTTTACAATAGAGACGTTGATGCCCTCGAGACTATTCCGCGGCGACTCACAGAATTCCCGGCTAAACTGCGAGACATCTCCCATACCAGCAAAGGCTTGAAAGACTTCAACTCCCTACGCTGTCTTACCGTTTCCATAGTGGGGTCCTCATTAAGACATACAAACTCTGCCACGGTATGGGTGAAAACATCGAAGCTGATGACATCCTCAGTTTCAATTTTAACAACTTACGTGGCCTTAGTGTCAGACCACCGGAGAAAGGTTATGCAAAGACATCGGTCGGTGAAGTTTCAAAAATCGCAACAAACAGCAAACTCTCCATCACTGAGCCGATTAAAGAAAGAAATTGACGAAACGTTTATTTACCAAATGTATGACCCTAACTGTTTTAAAAGAACAGGCTTTGTGGCCTTATTCTTTTTGCAATATGTTATTATTAATATAAATATAAATCTAGGTCAAGAGAGTTTGTCATATTTTACTCTGCTTTTACTGGCACGGATCAGTTTTTGGGAGGTATTTTGTACGAATGGAAATATGAAATCCTATCTTATGTTTTGAAGGTCAAGATTTAATAAAAGAAAGCTTGAGAAAATGAAGCAGTGGATTAGCAATATCTATTTGTTTCGGGCCTAGTTGGACCACACTTGTCCTTGGCGGAAGTCGCGGGCCCCCTCGAACTAAAGACTAAAACCTGTCATTTATAGGTTGATTTTTACGACCCCAAAACGTAAATGGCGAGATATCTCTGATTTGAGAATCTTTTATTTTCGTCCGTCTGTTAACATGCTGACCATCAAAGGAGTTGAGGCATTTTTTTTTTTCATATTTAGTGTCTGAATTCTATGTTCGAAGTACATTTAAAGTGTATTACGTAGTTGGTACTCTGTATACTTAATACAGAGACTTTTATCGTGACAAATAAACCATAAGCAATTTTCTTAATTAAAATTAGAAGTCTAGACTCCTATGTCGGTGCCACATAGACATACCAGGACCCACAATGCGTGGCCTCATGGTGAAAACCGAATAAATGCAAAGACACTTTTAAAAGACGCCGCCATCAAAATGTAGGTGAAGTTTCCGTTTTATCCATTATATGACTTCATGTTTCCAAGTCAGCTTGGGCTCAAAGTGTATTTCTCTCAACTTGTAATCCCACGGAAAAGTTGGTCTTGTTTTGTTGCTAGTAGCATACCATAACGTTGTCATGCCCCCCGAAGTTCGGGCCCTTTTTAGCAGGTAATCCCCTCAAGACGAAAGGAAAGCTTTAATTAGGAACAAGAGAAGAAGTAACATGCGAACTGATACTATCGATCTTTTGAACTCCGTACTTTGTTTTTCTCAGAGCTGAGAATAGAAAGTTTGATCCAAAAGCAGGAAGTGGTCAGACTTTGATATCGAAACTCAGTGTGTGGATTCAAGAGAGGACCATAACACCTACTCAGAGTAGGTTCACAAGCGTTACAACAAAAGCCAAAAAAGTTTCCAGTCTTATTAGATTACTGAAAGGTCACTCGTCCATTCTTTGACCCAATGAAAAATTTACCTCAAGACAGTAGTAAGAAGTTGTACGAAAAAGTAGCATGCAGTACTAACTGATGCTACTACATGCTTCTTCTTCAATGCTACCGTGTTACTGCATACTACTGCATGCTACTATTAGCAAGACTGGATGCTACTATGGCAAGACAGGTTGCTGCTATGGCATGACATGATGCTACTGGATACTGCTACATAAGATTGGACCAGTCTGAGGCACATTAAATAATAGAATTGTTTGCTATACATAGTATTATACGCTACTTTTTCGTACAACTACCATACAACTACGCAGGCTACAAATTTTTCATCGGGGAATGGAGCCTGCCTGCCTCACCCTGTTTTAAAGAGCCGAACATCAGGACTAGTATTATCGTCACCTCGTCGCTGAAAGGTCACCAAAAAGGTGTGAAAGTACCAGCCTCGCCCCATTTTATAGCCAAAGAGCTGGACTCCTCCTATCGCTGATTTACATTCCTGAGATCAACTGAGGAATTTGAGTCTTTCTTTTCTCACATCAAAGTGAGAAAATCCTGTTTCTATTTTAATTGTTCATTAATACGCTTAATGTTAAAGTTTAACCGAAAAGGGCTGGATAGGACAAATCTAGTTACCCATCACTTATTCACTTAAATTGTCTTGAAGACCCGCTGAAAATGCGTTACTTCGTTGTTCCGCTATTCACGAATAATTGATTTTCAAATAGTGGAATTTCCGTGTGATTTGTGGTACCTCAATGCGCTTGTACTTTTGTTGTATGCCTTACGAGAAAGATTTGATTTTCTTTTGTTCAGGCACTATGCAATCTTCACCAATCTCACCACCGCTCACTGAAAACCGCGTCTGTGTTGAGATTAAAATTCCACGCGTCATAGTACAATTTACGCTATGGGGACGGCCGCAGATATTCTGAACGTCATAAATAGAGCAGATAGTGGAAAAAACCTTTGCAGAATCCAAAGAATCCACTGTATTCAATTAAACGACACAAAATATGTTGGCTTTTCAGTTCAACTTTAAGCATTGCTTGACAAAATCACTACAAATGGTAGCCTAAATATAAACTTAACCCTTAATATTTGCATTCCTTTGTCCCCAGTTTTCGTGATCGTTGATTAAAGACTGATTGCTATTATACTTAGGGTATGGCTCATGCTCCGGACTAACTCGCTTCCAATAAGAAAGAAAGTTTTGATAGAAGAAAACAGTTGGCGGAGGAGTAATGAAGTTGCCCACTTTGTTACACCGGTCAGGCACCATTGACCATCTCAAGAGCTTCCTTGAATGGGTGAAGTTTAGTTAGTTGATTTTGTTCTCTTCCCTATACTATATAGAACTCAACAAATTAAAGAACAGTATTGTAGAACGGAGAATCGTTTGAGTTTCGTTTGGCACCTGAGGCGTCTGATGTTGGCCTATCTGGCCTTCTTTCAAATGAATTATTATTGTTATAATCAGTCAACTAATTAATCATTTTTTTTTTAGAAATTATCGAGAGGTACTTGGAATCTCGGTTATACACGTAGACACGTTGCACTCTTCGTCAATACCAACGAATATCTACTTGTCATGCATAGAGACGCAAATATACAGGGAACAGTGTTGCCACTCGACCAGCACCGCTTCGCGGTGCGGGCCTTTTCAAAAAGCGGCATTTCCGCTTAACCAAACTGCGGTAAAATTTGCGGCATGCTTTTCTGGAGAGAAAGGGTCAAAATTGTCATGTTAATATGAATGTGGATTCATGGCCAAGTGAAATGTGATAGAAAATCTGCCGCAAATGAAAGAAGACACGTGTTGTCTAGCCCATATTACGGTACCTGGGGCTGTTTTTTAAGTCTAAGATTTGAACTTCGACATTCATCGCATTAGGTTTAGAAGAACAGCTATATCCCTTTGAAATCGGATATGGTATGGCTGGCTATGGCCTACATCTTATTGTGAGGCCTACTTCACCAACACTCGAATTCCCTTCTCGCCATTGATGTTGTCTTGATAAAGCCTAGTCGTCGGCGAAGACCGGATATCTACAAGATCCAGTTGCCTGGATCAAATATTAAATTTTTGGATCACATCGAAACCTTTGGTCTTGTCCATTTTGGATCGACATTTTGAACTTGTTTTATTTTGCCTTGTTTTGCCACTTTTGAAAAACCGCATATTAAATTTTCAAGTACTTTGCGTCCAGCTGGCCGCGTCGGCGAGCTGAGGGCTGGATAGAATCGATAAACGCTAACAAGAACATTGCTAGTTTCAGTTAGAAAGTAAAGTTTTCGAAAAATCGATATTTCTGAGATATTTCACCATGGAAAGATCTTCTCTAGTGAGTTGGGCTTTGAAAACTGCCGGTATAAACAACCAGCCAGTCGGGGAATACCTTGTTGGCTAGTAACGCCTCTTGTTGATGGTATATTCAAATTTGTAGTAGAATCACTGAACTGGTAACAAGATAAAACTTGGTTTCAAGTTAAAACATGTTGTTTTGGTAAAGAAACAGACCTCAGAAGCATAAAAGCCGCATACCCCCTAGGATAGGCCAGTACTTTTTGGGGGGTGGCCGACATGTAGTATGTATATTATCCGTCCAGTAAACTTTCTCTGACTGGTAATATATACTTAAATATAGTTACCATCCGAAAAATCCTGTCACGTAAGGCAAGCCACGTCCTTATTGTAAACTACATAACACAAATAATCTAGTGGAAATGAACTGTCTGGGCTGACAGATGTCATCAGATGAACTGAGAATCTCAAACCTGCAAACTCAACCCTTTTTCGAACACAATGGTCTCCCACGGGACAAGGTGCCGACTAGGTCATTAATTAAGGTCCGCAGTTGACTTCCGCGAATCGAACTCGGTGTTGAAATCCCCGTTTTATGGGTAACAAGACATATTTTGCCAGACAATCGCGAAAGATTAGAAACTTCAAGGTAGACAAATTTTAAGTACGGTAAGGAATGCGGTGTAAAAAGCCATTTAGCGGCATAATTGCGGTATGCGGCATAACCAAAATTTCATGCGGCATTTCCCTCCGAATCGCGGCGTTATGCCGCGAAATGCGGTATAGTTAAGTGGCAACACTGACAGGGAAGTATGGCGAAGGACTAATATACGCCCTCCGCAATTAAAGCTACGGGTGTGCCAAATCCTGTGCGTGCTTTTGCGGACATTTATGAATAGAGTTTGCGTAGACTATTATTAGTTGTTGAAATACAAGAGATTCTGTAATTGCTAAGTAGGGGTTCCAAGTGAAAAAAAAAACGCTGATTGTTATTGCCTTTGATTCGCCCGGCTGTGATTTTTTTGTTTTGCAGGATTTTGGATCTGCAACACTATGTCGTCATAATTTATGGATTGTAAATCTTTGGTGAAACCTACCTTGTACGAAAGACTGTGTCAGCTTATCGGACGACTCCGTTGCAGAAGTAAGTTTGACTTTCCCCTCACCGGATTTCGGAACATCGTTAGAAAGAGCTGTTTCTGCCACCTCGTTCGTCACTCCACTCGGACCCTCATTACTGCCTGGTGTGTCACTATGTACTTCAGTCACTTGCACACAAGCGAAATTACTGGTTTTCGGTTTTGTTCCTCCCGGCTTCCGGCGAATCCGGAATCGGGCAATTTTGAAAATTCTCCAGTACAAGAGTAAGATGACAGTAAGAGGGACGTAGAATGTTGCACACGTTGCCACAATCTGGTAGGCGACATCTTGGCTGACCTGTGAAACACAGAAAGTTAAAGTTTAACTGAAAAGGGATTATAGGACAGTCTAGTTACTCATCAATTATTCACTTAGACGCAAGTGTTACCATTTTGGATGTTTCCTCATCGCTTTCAAAAATCATGGACAACAGGGCCCAACCAGCACACGACGTCGTCCACTGCTTCCTGGCCGAAGATTAAAAATTAAGTGTATTTTCTGTGTGTTTATGTTTTGTTTATTTTCTTCATTTACTCCGCCTTTTCAAAATGGCGGGTCATAAATAAATTACTTACTTACTTAAAGAAGCTTTAAAACCCGGCGAAAATGCGTTACTTCGTTGCTCCGCTACTCATGAATAATCGATTTTCGAATAGTGGAATTTCCTTGTCTGATTTGTATGCTCTATGCGCTTGCATCTGTGCTGTATGCTCAACGAAAACGATTTACGAAAAATAAGTATTCACGCACTGAGCTACCTTCCGTAAGCTGATCACTGGCCACTGAAAAGCCGCGTATGCATTGAGATTCAATTTTTCTGCGTCATAGTAGAAATTTGCGTTATGAGGACGACCGTCGAAATTCTGAACGTCATTCTAGAGCAAATAGCGACACAAAAATCCCCTTAACACAATCCAAAAAATGCAGTGTATTCAGTTAAATGATACAAAAATAAGTTGGCTTTTCAGTTAAACTTTAAGCGTTTGCAAGAACAGTTGCCGCGATGGCCGCTTGGGGACATTCATGGACAAAATTAAAAATGTTTTCCTTTTTGTGTTGCTGGGCTTTCCCCATCACTTTGGTTGGGTGGTTGCACAATCACCACGATCTTCTTGCCCACTCTCACAATGCCCACGTTCAAAATGCCCACGGTTCAGAATGCCCACGATCAAAATGCCCATGGCTCAGAACGCCCACGACTCAAAATGCCCACAAGTGAGGTCGAAGACCCCGAAATCGAAATTGTCCAAAATGGCCACGGCTAAAAAGGCCGACAGTTCAAAATGCCAACAGGGGAGACTAAAATCGTTTTAATTCAAAATGCCGACG
Source organism: Branchinecta sandiegonensis (assembly GCA_030848855.1). Lineage (NCBI taxonomy): Eukaryota > Metazoa > Arthropoda > Branchiopoda > Anostraca > Branchinectidae > Branchinecta > Branchinecta sandiegonensis. The sequence continues at coordinate 7,362,560 of JAUPMV010000011.1, forward strand.
GCTCAAACTGTCCACAGGGGGGTCAAAATCATCCTGGGACAATGAACAATGAGATAATAAGGGACAGGACTACCAGGGAAAAGATATTCAGTTTGTCTGTTCAGAATTCGGCCTAGAGTAAACGTCTTAGAAAATTTCAAGATCGGAATTCGTGTTGCTTTTTGAGACCCTGCAACGTTACTGACAGGGTATACATGAATTTGTAAAGTCTGTCCGTCCGTCTGTCTATTAGGAAGATAACACTTTATATATTTGCTCAGGCTTGATGTGTAAGGTTTTTTTCATCATAATACAGACGCAGTTTATTGTCTACCTATGATACATTTACTATGGCAAACATATTTACTATGAAGTGAACACTTCAAATAATTCATTCGTAGGCATTCTGAATTGTGGGCATTTAGAGCCGTGGGTATTTTGATCTGTAGGCATTCTTAGTCATGGACTTTGGAAACCTTGGGCTTTTTAGTTTTGGGCATGATGAGTCGTGGGCATTTATAGTGGGCATTTTGACCGTGGGCATTACGAGTGTTAGCCTTTTGGTCTAGTTACAGTAAAGTTGAAAGCCAGAACTAGCATGTTATTATTTCCCAGCATCCTGACTTGTCTCCAATAAAACTCATATTTCAGTAAACTGCTCAGTTGTTCCCGCTTTGAGGATTATCTGTCCAGATATTTCTGTGATGATGGACCTTATATAAGGGACTTTTCAATGCATCCCGTTACTAACTTGCGATTGTAGTGGTTTGACATCTGTAGTGGGTTGACAGAACCTAACTTATAATGATGTAGATACATCACATGGGCCAATCAATCCCTGAGGCCCGTTCGGATACCGAGAAGCACCACTTCCACCCCCGTTGAAGTGTAACTCTCAAGCGAAAAGAGAAATTGGATTCGTTTCTCTTCACAACCTTTAAAGCACCCATGAAATGGTTTCTTGTTTGTCAGCTGATTTATACGTTTCTTTTACGTAATGCACACATGAAAGACGCTAGTTATTACAGATACCACATTTCTCAGTGTCTAAAGCAGACGCACTTGTTTTAAACTAGAGCCTAGATTTTTTAGAATTTGTTTCGTTTATTATTTTTCTCCTTTTTCTTTATTAGTTCAAAACTTCATACAATGAAATTGAAAAAAAAAAACATATGGCGATTTGCAAAAACCCCATCGGTCTTGTGACGACATTTGCTAAAACAAAGATTTATTACGATCCCTTGTAGAAAATAAATTCTGTGGAAATGAGTACTTGGTGATGCGTTATTCGGATTCAGTTAACGTTAATATAGGGTGATTCTGGCGATTTCTTCGGTTCACTTTCCGGAAAGCAAAGCGAGTATCCGCCGAGCATCAGAACTAAGGAAAAGTGGTCGCGCCTCTGTTGTGCTTTACAACTCCTCGCTGGCTCGCCACTTTCCACGTATGGAGTGGATTTAGTTTTCATGTCACTTCCCAAAACTAGTGGAGCGCAAGAACAGGCTCGGAAAGCAAAGCGAGTCTTAGCCGAGTCGCAATAACATACGGCGTATAAACCGGCGGAGCTTTCCAGACCGCCAGAATCGCCCTTAAAAAGACGCTCTCTCACGACATTTTATTCGTATCCGGTAACAGCAGCTGCGCAATCATACGAGTTTGGATGAGAGTCATTTTATGGTGGGTTTACACACTGTGTAAAATCCGAACGCATTTTGAAATCCGAGGGTATTTACGCACGTATTTGAGCTTGAAAAGATTTCTCGCAATACGGACGTATTTAGATAAAAAATGGAACGATTTCTCAAATACGTCCGTACTGCTAGAGATCTTTTCACGCCCAAATACGTGCGTTAAATACGCTCGGATTTTACGCAGTGTGTACATGCACCATTAACGAGGAGCTGCAGGCGTGGGTTTCAGTGGTACACCCTCTCGTGCAGTCGTGCAATGGGCACCCTGTTGAGTCTTGAATAAGTGATCCAGACGTAAAGAAGAAGGTTGGAACTACGTGCTCAAGTGCAGAATCTTGAATTTCTAGTGCAGCGTGATTACAACTTTAATTGCGAGTTCTTGCTGTGAGAGAGAAAACATCTAGAGCCTTCTGCCACTTGAAGGAAGAAATTGATTCTTCAAAGTGCGTGCTATTTTCGTTTCAAGCCTCATGCTGAAGAGGTTTTTGGCCCAAAAGATAATGGACTGCTTTTTTTCTGATCAGAACTAGGCTTTTTGGGACCCCAAAACGTAAGTGGAGGGATACCTATGACATCGCAAAAATTGCCCGTCTGTCCGTCTGTGCGCACTATAACTCTCGAAGGGAATGAGATATTTTGATGAACCTTGGTGTGAGGATTGTTTGGGTCAAGGGTAAGGTCAGGTTCGTAGATGGGCTCTGTAGCCCTACATTTAGGGGTGGGGGTTCAAATTAAGGAACAAACAAAATACTTTTAAACAGCTAATGTGACAGTCGATTATGGTGTAAGAAGGTATTCTGAGCACGATAGTGAAAACCATTTTCTCGCCGGACAAGTAGTTCGTCCGGAATCCGGCAAAAACCGGAAAGTTGGTTAAAAGCAAAAGTTTTATATGAAGTTGATTAAATGGGTAAGGGGTAAGAAGACATGCTGAACACGATGGTGAAAAGCATTTTCTCGCCGAACAACTAGTTCGGCCGGAATCCGGCCAAAACCGGAAAATTTGTTAAAAGCAAAATTTTGATTAGATAACAGATTAAGGGGTAAGAAGAGAGGCTGAGTCTGTATGTGACAATCTTTTTTTACCCGGACATATACTTAGTGCGTAATCCGATTGTAACCGAATTTTTTTTTTAAGTCAAATTTTTATTCTAAGTTGATTAGATGTTCTTTATAGGGATTCGACGCTGGATTTGTTTCTGAATTTTCTTTTTTTTGCTGGACTAGTAGTTTGCTCGGAATTCTGGCGAAACCGGAAACTTGGCAGAAGTAAAGCAGGAAGTCTCGGTCAGTATCGCCAAAATAGATACGCCTTGTAGAGGTATATCTGAACTTGGTTTTCTCTGATGATTAGCCTGGTGAAGACTGGATCTGGCGAAGACAAGACCCTATTGTCTGAATCAAATATTAGATTTTTGGGATCCCATCGACACCTTTGGTCTTGTTCTAATAGTACAGTAAATCTAGCGTCAAATATGACTTGACCGCAGACAAATTGATACAGAAATGATTTTTACTCCATTTTGAGGAGTAAAAAAAAACCCGAGAAACTCATTTGGCACTCTCGATGACAAATTTTCTGAAAACAGAAGTTGCACGAAAAGTTAGCATGCAGTACCAACTGACGCTGCTACATGCTTCTGTGTCAAGGCTGCCGTGTTGCTGCGTTCTACTGCTTAAGATTATCCGACGCTAAATGCAGTTATGTGAAAGTAGTTCTACTACTACAAACCACTGAGCTTGTTGAAGCAGTCGCTTAAAGAAGCAATGCCAATCTTTCATACTCTTATAATAAAGTCGCTGCGGAGTTGCACATACGATTCGTTGCTACTTCATAGCACTATGTTTTTTGGAGTTATAGCAGTATATAAAAATATTTCGTAGTACTAAATACATCTGTATACGACTGTCATACTGTTTGGAACTTTCGAGTTGTATTCCATGATCCTACACATAATCGGCTTGCATTACGGTGTAGTTGTAACCTGACAAGACTTGCTGTTGTATACAACTTCCATCGCAGATCTTTATAGTTGTACCGCTTTACACACAGGAGTGGTTGATTGATGAAATCAGAAATTTAAAAAAAAAACTGGAGATGCTAGAAACTTCCTTCCACTGATTTGCAAATGTCTTTTTTTTTGTAGAGTTCGAAATATTTCCTAGACCGTTTGCGCAATTAAACTCTTATCTAATACTAAAGCATTACCACGCAAATTTCGAGTGTGCCTGCCCTTAACCGATAATTTCTTAAAGAGATTAGTTAAGTTTTTATATTAAGAATAATGTAATGCAATATCTAACCAAAGCCAGTTATACGGCTTAACAAGGAATGGAACAGAAAGTGAAGGTATTAAAACAGTAAAAGGTAGGCATCACCTTCCAGCTTTTTCTTCCGGATTCCAGACAGCCGTTTTCGTCGAGACAGATCTGGATTTTGAAGCCAGGCCAAAAATGTCTGGGAATCCGGGGTGTTGGACACGCCAGATTCCGGATGTCTGGAAGGTGCCATAGAGGCAACCCGTTCGAGAGACACAACAAATATGCAAATTGCAAGAAAAGGGAAAATGATTGACAGTTGTGACTGAGATGCACGAGATATTTGAAATGTAAAGGGGACCTCTAGGAAATGTTGAAGAATAGCAAATTTAGCTGTCATAATTATCATGAAAATCTGGAAGGGTTGGCTTGACTCTGCGGAAGCCCCGGACGTCTGGGAATCTGGAAGAAGCCTGGCTTTAAAACAGGTAAAAATCGTGCACAGGCAGGGTTGCCGCGGGTGGGGATTTATCCCGGAATTCCGGTTTTTGTTTTTCTTATGGGGATTTCCAAGATTTTGCACCAGGATCCGGGGATTTTCTTGTTGATTTTGGTATTTTGTCCGGTTGATAATGTACAGACAAAAAGTAAGAAAATTCTAGTATTATCTTTCGGAATTTAAAAAAAATTAATCAATTCGAATGACACACCGAGATTTTTATCTTGACATTTTGTCGAGACTCGCCACAATAAAAGCAATACCTCCAAAACGGATCCTTTTTCTCTACTTTTTGCGATCTCAAAACGTTAGTGACGGGATACCTTTGACTTCGTATGGTTCGACCGTCTGTGAGCACGATAGCTCTCGAAGGAGTTAAGCTTTTTTTCAACTTTGGTATAGGGATTCCTTGGGTCAAAGTACAGGTAAAGTTCCTAGATGGACACTGAGCCCCGTATTTACGGATGGATGTTCAAACTAAGGGGCGAATATTTTTTAAATGCTAATGAAATAGTCGGTTTAGGGGTAAGGAAGGAGACATTCTGAATTCGTTTTTGAACTTTAATTTCTTGCCGGAAGGTTCTTTCACCAGAAATCCGACCAACAAGAAATTCGACAATTTTTCTGAGCTCAATTAAACACTGATGTCAACATTGACTTACATGAGTTGTAAAATGAGGCAGTAAGGCCAACTTCTACTACTGTTGACTAGATGTCAGTACCCTTAATTAACGATTACTGCCTGCATGCTAGGTACCTACAAAAATCACAGAAACGTGCGAGACTCTTAAGCATTGTCCTAATAGGTGTTATAAGGTGTATTACGGCGTATAAAGCTTATTACAGATTCCTCTTTTCTTCGGGGCGCGCTGTAATAAAGTCAGATCGCTTGGTTGGTTCCGCCAGCGGGCCGAGGAGAGGCGCAGTGCCGTCAGGGTTGCCAAAGAATGCACAACAGTTCTACTTTGTTGGAAGCTAAAGAAACAACTTTTCTTAGAAAAACACGTTTTTGTTCTATTACGACTGCTTTTCGTCAGCTCGTGGATCAATGCTGTCCATCCCTTATTTTAATAGCTGTTTTACAGTATAATTTGCGGTATATTGTACTCGTGTACTTCAAGTAGCACTAAGAACCTTTTCGGATATTTTTAGAGCTCGAAAAATTGTATTAACTTGGCAACACCGAACGCCGTGTTGATAAGAACCTCTTGGGTTGTATTCGAACAGGCGTGTGTATTAAGACGTAAACATCGCGTATAGCGTTATTCAGCTTATGACACCTATTAGAACAATGCTTTATTGACAATATATTCACTGAATTAAAGATTAAGTCATGCAGCGTCATTATCCAAGATTCCTCTGACCACTTTCTTCTAATGATAGACGTGAAAAGTAAATGAGGAAAAAAGAAAGAACCACCTAAAAGAGTAAGAAATTTACAACGGAGAGACATCGACAAACTAAATGTTCTACTGAGAACAACCGATTTCAGCGACTGCTTCGAATCTATCAACGTTGATACATCTGCTGAGTTATTTATCGCTAAATTTGAATCTGTTTTATATGAAGCTTGTCCTTACCAAACAATCAGAGGTAGAAGATACCCAAGAAAGTCCTGGATAACAAAATGTCTAATGCAATCTAGAAAGCGGAAAGATATGCTTTACCGGTACAAAGAGAGACCAAGCGAGGCAAATAAGCTACAGTTCACAAAGTATATGGATGCACTCACAGCTATCCTGAGGAAAGCCAAGCAGTCTTATTACACAAAAGCTTTCTCTGAGGCTGAAGGATCACCGAAGAAAAAAAATAAGAAAAGTAGGATAGACGAAGATAATAAAAAGGAAGTGATCAAGAGTTTTAGGGAAAAGAATAACAGGAAGTTTTGAAATAGTGTTAAGTGTACGATTAGTAAGAAGGAACAATGCAACGTCCCTCTGGCGGAGTCATGGCCGGATTTTCTGGAAGGGAAGAAGGAGGAATGAGTGATGGGGATAAGGTACCTGAACATTTTGTGAAAGATCTTAAGACTATGTTTTGTTTTCCATTGAATGAGGTAGATTCGCAGCTTTTGGATTCTATTACATAAAGGGAAGTGTAGTCATCCCTGAAATCTATGAAAGGGAGATCAGCTCAAGGACCAGACGGTATACCGACAAAAGTTTTAAAGTGGAGCAAAGTTCACATTTTACCGTTTCTGGTACTGGCGTTTTCTTGAAAAGGCAATAATATGGCCTGGTCAATGGAATATATCAATAGCTATACCAATATATAACAAGACCAAAGGTTTCGATGGGATCCCAGAAATTTAATATTCGATTCAGACAGTTGGGTCTTCCAGAGTTCCAGTCTTCGCCGGACTCCTTGAGCACTTTCAGCTCTTGTTCTCAATAACAGTCGGTTTTAACTGTAAAAACAAATAAAATATTTTGGCTACACTTTAAAAAAAAATCTTGCAGTATTTGCACCTGGGATTACTCTTGTCTTTACTGAGATAAGATTATCCCTAATTCGGATTAATTTTATCCCAATAGAGATAAGATTAATCACAGTAGCAAATACTGTAGCCTTATTCGGAGAAACTTTTACAGTGTAGGAACGCCTCTGATGGTCGGTGACCAGGGGCACGCACATGTTTAGAATGGCCAACTACTGCTGTATTGCGTTTTGTCTTTTAAGTCTCCATAAACACCACTTTGTTTCGGTCACACCATTTTCCTCCGACAACATTCTTTACACGTGACTGTGTCTTCCACTAAATCGATTGGCTATTGTCTTGTCGTCTATTCAAGCAAAGCACGATGTTGGCTTAAATAACACCCTCCTTTCGAAAAAAAAAGCTGGCTATTCCCAAGACAAACACGCAAAATAACCCATTCATGTCTTTCATTATGTTCTTTACGAGGCATGGTAAATTCTTTACGATTACGAAGTTCCAATATTCTTTCCAGGGGGTTGCTTGCTCCTTTAGACTCTTGTGCAGGCAGGGGAGTCATACGACTGGGAGGGGGGACGCCCCCCCCCCCCGTGTTGTCTACAAAGCACCGCGATTTCTCGTCGAAATAATTGATTTTTTTCATGAAAATAGTCGGTTTTCCTGAAAATCAGTCGATTTTTCGTCAAAACAGTCGGTTTTCTGAAAATCAGTCGATTTCTTCCAAAAACTGTCATACCTCATCATATGACGTTACTATTTCCGTCACGACAGTTGGTATTCTGACATAATTTGTACGACACCGCAAATTCTTGAAGTTTCAGCTTATTTTAGGTTATATAGCTCAGTTTAGCTGAGTCTAGCTCAGCATAAGCAGCGAAAGGCCTAGGCCGCAGAATCTCCTTTGACGTCACAAAAGATACGTATCACTGCACTGTCAGAAGTTCCATAACAGATTGCGCATAACACTTTCAAGAATAACACCTTTTCACTTAGAAATAAAGTGTTATGACCAATCAAGTTTACACTATTTCGTGCCTAGATCTCCAACAACTCCTTCAATTGGTAAAAATACTAACGGGAACGAAAGAAACATAACATATAACATCACAAAGTGTTATCTGTTGAAACCGCGCATCCTGCTGTTGTCGTTATGTAACTTCTGACAGTGTAGTAATTTTACCTATTGAAGGTGTTGTTGGAAATCTGGGCACGAAATAGTATAAATTTAATTGGTCATAACCCTTTTTTTCTAAGTGAAAAGGTGTTATTCTTGAAAAGTGTTATGCGCAATCTGTTATGAAACTTCTGACAGTGTGGAGGTATTTTATCCTGAGCGCGCTGCGTATCATTATGAGGAACTTTTATCCTCAGATCTGTGTCAGTAGTATTAATTTCAGGAGGTAATTTCTCTAATTTCAAGAGGTAAAGTATTTAAAAAAAAAGTATTTTCGGGCCAATTTATCCTGAAAAGCCATTTCTAGTCAGAGCTGTGCTTTAAGAGCACACTTGGCTCATTTCCTGGCTTTTTAGGTTGCAAAAGTAGAAAAAAGAAAAAGAACAAGATACAACTAATTCTGAATGTTGTCGTTTTAAATTTAGGAGATCAGTTAGAGCAAAACAGCGTGTATAATTATGTTACAGGAACCCTAATTGACCCCTAATTGCAGTCTGTTAATTCTCCCCAAGCTGCCACGAAGGGATTTTCATTTGTTTGTCGAATAGGTGGCTTTTTGAGCCCGGTGTGACCAAGCCCTAAGAGAGCACCTTTTTGTGCCACTTCACGTCCACTCTCCCGCTCCCTGGCTACAAGGAAAAGGCGGGATTAAGCTTGATCAAGGATTCTATTATGCAAGGTGATCAATCAGGGTCCTAGATTATCATCAAGGGAAAATGCGTCTTGGTGAATGAGATACAGGCTGAGAGGACTTGTCAAGGCCCATTTATGCGCGAGATTAATTAATGATCTGCCGTCCGGAATAGGAGACAGTCGTATGTTTGGGTAGAAAAAACGTAAGATGGATTGAAGGAAGGGATTTGCTGGTGTTTTTCTCGCCCACTCACGCCACAATGACGTTTACTCTGGCGTTACATCTGTTTTACGCGATAAAAGAGTTATTACCCCAGATGTGTTTTATTCCTGGATCACAATCAGACATTGAGATTTTGTGTGCAAGATCTTTGTCAGGGGGAATACGAGAGCCTCGAGAGATGACCTCTGAAGACCCAGGCTACAATCAACTGTTTAAACTTCATATGTCTTCTAGTTCTAATTGGGTTAAATTAAGGTTTACTGAGAAGATCTTTAGAGTTTAAAAATCTAGATTTTCAAAAAGACGGAGTAATTTTTACCCTCGCAAAAAGTCAAATCTTTTTGTTTTCTTTCTTCCCGAAAAATGCATGCGTTTTTTGGACTATTTGAAATATTTCAACGCATCCGACGCTGCGTCAAAACACACAGTTTTGCCTCGCTTGCCGCTACAATTTGTGTCGTATTTCGTAAAATACGGAATTTAACGCGAAACTGCAGCAGTGTGGAACAGGGGCTAGAAAGCGTCAAATGTGCATAGGAAGATACAGAGTAAGTATCACCAAGAACAGATAAGGACACGAACCTCCGTCTCCTTATCTCTGTAAGATGACCATGCGCACTCGAATAGATTCCTGAAACGCCGCCCGATGCAAACCAGCGGCAGGTAGGAGCTATGCGGAACATCACAATTCGTTACCTCTACAATTAGCTTTATCGCAGTAGAGTCCTGGAGAAGAAATTTCGAGCGTACCAGCCGATTGGTTGTCTACTAGTGTAACGTCACATGTGACTCGCTGCAGATCGGGTACTCCAAGTCTGCTACAGTTTTTCCTCTGACATGCTCAGTGGCGAAGAGGGAAGTAGACGGGTATCAACTGAAAGCTCAGCAAGTACCTCTAGAGGCGCATTCTCGCCGTTCCCAGAGGACTCCTCGGGGAATCGAAGGGAACGGCGAAAATAGAGGTGGTCACTACACGCGGATTCCGCGTACAGAAACAGCGACAACACGGGGAATGCTTCGAAAATGGATTTTGTTCGAAAACAAAATATGCAGTTAACGAAATTAGTCTGGATCCACTTTATTTTTGGTTTTGTTTATTCTGATTGTTTTTAATTGATTTTACGTTGCACCAACACCAGCAAAAATTGATTCCCCTCCGAATCTGAAAGGGAGTCATTTTTGATGATGGTGATAATTATCGGAGCATTCCCCGTCCGTGGGGACTCGCGAGAATAAAGGGACGAGTGAGTCCCAGGGACAAACAAAAACGTGGGAGCTCCTCAAGTGGAGTCCCCGGGGAACGGCGAGAATACGCCTTAGTTCTGCTCAGTTTTGTCGGGTAGCCGTAGTCGCTGCATGGGACCAAAGACGGAGGTTCTATTGTACTTTTTGTTCTTGGTAGCATCAGAGACCCATAAATTTCCGGTAATGACTCGCCATCCAGGGGGCTTGTCATTTCCTATGCTTCTATGTTGCTATGTTGCCCGAGCCTCACCTAGTTTCCAAAAATTCCGCTTGGTTCGAATCGGTGTTCTTGCTCAGGTAAACAAAATTTGTCGGGACTATTCAGCATACCACCAGGTACCTAAGCTAGGACAAAAGATCCAGGATACTCTTCCATTACAGAGAAACATTCCTAGTTCAGCACAACAGCTGCGAAAAATTTTGTCTATCTGGATAGTCGGGTATTTTATCCCCGTGAGTGTTTCTCGAACTATCTGACGCTCGGTCAAGAGCGCATCAGAAATCTCTTATTGACAAGCCCCCTGAATGGCGAGTCATTACAGGAAATTTATGGGTCACTGGTAGCATACAAATATTCCTTCAGCCCAAGCTAACTGCGAATCATATTCTATCGCGCGTGACTTGTTCTATGTGACTTGTTCCAGCGATTTCTTGGCGTTTTTGGCAAGGGTCCGGATTACCGGTTCATTCTTCTGCTAAGTAAATGAAATGCATTACCTTTGAGTGAGACGAGAGCGATGTTCTTTAGTCTTGGTAAGAAATGAACAAAGAACTTAAAAAGAAGATCTGCCTTTCATATTTTCCTTAGCTCCCTTCTAGAGTTGTAGGCTTCTTAAATCCCCAACTTCCGCCATTGTTTCTTTCTATACCTACATCTTGTAGCGCTTTTTCAGTTGAGCCGAATTTAAGGTCCGCCGACAACTCTTTGGAAAACGGTACCTATTTCTGAGCCATTTCGTCGTGAAAGATCAATTGTAGTAAGAATTGTGCTTTAGCTAAAAGATCCTTCTATCTACTTTATATAACTACCGAGTAAATGGTAGCCTACTACCACAATCAGATATCTAGCCCGATAAAGTCAATAAGAGCTGCTTTCTTTGTCACGGGAGTTCTCATAGGTGGTCTCCGGTCTTTCTTATTAGCCCTTTTTGCATCCACCGGTGACTACTCACCAGTCTTATAACCCGTTTTTGAACTAACTGGTGTCCAGTTTTACCTCACCGGTGCTGACTAACCAGAACCTGTTCGGGAGCCCGGCTTCAGCGGGGAGTTAACAAGTTTTCATCAACTCAACGGTGAACCAAAAACGTGTTACAAAAGAAGAACCGGACACTGGGGACAAAACACCTGAGACAGACCGGAGTGCAATGAACGCAACTAAGCTAGTCGCGTACATCTGATTTGTGTATGGGTTTTCGACGAACACTGGTATTCCGGTCGTAATCTGACCGCAATCGGAGAAGGACTACTCTGACCTGGGAACAAATAACGTGTTCACGGGATCTAAGACAGGAAATTTATAAGACCCGATTGTTTAGTCTTTTTAAGGAGCCTTTGAACTTCTTTACGTCTGATTAAGTTCCTAGTTTTCCGACTTTAACAATTTTTATTGTCCGAAACAACATTTTAGACTGCTTGAAAGCCCGAATGGGCCTGTGACGGTGGTTTAAATAATTACTTCCTTTAAATTAACCAATAACCAATTGTCAAAAAAGTACCGTAAAGAAAACTGAAATTTTGAAAACTGAAACAAAACGGGAAATTATACAGACGGAGGGGTCTGCATGACGACAATTTTCGCCCATGTTTTAATCCATAGAGGGAAGTTCAGAAGGTGCCAATATACCTAGTAAGGCAACAAAAAATAATCTGTTTATAAGATATCTGTCTGATATATGTAGGCTACATATAGAATAGAATAGAATTTATTGCACAAAAAGCCTGAGGCCATGGCAAAAATTGAAACAAAAAAGAGAACAATTAAATGAAATAATAGAACGAAACTAAAAGAAATTTTCTCTGTGGGCTAAAGCTACCTTTAGGAACCTTACCAGCCTCTTCACATCTTGAAAACACTTACTTCCAGTCATTCATTGTAATTACATTCCCAAAAATCTCAACCCGCAGGTCATTTAGCTCACGGCATTACCACATCAGATGCAACAAACATATGCATATAAATTATTATATATATGTGTATATATATGTATACATATATACTATATTATTATATCCGTTTAAACACAATCTGCTTATGAAGATACTCGGCAGATAGAATTAACGAAAACATAACATTGCTGTCATTAGCAAGTGGTTGACCTCTTTGAGACCTTGTTTTCTTGCCCCGGGCCCTTTGCTGTCTGTGTAATCGTGTAATCCTACTTTACTCTCGCTTACAGAAGAGTGCGATAAGCTTGTCGAAGGCGACAAGCTTAACGCGGGAGCTTGCTTGCTAGGCTTGTCTCAAACTGAGTGTATAAGCCTAGATCATCCGGATTTGTCCATCCTCCAATCCTCTAGGGATTAGCGATTTTCATTCCTAGCAGTCCAGTAGAGGTATGCTTTTGTAAATCCACGGAAATGAAGGAAGGGGTTAACTCAGCGTCGCAAATAAACCTTAAGTATAGAAGTCCAGACGTCCTCTGTCCACGTCTCGTAGGCAGCTTAGGGCCCTGATGGCAGACCAATCTATAATCTAACAGAAGCCATGTACTTAAGGCCTTGTTCTGCGACACAGTTGTGGGTAACACACTTCTGAGTGTTTGTCGCGGAAACACGATTGTGTGCCACACATTTGAGCCACTAGTTGAAACTCGCGGAAACCCCGGTTTTTTTGGCGGTAATTTCAAATATCTAAAAATACAAATAAAATTCATGTAAAATCTCAATAAACAGAACTCCAGGCTTATTTCCTTACCATTCTGTTCAAAAAGCACGCAGTTTTAAGTCTACATGCTTGAAAAAGTAGTTAGCTTTGTTGTTTAGACACTATTTTGCTGCTTAATTTGAATTTCCTGCCGGAATCGAGCCACAAAATCGACAATCACCTCGCCAGTTGTTTGTCGAATTTGAGCCAAAAAGCGAGCCACGAAAATCTTGTTGGTCGGGAAATACACTTGTGGGCGGCGCGAAAGACCGCGGAAACACTCTTTTCGTGCCACAGTTGACCCACAAACTGTTTGTGGGAGCACGGAAAAACGCCTTTAATTTGAAGATGAGGAAGAGAGCCCTTGACGAACCTCGTAATTCAAACATGTTTGGTAAGTAAATTGTGGAACCAGATTCCGCCACCTCTATCCCGAACAACCCCTTACACGCTTTTATCCTAACAGACACTCCAACACAGTGAACCATTTCCAGAGTCAAGTGCCGAAGTCTTCGCACTGAAACCAGCCACCAAAACGAATGAACATAACAGAAGAATCCGGAATGCCCATGGTTCGACAAGAACTAGACATCACTTCTTCTCTACCAGAGCAATACCCCCGAAAAACAATGAACTGTGAAACAGTTGAATCCTTCAAAAAGTCCGTGGGTGAGGAGTAGGCTGACATCGAGTGAAAGATGAAATAGGATGCCGTTGATACCAGCATCAACGTTTGAAAGTTCATCTCAAGATGAACCATCATAAGTACCTACAAATCAAAGTCAACAACGGAGCGGTTTCGCTTCTAAAAACAATCGATGCTAATAATGAAAAAAAGATATGCCGGTATTTCATCTTCATCGCTAGTCCCTGAAGAATTACGGTGTGACGTTCCTACCCTACATAACTCTATATACCCTAGGATGTAGATCCCAGCGTTCTTCGCGCTACCAATACCGTACTCGCAGCTTCTACCTATGACACTGGGCTCAATTTTGATCACATTTTTAGCACCGAAAAATATCGCGTAAAAAAATGTCGGCCACCCTGTTTCTGTAGCCTGTCTGGTTTTCAGTGTTCTGCCTGACAACAGCTCACGTTGTTTCGTTCAGTTTCAGTTTTATTAATCTATATTTTAACAAAAAAACACACTGTATATTAACTAGCCTCCCAGGAAAGCACAGGGATGTGCGCTTAATATATTTGGAAGAAAAAAAAGACCAGAAACAAATAGATTAGAAAACAACAAAAACATTATGTTTTTTTTTCTTCAAAGGAACATTAAACTGACGGCGGAGAGTGGGAGAGAAGACACTACACACTGTAAAAAGTTTATCCGAGTAAGGATTAAAGTTAACTGCAGTATTTGCTACTGGGATTAATCTTATCTCTATTGAGATAAGATCAGGGCCTTATCCCATCAAAAATAATCATTTTGTACAGGCTTTTCCCTCTGATCTATGTCTTTTTTTGTCCGGCCCGCGGGCACCCCCCCCCCCCCCCCCAAGATAAATTCCTGGATACGTGCCTGGATAAGATCAATCTTGAATTAGAGATATGATTATCTTTTTAGAGACAATATTAATACCAGTAGCAAATACTGCAAGATTTTTTATTATAATACAATGAATCTTGCGAACAAAGCTGCACCTTTTTCTCTACAAAATACCAACACTAGCTAATTTTGCTCACGAATTACAGATATTGATATAAAAATTATAGAGCTATCCATCCCTTTTCTCTTCGGTTCATTAATTATTCATTAGGTCTGCTAGTATTCACTGAGCTTGGCGAACACGCATTTTCTTCGAGAAAATTTGACAGATTTTGAACCAAAAAACAACGTCACCAATGCTTACTGAAAGAAATATTAACAGTCAAATATTTGGCGTTCTTACATGCTTTCTTACCATGTACCAACTAGATATTTTTATTTCTTTCTTTCTTAATCGGGCCACTAGATGTCGATAGATACCTATCATCAAATGTCTATAGAGATATCAATACATGATCCAGATGACGGTAGACACTAGATGTCGCAGCTAGATCGACAGATGCGCCACTAGATGTCGACGCTTGATAGTCGTATCCAGAGATGGGTGAATCCGAATCCGGATTCGAATCCAGGATTCGTCCTTTCGGCCGGATTCGAATCTTGTGCTTGCCAGGCTGGATTTGGATTCGGACTCAGATTCCAAACCGTCAATCTTACGATTCCGCTCAGATTTCTAGTCCACATCCTTCCAATTTTAGTTTTCCCAGTTTTTACACAGTGGACTTAGACAATCCAACTTTTTGATCTCCACCAAGAACCGTCCTCAGTAATATACCAAGTTATCTGATTACCTTAGACATCAGTAATTTCTGTCATCTCTGATTTTAAAACTAAGACCTATGTACATGACTTGTTTTTTGTTAAGCTGATTAGATTCCGGATTCGAACTGATTCGAATCCTTTCATGACCGGACTCGCCTATCTCTGGTCGTACCTAATCTGACTTGAACCAGCATCCTGGAAGTGTTTGTTCTGTACAAATGGGATAATCTATCCGAATAAACCTCTTCAATTAGAAGCTTCACTTCTTACCTTGTTCCTCCCTGGAGATGCAGTAAGCTCGTTAAGATTTGTAAATTCAGATACCGTACTGCAATTTGCCAGAAATGCCATAAGTTTTACGTATATCGAAGCATTCTAGGATTTGTCTTCATCAGCCAAGAAATCTATAGTTGCGCTTTTGCAGATACCATGGTATCTGATACCAGGGTCTAAAGTCGTTTTGGCAGTTATTGTGGTATCTGATACCACGGTCAAAAGGCGTTTTTGCAGTTATCGTGGTATCTGAAATTCAGATACCACGGTCTGTCCGTGGTAACTGATCGTGGTATCTGAAAAGTCATCTCACTAAGTCTCTCTTTTATCGGACTTTAGTAGTTGTGCGTCACCGATTTCGGACATTTTTATTCCTAAATCCTACTGCAGTATTCTCTGCAATATTTTGTATTCTAGCGTTTTAATCCGGAATCGGGTTAGAACTCTTCGAATACGAATATTATTTCTCCGAATTAGGAATAAAAACGTCCGAAATCGGTGACGCACAACTACTAAAGTCCGATAAAGGAGAGACTTTTTACAATGTACTCCCTCACGCTAGTTTAAAAGCAATGTACAAAGAACAACTTACCAGGCATTTCTGCTGAATGTTAACCCTTTCAAGATAATCCGAGTCTTTCCATCCGAACAAAGGGGCAAATGATACCAAGACAGATAGAGACCAAACGAGGAGAATCATGATCCCGATTCTTTTTGTCGTCCGTGAGTGTATGTATTCGACGTTTGTCACAGCCCAGAATCTGGAAAAAAAGACGACAGTCACGCCTGGATCTTCTGTTTGAAAGCGCTGACTAGAATTGAAGGAAAACGGAAGAGAATAAAGGAACTATTCACCAGATTTGTTGGCCTGTTACGAGGAAAGATTCCTTACAAATTACAAAGGCATACGAGTCGGTAGTATTCTCTGTGACCTAGTCGCGGTTTTCTGAATTTCTTTGAAGGAATTAAAGAAAAATATTTGATTACCCATCACCAATACTCAAAGGAGGAAAAGATGGAGTATGGGAAGAAAGAAAATAATTAAAAGAACAACAATTGAAGACACAGTAACCTTGATACAGAATCAAAAGAATCTCATCAGAAAAGAAAACCTATCCAGGGGGGAGCAATATCCTTATTACTAAGGTTCGCTGCCAGTTCATCAAAATTTTGAAAAGTGACAGATTGTGCAGATTCAAAACCCTCGACCAGATTCAAGAACCCTCAAAACAGTTTTTTTTAAATTATTATCCCATCTATTTCGCTTCTGCTGTCTCTGGTAAATTTCTTCTTGGTTATAGACACATAAGGTTAGCTTTGTTAGCTCTAAGAGCCAATGGCACTTACAAATATGTATTTTCAAATATTTATATTGCAAACCATAAATACAAATCAACAAAATCCCAGGATACAGACACCGCAGAGACAACTATCTTAATGAAACAAATCTTCCCAATGACGCTGCACATCCTTTCTTATCCCTTCCATTCATTCCAAATATTACTAGCCTGTTCGCTCAAACTTTCACATTCGTCATCTCATCTCAAAAGTCATCTCACTTTCTTCATTTTTTGTCAAATTCATGGGAAAAACGAAATTACGGCAATTGTCGTGTTTACAGAGCAACCGGATATCACTGCAAAACGACTAATTGCAGATCCAGTTACCGTGGTAACAGATACCATGGTATCTGCAAAAACGCAACTACTGACTCGTCACATATATTTTTTTTTTTCACATTTCACATTCGTACATCTAATGTTTCAGGTTCTTGACCGTACCATCCGCTTTATGTCTTATTCGGACCAATTTAGCACTGACACGTCACATTATTGCCACAGATCCGAATTGATTTCGCACACGAAATGTTGTTTGTGATATAGGGTACACGCAGGCTTTTTCGATGGTAAATGCGTTTACTCAGTCCATGGTAAAAGCTGATCCTGTGTAAGCCTTTAGCTTCTACAAGAATAGTAGGAAAACATAACGTTGGGCATTTGTATTTCTAAATATACCTAGTCAAAAATGCGAGTACATGCAATTCAACCCTTCGTCAAACTGTTCAAATACATCCAAGTCTTCAATCTCTATTGTTTCATTCATGATCAGCTCTACCGACTCTCTATGATGGCTTGGCACTACCTTCAAATTTGCCAAAGTTATGCCATAGCCACATGCTAACGGAGCAGTTCCAAGTTAAAGACACTTTGGAAATCTCGTCGGCTCTGCCAAAAATCATGGACAACTGGGCCCAGCCAGCCCATGACATTCTACACTCTTTTCTGGCCGAAGAATGCAAAATTGGATTTTGCCTTTGTTTTTTGTTGCGTTTTATCAAATTTCTCTATTTGATTTTACACATTCCGCTTTTGAAACTGGCGGGTCAGAAATAAATTACTTACTTCTTTAGTTTGATGCATGTGCAGTTGACGAAGGATTGCCGTTTGCCTAGCGAGGAGTCAGAAACATACCACAGCAAACGCTGTTGATTGGTTTACATATGAATTATTCAATTTCGGGATCTCTTTGGGTGACGTTTCTTGCTCTTCCCTAGGGTCACTAGCATATTTCAGTTCAAAGAAAATGCCGTGTTGCTTGCAGAGCCTATTGCAGCCATCATAAACCAGTCACTAATCACAGGTATTTTTCCTGAGGCGCTTAACGAATCAGTCGCGATTGTGAACAATCCTAAGGAACTTGGCGATTTAAGACCAATTTCGCTCACACCAGTTCTATCAAAGATCTACGAGACATTCCTAAATAAGTGGCTCCTGCAATGACTGAGTGAAATGCTAGATCCTCGACAGTACGGGTTTCTTAGGAAGAACAGTACAAGCCATTACCTTGTTTACATCGTCGAAACTATCTTGGTCCACTTGGAAAACGACGAAGCTTTCGTGGATATTTTGCAAGGGGATGGCAGCAAACCTTTAGACACATCTAGCCATGAAGAAATACTGAGCGCCATGGAAGGGTTTCCTGCATTTCTGATCCTGATCGTATCCAGCTTCCTCGCAGGCAGAAAGCAAAGGACAAAATACAAAAGGGGAACCTTGGAGAGCGCGGACTTGACATGCGGCATACCCCAAGGGACCTAGGCCGCACGCTTTTCTTGTTGCTCTGCAACTTGATAGCAGAGTGGCACAAAGACCGTGTCAACTTCGCCGATGACCTTACTTTGATGCTTCTGCAGAGACTTCGCGAGTTGTTGGACACAGAAGCTGTAGTCAAGAAACTCGAAGATGACTATGCACAGAAGAAACTGAGCATCAATAGGAAGAAGTCTGCTATTATAAGGGTATCGTTCCTGAAACAAAATATACCTGAGATACCGAATGTAGGGATCCCAGCTGCACAAAAGATGAAAATTCTGGGGGTCACCTTCAACAACAAAATGACATGGGAGGACCACATCCGCCAGATGCTAGGACAAGCCGTACCTCTCCTGAGGTCTTTGGCCAAATTGCGTCGACATGGTTTAAGCGAGCAAGCCTTGCTAACCTATTACACAGCCCATATACGTCCGATAATGGAATACACATGTGCCGTGTGGTATGCGGGCCTCACCACTGAACACAGCAATAAGCTGGAGTCTATCCAGAAGCGAGCCTTGCGAATAATCTTGGGGGACAGCCATATACCATACGATGTGGGTCTCTCACAACTCGAGCTGACCACTTTGAAAGAGAGAAGTCATGAGTTGGTTATGTCTTTTGGACATGGCTTGCTATCGTCCTCGAAGCACCGTGACATCCTTCCGCCCTCAAAATCAGCCCAGCGCTACACCCGACACCAAAACAAGTTGGAACCATGCAACCCTGGGGCGTCGACGAGATACAGGCAGTCATTCAGACAATATTTTGTGGAAAATTTTAACAAGTGACAGACATTTTATTTTTTTAACATGTATTGTTTTATTTATCCTCGCGATATTTACAATAAAGTTATTCATTCATTCATTCAGATTTTGGATATCGTCAGATAGAGTATTTACTTGGAAGTTCGTAGCAAAGTTGTTCGCTAATACTCTATCTGACTTAGTCCAAAACACGCCAGTGATCCTCAGGAAGAAGGAGTAAACGTGTCCGTAACTACTCAAACTCAACGACTCAGATCCTGTGTCAAACAAGCACGGCGATCTTCGGGAGCAGCTGTGATACCGCTTCTTGCTTTCTTCCGCAGGTACCCGGAGATTCTGCATTGGCAGGGAGGGATAGTTCTCAAGAGTATTGTTTTAGGTCCTAAAGCAAGCACTGCCATCTACGAGCATGGTCTTACCTGTCTGTTGCGATGGCCACTAGATGGAGAATGGAGGCAGTGCAGCAAAGTACATCACTGGATGTCCACATGTCGCAAAGAGTGGGACCGAGAACCCATTTCTGGTTTATCTAAAGAAGGAATAACAGGTTATACTATCTGTTTCGATCGTAAAACTCACAAGGGTTTCTTTTATACTGAAGTTAACTCAGCGAAACTTGTTCGACGGTGCAAACCGGATAAGTCAGCTACATTCCATTAGAGCCATATTTCGGCCCTTCTTGGACAAGTTCATTTCCCAGCTCGAGCCTGAAGAGGACCCTTGCCAAGAAGGGCCGAAATATAGCTCTAATACAATGTAGCTGACTTATCCGTTTTCCACCGTCAAATATGATTCGCAGTCAGCTAGGGCTGAAGGAATATCTATCAGCGAGACTGTCAATAACCTTGTTCCTCGGAATATCCTCTCGCCTCAACATAAGCTGGCTCGGGTTAGACCAATCAGTTCTCCCTGTGAATGTTTTAAAGAAATTTTTGGAGTTGGAAAAGGGATGAGGGTAGGTCTACAGAAGTTTCTAGAAAGAGAACTATAAAGAGTTGTTCTAGGTACATCATTGTGGGTATGGCACATCGTGAAATATTTTTGAGGTGGTAGTCTTTGTGCATTTCTTTCTGTCTGGTGCCATGGCCCAAATGCTTTTTGTGTGACTAAATTTCAAGTTTATACTTGTAAAGATCTTGTTTTCAACCTTGATGTAAAGTTTAATTGGAAACCAGAGCTAGAAGATGATATGGCACATGCAAGGTTGGGTAAAAGGATGAAAGTAGGAATTTGCCAAAAAAAAAAATTTCGTTTGTACGCAAAACCATTGAGAAAAGAATGATAACAGGCTCTTCAAAATCATGAGAATGAATCACTTGGTAAAAAATAGCCTATTTTATTTTCGAGCTTGGCTGTGATGCGCACTTTAAGGGCACTAGAAATTCAGCTGTGAGCAAAAACCCTTGAGGCAAAAAAAAGTATGGGCCCATGGGATCATGAAAATATAAATTTGCTCAAAAGTATTTTTTGTGCTTTAAGGAATTTGCTTATAAGCAGAATCTTTGAATAAAAAATGATCACGGGCCCTTATGGTTCATGAGTATGTATCGTTTGGTCAAATGTTTTTATTTTTCTCTTTTTGGTTAAGATGCGCACTTTAAGGGTGCTAGAACTTCATTTGTAAGGAAACCCTTGCGACACAAATGATCATGGGCTCTTAGGGATCACGAAATGTATCGTTTGCTCAAAAGTATCTGTTTCACTTTGCGGTTAAAACGTGCACGTTAAGGGACTTGAAAATTAATTTGTAAGCTAACCCTTGAGGCAAAAATAATCACGGGCTCATGGGGATCATGAGAATGTATATTTTTCTTAAAAGTATGTTTTGTACTTTGCGGTTAAGATGAGTACTTGAAGGAATGGTCGGGTCTGGGAAGTGACCATTTTCTAAGCCAATCTTGTTGGGTCTCTAATGTTCCAGCCAAGTTTCATCGTCCTAACAGTTCTGGAAGTACCTTCACTCGCGATCACCAGAATTCCGTCCCTCAACTTCCCCACACTGCCCGGATCCAATCCGGTTCTGCAAATGATTGATCTAGAGCATTTCTTTGTTCGTACCACCTACTTCCATCTCGATCTCTCCAGTCTAAGCGTGTCACGAATTTTCCGATACCCTCCACCCTCAAAAGTTGTTGGATCCGGTCCGGACATGAAAACGAACATACGAGACATGTCTTTGATCGAATTACTAAATCCTGTTTGAATCCGATCACCCGTTCGAAAATACGCACGGCTCAATATTCCGAATTCCCCCTCCCTCCACTCCCCTCAGTTGGTCGGATTGGGAAACTGAATATTTCCAATTTAGTTTGATCGGATCCCTGATACGTCTGCCAAGCTTCATCGTCCTGGCACATCTGGAAGTACGCTAACTCGCAATCGTGGAACAGACCGCCGGACCGACAGACCGACTGACGGGATTGCAATTGGTACCAGCAGCCAGAGGCAGGCTGCGAGTGCCATAAGAACACAGTGACATTATTGCAACAAAAATGGCGAGGGGTGATGTGGGTGTAATGCACCGATTTAAAAATATTTGACCGGTAATGGCATTAAGAGACATTTATTTTTCAACTGTTCACCCATATTTAATATGATGTTCTTGGCATGCCAGTAAATACAATTCAAATTTTAACGTGTTGAAATTCTACAAATTAAACCGCTCCGAGTGTTGGATGAGTTAAACAATTGCTAAGAAATATTAAACATGTAAGAGATCAACAAATTGATAACTTTGTATGGTGAATTAAAAAAAATTTCACCATCTTATTTTAGTAATTTTTTTTAATTTCAGTTCTGATACAATATGACACGAGGAATATTGAGTGAGTCACGTAAGAGTAGTAGAGATAAATAGTGGTGTGATTGTTTGGAAGATTGTTAGAGATTGTTGGAGCGATTGTCGGGGCCTAGTTCGTTGAGGCGCCTGCGACTCCCCTGTCAATCAGCGAAAGGGTCCCGACTCCGACTTTGGACTTCGAAATTTTTGAGAATCCTTTATAAAAAAATAAAAAATATTTTTGGGGAGGAGATTAGGAATTCGGGGGTATGTCGGTTGAGGGCGTTTGAGTGAAGCAAGTTGATTTTGAGTGAGTTGAAGTAAGCTAATGAAAACAAAGACAAAAAATGTTATTGAGCAATGGTTTTGTTAATTTGTTGTCCGTCTTGCACAGATGCCCTGTTGTCACATATTAAGACGGACTATTGGTACAGGAATATGTTGAATGTTCGCTATATTGAAGAATAAAACTTAGAACTGAGAGAATTAATAAAATATAATATCATATCACGTCATGTTCGATATGAAGAAAGCTTTTGTCCGGCTCAAAAATGAATATTGGGTTTTCTCCGTTTTGAATTAGGTGAAGCTGAAATTAAACTGAAATTGCAGCTTGGAATGAAATAAATGGCGATGCGAGTCTGTCTTCTTGATCACTCTTTGTTCTGATGGCTGATATGTTCAGTGGAAAATGGAAGATTCTGGGGCCTTCTATTTACGTTTGCACTACTTATCCCTCCGCTCAATGTCTAGACGACGTTTGAAGGCATTTGTTGACTTTGCAGCTATTATATCTTCCTCGAGGTGTTTCCATTCGCCACGCGGTTTGGAAATAGGTTAAATCTGGCTCCAGTACTTAAAGGACCCCTCGCACTATTTATTCTTCAACTTACAGGATTTAAAAATATTTGAATACTTTAAAACTAGGCCGTTCTTTCAACAAATAAACCCACGGATTTTGCTGTTTTAAGCCTTTTCCGAGACCTGGTGACTTGTAGCGAAAACAGGGAAATAATTTACATAACCGGTTTTTCTGATGGAAAAGCTTTTCGCAGACAACCGTCGACAGCGTGATATCTTGATATCGAGATAATCTTTCTGTTCGCAGAGAACAGCTTTGCCAACGTTTCGGAACAAATCTGTTATCCCACCCTTTCTACCGAAATATGCTTCCTCCACCCTTTAAACCGGAAAGAAACAGACCTCCAAGAGAAGCAGCTATGAAAGTACCAAAACTCACACCTGTCGCTTGTAAAACTGAAAGGTACCGTAATAGTTTTGTGCCTCAGTTTACCTTGTATCATAACAACCTTACTTAAATTACTGTATTTATTTTATGACAATTGTATATATGTTTTAGTTGTAGGTTATTGACAAGTGCCAATTAATTTGCTCGCGCATGAAATGTTGTGCCGCATTTATTTTGAAATTAAAATAAAATTAAAATTAACACATTGAAGGTAGTAAAACACGGCAAGTGAGAAAATCAGCGTGGTCTTGTTAGAGGGGTTAAAATGTTTAGTACGATCGAAATTGGGGTCTTCGGGTTTAGAAATATATGGAGTGATTATCGAAGTAGGTTGCGTTAGTGTTATAGGTAAGACAGATCCTTTAATTGGAATTTGAGGTGTCTGTTTTATGTGTTCGTGTTGTTTTTTGTGGGTTTTTGACAATATTCGCAAATTTGGTTTACAACCACGAAAGTTGATTTTTACAATAGACTTTCTTTCTTTCAATAGCTACTGAAGCCAGGCTCAGGAAATGTTCAATTGTCCAGATTGTAAGGTAACTTGTTTGTGACAAAAAAAAAAGATTTATGTTTAGGCTATCGTTAAACGTAGTAGTTGCTGAGAGAACTTTAAGCACAGGGGTACAAGGTCATAGAGACACCGCAAATCCGAAAGAAAATTTAATTCGATGACAATCAACTATGTCACTATCGGAGCCTCGTTTTTATTGTTGTACGCTGCAGGTCAACTTCTCGACCACTTCCGGGTGGATTCTTTCTAGATTCGTTTTCGTACTGCAGTGCTTCCGAGGAAGACGGCAGCGCTTTCGAGAATCGCGGACTTGCTTACCGACCAAGTCCGTGCTTCACTGCAAGGTGCTGCTTCAACCTAAAAGAAATCGTGCAGGCAGTGGATCCAAAAACGCATCTTGTGCAGAAGCAAAGAAGTGCTGCAGCAGCGATGCGGCAGCACTATTGCAACAAAAACGAGGCTCGGAGCAGCGAAGTAGCCCATTTCATCGGTTCTTCAAGCCTATTTAAGTGATGGGTAACTTCCATGTTGTATCTCAGCCCTATCTTCACTATTTAACTTAGTTCCCATTCGAGAAGTTTTGCCGGCCTAGAGGCCTCGACAGTGTGTACTCAGGCACCGCCAGTAGGCTAGTCTATGTTGTAACACCGGATACAAAACAATGGGAGAAGTTTCTACTTTATACAAGACCGTAATTGGCACGCTTCGGTCCTGTCTGCTTTCTAACCCGACGAAAAAGGCTCAAGGACCCTGTCACCTCCTTGACGCTTTGAAAAGAAACGGAAGTAAGGGAGAGGGGAGGTGGTCTCACCTGATAAACAGCTCCCAGTGGCATTACCAGGCAGGCGACGAAGAGATCAGCGACTGCAAGTGACAGTACTAGGTAGTTAGCGACTGACTGTAGATGTCTGTCCAGGAGGACTGCCAGAATGACACAGGCGTTTCCTGCAATTAGGGGTCAGTCGATATAAAAAAGAATTCTTTTGGCCAGGAGGTATGTTGGAAGGCAGGATTCTAGAGAGGGAGAGGAGATAAATTAATTGTAAGGATGAGGGCTTATGGAAGAACTTTTGGTCCGAAACAAATTTGCACGGAGGAAAGTTTGGGAGATCCAGTTGTTTGGTTGATGATTGAAAGTTTGGGAGACCCAGTTGTTTGAATATGAATCAGCATTATCAACCTTACAACTATCGTCCCTTTACGAGCGTCGTTTCAATTTGATATGCAAATTTGGCCAATTCCTTCTAAGAAATAAGCAACATAGGGCATTACTACCACCAATCATCTCGAGGGCATTACTACCACCAATCATCTCCAATCATCGAGTAGACGCTAGGTCTAAAAACAAAGAAAAACTGGTACCGCCCACCACACGAACAAATCGGTTTTTAAACACGTTCATTCCGCATTACACATCAGTGTTTCAAAAGTATTGAAGTTTCTGTTCTTAATTGTACCGTGTTCTTCAAAACTGTGCTAACTACATTTTCATAATTTTTGGGACCATTTTTGTGTATGCCATCTGCATGAAGAAAGTAGGAACTCAGAAAGTTAAAACTAATCTACCTGTTAGATGGTACTCATGTCGTCATCTATCACTTAGCACACTTTAACAGAATACCAAATCAGCTATGTTTTTTTCCAGTGGTATAGGCATCAACCTCAGTTTTCAAAAGTTTTTTCAGTTAGCACAGTTTTGAAGAACACGGTACAATTAGTGTCGTCTTTTAGTTTGTAAGCCGAAGCGCCATTTAGTTGAGTTCTCTTCTTAATAATGATGGCTTGTGAAAATTAATGATTCTGATTCTGTTGCTTCTGCTCACGAACAGAATAGATTCAGGTTCCTTAATTTGTAATAACTGAAACAAATATAAATTGATCACTGGAACCGGCAGGGATACAAGCTCGTTGTACCCTACTGAAAGACAGAAATGATAAACGAGCACAATTTGAACCAGCAACCATCGGCTTGAGTGGCCGTTGCGGTAATCAACTGAGCAGGGACTTGTGAACATACTTCGCAAACTACTACAATCGCCAGAAAAGATCAGGACCAGTGATCTCGCTCCAAACAATTTCGTCTAAACAGTTTCTATTGCCTGTTGCAGAAATTCAATGATACAGTTTTGCTATATTTTATGTACGAGAATCAATCAACCAATCAATCAAATTTAATCCAAATAGCTTAAAGCTAGAAGAGGTGAATAAAATGTTTACGAAAAACACAAAAACGGCAACAAATTAGCTAATACACTTTACAAGACATGACCTGAAATTAATGTTCGAATGAAACTGTGTAAAAATTGGGTGATAAATATCCGGGAGCGTTAATTCTTAGCTCAAAGAAACCGCCTCCTGGACACAGAAGGCATACTGGTTTTGTCTGGCATTTCGGTTTGATCAGTGCAGAGTCTTAAACCCCTTGGAATCACTGGAATCACTTAGTTTCTGTCAATCAGCTTAACGAATCATCGTTGAGTAATTAGTCTGTAACGTCTGCGATTTTCTAAAGTTCCTGTATTGAGGGTGAACTGCAAGAAAGGGAGGAGCTGACCCGATGAAAAATTTGTAGCCTGCAAAGTTTTATGATATTTGTACGAAAAAGTTGCATGTATTAATATGTAATAGGAAGGAATACTATCATTTAATGTGCCTCAGACTGGGCCAATCTCAAGCCGTAGTATCCAGTAGCATCCTGTCTTGCTATAGTAGCATCCAATCTGGCTAATAGTAGCTGCAGTAGAATGCAGTAACACGGTAGCTTTGACATAGAAGCATGTAGTAGCATCAGTTCGTACTGCATGCTACTTTTTTACACAACTTCATACTATTATTTTGAGACAGATTTTTCATCGGGGAGACGAGAATCACAAAGGCGACTAGCAATTCTTATCGCTGAATGTCCTGACGGTGGTTGATTTTGCTAGTACTTATCGTTATTATTTATTTGTTTTTTTTTCGTTCGTTGTTAGGATGGTCTCTCGTCTCTCGGTGGTCGCTTAATGGATTATAATTCTTGAACTGAATTGAATAAACATGGTCATCAAAGGTTGAAAAAATTAGTGTTAAATGGATGACGACATAACTGAATCACTCCCTAGTGCGTTCCATAGTTTACAATTGATGTTCCCGAAACGAAGATGAACGACCAAGTCAGTCCTAAATATCTTCCGTCTTCTGTTCATATATTGTTTACAAAGCACTATATTTCATCACTTTTAAGGGAAAGGATAAATAAAGAAGACGATCAATAAATGGCCGTTGCTGGGTAAAGTGCTCCACCACGCACTCAATTAATGACAACAGGTTGCCCGGAAAATGAAACACATCCTAGCGCTGTTGATGCCGGGATACTGCGAACGGGATTTCCCAACCTGCCATTTGATTGATGCTACGAAATTTAAGGTCTTTTGTAGGTTGGAAAAGTCATAGGTCCCTATTGGATTATAAACAGGTTTATGGGGACATTTTGAAGGTATTTTTGGTTCGGTTACATTTACAGGCTGGCTCCCTAGTTACGGTGTCGCGGACCGAGGGCAATCAGTACAAAAGAAGGGATTTGGAAATGGACTAAAATTCATGGACAAGTACATTTCGAAGCTACGTTAAAGTAGAACTGAAACCTGACACCACCCCATAATCTTCGAAGTCATTTAAAGTAGGACTGAAACCTGAGACCACTCCATGATCTTCCTTCTCAATAACAAGAGACATGTCAATCTGCCTATTTTCTATTTCCCATTCACAATTGTTTTCAAGCTTTTACTCTCTGATCAAACCTAGTCTTCCCACGAAGAGTTTTTCATCTGTACGCCTGACAAGTTACATCGTCCTAGTCCATTTGAAAGTACCCGCACGCGCGCGCCACAAGAATTCCGGTCCCTTCCAACTTCTCCCAAAGTGACCGGATTTGATCCAAACCTGTAAACTGAGCATCTATAGGAAGTGTGATCTTGCCATCCGTCAAGTTATGTCCGAATCACTTCCTGTCCGAATCGCCATCACTTCCCTTAAAACTCAACTGTCAAGCAAGAAAATGCAAATTAATGATAGTATAAGTCTTCGGTTATGCAGTTTAGCAGGCTGAGAAGAGAAACTGCTGAATATCCATCGTCATTCGGGCAGTTTAAGTCCGTTAAATTGCTTGGGGTAATAATTGATGACGATCTGAAATGGAATTCTCATGTTGACAATATTATCCGTAAAACCAACTTTTTAATTAAATCCCTCTCCACCCTTAAATCTTTCGGTTTGGACACTAAATGCCTCCTCTGTTATTCTGAAACTTATATCCGTCCTCATTTAGAATATGCTTCACCGGTTTGGCATTCTTCTCTTTCTGCAGACCTCTCTGATCTCCTGGAAAATGTCCAAAAGAGAGCAGTGAGAATCATTCTGGGTGATCATAATATTTCATATGAAGAGTCTCTCATTAAACTTTACGTTCCTAAATTAACTGAACGTAGAAATACTCTTTCAAACAAATTTGGAGCGAAGATAATGTGTTGTCCCCAGATGGCCCATCTATTCCCCCCTCCCCTCCCGTCTTCCGTGCGTCGGTCCGAGAGGAATACTGGTAATCAGTTTTCTCCATATCCGGCTAATTCTCCTGCCCAATTTTTACGTAGTTTCTTCCCATCATTTATTTCTGGTTATATCTTGTAAGAGTATTAGTTAATTTATTTCGTGTTTGTGTATTTCGTAAATTTGTAATCCTCTTCTAGCTTTTAGCTATTTGGATTAAACTTGATTGATTGGTTGAATCAGATCAATCGTTCCAGATTTATGCTCGTCGCAAGTTTTCGGGGACCCTACTTCCAACTACCCGTAATAAATATGTGTCGGATCGGTTCTAATAATGACATATCTAGGGCTTATGCTCGTTCTTCCCACCAGGCCCCTTCCAAATCCCTTCACTTTAAGCGTGCCACGAGATTGCTCTGTCCCCTTACAGTTGGCTCCTTCCAGCGATCAATTTTTATTCAGATCTGATAACTCGTTCCAAAGTTGTCAATACCTCAACATTTCGGATTCCTCCTCCCTCCGTTCCCGCCAGGATTGTCGAGTCGGGGAAATGACAATTTCTAAGTAAACCTGTAAAGGTCCCTACTATGACTGCCAAGTTTCATCTTCCTGGATCATCTGGAAGTAACCTAACTTGTGAACATCCGACCGACAGACAGACCGAAGCCATAAAAACTGTAAGCATCGTCGATGGGCGAATTGAATCATGAAAGAATTCGAATCCAGGGGTAGGGTCGAACCAAAATCCACCATTTCATGCTGAGAGTTCAAATCCGTATTCGAATCGACCATAACAAAAATCAAATCATGTACATAGGTTATAGTTTAAAAATCAGGGTGACAAAAAAGCACTGACGCCTAAGGCAAATGAGACGATTAACTGGGCTACGTAAACCATATTTCTAGGTTTTCATGTGCGGTTGTTACAAAATGGGTTTCCTCTCGGCAACCAGGAATGAATTCGGGGCTGTTAAACACAACACCTTAAGCACAGTGTGTAAAAATTGGGAAGAATTATAAACTGGAGCGGATTCGTAAGAGTCGGGGTCTGGAATCCGAGTCCGACTCCAAAACCAGCCTGACAAGCAGAAGACTCAACTCTCGGATTTGAATCCGGCGAAAAGGACGAATCCTGGATTCGAATCCGGATTCCGATTCGCCCATCTTTGGCATAGCATGCGTACCTTCACAAAGTTTATGATCTAATCAATTCATGCGGGAAAAAAGAAAAAGGTTTTTCTTTTGATCTTTCTTCCAAGCGAAGAACAGGAAAATACCAGATTACCATCGAGTTCGGGGAACAGACAGCCAGGAAGATTCCTGACAGACTTCGGCACCGCGATTGAAAAATGTTTTCCCACTTCATTTAACTAAGGAGAAAGCTTCCTCGGATGCAATAAAGAAGCTGCTCGAATCACATCAAGCGTATCAAGGGGGATAGAGGGAGGATTTTTGGGAATGCTAGGCTTCCGGTTTCTGACAGTCGTCCTAACAGGGAAGGATAGCTTAGATGGCAAACCAAAGGACAGTAGGAATTACGGTCTTAAATGGATCCCTCGCACTATTTATTGTTTATGTTCCAGTTTTTAAAATAGTTGGATACCAGGCCCTACTTTTACCAAGTTACCGACGGATTTGTCTGTCTCAAACCTATTTCCACGCCCGTTGAATTTTAGCAAAAACATAAACGGTATTTCTGACGAAGAAACTTCTCGGAAACATCCGTCGGCAGGATTCTCAGCATCGAGGATAGCGAACACGGAAAAATGTATTAGTTTCTCTTTATTTCACCCTGATAAACAAGAGCTGGAAGCTCATATGGCACTTGCAAGGCTGGTTCAGAGGATGAAATATAAAATTTGCCTTTTCGTGGGTTTGTTCTGATCATCTGTGAGCAGAACCCTTGAGATAAGAATGATCATGGACTTGGAAATCATGAGAATGTATTTTTTGATAAAAAATATTTTATTTTAGAAATTGGCTGTAGTGATGCGCACTTTAAAGGCGGTAGAAATTCACCTGTAAGCATAACCCTTGAAGCAAAAACGATAACAGGCCCTTGGGGATCTTTAATGTATATCGTTTGGTCAAAAGTATTTTTTTTCACTTTTCGGTTAAGATGCGCACTTTAAGGGTGCTAGAAATACATTTTCAAGCAAAACCTTTTTGGCACAAATGATCATGGGCTGATATGTATCGTTTAATCAAAACAACTTTTTGACTTTGCGGTTAAGATGCGCACTTTAAGGGAGCTAGAACTTCATTTGTAAGCAAAGCCCTTAAGGCAAAAATGATGAAGGGTCCAGAACATGTATATTTTGCTTAAACGTATTTTTCTTACTTTGCGGTCAGGATTGGTACTTTAAGGAATAGTGGGATTAGGGAAATGGTGATTTCTAAACCAATCTTGTCGAATTTCTGATATTCCAGCCAAGTTTTATAGTCCTAGCACATCGAAATACTTTCGCGATCACCGGAATTCTGGACCCTCCAACTCCCCCAACAGTGCCGACCCGGTTCTGTAAATGGTCTATCTAGAGCATTTGTTTGACATTCCCACAAAGTTCCATCCCGATCTCTCCAGTGTAGGCGGATCACATATTCCCCCCCCCCCCCAATAGTTGTCGGATCCGGTCCGGACATGAAAGAGATCACCAGAGACATGTCCTCTGTTCAAGTATAGAATTTTACTGGAATTCCGAAGTTCAATATTCCGGATTCTCCCCTCCCTCCCCCCCCCCCAGCGATGACTGGATCGAAGAAATTTTTATTTCCAAGTTAGTTCGATCGGCTCCCTTATATACCTGCCAAGTTTCGTCGTGAAAATCCCCCAAACCACCAACACCGGAATCCCCCCCCCCCCCAAGTGTCTGGGTCCAGTCCAACTGTGTAAGGGATTTATCTAGAGCAGATGCTGTTCTTCCCAGCAAGATTCACTCCGATCCCTCCATTCTAACCGTTTCTCGAGAATTCCGGTCTCACCTCCCACTCACACACCTGCCTGTCGAATCCGGTCCGGACTTCAGATGGGAAATCAAAGATATGTCATCTATTCAGTTATTAAGTTTAATTCCAATCCGATTACCCGTTCGAAATTTACACACTACTTAATTTTCCTATTCCCCCATCCTCCACTCCCCCCCCCCTCCCAGAAGGTCGGATCGGGAAACTGGTTATTTCCAGGTTAGTTCGATCGGGTCCCTGACGCCTGCCAAGTTTCATCGTCCTAGCACATCTGGAAGTACCTTAACTCGAGAAAGTGTGACAGACAAACGGACCGACCGACAGACGGAATTGCGAAAAACAATACTTTGTCCAAGTTTGTTTGTTTTTTGTCGTTTCTCTTTCTTTTAATGTATTTTGAGTTCTTTTTTTTGCCGTTACTATTTAAATATATGCGTGGTTTATTAATCCTTGCCACGTTTGATTGTTCTTAATATGATTATCTCTAATATAGAATAGTGTACCGGTAGTGGATAAGGGGGTCTTGTCACTTGTCGTATTTTTGTGTTATTTGGTATGTGTGGTACCAATGAATGAATCTAAGCTCAGGGGCCTTTAGGGGGTTTAAAATGTGCCGTATGGAATTCGTCTTTCCGAGCTTTAGAATACATGGAGCGATTAAAGAATTAAGGTTGCATAGGTATAATAGGTAAGACAGTTCTTTTAACGTAACTTTACCAAGGTTCGAAAGCTTCCAAAGTCAATCCACATCTTTTCTTGTAATTCTATGTAGAAACTCCTGTTTGTAGCTGTTTGTGGGGTGTGTCGGCTCTACCTTAGCCCTGACAGGACACTCCCTATCACCGGATTAGAAAATCCTTAGCCTATATTTGGTCTTACAGGGTTTACACCCTGCTTTGTTTTTTGGTTTGGTTGATGGTTCAGACAAGAACCGGTGAAAATCAAACGGTATGCCGCGTGTAATTTCTTTGTCTGGTGTTCTGAGTGATGATCTAGAGATACAAAAACATTCGAAATTGACCTTACATTACATTTTCCTTCAGTGCCTTTCATACTTCGGCCCGATTTCACCGGAATCCAGCTTTGTTGTCCTGGCAAGTCAATTGCTTGGTCTATACTCATCGGAATCCGGCAAAAACAAGAAATTCGCTAGTTCTGTCAACCTTTCCACAAGTTCTTCCTGTCAACAAAGTGATATGAAGAATCATCTCTCTGCTTTTTTTTTTCCTACAGGATAAATATTACGACATGGATCTGGTGAAGCTGGATATTCCGGAAAAACAAATCCTCCGTATGGATATACGTATGGAATTGAGTTGAGGCTAAATACGTCGAAAATGGATTCGAGAATCCCCGAAATGTATTCGGGAGTCCAAATGTCTTCGAGGATGTTCCCGAGATATCAGCGACAGAAGTCAGAACAAAGCTGGAGAAACTAAAGCGAACAAGTATCACTCCAGTTGACATTCCAGTCGACTTGATAAAAGCTTTCCCTGATTACTTGAGTTCACCTTTAGCTGACATCTTCAACCAGATAACCAAAACAGGCGAATATCCATCCGTGTGGAAGAATGGATTCATCACGCCAATTCCAAAGAAAGACTCGCCAAATGACTTCTCAGGGGTTCGGCCTATAACAATGACCCCGATCTTCAGTAAAGTGTACGAAAGTTTTCTTTGCACTTGGCTGAAAGAACACATTCTGGAAAGCATCGATCCCGGACAATACGGTAACATACGGTAATATACGGTAACATACGGTACAATACGGTAACACACCTCAACTTCACACTATCTGATAAGTTTACTGGACAAAATTCTCAGACACCTTGATGAGCCGGAACGTTGGGTCAATCTGATAGCGATAGATTTGAAAAAGGCATTTGACCTTATTTGTCATAGTGTTCTCCTGAAAAAACTTCTCGTAAATTTTAATGTACAAACATTCCTTGTAAGAATAGTTGCGAATTTCCTATCAGATAGAACCCAACGTACCAAGTATAAATCGTGTTACTCAGACCCTTTACCCATATTTTGCGGGGTTCCGCAGGGAACTCTGCTGGGACCACTATTGTTCCTAGTAATGATAAACGATCTGGCAAATACCATACCAGATCGTTGGAAATACGTAGACGACCTGTCCGTCACGGAATGCTGCTACAAAAACATTCAAAGTGGTGCGGCAGCAGTAATGAGTGACATCTGTGAGGAAGCAGCAGCTGATAAAATGATAGTCAACCTCGAGAAGTCAGTTGTTCTGACCATTTCATTCCTCAAAAGCAGCCCTGCCTTCTTCCCAGAACTTCCAGAGTCCTGCCGGGTAAAGGAGATAAAACTCCTTGGAGTATACCTTACATCAGACCTCAGATGGGATAAACAAATTGAGGCTATGCTCAAAAAAGCGAATATGGCCATAGCGTCCCTGAAACTTTTATCCCGCCATGGGGTACCACCCAAACACCTACTGCATGTTTACTTTTCATTCATCCGATCTTCCCTAGAGTACTGCAGCCCTGTGTGGTATTTTGGACTTACACAGGAGCAATCGGACCGACTTGAGAAGATCCAGTACAGAGCCCTTCTAGTTGTGTCTAAATCTCCAAAAGTTCCCTATTCCTCCCTTCTCAATGATTTCCGATTAGAAACTCTGGCAACCCGTCGCCTAAATATATCCCTTAAGTTTGGTACAAGTATTCTGGCCAACCCAATCCTAAGAAAAATCCTGCCACCAGAATACGAGACGACACGTATCCGACTTCCGCGGTCAGTGGCTCGGCCAGTACCAAGGCTACAACCGGTTGCATGTTCCCACACCCGGTACCTAAGTAGTTTTGTCCCTTCTTTTGTCAAGTTCCTTAACAATGGATTTACAGTTGATTCCGAATCTTTCCCTTAGATTTTAAGGTCATTTATATTTTGGTTATCTTGGCGTAATTGTTGTTAATTTAGTTATTTTAGCGCAATTGTTGTTAATTGTAAATATTATGAATTTTGACACTAAGGTTAAGTGATATTAATTATTGTAATTTATTGACAAGTTAAGTGACCTGACAGAGAAATGGCCCGTTATGGGCCATAGTGTGATATGCGATTTAGCTCTATACATATAATTCAGTTTAAATATTATAACTTTAGTGTATAAATTGTTGACGTAAAATCAACTAGTCGGCTTACCGCCGTTTCAAGATTTTTAATGAATAAACTAAATTGAATTGAATTGAATTGAATTGAAATTGATGGAACTGACGTTTGTATTCGAGAATGGACAAAAAGTTTTCGAGATTATTTTTAGGTCTTCGAGAAACTACAAAAATTATTAGAGAAAAGATAAAAAGTGTTCGAGAATTTCGAAAATGTGTTTAACATTTATATTGAAATAAGGAACTCGATAATGACACAAATGTATTCGAGAAGACAAAAATACATTCGAGAATAAAAAAAAATCCTCGAATCTTTTTTTGTCTTTCTTGAATACCTTTCTTGAATACACAATTTAAATGTCAAATATTTTTAAAACATTCTCGAATACTTTTTTCTTTTCTCGAATA
This sequence comes from Branchinecta sandiegonensis, assembly GCA_030848855.1. NCBI lineage: Eukaryota > Metazoa > Arthropoda > Branchiopoda > Anostraca > Branchinectidae > Branchinecta > Branchinecta sandiegonensis. Next base: position 7,397,590 of record JAUPMV010000011.1, read on the forward strand.
ATTTTTGTAGTTTTTCGAAGACCTTTTTATCGATTTTCGAATACAAACACCGATTCCTACAAGACATTTAAGGTATTCTCGAATACAGTTTTGACGTATTTAGCCTCAAATCCATTCCATATAGAAGTAAAGAACACACTGAATCAGCATGATCTATGAGTTTCCGGTTTGCATAGATGATCCATTGCTAAGTCATCCTATGAAGGGGCTGATTAGGGAAAAATATGAAATGTTCACGGGATATGGCAAAGAGGAGATTCAACCGGAAATTTTGGTATTTTTACCTTTGAAAAAGTGTGCATTATTTCTCTTTTAGACTCAATTTGGTGTTTAACGATTTGCACGATACCGGTTACCATCTGGTAACAAGACATAAGTTTCGATGGGATCCCAAAGGGGAATATTCATCGGACCAGACAATTGGGTCTTGCAGATCTCCTAGCGACTTCATAACAAAACAAAGAAGGGTTATCGGTATTATTTTGTATACTCTATAATATAGCAAGTGCCATAAATACTATTGTCATTAAGTTTTATACGTAGTGAACTGATAGACAAAAATGCTCCTCAGCCGGGATTTGAACCCAGGACCCTCTGCTTACAAGGCAGTCGCTCTACCAACTAAGCTACCGAGGGGCTACCGAGGGGCACCATGAGACCCCGTCTTGTGGGTCCTGGTATGTCTACGTGGCTCCGATTATGGAGTCCTAGACTTCTAAATTATATTCGAAAAAATGTTTATGGTTTATTGGTCACGGTACAAGTCCCTTGTCTAAAGTGCCATCTATGTAATATTATTGTCATTGAAGCAGACTATACTCTAACCGTTTATCTAAATTCAAAATTGTTGAAACAATCCAGACTGAAACCCGAACACCCGATATGCCTGCCGAATTTCAGACTTTCTCCCGATTTCGTCGGTAGGGATGACATGCAGAACTACCTGTTCAAGAAAATTTAAGTGCTACCAAAGTTCCTTTTTTTTCTTTATTTTTCAGCCTTTGTGGTACAATCAAACGACGCAAAGTTCTGTTTTATAGATCAATGTCTTCCAGATTGATGCTAGCAACACAAGCTTGATGCTATCTACCTACCTTCGATACCTACTCCCTCGATGACATTCAACCCCTAATCTTTCCTTACTAACACCATCTACACTAGTAGTAATTTTAAAAGTATTACTTACTAAATTTCGTACAAACACACTGTAAAAAGTTTCTCCGAATAAGGATGTAGTATTTGCGACTGGGATTAATCTTATCTCTGTTGGGATAAAATTAATCCGAATTAGGGATAATCTTATCTCAATAAAGACAATATTAATCCCAGTAGCAAATACTGCAATATTTTTTTTTACACTGCATGTTCAGTTTCAAGAGGCATAAACTCGGGATACGGATTAAAAATGTTATACGCTGTACAATTCTCGGCCGCTTTCGGACTGATTCTTTCTTCATTCGTTTTTGCACTGCAGTGCTTCCGAGGAAGACCGAAGACGGCAGCGCTTCTCGAGAATCGCGGACTTGCTTACCGATGTGCTTCCATACAAGGTGCTGCTTCAACCAAGAAGAAATCGTGCTGGCAGTGAATCCAAAAATGTATTTGTGCAGAAGCAAAGAAGCTGCAGCAAAGTTGAAGTCTCAAAAGCACAGCAGGATTTTTTATGCACAGGAAATCACACTGTGACTTCACAATCAATCAGACTTCACCCGACAAAACTGACAGAACGTGCACTGTCAGAAGTTTCGTAACAGATAACGCGAGGATGCGCGGTTTCAACAGATAATGCGTAACAGATAACACTTCGGATGTTATCTCTTGTGTTTCAAAATGTTATGCATAATAAGCGTTACCATCAGGAAGAACCGAAAAATCACCAAAAATTATCTGCTGAGTTTTCCGACATCATAACGATAAGGAATAAAGTCAGTATATGCTCTTTTCACTCTTTCTAACAAAGCTTGTTACGCATAACATTTCATGCATAACGTTTTCAAACTCAACAGATAATGTCCGAACTGTTATCTGTTACGTATTATCTGTTGAAACCGCGCATCCTCGTGTTCTCTGTTATGAAACTTCTGACAGTGCAAGTTCTGTACAGTTCTGTCAGGTGAAGTCTTGTCGGCAAACAGAGATCTGTTTACAGTTAAGAAGGTTATGTGAAATTTTGTCGGGCAAAGCCGGAACGTTCAAGTTTCGTCGGTAAATCGGAATCGTTTTACACTATTGCAACAAAAACGAGGCAACGGATGAAAAATCTTCGCTGTCACGCAAGCGTCAGTTTTTGATCTTAGCTCCTGCAGTTACTGTAAATTTTTCACAGCTCTACGACAAGCCGTTACCGAGATTCATAATGAGGTGCTCCAAAGATATAACCATTACGAGAACGACAGGAGCTACTAACCGACATAAAAATCGTTAGTATATCGGTGAAAAAAATGTCTTATAAATTGTCTTTTTTTTTCTATCCGTTCTAAAGAAAGATGTCATTCGCCATAAAAATCATCAAGATTGGTTGAAAAATAGATGTGAAAAATAGACTAAATTTTGTGTGTTTATACTATTATTTATCTTTTGTTGTTTTTCGTTGTTCTCTTTACTCTGCTACCACCTTGTGTATTTGGCGGGTTACAAATGAAACATATATGTATATATTTAAAAGTTTTTTTCCTTCTCCTGAACATTTTGAAAATATCGCTTGACCCCTTAATGCGTGACAGATACTAAATGTTTACGGGTGAAAACCGTTTTGAAAGGAAATACCGATGAAAATACGAATGCCAACTGATGCCAAATGAACATATTAATACGGATGAAAAACGTTTCAGCTGGTAAAAGAGAATAATATGCGATAATTTACTTACCGAAAATCGTCGTCAGAATCATAAATCCCAAGACTGAGGCAAGAATAGCAGTAAAAATAATATCCTTAAGGCTTTTTTCTGTGCCATTTGAAAAAGCGCCATTTTCTGGTATCAGCGTTATATTGAACAGGAGTACGTCCGTGTCATTGTAGAAAAGCTCCTCTTCCATTTGAACTTTTCTAACACTCTCACGGCTCTACACCAATAACTCACATTCCTCGACTTCTGACAAGGGCAGTCTTTGGCGAACTGGTATGGTCTTCAAGGAAAGATACCTTATTTTCTCTAAGTACGACTTGCGAATGAGAGCGCTTGTCTTACCGGCGCATATGGCTCTCGACAGACGCTCCGAAACGGAGAAATACGACGGTACTTGGTCTAAGGAGTTTCATACGTTGGGAGATGGTATAGGTAGGTTATGGCTCGACTCGTTCGCACCCAATTCACCAGCTGCATCCAGGGGCGTCACGACTGGGGGGGACGCCCCCCCCACTGTTGTAGGCCAGTCGGTAAATAATAACCGAGTCGGCGCGAAGTGCTGCGTTTTTGGCCAAAACAGTCGATTTTTCGTCAAAACAGTCGTTTTTTCTGAAAATCGGTCGATTTTTTCGAATTTTTCTTGATAACAGTCATTTTTTCTGCAAAAACAGTCGGTAAAAATTACCATCTAGTCAGTAAATTCCTTGCCCCCCCCCCCCAAACATTTTGGCTAGTAACGCCTCTGGCTGCATCATCAGTAAAATTCAACGTTTTTCGGCCTCTTTCAGTTTATCTTTTGCCCGACCGTTTCCGTTTTTATGGCACTTGCAGCCTCTGGCTCAAGTGCCATATACCGATCGCAATTCCGTCTGTCGGTCGTCACCATATGAGAGACCCGATCAAACTAACTTGGAAATAATCCGTTTCCCGATCCGACCATCTTGGGGTGGGGGTGGAGGGCGGGGGAATCCGGAAAATTGAGTAGTGTGTAACTTTCGAACGGGTTATCGGATTGGAATGAAACTTAATAACTGAATAGAGGATATATCTCTGATGTCCTATTTGGAGCCTGGACCGGATTCGACAGCTACGGGGGAGTTGGGGGGGGGGAGCGGAAATCTCGAGAAACGGTTAGAATGGAGGGATCGGAGTGAAACTTGCTGGGAACAACAAGGATCTGCTCTACATAAATCGTTTTCACAATTGGACTAGACCCGGACACTTGTGTACGGAATTCCGGTGACGGCGGTTTTGGGGATTTTCAAGACGAAACTTGGCATGCACAGCAGGGACCCGATCAAACTGACTTGGAAATCAAAATTTGATATGTCTCTGGTGAACTTTTTTACGTCCGGACCGGATCCGACAACTAGGAAGACGTTGCCGGGTTAGACTGGAGAAATATATGGAACTTTGTGGGAACAACAAACAGATGCTCTGGATAAATCATTTACAGAACCGTGGGCACTGTGGGGGGAGCTGGAGGGGGGGTCCTGAATTCCAGTGATCGTGAATTAAGGTACTTTCAGATGTGCTAGGACGATGAAACTTGGCTGGAATATTAGAGATTCAGCAAGATTGACTTAAAACCGTCATTTTCCAAATCCGACTATTCCTTAAAGTACCAGTTTTGACCGCAAAGTCAGAAAAATGCTTTTAAGCCAAAATATACACTTTCATGATCCTCGTGAGCCCATTATCATGTTTGCCTCAGGGGCTTTGCTTACAAATGAAGTCCTAGCTCCCTTAAATTGCGCATCTTAACCGAAAAGAAAAAACAATACTTTTGACTAAACGATATACACTAATGATCCCCAAGGGCTTGTTACCGCGCCTCAAGGATTTTGCTTGCAGATGAATTTCTAGCGCCTTTAAAGTGCGCATCATTCCGATAAAGTTTAAAAAGAAAATACTTTTTACCAAACGATACATTCTCATGATTTCAAAGTCCATGATCATTCTTATCACAAGGTTTTGCTTAGAAATGATCAGAGCAAACCCACGAAAAGGCAAATTCTATATTTCATCTTCCTAACCACCGTTGCAAGTGCCATATGAGCTACTAGCTCTTGTTTATTTTATTATTTTTTCTTCTTTTTAAATTTGTGTATGATGTTGTTAATATTACTTAGGCCTACATATTATCACTTATTCTGTGTGTATATGTGTTTGCTTTTGTTGCCTATCCCATTAGTTAGGTTTTGCTGTACTGCGGCTAATTTTTCGTTAAACCTCAATATATGAGATACGCCTGGTGAAGAGGATATGCTTATCAACATCAGGGTGGATCCGGGTGGGGGGGGGGGGTTAAGGGGGTCGAGCTTACCCCCGAAAGATACAAAAATAATCGCTTTTTATAGGCTTCAACTTCTGATCGATGTATTTTTTTGTACTTTTTGGTCCAACCCGCCCCCCCCCCAGAAAAAAATTCCTGAATACGGACCTGCTTGTCATACAATATTTTCTTTTTTCCACTTTAGAGGCCGACGGGTTGCTCACGTGGATCGCAAGGTTTCAGGAGTCCCCGCCTAAGACCTGCCTCGGGGCACGACCGGCCTCAAAATACGCTTCGCCAAATCTAGTCAGTGTTTTGGGATATATTAAAGCTTTTTTATTCACAAAAGAATCATAATCAGTGACACATTGCGCAGATATTACTTTTCTTTAAGTTTTTAACAGCAGAGTCTATAACCAGGGTTGCCACACCCAAAAATATTAGAGAGTGACTTTTGGTCGAAAACAGAGAGTGATTTGGGAGTGAAATTTTGTGTTCATGAAAAAATGGGAAAAAGTCACTTTTGGTAAGAATCAATGTTGCAAAAATGACAAATCTTAATTTAGTGTCATTGAAAAAAGGTGAGGTAATCAATTTTAGTAGGAATTTTTGCTGGACACCTCTGGACGGTTTTTTAAATAGAGTGAATTTTATGTCCTACGCAGGACAAGAGTGACAAAAATAAAATAGAGTGACAATTCGCACTATCGTGCGACATGTGGCAACCCTGTCTATAACTCCCTGGCTAACCGCCCAATACTCTAAAAGGAAACTCTCCATTTTCTGATAACTTAATCTGCAGTACTTTGCAGTCTAGTGTTTTAATCCTCCATCGGATTTTAACTCTCCGAATTCGCGTTTTAATTCTCCGAATTCGGATAAGAATCTCCGAATTCAGTGATGCACCACTACTGAAGTCCGATGTAGGAGAACTCTGTATATTCCGTATCCAGAGGCGTTACTCCATAGCAAAAATGTTTGGGGACACAAGGTAGTTACCGACTTAATGGTATATATACCGACATGTTTTAAGGGAAAATCGACTGTTCCCCAAATGTCAACTGTTTCCAAAAAGTCGACTGTTCTTAAAGGACCCCTCGCAATATTTACTCTTCAACTTACAGTATTTTAAAATATTTGAGTACTTTAAAACTATGCTGTGCTTTCAACAAATGACCCACGGTTTTGGCTGTTTTAAGCCTTTTCCGAGACCCGTTGACTTGTAGCGAAAACGGGGAAGCAATTTACATAACCGGTTTTTCTGATGAAAAAACTTCTCGCAGACAACCGTCGACAGCGTCGAAGGTAGCAAAACACGGCAAGTGGGAAAATCAGCGTCATTTTGTTAGAGGGGTTAGAATGTATCGTGCGACATTGGGGTCTCCGGTTTTAGAAATAAATGGAGTGGTTAGGGAAGTAGGTTTGCATTACTCGAATAAGGATAGTTCCAAATTGGCTAGGCCGTAGTTCCCGAAGCGGGGGAGTGGAGGGAAAGGAAACCGGAGTTTTGTGGTATGCATAACTTATGAACCACACTGTAAAAAGTTTCTCCGAATAAGGATGCAGTATTTGCTACTGGGATTAATCCGAATTAGGGGTGATCTCATCTCAATGAAGACAAGATTAATCCCAGTAGGAAATACTGCAAGTTTTTTTTTACAGTGCAGTTATCCGGTTTGGATGAAACTTTATAGCTGGCAAGGGCGCATGTCCGATGTTCTTGTTGAGGTTATGACTGAACTGGGCAACTGTGAAGGGGGGAGGGGGTACCGGAAACCTTGTTGTACTCGAATAAGGATACTTCCAAATTGGCTAGGACGTAGTCCCCGAAGCCGAACGGAATTTTAGCTGAACGGCGCCGGATTTTTATTTTTTATTTTTTTTTTTAGCATTTTTCGAGGTCTTTTTTCAATTTTCCAACATATTCCTCCCCCCCCCCCGAAAAAAAAAATCATCAGCGTTAATATGGTATTATTGTATAATGTTGACAACGGATACGTCAGCTACGATTCTTCATCAGCGATATTTCGGCCCTTCTTGGCAAAGGTCCTCGTCAGGCTGTCAATCCTCTGGGTCAACGTCGGGGAAGTAAACAAACATGTAATCTAAACAAACCTGTAAACATTGCTTGAATAAATGTTTCAAAGTCAGCTTGGGCTCAAAGAATATTTATTGTATAATGGTATTAGTCTTCGGTTCAATTGCCATAATTATATAAGCGATTGTAGTGGTGGTCCCTCTTTCTCACCTTTGCTAGTTCGGCCACTTCCACGTAAGCTTAGACGATGAAAGCTGACAAGCTTATGAAGGTCCTGGCTGAATGCTCAGCGAAACCATGTTTCCCCGGATTAATCCGATCATTCATGTGGGGGTGGAGGGAGGGGGAATACGGAAACTTGCGACCATCGTGACCCGAGTCGGCTTTAACTTTATGTGTTGCGGGAGCAAAGAGATATTCCGATTACCACGATGACAACGGGGGGGGGGGAGGTGGAAGGGGACTTTTGGAACATACAGAGGGACCAAGGAATGTAGGGATTGTGATAAAACTTGGACAGGACAAAGAACATGGGTCCCAGATGTATGATTTTGGAGTGCGGACCGGATCGACCTCCGAACGAGGAGTTGGAAGGGGCATACGTTAACTTCTTCCGGACGTACTTCGATTCGAGGGAAACTTAGTGGTTTAGAAAAAGAAATGCCCTAGATGAAACATTTAATTTTCAGAAATTTTGCGGGTGGAGGGGGAGGCCCGGAAATCCTTTAACATGCTCAGGTACTAGATGTGTATTTTGCGGTCCATACCCGATCCGGCCTCGGTGGGGGAGTTGGGTGTAACCGAAAATTTTCCGGATGTTCTCGGATTCGAGGGAAATTTGTTCGGTAGTAACTGTAGGAGATACAGAATTTGCGTGTTAAAATCACATCAGGCTACGTTGGGTGGGATGGAGGGGGAGGCTTGGTAACCTTCATTGGGACCAAACAGACGGAGGGATTGGGTTGAAACTTGGATCGTGCAAAGGTCATAGGTCCAAGATCCGAAAGTAATTCCACTCTAGTGAAACTCATTGGTTAATTGGAGCAAATGCCCTAGATTTGATAATTATGTGTCCGAATCGCATGTGGACACGGTGGAGGGGTTGGAGGGGGGTTCCTGAAATTTTTGATACACATAGGGAACAGAAGGAGAGAGTGATTGAAACTGGACGGTACAGAAGTCATGGTCCGGATGTGCCATTTGAGACCAGATACTACGTAGCAGAATACTATTCAAGTGACTTTACCGTGACAAATCAGCTGGTGTATTTATCACGGTACTAGTCCCTTGTATAAAATGCCATCTACATAATATATATCCAAGCTTGTGACAAGGGGATGTGAAGTGCTTAGAAAGATTTGTCTCGGCGGGATCACTGTTCCTATGGCCCGCTTCTTCTGACTACTGTAGATTCAGATAGATAGATTTGTTGAATGCTGAGCAGCCCGAGGGCCATGGCAACAGTGGTTTGCGAACAATGTTCAAAAGCCCCATTGTACCTCAGTGGTAGAGCACTGACCTTGAAAGCCGGAGGCAGGGGCGTTACGTCTGGAGGGGACGGGAGACGCCCCCCCCCCTAATGTTGTCTGCCTATCGGTAGCACCGAAGCGCCGCGATTTTTCGTAAAAACAGTCGATTTTTTTCTTGGAAACAGTCGGTTTTTCGAAAAAATAAAATCGATTTTATGGTACTTGCCTTCCGGCCAAGTGCCATATACCGATTAGTTTTCCGTCGGTCGGTCAGTCCGGTAATCGCGAGTCAGGGTACTTCCAGATATGCTAGGACGGAAACTTGGCAGGCGTATAATGAACCCGACCAAACTAACTTGGAAATAATCTGTTTCCCGATCCGACCATCTGAGGGGGGGGGGGTGGAGGTCGGGAGAATTCTGAAAATTGAGTAGTGCGTAACTTTCGTACGGGTGCTGAACAGACGACATATTTCTGATGCCCCATTTGAAGTCCGGACCGGATTCGACAGCTGTGGGTGAGTTTGGGGGGGGGGAGTAGAAATCTCGAGGAACACTTATAATTGAGGGATCGGAGTGAAACTTGCTGGAAAGAACAAGCATCTTCTCTAGATGAATCGTTTACACAATTAGACTTTATCCGGACACTCTGGGGGGGGGGGGGGGAGGGGGTTTCCTGGAATTCTGGTGATGGCGATTTGGGGGATTTTCACGACGAAACTTGGCAGGCATATCAGGGACCCAATCAAACTGTCTTGGAGGTACAAAATTTCTCGACCCAATCATCGTGGGGGGAGTGGAGGGAGGGGGATCTGGAATATTGAGTCATGTGTAACTTCGGAACGGGTTATCGGATTCCAGTGAAATTTAGTAATTGAACAGAAGACATGTCTCTGATGCTCTTTTTCATGTCCGGACCGGATCCGACAGCTGCTGGGGGGGGGGGGAGGGGGCAGAAAATACATGACCCGCTTAGACTGTAGAGATCGGGATGGAACATGGTGGGAATAACAAACAAATGCTCTATAGATAAACCATTTACATTACCGGATTGGATCCGGGCACTGTGGGGGATGATAGAGGGGGGGGGGGGGGAATTCCTGTGATCGCAAGTTCACCTACTCTCAGATGTGCTAGGACGGGTAAACTTGGCTGGAAAATTAGAGACTCGACAAGATTAGCTTAGAAGTCGTCACTTCCAAAATCCGACCATTCCTTAAAGCGGGCCACAAAAAAAACGTTTTTTCTATCACACACACAATGCTAACCATCCCTACTGTCACTATGAATGTTCAAAACCGCTAAAAACATCGTAAAACAATGAACAAATTAAAAAAAAAACACCAAATTTCCTAGGTTTGAAATAACTCTGTCTGGACTAAATCTCAGCGTGATTATCCCGGACAGCTGTTATGGCACGTAGGGAGCCGAGGGTCAAAATAATAATTTCCATCTAGTGATCCAACTGTTTATTACAAATACAAATAAACTATAAAACCAAGACCAGTGTGGTATCTCTCCAGACATACAAAAATTATCAGTTAGGTCTTATAATTCTTTGCTAATCAATCCTGGAAAATTCCGCCATCTAGAAAAGAAGATGTTGTGCGTGGGTTTTTTTTCGAGCCAAAACAGCAACTCGGCAATCGAGTTCAAATCTAAACAAACCCGTGGCATGCGATCACTAAGAGAAGGTAAACCGAATGTTTGGATTAGGTCTTTAAAGTACTACTCTTAACCGCAAAGTGAAAAAAATACTTTTGATCAAACGATATATTAACGATCCCAAGGAACTATTATCGCTTTTGTCTCAAGGGTTTTGCTTACAGGCAAATTTCTAGCGCCTTTACAGTGCGCATCATTACAGCCAAGTTCAGAAATAAAATACTTTTTACCGAACGATACATTCTCGTGATTTCCAAGGGTTCATGATCATTCTTATGTCAAGTGTTTTCCTTACAAATGATGATAACAAACCCACGAAAAGGCAGATTCTACATTTTATCCTTTGAACCAACCTTGCATATGAGCTTCTAGCTCGTCTTTCTCAAAACAGTCGGTTTTTGGGATCCCAAAACGTAAGTGGAGGGATACCTATGACATCGCATGTCCGTCTGTCCGTCCGTCCGTCTCCGTCCGTACACGATAACTCTCGAAGGGACTGAGAATTTTGATGAAACTTGGTGTGAAGATTCTTTAGGTCAAGGGTCAGGTCAAGTTCGTAGATGGGCTCTGTAGCCCTACATTTAAGGGTGGGGGAGGGGTTTCAAATTAAGGGGCAAACAAAATATTTTTAAACAGCTAATGTGATAGTCAATTATGGGGTAAGAAGACATGTTGAACATGATGGTGAAAACTATTTTCTTGCCGGATAAGTAGTTCGTCCGGAATCCGGCTAAAACCGGAAAGTTGGTTAGAATTAAAAGTTTTATTTGAAGTTGAATAGATGTTCGATTGTGCGGTAAGAAGACATGCTGAATACGATGATAAAACCATTTTCCCGTCGGACAACTAGTTTTTCCCGGAATCCGGCCAAACCGGAAAATTTGTTAAAAGCGAAAGTTTTTATTTGAAGTTGATTAGAAAAGACGCCGAGTCTATGTATGACAATCATTTTTTACCCGGACATATAATTCGTCCAGAATCCGGTTGAAACCGGAAATTCTATAAGTTAAAGTTTTATTTGAAGTTATTAGATGTTCTTTATAGGGATTACGAGATACGCTGAATTCGTTTCTGAATTGTTCTCTTTTTGCTGGACAAGTGGTTCGCTCAAAATTCGGCCAAATCCGGAAATTTGGCAGAAGTAAAGCAGGAAATTTCGGTCAGTATCGTCAAAATAGACATGGCTTCTAGAGGTATATCTGAACTTGGTTTTCTCAGATAGTTTTTTCTCTGGGTTAAAATCCCGGCTGAGGAGCATTTTTGTCTTTCAGTTAACTACTTTTAAACGGATACGACCTCTGAGGCTCTGTGGGATAGATGAAAGTTGGCTGAGAAATTTTCGGAAGTTTTCGTGAAACTTGATGGGTTTTAGATGCAAATGCTATAGATGTAGGGGAGCGGGTGGAGGTTTGGGACACAAGTAGGTATGGGACACGTGTACTTTCTTGCATCCAGCTGATAGGAAAATTCTGAATATTGGACTGAATAAGCACTATCTAGTGGCCACTTTAGTCAGATCACATTCAGTACGATTGCATAACTTTCATTTCAGAAATTTATCAAAAGTAAGTTTTTCGCGGTCATTTCCTGGATCTTGTGCTGACTTCACACCCGAGGCACGTCTTTGTCTATCGAGTATGGATTTTCGTTGTTGTTTTGTTTCATAGCTAGGTCAATGCTGCACAAACTAGCCCCTTTGTTTTTAATGTACTGCTTCCATCTTCTGACATTTTGTGAAAAACCTGAAATTTGACCGTCCGAGGAGGACTGGGACATGGTACAGTGAGGAGCATTGGGACACGCGGCCCCAAAGTCAATGCGATTGGGGCACTATGTCCAATACCTCCTTAAAGCGACAAGCTGATGAAGACTCAATATTTATGTTCGTCTGCTTCTAGTCTGTACTTTCATTGACCGTAAAATAAGCTATGATTTACGGAAAATGCTCCGAAGGTGTTACAACTCTTCAGCAGCACTTGCCGCTCTAAATATCCTTAGTTTAGCCGTAGCCATTTCTTAATGTCCTAGATTACACTTCTTGTTCCTCTTAAAACTGAAGTTTGTATTACACTGAATAGATTGTACTGAATTGCCACCATCACTGTCCATGCTGCATGTCCGTCTTGTCGACTAGGCTCGACATTTGCAGGTCTAGTGTAGTGTCGATTATACTTTCACAGTCGTTCTCTCGTATTCCCTGATTAACTCAGTTCAGTATATTCATGGATAATGTCTTCGCATTGATATAGCAGTCGTGGGAACCAATCAGTGACAGTGTGTTCACTAGACCTGCATCTTAAGAGCATGAAATAGCTTTCAGCCTCAAACAACGTGTGTTATTATAAAAGTGGAATCATTTGAGCTGAAAGCTACGGTTGTTGAAGCTGCCCACTCCAACTTCCAGTGGAGGGATCCAGAGTTGTACAAAATAATACTGTTTCGTAAAAAATCTCTATATTTATAGTCTTTGGTTGTGTTTTTCTATTTAATTCCTTTCCTTTACATAAGCGAAGTCCCAGTACATTGTGTCCCAATCCACCCCACCATGCATTATGTCCCAGACCTCCACCGGTCCTCAAGCATTGGGACAAAACAGAGGGTGTCGTTTTTTTCCTAATAAAAAAAAATACACAAGGAGGAAAATAATTAAAAAATTAAGAGTCTTGGCCGAATCCCTAAGCTAAAGTTTGGTCTATTGCACGATGTTTTAGCTCACTTAGTTTTGACGCTATGGTCCGAAGACTTACTTTTGTCCCAGACCTCCGCCCGCTCCCCTACCATTTATGTGTCTTTGCCGGATAAATTCCCAGTGGAGGACTTTGACGAGGGGTACCGGATGAGCTGAAAGCTCATATTGCACTTGCAAGGGTAGGTAGCATGTATTTTAGCTCAGGGTCGCATACGGTCCGGCCATACAAATAGAACGTTTGGGACATGTGCTCTCGCCAGCTTGCAAGTTACTCCTGATCGGAACAAGAATTCAAGGTTTATAAATGTCACAAATGACCAGACATCCAGGTACCCCCCTCCCTCAAACTTCCACACCAAAGCCGGATACCTTCATGGCCTCAGAGTTACATACCTACCCGATGAAAAATGTATCTCAAAATAGTACTCTGAAGTAGTACGAAAAAGTTGCATGCAGTACTAACGATGCTACTACATGCGTCTACTTCAAGGCTACCGTGTTACTGCATACTACTCTATGGTACTATTAGCGAGACTGGATGTTACTATGGCGAGACAGGATGCTACTGGATACTACTACATAAGATTGGAACAGTCTGATGATAGTAATCTTTGCTATTACATGGTATTACATGCAACGTTTTCGTACTACTACCATACTACTCCGCAGGCTACAAATTTTTCATCAGGTAGGACCCATGACCTTTTACCATTCGCGATATACGCGGGTCAAGATCCCGGATTCCCCACCCCCCACTTTGATGGTCGGGGTCCGAAAAAAAAGATTTGTTTAGAATCGGCCGGTACATTTATATGTATTCCGAATGTCATGGTCCTAGCTTGTATGGAAGTGCCGGAAACTAGCTAGTATTCTAGCTAGGATTCTATATAGATAGAATTCTATCCTGTTCATACTTCAGCCTCGCTGCCATATGAGGCTGGGCATAAAAGGAGGGAAGCCGAGCTCTCGCATAAATCCAAGGACTCCTCCTTTTTTTTATGGCACTTGAGCTTACTCCATAGCCATATAGCGATCGTGATGTCTGTCTGTCTCTCGGTTTGTCGGTCTGTCCGCATTTTGCTAGTTTTGCACTTCCACATGACCTAGGACGATAAAACTTGGCACGCATATCAGGGAACCAACCGGATTAACTTGGAAACAATCACTTCCCCGATCAGACCATTAATGGGGGGTGGCAAGATGGGGAATCCGGAAATTAGTAACGCTCATAACTTTTGAACGGAACGAACGGATCAAGAACAAGTGTCTTGGATGTTCATTGTCAAATTCGGATCGGATCCGATAACTGGGGGGGGGGGATGGAGGGGGATTAACTTGGAACCAGATTAGCTTGGAAATAATCATTTCCCCGATCAGACCATCAATGGGGGAGTGGCAAGATGGGAAGTCCGGAAATCAGTAACATTCAGAACTTTGGAACGGATAATCGGGTGTGCATTAAGCTTGACAGGTATCAAGAACAAGTGTCTTGAATGTTCATTGTCAAATTCGGATCAGATCCGATAACTGGGGGGGGGTAGGGGGCTGAAGAGGAACACCCGAAATATCTTGAAACGCTTTTTCTAGTTTTTGTCAAGCCCCTACCCCTTTCTTCACACTAATATAGATCTGCGCATGGATGAGTCATTCTTTCTTAAGACTAGTATAGCTCTGCTCGTGGATGAGTCATTCTTTGCTTAAATTCGTTCGGAGAGAGCTAGAGCAATCGAAGGTCGAAGGGGTTGGTATAATATGTTGTTGAACCTTAGTAGGGGTTGATATAGATTAGGGACTTCCACACAAGCTTGGACGATGAAACTTCCCAGGCATACCAGGGACCCGAACAGATTAACTTACAAATATTCACGTCCCCAATCCGACTTTCCCCGGATCCAGGAGTCCGCAAACTAGGAAAAACGGTAGCAAAAGGGGAGCTAAAGGAAGCAAAAAGGGTGCTGCCCAAATGCGGTATCGATCCGAGGACCTCTGTGGCGTAGTTCCAGCGCTCTACCACGGCGCTACGACTTGATGTCTTTAGAAGCGAATGCGTGAAGAGATACGGTTTAAAGATTAAAGTAAGACTAAGAGGTCAGAACGAATGCTAAATGCTCACCGGAGCAAAATAACTAGAGCTATTTTGCTCTGATGCGAACTAAACTTAAAATAAACAAATCTCCTGAAACACTTCAACATAAGCTAGTACAATGAAACTTGGCAGGCATATCAGGGAACCGACCAGATTAACTTGGAAATAATCAATTACCAGATCCGATCATAGTGGGGGGAGTGGAGGGATTGGAAATCCGGAAACTACTAACATGCATAACTTTGGAGAGGGTAATCGGACATGCGTGAAACTTGACATGTGTCAAGAATAAGTGTTTCGGATATTGAGTTTCAAATCCGGAACAGATTCGATACCTGTGGGGGGGGGGGGGTGGAGAGGGAACCGGAATTTTCCTGAAACGCTTCCACATAAGCTAGGACAACAATAAAACTTGGAAGGCATATGAAGGAACCGACCAGGTTAACTTGGAAATAATCACTTCCCCGATCCAGCCATCACGGGGGGAGTGGAGGGATGGGGAATCCGGAAACTAGAATCATACATAACTTTGGAACGGGTAAAAGGACATGCATGAAACTTGACAAGTGTGAAGAACAAGTGTCTCAGATTTTCAATTTCAAATTTGGCCCGAATCCGAATAAATAAATAAAATAAATATATTCTTTATTTCCATAATAGCACAACATAATATGGCTAGCAGAGGATCGTCATGACGTAACACATGTCAAAGCAATGACGTACAATATATACAGTATATGATAATAATGAATAGGCCTACATAATATAATACATGTCACACGACAAGAATTAAAATGGTAAATAATAAAATAAAATATCAAGAGTTAAAATGAGAAATAAAATAAGGTACGAATGATGATAAATATCGGTCAGACGAATTTACTAGGGGCGGGGTAATTTGAAGCCGATTTTTGTTTTCAGTTCTTAGTCTAGTGATGGGCCGATTAGGGTTGGGCGATTGGTAATCAGGTAGAATGGATCTGTGATTATCTGAAGATAGACATTTCAGTCCAAAATCCATGGTGAGCTTGTGTCTACGGCACGCTAAAGTGGGAAGACTAAGTTTTGTGAGGCTATCTTCATATGTGGAATAATCTTGCCCAAGGATAATCTTGCAAGCCCGCTTCTGTACCCCCTCTAGTTTCTCCGTCTGACTTTTGGTAAGGCCAGGATGCCAAACAGGACACGAGTATTCCGTTGCAGGGCGTACATACGTGCAATATAAGGATCTCATGAGTTTCGTTGGTATTCCAAATCTCCGGAGCATCGCAAGGGATTTCAGAAGTAGAGAAGATTTGTGTAGGATAGTGTCAACATGAGAATCCCATTTTAAATTCTTGTCAATCGTGATTCCAAGGAGTTTCACCTTTTCGCGGTAAGCCAAACCGACACTTTCTTGATGTGGTAATTCTCTCTTTAAAAAAGAAAACCTTATGATCACGCTCTTCGGGAGGCTGACTGACAGCTTTACCTCCGACAACTCATTTGTTAAAGTTTCGAAAATGTCAGTCAAACTTTGTTCAGACGAATTAGGAGGTACATTCCGCAACGATAAACTTGAGAGATCGTCCGGGGGGGACCGGAAATCTTTTGAAACGCTTAGGGTCGAGGTATCGGGATGGAACTTTAAGGGAAGAACGAGCATTAACCTTAGCTACTTTATTGACAAAATAAGACCGGATCGTGTCGCAGTGGACGGTGTCGGAGGGGATTTCTTGGATATCCGCGGTGATCACGAGTTAGGATACTTCCAGATGTACTATGACCATGAAATTTCGCATACATATTAGGTACTCTCCTAGGTCGACATGATACTAGTTCCTTCACCGATACGGTGATGTTGGGGGGAGTGGAGGGATGGGGAATCCAGCATCTAGTGACATGCATAACTTTAGAACGGGTGATCGGACGTGAATGAAACTTGACGAGTGTCAAGAACAAGTGTCTCAGATGATCAATTTCAAGTTAGGAACGAATCCAATAGCTGGGGGGGGGGGGGGAGCTGGAGGGAGGTGCAAGAAAAATCGTGAAACACTTAGAGTCGAGAGATCGGGATGGGACTTGGAGGAAAGAACAAGCATAAGCCGTAGAGACAATACGAGACAATACTGACAAAACAGGACCGGATCTTGTCACAGTTGGGGGAGTTTGAGAGGGTTTTCCACAATTCTGGTCATCACGAGCTGGGGTACTTCCAAATGTGCTGTGACCATGAAACTTGGCATTCTGTGCTATGACCATGAAACTTGGCAGGCATGTTAGGGACTCTGATCATCGTTGTGCGACAAACAGTTATCAGTGAGTGGAATATAACCATTTCCGATTTAGAAGATCAAGCCGATTTTCTGATTAAATGAATATTGGGAGAGAGATGCGGCCTTGACAACTGCAAACCGTATCTACCAAACATGCTAACTGTTCTTACAAGTGCCATATGAGCTTTCAGCTCTTGTTTTTTCTTCTCGTCACTCGGGCATAGTTCTAAGCTTTATCCCTGTATGATCTCCTATTATTTACACCTTCCCTGTTCTTGGTTTAAAACCAGACTATCTGCTACTCGGCTGTTACTTACGCGCCGGGTAGTATTTTATCCTGCTCACACTTCAGCCTCGAAGGATAGGCATTAAAGGAGGGAAGCCGAGCTCTCGCATAAATCCAAGGTCTCGCACATGGCTCCTCCTTTTTTTTCTTTTTTTTTCTCGTCAGCAAGGCTGGTCACTACTTGGGCGTAGTTCGAAGCTTTATCCCTGTATGATCTCTTAGTATTTACACCTTCCCTGTTCTTGGTTGAAAACCATACTATCTGCTACTCGGCTGTTACATACTCGCCGGGTAGTATTCTATCCTGCTCATACTTCAGCCTCGCTGCCATATAAGTTTGGGCATAAAAGGAGAGAAGCCTCCCTTCTCATGTGTCTTTCCATAGCTCACTCATCTAAATCCATTACATCCGTCCACAAGATCTACCGAACATTTCTTACACCCCTTCAAAATTGCCCAACCTCATCGTTATCCCATCCTTCCATCTGTCAACCTAAATATGACATACAAATCAAGTTTATGTATTGAATTGTGAATGAATTGAATTGTATTGAAGTAAGGGTTGTGACAGAAAAGTGTTGTCTTTCTATTCGCCTTTTCCACAACCAGGGGGAAGGGGTGTTGACGTTTTTGCGCATATTTTGGATTAGAAAGAAATTTTAATGTTTTCGCACCGCTCCGAATGTTAAGCCCCTTATTATTATCTGTGCGCGGATTTAAGATAGGAGACACAATGGTAGTTCCGAATTTAGGCTGGTCACCACTCCGGCATAGTTCTAAGCTTTATTCCTGTATGATATCCTAGTATTTACAAGTTCCTGATAACAATACTATCTGCTACTACTAGCCGAATAGACGAACCGACGGAGAGACATATTGGTCGCTATAAGCAGAGGCGTCACTAGCCAAAATGTTTGGGGGGGGGGGACGAGGCATTTACCGACTGGCTGGTAATTTTTACCGACTGTTTCTGCTGAAAAAACGGCTGTTTTTAACAACAAAAAATGGCAGTTTTAAAAAAAATTGGCTGATTTTCAGAAAAACCGACTATTTTGACGAAAATCGACCAATTTTCAGAAAAACCGACTGTTTTCATGAAAAAAATCACTGTTTTTACGAAAAATCGCGGCGCTTCGCACCGACTCGGTTATTTTTTCCCGACTGGCCGACAGCATTGGGGGGGGGGGGGGGCCCTACCCCCCCCCCCCCCCCAGTCGCAACGACCCTGGCTACAAGGACTTGAGCCGAAGGCTACAAGGACTTGAGCCGAAGGCTGCAAGTTAGGAAGGGAAAAGGGGGACAAGTAGAAGCACATGCCATACAATCCTTTAACTTATAGGCTACCTGCTGCTTTACTATGAATAAAATCTGTTAAACGGAAAAATCCCCCGTAATCGAGGGGATTTCTAGGGAGTTTCGGATGTCCAGCAATCAATGTGATATCAAGGGAATTTCAAACGTTTGCTAACGTTCAGTGAAATGGCGCCCCTGTCCACAAGGAATGGCAAGTTTCACCGTCATACACTATACAAAATTTCTCCGAATAAGGATGCAGTATTTGCTACTGGGATTAATCTTATCTCTATTGGGATAAAATTAATCCGAATTAGGGATAATCTTATCTCAATAAAGATAAGAGTAATCCCAGTAGCAAATACTGCAAGATTTTTTTTTACAGTGTAGCTTGTCCGGAAGTGACTGAACTAGCAAACGTTAACCAGAGAGGGACGAACCGACAGGAAGCACAATCGCTATTGTTCACTTCCCGATGAAAAATTCATCTCAAAATAGTAGTACGAAGTTGTACGAAAAAGCAGCATGCAGTATTAGCTGTTGCTACTACTATGCTTCTACTTCAAGGCTACCGTGTTACTGCATACTACTGCATGCTACTATTAGCAAGACTGGATGCTACTATGGCAAGACAGGATGCTACTGGATACTACTACATAAGATTGGACTAGTATGAGGCACATCAAATGTTCTTTGCTACTACATAGTATTATTCAAACAATGTTTACAACGGAGACATCAGCTACAATTCTTCATCAGCGGTATTTCGGCCTTTTTTGGCAAGGGTCCTCGTCAGGCTGTCAATCTTCTGATTCAACTTCGGGGAAGGAAACAAACCTGTAAACCTGTAATATTTATCTACATAGTATTACATGCAACTTTTTTGTACAACTACCATACAACTACGCAGGCTACAAATTTTTCATCTGGTTTGTTTACGCGGTGTGGAGCCAACATACAGTTTTTTGTAACAATTACAATCCTGCACTGCCGCCACAGCCAGGCCACAACCGAAGACTCTTTTTGCTTACTTACTGATGGCAAAAATAGAACAACAGCCTGGAGCCTTTGAAAGATAAAGTTCAATGGAAAAAGAACATAAAACATTTCACTGAGAAATCTTCGGCACCAGCATTTTAAGGGAGGCGGCCAGATGAGTTATTTTCGGCGGCGCGGTGGTGCGGCTTCGAGGACTACTAGGACGATGAAGCTGGTCTTGTTTATTAGGGACCTGACAACGTTGACTGAGGGGGAATCCGGAATCGTGTGGCACGGGTAAATTTCGAACCGAATTCGATTCAGCACGAAACTGGACAGCTGGCAAGAGCAGATGTCCTGTTAGAAGTCCGTATCAGGTCCGGGCCAGGGGGATCACGGAAATCTAGTGACATGCATCATTCTAGAACTATTAATACGAACTGGACGGACCTTGATAGCTTACAAGGTCACAAGTCCCAGATGTTTTGAGACAGGTCGTTACTAGAACCGGCATCTGTGGAAGTGTTAGAATGGGTTCTTGGAAATATTTTGAAAAACTTTAGGTGTTACAGATCGAGGCAGACAGGGCTATGGTAAATGCTACGGTAGAGCTCGGAATACTCGGAAAAGCGATCCGACTTCAATTTTACGAACACTTTTATACATGCTATAACTTACCTTGCAAGGTCCCCTTCTACGGCTCACGACTCCCCGGAAGAGCTTTCAGCTCTTGGACTGGGACCATAGCAACTTCTGAGTGGGAATACGTAAGGAAAATCTTTTACGATAGCGGATAAGCTAATGATTCCACAACGATGCAGAAACATCTAGCTGTGGAAGCAGACTAGTTAGCCCCTGAACAGCCTTGTTAATGAGGCAGTTCGGTATAAATATGTAAACAGGTTCAAGTGCGTAGTAAATTGGATTTTGAAGCCTGCTCCAGTCTACAGCTGCTCGAGATTTATTCGTGTTGTTAAGAACAAATAATCAGATAGAACCTATGTCTTTAGTTGCATGCAGCGACTATGAAAATCCCGACAAAGCTGAGTGGACCTAGAGGTATTTACTCTAGCTTTGAGCTGATGTTCATGCACGTTTACTTCTCTTCCGTCTTCACCGTTGCTTCTCGCACAAGAAACATTGAAGGAGGCTAGCAGGAGGCGTACTCCGCGCACCAGCTCGCTCTGGAGCCCTTCCATGGAACCAACAGCTTAGACTGCTAGATTTCCTCTTCAGCAACTTAACAGCGATATAGCTATTTGTAAAGGTAACGAAACGTGATGTGGCGCGAAGCTAGTAACCTCCGCTCGTTTGCGTCGGGCCGGGAGTCGGCCGTATTTTACTCGACTCAGCGTGTTTGTATGAACGAGATAGGGAGACAGCAGTTCTATCTCGTTATTTGTTCTTGGTGTTGTGTAGCAGCAAAAACCTATTTAAGCACAAGCAGAGGCGTTACTAGCCAAAATGTTTTGGGGGGGGGGGGAGGAGGCATTTACCGACTGGCTTGTAATTTTTACCGACTTTCCTGCAGAAAAAACGACTTTTTTCAACAACAAAAATGACATTTTCGAAAAAAAATCGACTGATTTTCAGAAAAATCCACGGATTTTCAGAAAAAAACGACTATTTTGACGAAAAATCGACCAGTTTTCAGAAAAACCGACTGTTTTCATGAAAAAATCAACTGTTTTGACGAAAAATCGCGGCGTTTCGCGCCGACTCGGTTATTTTCTACCGACTGGCCGACAGCATTGGGCGGAGGGGGGGGGGGGGTTCCCCCTCCCCCCGTAAAGCAAAGTATCTTCGTAGAAGCGCTACCAGTTCAGTTGGTAGACAGCCTTCAACCAGATTAATGGCTTGTAATATTTAAAGTGGATTTGCTGTAATTTTAAGGTAAACCTTTTTCGGATTATTATATTAGTATATAATTAAGGTATAATTTTTTAATTATGAATTGAAGTATTCATTCTTAAAGTAGAATCATAAAGTAAAAGATTTATTATTTATAGGGTTCCTGACTCTCCTGATCACGTATACCTGGCTTGTACATTTTATAAATACTCGTTGTTGCTCGAGGCATCGGCTTAACGTCTTTTTCTATTAATAAATAAATAAAATGAATAGTGCAGAAGAGGTCCGGCTGAAACCGGAAATTTTTGGGCAAATAGTTGATATGTGTAGCTCATGAAACGGTCGGCGTAGACCAGGAACAGTACGCTGGATCCGGATATATGATGATTTCTGCCTAGGAGGGTCGTCCTGGGTGTGCAAATACCGGAAATATCAGAACCGAGAAATTTATTACTTTTTTCCCACGGAGATATACATGGTCGTCAGACCAAACCGGAAGATTGAGTCAGGATGTTATTGCTAGTCAGGCCAGTTCTCTAGTCTCGATTCAACGCAATCGAATGTCTCTCAAAAGTGTCTGATGACCTATTCAACAACCACGCTGTAGAGAGCTAATTGGGATGCCATAGAATCTGAAGAATTGTCGATATTTATGATAGATGGAAAAGTTTTCTTAGTTCGTAAAACGTTAAGGAGGACGTGAGGAAAATGACTGCGAGGGCTTGCTTACTTGGGAACCGACTGCACTTCAAAAGCACCAGAGATTTTGCACAAATCGCCTAAACTTCCACTGTAAAAAGTTCCTCCGAGTAAGGATTAAAGTTAACTGCAGTATTTGCTACTGGGATTAATCTTATCTCTACTGAGATATTATTAATCCGAATTAGACATAAGATTATCTTTTTAGAGACAAGGTTAATCCCAGTGGGAAATACTGCAAGATTTTTTTCACAGTGTAGAAGGTGTCCGGTCGGTCAAGCCTATAACGGGTTTACTCGAACAAATCTGTAAGACTCCCCAGACAAGAACGCTAGGGGTGTGGAAACGTGTTAAGGAATGCGTAAGGGGTCGTTTTAATGTAAGATCGTGTATATGAAACTCGACACTATGACATGTAGGCTACATAAAAAACATAAACACCCGATACAGTACAAATTTGGACTGTAGGAGATTGAAGTTAACATTGTTAAACTATACAAAGGTTTTGAACGGGAATTCAACCAGTCGGAACATCTAATACCGATTTTACACCCCATTCGTCTTTGACTATCGTTCGCTTTTAGTCTTTCAAACACATGGGCTTTCGCTTGGAACCTTAAAAGTTGCGAACAACAATGGGTAGCCGCTATGTTACACCGAAAGTCAAGACGAATGGAGAAATAGGGCGCGAAGTAATTTCGTTTAAGCTTGACATGAAAAGCCACAAATTTATTGGAGCGCTTAAAAGACAAAGGTTAAACTGGACAGTGAAAGTAAAATGATTACACTTCACAAAATCTAAAACCAGAATAAGTGCTCAGCTGAAAAATCGAGTCAAAGGTCACTTTTTGTCTAGGATCCTGTTTACTTGAATTTCGTCTGTTTCAGAACTTTATATCACCGAATTTCGCAAGAATCAACATTGTCACTTAGGTACGTCTCATATCACACCCGGGGACGAGTATGGGACAAGACACTAATTCGTGAGGCCGATGACCGCCTTGATCTTAATATGATTTGGCATGATTTACGTAGGATCAATGCTGTTTACGGAAGCTTTGTATTTTTGAAAACTTGCCACCAACGAACTGCGCAGAAAATCCTTCCCCTCAGTGGTAATCCACGTCTTTATCTCATCCCGGCACCTGTGTTGAACGAGGCGCCAGCTACATGGTGCCGGATGACCATTTTGACATTAACGCCTGTTGTACCATAAACAAGATTCATTTGAGCCTCTTGTCAATTGCGGAATTACCCTAGTTCCGGAGTAGCGTCGCCAGTATCTTCATCCAAATCATTTTTGGCCGCCGCGGAGATGAGATTGGACTCGTGGGGACGATCAGAAGTGCTTGACAGTTCGATGTTGTGAGGATTTACTTGAGATTCCTTTGGAGATGGATCGCTGATATTTAAGCTCTCTGTTTCGTTTTGGATGACATCCTCAGTCACTAATTCTTGAACGTTATCGCTTGACACTGATAAGGACTGGAGCTCGTCTTTGACAGACGCGCGGAGGTCGTTGGTCTCCTCGTCGCAGTTGAGGACTCGGCTGCTCCCTCATTGAGGACTTCCACCCCGCCTTTTCTTTGGTCGGTACTTTCGAGATTTTTCGGTTTGCTGTCAGCACATACAGCTTCGTTCTCAGTAAGTTCAGCGTCAATCACGCGGTCAATCGAATTAATGCATTCGACTGTGATTTCAGAAGTCGGTTCTGGTTCAATCTTTGTCGTGTTACAGTTTATAACTGCATCGTCTTTTTCAGACGCTTTAAAGCCAATAACGTTGGCTATGGATTCAACGCTTTCGGTTCTGATTTCAATAACCGATTGTGGTTCTATTCCAGTTGTTTTAATGTCAGGGCATACATCACAATTTTCATTTGCTGTAGTGTCAGCCACGTCTGAATTGGTTTCAACGTCTTTGATTATGTTATCAGCATTCGATTCTGGTTCGATCCCTGTCACTTTATTGCCAGTACATACATCATCATTTTCAGTTGCTTGAGTGTCAGCCACGTTGGCCACGGAGTCAACGTCTTCGATTCTGATCTGAACAATCGATTCTGGTTCAGCTGCTTTCGTCTTATTGTCAGTACATACGTCATCATTTTCAGTTGCAGTAGTGTCAGTTACGTTAACCACGGAGTCAACGTCTTCGATTCTGATTTCAACGGTCGCTGGGACACTGACAACACTGAATCCAATTGGTCGCATTTCAACGTTCTTTTTCTCAGGTTCTTCGATTATTGGACTAGAATCTTGGGCATCAGTTAAACAGGTATCTGTAGAGGTCTGTTTCAGCACGTTGCTTATTGGCTCGGTTGTGTGTTGATCAGCTTTCTCAAGATCTGCTTCAGTTCTCGTTAGTTTGAAGGGGTCATCATCTCTTCGCAGAGGAGAGGATGGACTGACTGCTCTTGGTGATGGAGCGGGAGAAATAAAGGGTGAAGTTGATGGGATAACGTCCTCTAGCACCAGTCCACCATCTTTGATGGGAGGTGCGCCAAACTGATGACGGATTGTGTTAATGGGCTTCAGAAGTGAGATTAGCACGTGGTCATCGCGCCTCTGCAATAGAGAAAGCATGTTAGTTAAAGGACCCCTCGCACTATTTATTTTACTGTTCAACTTGTAGTATTTTTAAATATTTGAATACTATAAAACTATGTTGTGCTTTCAACAAATAACCGACGGTTTTGGCTGTTTTAAGCCTTTTACGAGACCCGTTAACCTGTAGCGAAAACAGGGAAACAATTTACATAATCGGTTTTTCTGATGGAAAAACTTCTCGCAGACAACCGTCGACAGTGTGATCCACATCTAAGTACCAAAATATGGCAAGTGAGAAAATCAGCGTGGTTTTGTCGGAGGGGTTAGAATGTACCGTACGAAATTGGGGTCTCCAGTTTTAGACGTAAATGGAGTGATTATGGAAGTAGTTGCATTAATATTATAGGTAAGACAGGTCCTTTAAGAGAGTAGTAGTTTTTTGTTCAACATTTTACCGCAGAACGTTGGATATGCACATTGCACATTTTTGACCTGCAATTGGTCCAAAGTCTGTAGAAGTAAAACCCGGCTTCACCGTATGACGCTCACAGTTAACCCCAAAACAGCCTACAAGATTCCAGCAAAATTTCAGGCGCTCTTAAAGCCAAATGCGACGCTGAATAGAAATGCCATCTACAGTCCTCACGAGAAGTCTTACAGAAACTCAAGGGCTGATTAGTGATGTGGTCAAGTAGGAACTGTCTCTTCGTAAGGAAGGGTCTTTTCTGTTTGGGAAACTCAGATGCTTGTTGTGCCCTACTTTTTCCATAAAAAAAATAATTTTCTTTAAACAACAATACTTTCGATTGAACCTTTTCGGTTCTATACAATTTTAAATCATCTCTTTCGTTTTTTTTTCAAAATATCAGCCGAAAAGTCTTTTGACTGCATCCTTCCATAAATGTTCTGACTGATCTTACATTATGAGATGAAGCTTTAAAGTGTTACAATTGAAGAATAATCAAAGTTATACAACATACAAGAATGCGTTCTTATACTGAACGTTATAAAACTTCTGACAGTGTGATTTGACTAGTTCCACTTGTGGGGAAGAACGGCTTTTTATATTATTACTGCTGGTATTATTATAATATATTATTGTGGACATGCATGGCAGATTACCTGGCAGCTGAGTACATTGTAGAAAGTTCCTCGGAGTAAGGATTAAAGTTAATTGCAGTATTTGCTACTGGGATTAATCTTATCTCTACTGGGATAAGATTAATCCGAATTAGCGATAATATTATCTTAGTAGAGACAAGATTAATTCCAGTAGCAACTACTGCAGGATTTTTTTTAACAGTGTAGGCACCTGTTTAATGGCCCCACGACAACGGATCAGAACAATATTCAAGCTTTCAATAAAGCTTTCTCAAACTGTTTCGGCGGAAATTACGCATGTAGATGGCTAGCAGTGATAGTCAGACCTATCTCATCGTCAAACGTGAACACTACCAGGAGCGGTGCCCCAAAATTTCGATTGCGTAGGGGCCTCCACAGGGCTGGGTCTGGCTGGTTCCGGAGTTCTGTCCTATGATGCGCATTCTCGCAGTTCCCAAAGGAATCCTTTTGAGTGCCGACGAGTCCCCGCGTTTTTGTTTGTCCCAGGGACTCACTCCCCGTATTCCTACGAGTCCCCGGCCCGGATCCAGTTTGTGCCGACGGACTAAAATATTTGCCGTACATTTGTGTAGATTTCAAGCCAGCACAGAATAGAACCGGTAAAAACTAATCGTAATGCACCAGCTGAGATTATTCCTACAAGACTGTAAAGAACTTTATTTCTTAAGTGTAAAGGGAAGCCGATGTGCCGACGAAACTTAAACTTTCGGGATGCACCCGATAAAACATTACAGAATTGAATTCTTAAGAGTAAAAAGAACCCGATCTGCCGACGAGAATACCGACAACCGGAAAAACCATACAGCACTTGATTTTGTCTGTGTTTTTTCTGATAAGACCGTACAGAACCTGATTTCTTACACGTAAAAATAACTTAATGTGCCGACGAGACTTAAACTTCCCGGTTGCGCACGACAAATGTTCGCAGAGCCCTATGTGCCGACGGGTTGACCGGCGCCCGACAAACTAGTGAACTTTCGCCGGGTTTAGCCCAAAGAAAATACTTTGTCGAGACCTTGGAGGGGGGAGTCCCCCCCCCCCCCTCATAGTGACGCCCCTACCTTTCAGATTCGGAGGGGAATCAATTTTGGGAGTTGCTGGTGTTCTTGTTTTCCGAAAAAAAAACAGATATTAGAAATGGTTAATAAGAATTTCTGAGATCAATGTTGAGCTGGTTATGGTTTAAAACTGATTTTGAGAAAAGGGCATATTTTTCATTTTGTTTTTTTTTGTAAGAATTAAGAATGTAAAATTAATAAAACAATCAGAATAAACGTTTTTCAAAAAACAAAATTCATTTTGGAAGCATTCCCCGCGTTCTCGCTCTTTTCAGTCCGCGGGGAGTGACTCCCTTTATTCTCGCCGTTCCCCTTGATCCCCGAGGAGTCCTCGGGGAACGCCGAGAACACGCCTATAGTGAAGATCTGTAGCGCGTTTCTTAGAGAAATGGGAAGCTGAAACCTATCTCACCTGGAATAACATTTCTCCTTCGAATTCCAAGAGTCCGTGTTTTCTTGCTCTCATCAGAAGTCCGACGCACTTATCGGAGATGACGTTGTAGACCTAGAAAACTTTGCCTTTGACATTTGACCCGTGGAAGGATAGGGTCAGACGTGTTCGATTGTTAGTTGTCATATGCCTATTACCATTGCTAACTAGTTATTAACTCCTATTTGCGGGTTTATAGGTCAAATTGTAAATATATAAGTAAGTAAGTAATTTTTGTATGACCCGCCATTTTGAAAAGGCGGAGTAAATGAAGAAAATAAAGAAAATAAACAAAACACATAAACACACAGAAAAGACACTTAATTTTTAATCTTCGGTCAGGAAGCAGTGGACGACGTCGCGCGCTGGTTGGGCCCTAATTATTATTAATAAGTCTTGTGGGCAACTTGAATGCCTCCTTTCATTTTTACTGTCTTTTTTTGGCTCAGTATTGTTTGTTGTCTCAGATCTTGTCTTACACTTTAAAAAGTGGTTGCACATCACCGAGTTCGGCGATTTTTGTTCCGAATTCGGAGAGTTAAACCGGATTTGGAGAGTCCGGATGCAGGATTAAAACGCTAGAATGCAAAATACTGCAGATTAAGATATTATTAGCCTATTACACTGTAAATAAAAATCTTGCAGTATTTGTTACTGGGATTACTCTAGTCTTTAATGTGGTAAGATTATTTCTAACTCGGATTAATGTTATCCCAGAAGAGATAAGATTAATCCCAGCAGCAAATACTGCAGTTAACTTTAATCCTTACTCGGAGAAACTTTTTACAGTGTAGATGTGACATCCAAAGTAGTTACTGCATCTGATTTCTAAATTTGGTTCACACTCTCGACAAATGAACGAATCCAGGCTGTCAAACACCATCCTAAATTGACAGGTGCAAGGAAGACGTTGAAGACAAAGGATGTCCTGGCAGCAGCACACCAGAAAAGAGTGGAGCCTTTTTGTGGATGCCCTGGATGCTTCTGAAGACATAGGAGAGTCGAAGGTCTCGACAAATCTGTATATTAAGTGAACCTACTACTTGAATTGAAAGTATACGGTCCGGAATCTTTCCTTGGACATCACTTTTCCTCGGATCTTATTATCTTATAGCTGTTTTCTTTTTTATTACCTATTGTTGATTTTGCTGGACGTGTCACTGGGGGGGGGGGGGGGGGAGGCTGGGTACCGGGATTTGACGGGAGAACACGCAAATTTTCATTAGTATATGAATGGCATGTACGGAATCATAAATGCTCTAGTTAAAGTATAACTGAAAAGCCAACTTATTTTTGTATCATTTAACTGAATGCACTGCATTATTTGGTCTGTGTTGAGGGATTGTTTTGTTTTTCACTATTTGCTGTAGCATGACGTTCAGAATATCGACGGCGTCCTCACAACGCAAAATTCTACTATGACGCGGAAAATTTGAATCTCAACACAAACGCGGCTTTTCAGTGGCCAGTGATAAGCTAGCGGAAGGTAGCTCACGGCGTGAACTTTTATTTTTCGTAAATCATTTGCGTCGAGGATACAACACAGGTACAAGCGCATAGAGGTACCACAAATCCGGCAGGGAAATTCTACTACATTAAAACAGATTCTTCGTAAATAGCGGAGCAACGTCCTGATGAAGAATTTATCTCAAAATAGTAGTATGAAGTTGTACGAAAAAGTAGCATGCAGTACGAACTGTTGCTACTACGTGCTTCTATGTCAAGGCTACCGTGTATTGTAACCAGCATGTATTTTGTACGGCCGACTGGCTATTAAATATATTCATATTCATATTCATAGCAAGACAGGATGCTACTGGATAATACTGCTTAGGATTGGTCAGTCTGAGGCACATTAAATGATAGTATTCTTTACTATTACATATCAATACATGCAACTTTTTCGTACAACTATCATACTACTACGCAGGCGACAAATTTTTCATCGGGGTTGTGACGCATTTTCATCGGGTATTCAAGCCTCTTTAAGTGAATAAGTGATGGGTTTTCAGATTGTCCTATCTCAGCCCTTTTCAGTTAAGTATTTCCATCCCGTGCATTACTGTTCTTTAGTATTAAACTGAACCTGAACCAACGTGAGCCTC
Organism: Branchinecta sandiegonensis; assembly: GCA_030848855.1. Taxonomy (NCBI): domain Eukaryota; kingdom Metazoa; phylum Arthropoda; class Branchiopoda; order Anostraca; family Branchinectidae; genus Branchinecta; species Branchinecta sandiegonensis. Next base: position 7,427,283 of record JAUPMV010000011.1, read on the forward strand.
AGCCTACTACTCATCGCGGATGTCTATCCTAGTATAGACTCAGCCATCCCTAAGATGATAAGAAGAATCTGCACAGAGGCTTCAGGATGAAAATTTATTAATTTGAAAATGAAATAAAGAAACAGTTATTTGATATTTTGACTGAATTTGAAAGCATGGACATTTAAAAAAATTAGCAATTTAATACGATGATAACTAAATTCTGAAGATGAAGACGGAAATTGAAGACAGAATAAACATAGTTGTGCCTTAGCCTTAGCGAAGAAGAGAAAGAGAGAGATAAGAGGGTGTTTACCGTGAACAGTCTGTTGAAGGTGATGACCGCCGTTCCATCCTTTTGTTTCATACCACAGTCGAAGATGACGTCACAGAGCTCTCGTAGCTCAGCCCGAACTTCCTCTGCGGCTTTTCTACCCCTCTCTTCAGTCCTCGATCCAGCTATTGGTCTAAACATTAAAACGTATTAGATATCAGGTCTATCTCAAGTCGAAGCTTTTTTCCCTTCTGTTGGTCAGGATTTAGCTGGTATTAGCAGGATTGGGCCAATTTGTTTGCATTTATTTCGTTTTATACTCTCCAATCTTGGAGGTCAATAACATATTTGAATTTGAATTCAATTGCACAGGGAACTGGGTTTCCCGGTATTCACGTAAGAGTTCATTTAAGTTTAGTTTAGATGGAAGTAAACCACAATGGATCTACTTTATAACTCCATAAAACAATATCAAAGACTATGTTTTGTCAAAATAGGAATTTTTTATTTTGGAACTCCGAAGTCGACGGAGAGGAAGTCAATCTTCGAGGAGGAGGTAGGCAGGGTGCGAGAAATCACTTTTGGTTTTTCTCAGTTATGTGTGGCTACAGATCTCTGTGTCATGCTGGTCGGAGTTGAAAAGTGAGTGTTTCGGTATTTTTTCTTTCATTATTCCTTTTGCCTCCTTTCCTGCTTGTTTATTTTTCCCTGTTCTCCACCTCATGGATTCCGATTAACTTTTTTCCAGTATTAGAAACTGCATAAGCTACTCCGTTTTAGGTAAAGGATCATCTTTGACAATTATAATTTTTCGTAATCATTATTTGTTGTCTTTTCCGTTTCTGTTTCTTTCTGCTTTTGATGGCGGAGGAGAGAGAGAAAAATAAATAGACAGAAATGCTTTCCCAAACGTTATAATCACCGGAGATGAACCATACTCCTGGTAGCTGTCGAAAATCTAAGAGGTGGGTTGAAAAACAAAGAAAATGCTTTCAGAGATTTCTAACGTTCAAAATAGCTCCGCTCATTCCACAAAATAAATAAAAGTTTAAAAGACAAAAAAAAATTTTGATGATGAAAAGATTTTGTAGAATGCATTCTCAGTTACTTAACTTTGGTTCTGAGCAGTAAAGTATATTCCATGTCATTTTGTTGGTGCCGATTAAAGGACCTGTCTTACCTATAATACTAATGCAACCTACTTCCATAATCACTCCATTTATTTCTAAACCCGGAGACCCCAATTTCGTACGGTACATTGTAACCCCTCTAAAAAAACCACGCTGATCCTCTCACTTGCCGTGTTTTGCTAACTTCGATGTGTATCATGCTGTCGACGGTTGTCTGCGAGAAGGTTTGCCATCAGAAAAACCGGTTATGTAAATTGTTTCCCCGTTTTCGCTACGAGACAACGGGTCTCGGAAAAGGCTTAAAACGGCCAAAACCGTGGGTTATTTGTTGAAATCGCAGCCTAGTCTTAAATTATTCAAATATTTTAAAATACTGCACTGTCAGAAGTTTCATAACAGATTGCGCGTAACACTTCCAAGAATAACACCTTTTCACTTAGAAATAAAGTGTTATGACCAATTAAGTTTACACTATTTCGTGCCTAGATCTCCAACAACACCTTCAATTGGTAAAATACTAACGGGAACGAAAGAAACATAACATATAACATCCCAAAGTGTTATCTGTTGAAACCGCGCATCCTGCTGTTATCGTTATGTAACTTCTGACAGTGTAGTATTTTTACCTATTGAAGGTGTTTTTGGAGATCTGGGCACGAAATAGTATAAACTTAATTGGTCATAACACTTTTTTTCTAAGTGAAAAGGTGTTACTCTTGAAAGTGTTATGCGCAATCTGTTATGAAACTTCTGACAGTGTGCAAGAGTAAATAGTGCGAGGGGTCCTTTAAGGCAATACACCGGAAGAAACGAAAACGAGAATTTCCGGTTTTTTCTTGATCAGCTAAATATCCTTCTAAGATGTAAGGCGAGTTTATCTTCACAGCTTATCCCTTAACATCTTAGACGGGTGACTGACTGGTTAAGAAAGCCCAGAAAATCTCGTTTTTGTTTCTTTCATGATGAATGGCCAGCTTGGCTCCAAACCTTCCATTAAGGAAACCATTAACTATTTCAGACAAAAAGTTTACGAAAGAGCGAAACATACTTTCGGTATTTTTCTTTTGCATTGCTATTTAATGAACAAAGATGTTAGGGGTGGAGTGGGGCACTTTCAGTTGGTAATGCGTCAGTTTTAAACAGAAGGTCGCTAGTCGCCCCCCCCCCCTCCCCTTGAGAAGCAGATCTGTCTGTCAGTTCACTACTTACCATCTTTCACTACTGACGCAGTGTTTCACGAATTACCATTTAAGAGGCCATCTCTGATCTTTAGATATTCTCTTACTTATTCTGCCTTTTATATAATCATTAGTCTTATCATATCATCACTATCTAATCATTTAGTTTAATCGTTAGTTTATATAATCAATCCATGGGATTAGAAGCTTCGGAAATCCCAGAAGTTCGCCGTTTTGCACTTACTTTTTAGCGTTTTCTCGGCTGAGCTGAATTTGTCAGTCTTGGCGTAGAAATTTTACCGAAAGCTACAAGGTCCGCCAACAGATCTTTCAAAAATAAGCACAGGGTAGACATCAAAATGTGTTTTTTCTTTTTAAGAAAAATAAAGGTAGGCCGCTATCTTTGAGCTCCGGGCCCCTTTCCTTTTCAGATTTAAGAACCTATGTTTTAAGTCTTTGCATTTGGCTGTGTTTCTACATGATGTTGTTGTTGTTTGAAGGTTGGCGATCGGGTGAATCAATCGCCCGTATACGTGCGTATCCTCTATATCTTTGTTCACTTCTTTTGTCAAAGTGTGGCTTTCTGGCCTTGTCAAACTTTCTAAGATTTTTGGATAAATTCTACATGATATGTCTTTGTTGGGTTACCCCATGAGGCTTTGCCACTGGTGCCCTGGAATTTCTACGAATTCCTGTAATTCGGGTCCCAGACAGCTACCGAATCGAAAATCATTTCAGGTTTATCCGTCACGATTAACTAACTACTCCTTCTTTTTCAGTATGGTTTTAAGGACCTGGCTGACACTCAGACGCAAGTAGTTGAAATAGAAGCTGAGTACTGTCGTATCTTTTTCTAAGGCTATTCGGAAGGCCAGCTATGTTACTCACTTTCCGTAGTCAGCATCTTCTTTACTAAGCTTCCTTCTTGTCGAGGCTCCTTCCCATCCAGAAAATGGATTCTCTAGTTGCTGTTCCTGATGTTGATTTGCAAGCTGGTTGAACATGGACACCTTACTTCCCATATTCACGAAAAGTTTAAGATTTGTTGGAGATCTGGAGGACATTTTGTCGCTCTGGGACCAACACACGTTGACACTCTCCTCGTCCAGTTTCCCTACTGACACAATAAGTTCCAAATGTCACCTCCTAACGCTCAGTTCGCCAAGACGTCCACCTTCAAGGTTGGCATGCACAGATAATAACGGATTTCACTGCTCATTAATGTCACAGCCCATTGCTACGTATTCCTCCACACAAGGTTGTACTGTGACTACGAATTCTTCCAGTCTGCTTACACCCCGAAACACCTCTCCTCCTATATTACTTTTGGAGCGGTTGTAAAGTCCAGGACGGGGCGGCCAGTCTGCTGACGTCAATGAGATTGGCATCCACATCATTATGCATTCCATTGCTGTCACATGGCCACAGATGGATGGAGTACTGACACCTCCAGTGCGCAAAGAGCTGTTTCATCCAAATTCCAGGCCGGAGGAACTTCTGATAAATTCCAAGGAAGTGGGATTTCTTTTCCGTGTGTTCCGAGAGAGAGGGGAGTAGAGTGGCCCAAGACAGCTGATGCGATTACGGGAAGTACTGGAATGGCCCTGAGATGGACTAGAGGTTTGGACGTCCTGCTCCGGGATCATGCTTGAAGAAATAGATAATGACTGGCCAGGATGATTATACTTTGGAACTCGGAAGTGAGTCAGGCGTGGTTTGAACGGAGGCCAAGAAGAAGTCTACGAATAAAGACGTTCCAGAGCGAAGTACAAACGGGTTTGTTGAAATGGATGGAAAAATTGTTTGAACTGTAAATTTAATCAATAGCTAAAAACCGAAAGTCAGCTACGATGTCTGACAGCGGTGTTTCGGCTCCTTTTGGCAAGAGTCGTCGTCAGGTTGTTACTGGACTGGAACAAACGAACCTTCGAAGATTGCAAAGATTACACGACTTTCCGTTTTTGGGATACCAAAACGTAAGTGGAGGGACAACTATGACATCGAAAAAGTTTTCCCTCTGTCTGTACGTCTATAAGCAGGATAACTCTCGAAGGGAATGAGATATTTTGATGAAAATTGGTGTGAGGATCCTTTGTGTCAAGAAAAAGGTCGACTTCGTAGATGGGCTCTGTAGCCCTACACTTAGGGGGGAGGGTGAGAATAAGGGGCAAACAAAATATTTGTAAACAGCTAGGGAGATAGCCGATTACGGGGTAAGAAGACATACTGAACACAATTATGAAAACCATTTTCTTGCCGGACAAGTAGTTGGCCCAAATCTGGCCAAAACCGGAAAGTTTGCTAAAAGTAAAAGTTTTATTTGAAGTTGATTAGATGTTCGATTTAGGGTAAGAAGAATTGCTGAACACTGCTGTGAAAATCATTTTCTACCCGGACAAGTAGTTCGCCCGGATTCCGGCCAAAACCTGAAAGTTTGTTAAAAGTAAAAGTTTGTATTTGTAGTTGATTAGATGTACAATTTAGGGGTAAGAAGAAATGCTGAACAACACAATTTCATCAATTTTTATCCGGACATGTACTTCGCCCGTAATCCGGCTGAAACTGGAAAATTTGTTATAAGTTAAATTTTTGATTGAAGTTGATTAGATGTCGGACATAGGGGTGAGGAGGTACGCTGAATTCGTTTTTGAGCTTTATTTTTTCGCCGGAGAAGTAGTTTTGTAATTCCGCCATGGTGCATAACTCTCATTGTCAAGAAGGTCGGAGCTTTTTTCTGCTAAAGGATTCTAATTAAACTTAGGCCGTCTAGCAGAGTTTGAGAGAATCGTTCTCTTTATAACTGTCTAAATTCGACTAATTGTTCAAATAATCGTCTTTACCCGTTTCTCACAGTGGCTTGCATCTTCTTCTTAATTGAGCACTAGCTACAGTGTGGTATCTTCCTGAACAAATTCACACACAGTCCACTGTCCGCTGTACACGGCAAAATGTCTATGAAAGCATATTGCTTTCTAAATAAATTAACAATTTGCATTGCACTGGCAGGACAAAATTGCAGTAAAAGCAAGAAAAAAAAAAGAAAAAAAAATCAACTTTATATTCAGTCCTTGATATTTTGTTAATCTGCCACGAGATCGGACATTCAGTCAATTCAATTGGCCTGCTAGCCCTCCCATGGTTATACGTGACACATTCCATATGACAAATGTCCGTGTGCCGAGCAGGCAATGAAAGTTAATTTTACCTAGTAGGATGCTGACCACCCGAACTTTCGATCGCCAGAATTCCGCGGAAATCTAAATTTACGACAGTCACTTCTCATTTCCGGTGCACGGATACTAAGCCAAGAAGGTTCGGAGAGCTCGTCGTTGATCTTTTTTTTCTCCAAGAGTGGGTACACCACGCTCACACGTGCGCTCATGGTTTTACTCTTGTGCACGCCACGCTCACACGTGCGCTGATGATTTCATAAGGGTCCTCTTCTTGCACTCCTAAGCTGTCGGAAGCGATCGTAACATTTCTTAAGCAGCCATTTTGTGGTTTTAAGCCAATGAGAACACGCCGAGTCCGGAGGAGCACGATTACGACGGCGATTCGTGCCCTTACTTCGTACGCTTCTGATCTATTCCATACTGCGCCTAGAATTCAAGATTGGCTTTTCCGTTCCGTCAGTTTACTAAAGGAAAAAGAAAACCTCCGCTCCAAGCATATTGGTCTCTGTTTGTCACCCTCGTCTCATTATCAGCGTATATCACACGGAGATATCATAAGCAATACATGAGTTAATAACGGAAAAGATAAGCTTTCACTTTTCAAATTGAAAATTATTCCAAAACTGGAATCGTCAAGGAGGATTGGACCTTTTTTCTGTTGGCCTATTGGCCAACATTTCGGTACTTGAACGATTGGTACTTGAACGCCTTATAAATCCAAAGTTTGAATTGACTACATTGCAGTGCCATTTCGGAAAACCATGGGGACACAGATACCCCAATCCTAGATAGTCTCAAAATAAGATTACTGTTTGTGGTGTACATTTACCTTAAAGTAAAGTGATAACTCTGGCTTTTGAAACATTTTTAGTGGCCAGAAAATGCACCGAATGAAAACATTTTGAAATTTAGCGGGTCATGGCAATTAGAGCCGCATCGGTTCGTTTTTCACGCTGTTATCGAAAGCCCTTCCAGCACTATCATCAAGTATTCGGTGGATTCCTGAAGCGCTCTTACATGAAATCTCTAATCCCAGAATGAGGCTTGTTGTTACTTTTGGAAGTCTACCAGGCCAACCAAGGATGAAATGGTCTGAATCTAATGTTGTCTTTTGCTTTGCCATGCAAATGAAGATTTCGCCCTATAGAATTGCCGCTGTCACAAGAAGGAGCATGCTTATGAGTTCGTATTTATTTTATAGAGAGGCTTCATGGCTACTGAATCGGATTTTATGTTTCCGAATATTCGGCTACATGATGTTGTCTTCTATTCCAGTTCCAACGAGTTGTGTGCGGGTTTGAAATTGATTTTCAAATTTTGAAATTGAAAGTATTGCAGAGCAAACCTTGACCGAAACACACATAGACTGCCTTGTTCAATTAATTATGCCAAGGATTTAAGGATTCAACGACTTTACTTTAAAAAAAAAATCATTCTGGCTTGACGACCGGTTACAAACAAAGCACATACGTGCTTGAAAAACGCAACCAGTACACATTTACTACCATATTATATAACTAATCAAACCTTCACTAAGATAAACTAAAAATTAATTCATTAATTTGTCAATTAGTCCTCTCTCGTCTTCCAAACCCTTCACTCACCAACTACCCTCAAGGAGATGTTTCTTTGACCGATTTTTAAATTGCGGTACACTTTCCGCTTCTCGAATCGAGTCTGGAAAAGTATTCCAGACCACCGTACCTGAATGCCTTGCCACAAGGGTAGATCGAACCGTACTTCTTAACCGTACATTGTGTTTATCTCTGTGCAACGGCGGTTCAGTAAGGGGGTGGGGGGATCTCATCCGGCCCTTATGCCATAGAGATTACTAGCAAGAGTTATCTGTTTTGACCTTGTCAGAATAACATTCGTATAATTGGAGCTTCTCGGGAGTCTATAAAGTTACCACATCGGGAAATTTGCTAGCAAATGACGATTTCTTATTCGCTTGTTACGAAGAGCCAAAAACATGAACAGAACAGATTGTTCTATAATAGGCTAATATGAAAGTTGGATTCAGTCTTCCACTCGTATCGTTCAATAGTAATACTCTTGATGACTATCTCTCCCTGCAGATGCTAAATCTCCGGGTACCTGCGGAAGAAAGGAAGAAACGGTGTCACAGCTGCGCTGACTCAGGATTTGAGTCATTGAGTTTACGTATCTACGGACACGTTTACTCCTTCTTCCCGAGAATCACTGGCGTGATTTGGACTTAGTCATATAGAGTATTTAACCCGCACGTGACTGCTTTTTTGTCCCAATTCCAAAGAGCCCGAAAACACACTAGGCTTCATTTTTTTAGCTTTGGATATCTTCCACTTATGAACCCGGTTCCTCCATTCGTTTATATTGCAACCGGTTCAATTTTAATTTAATCTTGTATCGACCCCCTCGACCCACTCACGTATTGAAAGAATCCAAAAACGCGCTCTCCATATTATCCATAAAGGCCCAAAAGTACCCTACTCCCTTCTTCTAAGCACATACACAATTGATACATTGGAGAAACGGAGACTGAACCTATGCCTCGAAATCGGTAAAAAACTTATTTCGCACCGCATATACAATGAGTTTCTCCCTCCCCCATACAATAATGTCAGGGGAAGGCAAGAGCGAGCAGTCTCTACGAAGGTCCCAATATTCCAACCAGTAGCGGTCAAACACAGCCGTTACCAAAATACCAAATTTTAAATAGCCTTTGACCATTTGCACGTGCTTTTAAATGTTTATGTTATGACAGTACTCACCGATTTGGTTTTGTAACCGTGAAAGTGTGAGTGAATAAATTACTATTCTATTCTCTCATGATCATTGGGCAATATGTTCATCCATAAATGTTGTGTCTTGTCCGGCCGGTTGATCTGTCGAACGGAAGGAATAATATAATGATAATAGTATAATTTTACCTTTTTGGATGTTTCCTCATCGGTTTCAAAATCATGGACAACAGGGCTCAACCAGCGCACGACGTTATCCACTGCTTCCTGGCCGAAGACTTAAAACTAAGTGTCTTTTTCTGTGTGGGTGTTTTATTTATTTTATTTATTTTCTTCAATTACTCCACTTTTTCAAAATGGCGGGTCATAAATAAATTACTTACTTACTTACTTGTAATAGTAGCTTTCCCTGCTAAAATGGTGTTTTTGCATCAATCTTCAGCTTTCTAACTCATCTGACTCCATTCTAGTCCTTTACTTTAGCTCTTGTTCACCACCCAAAATGTTGATTTTCCAGCCTATCTCCGAACTCAACCCATTCCTTTAAGATTCCACGGACAAGCTATCGTCAAAATCTTTTCACTCACTCCGGTCGGTAGTTATCACGCGGTACGGTAGACGGACAGATCGACGATAGCATAGGCAGCCCATACTTTCCTTTGCGAACCCTTTCTTTTTGGAGGGATTTTGAGATTTGAGACATATAAATGTTAGAATTTTTCTGAGAAGGAGTTTAAAGTTGCCAGAAAAAAGGAGAACTTTAAAAGCTTTGATCGTCTTTTGACTTGGGCACAGTTATGAGAAGCTGCTTCTGAGGCTTCTCTTCCTAAGGCAAAACTGTGATTGTCTTATAAAAATAGGTTTATTTTCTGAAATTTGAAATTTTTCGGCTATGCCCTTTCCGGGCTTTATCCACTCCTATTTTTGAAGTCATCACCCCTCCCCAAACTCCCAAGCCCTTGGAACAGCCTGTGATATCGTCTTGCAGAAACTACACTTTTAACAGGGCTGCGTCGATCCCGTAAAGAAAGAATTGACACCGTCTTCGCATTTTGTGCTTATTTTGACGGGTTATAAATAAAACCATCCTAATCATCAGAATAATGTGAAGTATTTCGGTTTTTAAATGTGATGAGACCGCCTCACGAAGTATTTGGGTACAGAACTGATCACTTGTTAGAAAATTTATTGTTTTAAGCAGATCCTGGCCGAACTATCCATCTTATGTAAAGGGTACAATCAACTCCTGATCCCGCGCTTCCTCTTATTCCCTATATTCAACAACCTTCCATTCAATTTACTGGGAAGAACCCAGAAGCTGCTATTAGAATTAATCCATAAGCAGCCCACCCTAAAGTGTGGATGGACAAAACCATCTACGAGTAGCTTAACTTTACAGATGACCTGTAGAGTCTATACACAAAATTTTGGCAAAGAAGAGTTAACGAGTTGGTATGCAGACGAACAGATTTATCACGCCATATAATGGCATGACAAATCTGCTGCAATCTCTGCGGCTTTGCTGCAATCTGTACAAAATACCCTGGCATCACATCACTTCCTGACCTCCCAATCATCAGTGAAATCCCAGTCATCGAAGCAGAAACCATCCAGACCGCTTCCTCAAAACTGGACGCGTCCAAAGCCTCATTTCCAGGATCTACCGATCAAACTGATCAAAACATGCAGCAATGAGCTCGTGGTACCGTTTACTGCCGTAGTAAACCAATGCCTGAGTGAGGGCACCTTCCCGACAAGATTCAACAGCTGTTTTCACCCCAATCCCGAAAAAGTCACCCGTCAAATCTGCAATGATTTAAGGCCCATCTCAAAGACATCTGTCTTCTCAAAAGTCCTGGAAGGAATTGTCTTCAAATGGCTCTTCGAAGACATGAGCGATCAGCTCGTTCCCCGGCAATACGGCTTCCGTCCAGGCCATAATACTGTGCATTACCTTGTCCGCCTCATTAGAGACATCCTGGAGCATCTGGAGAAAGACGGCGCATATATTGACTGCATCATCGCTGACTTCGCGAAAGCGTTTGACTTGCTCGACCACACAGTTGTTATCAGCGAGACATCATTCCTTAATGCAAGGCAAGTTGTCTTGCGAATGGTTGGCAACTTTCTGATGAACCGCAAACAGAATGTCCAACTAACTGGCGAAATATCTGATCTCAGGGCGCTGACATGCGATGCAGCACAAGGGTCGAAGTTAGGCCCTTTAGCCTTCCTCATAGTGATCAACAAGCTTCTGCGCGAAATCAGTGAACGCTACAATTTGCAGAGGATCTGTCCACTCTCCTCCCCAGACTACTCTCTCAGAACATACAGCCAGATCCAGTCCAAACAGTAATGCGAAAGATCGAAGAAGAAGCAAACCAAGTAAAGCTCACACTCAGCCAGGAAAAAACTGTCATGTTTAGGGTTAACTTCCTTAAACGGCCAGTTCCAGACCCGCCATGCGATGGACCGAAGAATGTAAAATCGGTGAAGAATCTAGATGTCCACCTGGACGCCGACCTCAAATGGAATACCCACGTGTCGTCAATCGTCTCAAAAAACCGCCTTCTTCTTAACTTCCCTCGCCTACCTTCGCCGATTTGGCATGAAAACTTAGATCATGGTTGTATGCTACAAATGCTACATTAGACCGCTCACAGAATATGCTTGCCAAGTGTGGCACAACGCACTGACCATCGATCAAAGCGACAAAATCGAAAGACTGCAAAAAAGGGCCTGCAAAATAATATTGGGAAGTGGTTATGTTGATTATGAGACGAGCCTCAAAGTTCTAAAGTTAGAGTCCCTCAAGGAGAGAAGGCACAGACTGGTTCTGGATTTCGGTCGAAAAATCCTTGACTCGGAAACACACCTCGATATTCTTCGGGGTTTTGAGACACGCCAAACTCAACATTCCACTAGGCTCAGAGAGAGAACAAAAAACGCAGCAAAGCTGGAACGACCGCCGATCCACTCATCCAAACAGTACCTGAAATCATCTGGTTCGTACTTCGTAAGACATTCCGATTGTAGACTAAAAATTCAACTGGGTTATTCGAAAATTGTTGCTAACAGGGGGAAATACAATCGGAAAGCTCTTGGCAAACTATACTCTTCCGTCTGCAACCATTCTGTTGTTTTCTATCTGGCGTCTATCCTGTTTTAAAGAAAAAGGATATTAAAGCTATGCGATCCTCTTATTTTCGTTTTTGTAAATTTCTTCTTTTTCTCCCTCCTTGGCGAAGAAATTCTAAAACTATTAGTAATTACTCGCTACCGGATATCACGGAGAAATTGTCTGTTCTCCACAGAAAACTGTCCGAAACGGCGTACGCTCGTCTGTCACCCTCCCATGGGCTTATTCGTCTGTTTGACTTTTAAGTAGATTTTGTTTGTATGTGTTATGTTTTGCCTAATTATGTCTTCATATATTCTTTTGTACTCCACTGTTTTCGTCTTGTACGATTTGGGGGTTAAAAATAAATTATTATTATTATAATGATGACCTAGTAAAATTGTCAATAACTTGCTGTGAATAATTTGACTTTGTAAGTGTTTTAAACTGTTTTGACTTCCGCTGTTATTTTTTGTCACCGACAAGAATATTAATGTACAATAAAGTGAATTTGAATTTGAATTTGAATCATTTAGATCCCCAAAATGAGTCATCTCTTTTTGTTTATAACCTTGGAATCATTCAGAGAAAAGGAAAGCACTCTAGACGGAAGCGAACAAGGTAGTCCTATAGTCAGAGGTGTCACTAGCCAAAATGTTTATGGGGGGGGAGGGCAAGGTGTGTAACGACTGGCTGGTCATTTTTACCGACTTTTTTGCAGATAAAAACAACTATTTTTGAGAAAAAAATGAAGTGTTGACGAAAAATCGGCTGATTTTAAGAAAAACTACTGTATTTAATAAAAAATCGAATATTTTTACGAGAAACCGACTGTTTAAAAAAAATCGACTGTTTCCAAGAAAAAAATCAACAGTTTTTACTAAAAATCGCGGCACTTCGTGCCGACTCGGCTATTTTTTACCGACTGTCTCCCCCCCCCCCCCGTTGTGACGCCCTTGCCTATAGTCAGTAACACCCGCCCCCCATCGAGATTTGATTCCCTGGTTCTGGACAAGAGTTCAAATTTGTCAGAAAAAAAAGAAAGATTATTCAGCGCAACGTTTCGTAACGGGAATGGCGGCCAAAATTTCTTCGCAGGTGACACAAACTGACAGTTGAAGGAAGCCGGTTTTTTGCTTGTTCTGTTTTCCCTGAACTTTTTTGTCTTTTTGATGAACGATAAGCATTTTCTTTGTCGCAAAACTAAGCTTGTCATTTGGTGAATCCCAATATTCAGATCGAACGGGATTGTGGAGTATTTGCCGATCCAACTGAATCCGGCACCGTCACTTAAGGAGTTACATTTGTACACGGTTGTCACCCACAGGGGCGTCCAATGCTGTCGGCCAGTCTGTAAAAATTACCAGCTAGTCGGTAAATGCCTCGCCCCCCCCCCCCAAACATTTTGGCTAGTGACGCCTCTGGTCACCCATGTAATTCGGGGAGTTGGAGAACTAACATTTTTGAAAAAAGTTGACGACTTGGGAATAGTTTATTTTGGCCGCTTGGTCCTTTGCGCTAACTCGCGTTCTTTATATTCTTTAAGATACCGTAAAATAGCCGTGTTTGCAGTTGCGTCACCCGACTATCATGTTCAACTCCGTGCTCCAGTGTCTTCTTCGTTTCCTTTATAATATCAGACGCCACTGCTTCACAGATTTTCTCGTTCAGGCGTTTTTTCTAGCGCGTGTTCACAGTGTCCTCGTATAGGATGGTGGCGGATACTGATAACATGTTAATGGTGGGTTTACACACTGCGTAAAATCCGAGCGCATTTTGAAATCCGAGCGTATTTTACGCATGTATTTGAGCTTGAAAATATTTCCAGCAATACGGACGTATTTAGATACAAAACGGACCAATTTCTCAAATACGTCCGTACTGCTAGAGAACTTTTCAAGCGGTGCGTAAAATACGCTCGGATTTTACGCAGTGTGTAAATGCACCATAAATATGTTCTTCTCTCTGAATAAATGTGTGTATTCCAGCAATAAAACAACAACTCTTCGATGCCCAGACCTGTAAGGGACTAAATATACATATATATATATATATACGTGTATTTAAAAGCCAGTGGCCATATACACAACTACAAACACAAAAATAAACAAAAAAGAAAACCAATAACACTCAACAGGTTAAAGTCGCTGCCTTCCGCGCCTCCACGCCTTTCTCTATAAAACCACACAACGCAATAATTGAATCCCTATATATCAAATATATTTAGATATTATTATATCATCAAATATAATTATTCAATTACAATTGAACAACTGAATCCCCACAATATCAACGATAACAAATCCTGAAAACGAAGCGTGAAACATTAGCACAGAACGATTGTTCCAAGGATTACCCAACTGAAAACACAATTCAAAGCCACGCTTAAACTATCGACTACTCTAATACACTTTTACTACCATTTATGCTACGAGCCTAGCCTGGAATATTTCATACAGCACTAATACAACGCTAAATCACTTAAGACAAGCTTAACATGCAATCTGAAAGTCTCAGTCTTAAAATACCCCTCGCACTATTTACTCTTCAACTTACAGTATTTTAAAATATTTGAATACTTAAAACAAGGCTGTGTTTTCAACAAATAACCCACGGTTTTGGCTGTATTAAGCCTTTTCCGAGACCCGTTGACTTATAGCGAAAACGGGAAACAATTTACATAACCGATTTTTCTGATGAAAAATCTTCTCGCAGACAACCGTCGACAGCGTGATACACATCGAAGGTAGCAAACACGGCAAGTGAAAAAGGTCAGCGAGGTTTTGTTAGAGGGGTTAGAATGTACCGTACGAAATTGGGGTCTCCGGGTTTAGAAACACATGGAGTGATTATGGAAGTAGGTTGCGTTAGTATTATAGGTAAGACAGGTCCGTTAAAGCATAGACAGCAACAAAAAGCGAATTGCTTAACTAATACACTAAACCTCCAGTCTCTAATGTAAAACCGACTGTCGTTTCTCTTCACCACCCAAAATGTTGATTTTCTAGCCCATCTCCGAACTCAATTCAATCAATTCAGTTCAGTTCAATTCAATTCAATTATATTTAAGAAAGCCATGAAACGGACAAGCCGACTAGTAGGTTTCGTGTCACATAAACATAATACAACAAGACACAGATGTAAAAATTCAGCTGACAACAGCTCGGTAAGTAAATATGTCCACTTGCGACAGTTATATGGTTAAAGCACAACTCTTACTAGGAATGATCTTTTCCTTATGAAATGAATCAGGAAATTTTTTCTGGAAATACCATTACTTTCCACCTAAAACTAGCTATTCTTTTGTTAACGATTGTCGACTAGATCCAGCCTTCCTGCTCTCCGACGCGGCGGCTGGGCGCAAAACATTTGAAAACTGAACGTGCCTCGGTTAAAAAGTTGGAAAACTAAGCAAATAAAAGAAGTAATAAACAGAAGATTATCACATCCTTATGTGTGAAAGAGTTGCCATTGGTCGTTGAAGATTCCGGCAAACTTTTCGTTGGGTGTAGGGAGAACTCGGCAAGGCTGAAAAATCGCTAAAAATTCGTAGTTACGAAACAAAACAATGGAGAAACGTGGGGATTTTAGAAGCTTATAATTCCATATGGGAGCTAAGTATACTATAAAAGGCAGAATAAGCAAGAATGTCCTTTAACAATAGTATAAAAATACATAGTCGAGCAATAAAACTTTATACGAAAACTATATAATTACGAAAGCTAAAAACCCAACAACACTAAAGTCATTTACAATTCATTCTTGTTATTATACAATTTTACGAAACTAGGCACAAAGCTGTTCACGTAACGAGTGTGGCTGTGTGTGTGCGGCTGTAATTTCGGTACTGGTAAAGCGACCGCGCTCTTGATGGCCTCACCCTCTCAGGGCTGAAATCCAGAGGGAGGATGTCACGGAGGGCGGAATTCTCAAGGATTTTAATACCAAAAACTGTCAACAACTTGAGACGACGATTTGCAAGTGTATCTAAATTCAACTCCTTTAAGAGCTGAATGTACAGGACTTTAGGGGATTTCGAGCAGACAAGAAGAGCACGATATTGAATTCTCTCCAGCGCGTCCGACTGATCACCGATGATCCCGAAATGACAGACGGGACAACAATATTCAAGCATGGGGCGGATGAAAGAAATGATAAATAGTATTAGTTTATCTGTGGAGATCCCATACCGCGACAGAAGCTTAAAGTCTTTGATTCATGTGGGCCGAGAAGGTGGGAGACACCATCATTATGAGATGGGTCGGATTTTTACGGACACGGTTACATTTGTTTTCCCCAACATTCCTGACGGTAGCCAACGTTATCCACAAATTACGTGAACACAATTCACTCCTGAACGCCAATCCACCATTGCTAGTTAACTATTCATTGATCTCCTGACGCTCGTTAAAAGATTACTAGAACCTTCGAGAAGATCGAGTGGCGCGTAAGAGGATTAAAACAACTAAGTATATCACCCTGTGGACGTTTAGATATGTCGGAAGAAGAAATCATCGGCCAGTTTGACATTTTTTGGTATAGGAAGCTGAATATTATTTAGCTCAGTTGCAGAATCTTCAAGAAATCACTATAACGAATTTAGTATAATTTAATTGTTGTGATCTAGTTTACATCCTTAATTCTTTGGACTCACAGGAATTAACAAGAACAAACTGTAAACAAAATACTTAAAGAAATCGATCATACAAATAATTAGTTTGATTTTTCTACAAATTTTCCATATGCCTGCTACAATAAAAACGTTCTGTTAGATCCATAGTCAAACTATGATCTCAGCCTCCCCATGTCGGACACTTCCGACCCGCGCCGCTAGATGACCCAGCGGTCGGAACGAGTCGTGGCTTCATCTCGGGTCTTCGGTGGGGGTGTTCTAGTCGTTGCAAGTGCTAGAATGCTTATGATATAACTACTTTAAGCGATCGAAGGCACATGTTACCTTTCTTAAGCATTAGAGCGACCTGTTTATCCCATTTCTTATCACTTGTTATGTAGATCCCCAGGAGCTGAATTTCAGTAACATGCTGACCTTCTGAAACAATCGGGGAAATCTCTGGAGTGCTTTTTAAAAAGTTAATCGTCAGTACAACTGACTTGTCCATGTTAACCACCATTTCTTCAGCAGCAGCTTCATCACAAATGTTGTCAATAAATGCTTGTGCAGGACTTTTAATATTTCTCCGACAAACCTCCAACAGCAAGAGATCATCAACATACTTCCATCGGTCAGGGAATGAACTTGCTAGCTCATTAACCATGACGAGAAACAGCAAAGGACCTAAAATAGTACCTTGCGGTACTCTGCAAAAAACTGGAAGACTCTCAGGATAAGTTGATTTGTATTTGGTACGTTGCGTCCTATCTGAGAGGAATCTAGCAACGATTCTTACTAAAAATAGCTCCACATTAAATTTTGTCAAAAGCTTACCCAAAAGTTTAGCATGTCTGATTAAATCGAAAGCCTTTTTAAGATCAGTAGCAATAACATTTACCCAATGGCCAGGGACCTCTAAACCTTTTAGAATTTTATCAATTAAACTCACCAAATAATGCGAAGTCGAAGTTTTTGGTAAGTTCCCGAACTGTTTCGTATCTACTAATTTTAAAATCGTTTTTTTCAACCACGATGAAAGGAACTGCTCTTATACTTAACGAAATACTGGTGTCATTGTTTTTGGGCGGACACCGATGAAATCATTTGGAGAATCTTTTTTGGGAATTGGGGTAATATATCCATTCTTCCAAACGGACGGGAACCTCCTCAACTCATCCCTTCAAGCTTTCCTCAAAATCTTTTCACTCACTCCGTTAAGTAGTTATCATGGTCAAAGATAGTCGGACATATCGACGATAGCATAAGCAGCCCTTATTTTAATTTGCAAACCCAAAAAGAAGTCCGCATGTTTTAAAAGTTTCGCCTGCGGCGAAATTATCCTTTGTTCTAACATAACGCGTTCAGTTATTGTTTGGAACCCTTTCTGATCCACAGCTCTCCCCAAAACAGTGCTTCTGCCAGTGGGAACACACAAGGTGAAAGGTAAAAAATCCTCTCCTGTCTTTGTGCTTCTTCGTCTACAATTCTGCAGCCTCACTTCTATGTATGATATTTGCAGTTTGTCAGCTGAAGTCCCGAACACCGGTCGAAATTGCAGCCTGTCTGTCTGCTGGAGTAGGATTCTCAATTATCCCAGTTCAGAGCCGTCACGTGGTCCCTCCATCGTCAATTTTAAATAAATTTCTGCTAGGATATGTGACTTATTTCATTCCTTCAGCCGAAAAAAAGTGCAAGATTCACTGGCCACCATAGTTTTGCACTATTGTTTAGTTTAACAAGAGACAAGCTCATATGACACTTGCTACGATGAGTAGCCTATGTATCAGCTATATCGCGATGGAAAGGTCGAACGGCTCTTCCCAGACACACCCTCAACTTTCCCCCAGCAATCTACAGTCCGTCAAATTCTGTCCAGATCCCTCCACCTTAAGTATAACACAAGATTTCCGAGAACCCCCAGCTCTAACTGCTCCACAGTGTCCGATCTGAATCTTCACTGAACAACTTATGACATCTCAACAGACCTAGTCCTCCGAACAGAGCAGATATCCCCACCACCCCTTTCCTGAAACTTCAAATCGGAAGAGCCGTCAACCGAAGAACTGGTACAAGCCGCTCGCAAACTGAAGAACGGCAGAGTACTAGGAAGCGACAGGATATCAGCAGAAATGATCAAAAACCTCTTTGGGTTCAGGTTCAGGTTCTTTTTAATAACAAACTAAATAACAAAATGTCCAGAGCCCGGCTGAGAAGACAAACTCGTAATGCACGGGATGGATTCGTAATGCACGTGCACGTAAGGCGCACGTAGGCGCTTGCATAACTGTGTGGATCACATTCTTTGCATGTATATGGAAATCAGAGAAAGTCCCCGAAGAATGGAGAAAAAGCAAACTCATCCAGCTTTTTAAGAAAGGAATCTTTAAAAAAAATAAAAATGACATGTGACTTGACGACAATCGCCCTCTTTGAGTGGCACAAAAATATTCATGGGCCCTTGGAGAAAATTTAAATATTTAAAAACATTTTTTTAAATAAATAAAGATCCAGTGCAGGCCTGGAATGGAACGTCTAGATAGGGTAGGGTAGGGTAGAGTTTTATTGCAACGGAAATAGCACTAGAGTTAAAAAAAAGTGCCAGACATCCCAGTGGCACGAAAAGGCACTTAGCTAAAGAAATGATTCTTATAAACAGATAATTTGCATGATAATTTGCGTGTATTTATCTTTTGCTGTCGCTGTAGATTTTGTACCCTCTGTATTCATTGTTAAGCTTCAATTTACCTTCTGTTCTGTATGTACTGTCAGGGGCGTCCCGACACCTTTCTGACCGGGGGGGGGGGGGGGGGATGCAGCTTCAGAATTTTACCGGAAATTTTTGAGCTTTTACCGGAATTTTTCGAGGTTTTACCAAAAATTCTCGTAGTGACAATCTCTGCAGAAAGTCTAGAATACTGTCGTGTTCTGACTTCGATCACGTATTGTAAACAATAGTAAACAAAAAAAAGGCTCGTTAACACTTAAAACAAAACAAAAATCTGACATTCAGCACACCCTACACATTTATTCGACGTATTTTAACCATTTTCCATTTATCCTCAACACATCCAATTTCACACTCATCAACTAGATCTGTTTCACAACAGCAGACTTTCAAGACGCTGGTCAGCCATTGTTGAACGCAAGGTGGTGTTAACCACCTTCATCTTGCTGAAAATTCGTTTCCCTTTTGCTGAGGTAACAGGGATTGTCTTAGCCAGCTTGAACGCTTTCCATACTAGTGGTAAGACGTCTTTCAGTTGACGAGAGACCTCGAATATATCTTCAAACTTTTTGTTTCTTTCGAGGCTCTCCCGGCAAGTCTCTACATCACGTCGAAACAAGGCTAACTCGTTTTTATGGCACTTGCAGCCTTTGGCTCAAGTGCCATATACCGTCGCAATTCCGTCTGTCGGTCGGTCCGATTTTTTTGTCACACTTTTTCGAGTTAGGGTTCTTCCAGATGCGCTAGGACGATGAAACCTAGCAGGCATATCAGGGACCCGACCCAACTAACCTTGATTAATCAGTTACCCGATCCAGTCATCTGCGGGGAAGTGGAGGGTGGGGAAATATGGGAAATTTAGGGCAGCTGGTCACACTTTTTCGAGTTAGGGTACTTCCAGATGTGCTAGGACGATGAAACTTGGCAGGCATACCAAGGTCCCGAATAAACTAGCTGGGAAATAATCAGTGTTTTGATCCGATTATCTGGGGGGTGGGGGGGTGGGGGTGGAGGCGGAGGAATCTGGAAAATCGAGTAGTTTTTAAAAAATTGGCTTAGGAATCGCCACTTTCCAAAGCCGTTTTCCGTAAAGTGCCAATCTTGACCGCAAAGTAAGACAAATACTTTTAAGCGAAATTTGCATTTTCATGATCTCCATGAGCTCATTATGATTTTTGCCTCAAGGGTTTTGCTTACAAATGAAGCTCCAGCTCCCTTAAAGTGCGCATGTTAACTTCAAAGTCGAAAAGTACTTTTTATCAAATGATCATCTCAACTTATAATAGCGGATTCAACAGCTATGGTGGAGTTGGGAGGGGGTGATCGGAAATCTCCAGAAATGGTTAGAATGGAGGAATCGGAGTTTAACTTCCTGGGAAATACAAGCATTTATTCTAGATAAATCGTTCGCACAGTTGGACTGGATCCGGACAATGGGGGGTGGAGGTGGAGGGGGGCCTTCCGGAATTCTGGTGATGGCTTTTTTAAGACGAAACTTGGCAGGCAGGCATGTCAGGAACCCGTTGAATCTGACAGAGCCCTTACCTACTACATACAGTTGCAAGTGCCATATGAGCTTACAGCTCTTGTTGAACTCTTCTTGGTTCACCGGTATCAGCGGAAAGGAGTCAAGAAAGCTGTCGGCGATTTTGGATTCACATTCAGCCGAATTCCAGTAGATTCTGTGGGGTAGATTCCGGTAGATTCCCTGAGCCGAATTCTGGTAGATTACGTGGGGTAAATTCCAGTAGACTCCCTCAGACAAATCCCGGTTGATTCCTTGCGAAAGATTCAGCGTAGATTCCATGGCCAAAATCCGGTACTTCCCTGAGCTGAATTCTGGTAGATTTCGTGTGGTGAATTTCGGTAGATTCCCTGAGACAAGTTCCGGTAGATTCCTTGTGAAAGATTTCGCACAAATTCCGGTAGATTCCCTCAGCCGAATTTTGTGGATTCCGAGGGGTAAATTCCGGTAGATTCCCTGAGACAAGTTCCGGTAGATTCCTCAGGAAAGATTTCGCACAAATTCCGGTAGATTCCCTGAGCCGAATTTCGTAGATTCCGAGGGGTAAATTCTGGTTGATTCCCCGAGACAAGTTCCGGTAGATTCCTTGTGAAAGATTTAACGTAGATTCCATGAGCAAAATCCGGTAGGTTCCCTGAGCAATAATCCGGTAGATTCCCTAAAAATCATCAAGTTCAGGTGAATTTGACAAATTTTGACGGGCGCGGCTTCGCCGCACCAGTCAAGATTTATCGAAATTTTTTCCCACAGGCTCGGGACGCCCCTGTGTACTGTGCAAATGCCTTTTACTTGGCTGCACGTAATAAATTCATTCATTCATTCATTCATAACAATATACTAGCCAACAGCACTAATACCTGAAGAAAAACAAACAAACACAAACGAGAATTTTCCGGCAAGGAAGCCTACTTACACTAAAACAAAAGTATGTTTTCGTGTAGGCTACTTTGTTTATCATGTCGCCTACATTTTGAGAGCCATCTTTCAGGCAACGAGTTCCAAGTTCTTTTGCCAGTATGACGAATTGACAAGCTAAATCTTGTAGGATATTGATAATTAGAAAGATCCGTCCGTTTTCTTGTGAATTGTGAACTGGATTTTTTGTGAAACCCCAGAGGTTGAAGATTCATACGAGAAAAAAATGTTTCAAAAAACAGCAGGTAAAGAGTCTTCTAACAGGTAACATATGCCCTTGTTATAGTTATCAACTTTCATCCAGAACTTATGACTCAATCAAAAGTTATGTTGTAATCCACGCATTCGCAAAAAGAAAATAACTTCTTCATAGTTCCGCATTCTTATGATGCTTCTGTTTTTCTAAAATTGAGATATTCGGAAGTGGCTGTGCCAGGTTCCAGAGAATTTGTGGACAGGTTGCCAAAAAAACGCCTTGAAGCGGCAGCTTTGGAGATTCGAGAGCTTGCGTCGATTTGACGCGAGATGGCTGGCGTTCACTTGGCAGAGTCCTTCCTGACAATAGTTGCGTTTTTGCAGATACCATGGTATCTGATACCGCGGTCTAAAGTCGTTTTTGCAGTTATCGTGGTATCTGATACCACGGTCAAAAGGCGTTTTTGCAGTTATTGTGATATCTGGCCACTGATCGTGGTATCAGATATTCAGATATCACGGTCCGACCGTGGTAACTGGTCGTGGTATCTGAAAAAGTCATCTCACTTTCATCAGTTTTAGTCAAATTGGTGGGAAAGAGGTTTGGCAGTTAGTGATGTGACTGAATATCTGGGTTTTTTTTCGGATGACTTCGATAAAACGCAATTTTGGCAATTGTCGTTTGTGCAGAGAAACAGTATATCAGATACCACGGTTACTGCGCAAACGACTAATTGCAGATCCAGTTACCGTGGTAACAGATACCATGGTATCTACAAAAACGCAACCAATGGCTCGGGATGGGGTCGTAAGCCGAAACTTTGAAGTCATTGATTCAACCAACTCGTTTGGTGCATGGTAGAGATCAGACAAAGAACGAATAATCACGAGCCTCCGTCTCCCTGTAAAAAAAAATCTTGCAGTATTTGCGACTGAGATTAATATTGTCTCTTCTGAGATAAGATTATTTCTAATTCGGATTAATCTTATCCCAGTAGAGATAAGATTAATCCCAGTAGCAAATACTCCAGTTAACTTGAATCTTTTCTCGGAGAAACTTTTTACAGTGTATCTTTGTAATACGACCATGCAGAGTCGAATATTTTCTGATACCCTACCCAATGCAAACGAGCGGAGGAGGAGCTAGACAGAACATCATAATTTGTTACCTCCAAAAACAGCTAGATCGCAGTAGAACCCCGCAGAAGAATACGAACGCCGTCTGAGTCGTCCTTTACAGCTGATTGGTTGTCTACCATTGTGACATCACGTCCAACTCGCTCCAGACCGCGTTCTCCGACCCTGCAGGTATCTACGGTATTTCATTTGGTAATGCGCAGCGGCAAAGAGGGGAGTAGACGGGTATCAACTCAAACCTCACAGCAAGTACCTTTAGCTCCACTCAGTTTTATCGGGGCATCCATAGTCGCTGCATGGGAGCAAAGACGGAGGTTCTATTAGATTATTTGTTCTCAAAGCTTAACTGAGAGGCCAACTTATTTCTGTATCATTTAACTGAATACATTGCATTTTTTGGATTGTGTTAAGGGATTTTTTTATTTTTCACTATTTGCTCTAGAATGACGTTCAGAATATCTACGGCGTCCTCACAACGCAAATTTCTACTATGACGCAAAAAAATTGAATCTCAATACATACGCGGCGTTTCAGTGAGTAGTGATCAGCTTACGGAAGGTAGCTCAATGCGTGAATACTTATTTTTCGAAAATCGTTTCGTCGAGCATACAACACAGATACAAGCGCATAGAGCGTACAAATCAGACAAGGAAATTCCACTATTCGAAAATCGATTATTCGTAAATGCCGGAGCAAAGAAGTAACGCATTTTTGCCGGGTTTTCAAGCTTCTTTAATGTGAATAAGTGATGGGTAACTACATTGTCCTTTCTAAGCCCTTTTCAGGTAAACTTTAAGAGACAAGATTTCAGGCGTCAAGCATTCTTCTTCTATACAACAACTAATTTAGAGCAAGTAAGATAAAGAAAATCTTCAAAAGATTCGTAAGGCTGAAATGTTGGCAAGTTGAGATCTATCACTCAAAAAGCTCACAAATATGACAAAACTAATTATCCATTCTTGATTCACTTTGGTAACGGAAGGAATTCGAGAATGGTGGTGTTGCTGAAAAGTGGAGCGAGCAAAGGTGCTAGAAACTCTGCAATTGGCAGCCTGAAAGAAATGAATGTTTGTTCTGATGTGTCATTGGGAATGTAACTTCAGCCAGGCACGCTTCCGAGTACTTGCGATGGGATGGTGACAAGGTCAGAACATACGACTGACTAATGCCCGAGAAGACTGAAGCTCAAGGATTTCTACGAACACTAATACCCCTTTTTGCTGCTCCAACCAGATCATAATCAAGCTGAGCACCGGAAGTGATCTTTTTTTAATTCGCCTTTTTTTCTGGCAAAATTTAATTATTTCTTATACAGGTTCTGGCTTTAAATGTTGTTCAGATCCCAAGCCTATAACCTATCCTCAAGGCCGTATCCAGGGGGGGGGGGGGTAGGGGGTTGACCCCCCCCCCCCGAAACTTACAAAAATAATCATTTTTACAGGCTTTTCCATCTGATCTATGTCTTTTTTGTACTTTTTTGTCCGACCCGCAGGCAAAAACCCCCTCCGAAAGGCGAAACCCCGCCCGAAAGAAATTCCTGGATACGGGCCTGCCTATCCTACATGACGCACCCTCATAGTAAATATAAAATACGACGAAAGCGCCGCATGCAACATCAAACATTGCTGAGCAGACCATCATTTTTGGGATCCCATATGAAAGTAATGACTACCAATGATATCATACATTTTTTCGTTTGTCTGTGACGAGTGCTTGACTCTACAGTCTACTGGCAATGTTTACAAATTCGATTTATGACCAAATAATGTTTGAAACTACGCGCCGCAGGCAAATTCTTCAGAAATCTGCTTCTTCTCCGCTGGAAGACGGAGATTTGGGGAGAAAACCCGAGCCTCGTTTTTGTTGCATGCTGCAGGTCCACTTCTCGGCCGATTCCGGACTGACTCTTCCTACACTCGTTTTTGCACTGCAGCGCTTCCGAGGAAGACGGCAGCGCTTCTCGAGAATCACGGACTTGCTCACCGACCAAGTCCGTGCTTCCCTGCAAGATGCTGCAGCGCTGCCGCTTCAACCAAGAAGAAAGTAAATCCAAAAACGCACATTGTGCAAAAGCAAAGAAGTGCTGCAGCAGCGATGCGGCAGCGCTATTGCAACAAAAACGAGGCTCCGATTGTGTTCAAGACGTGCGCCTCAGGGTGAAACTCAAGCTTTGGGCTTGATATCACTCTGCTACGCTTGTCTGACTGTCTCGTGATGTACGACTAAAAAAGGGTAACATGCAGATATTCAAGAATTGGTTACTACTTTACTGTCATTCTGTCAAGCTCCAACCAGACGGATCTGGCCAGTGTTACCACTTGTCTCTGATGGATACTGATACCCTTGGCCTAAAAAATCTGTGACATTCTGCCGCCCATAAATTTCCGTTCTATTTTTCAGTTTTAAGGAAAAACTCTTCTATTTTAAGGTTCCAATTTGCTCTTAAAAAAGAAGTTAGTGCTCGTAAAACAAGTAAATCTCTTTACCGAAAAGATTTGCCTTGAAATTGACAAAAATGCTTCGAAATCGCATTATCTGCGACATTTTTGGCACAAGTGCGATTTCCTGTGACCAATTTTGTACAGCTTTGGATGTCGGGATAAGTCAAAACCTGTGACAAATCGAGGAATTCTGCGACCAGCGGCAACACTGGATCTGGCAAGCTCAGACTGTCGTGCTGAAAAGCTTAGTCTTACGACTGATATTCTGATAAGCTCAGTACATACAACTAGGAGCATGATTCTATGGGAAGGGGGATTCTAGGGGAAGGGGTCCCCTTCGAGGCGCCCCTGACTTCTTTGGAAGAACAAACACGCATGTATCCTATACAGTGAGTAACCCACCTAAGGTTTCAAGCAGAAACAGCGTATTCTGATGTCACCTGATTTTCCACGTAGTATCCTTTCTTGCCTATTATTCTTACTTTTTCGGCGCTACGGCTCCTGCTCCTCTCGGTGACGTTATATTTTTAACCGCACTGAACGTCACCTTACTCTTTCTTTAAAAAAAAACAAATTTCGTCACAACCTATTATATCAAATTCACACAAATTCGAAGTTAAATTACTTTCTGTTCTTAATTTTTCAAAACAAAGCAAGCTTTCTTTCATAACTCCACATTCACAACCTTTTCAAATTTAGAATTAAATACCCATTTCTTTTCTTTCGAAAAATGGAAATCAAAACTTGAAACTATTTTTAATGTTAGTTAAATATTTCGTTGGCACACTTTTTCAGCCTCCAAAATGTAACTACTTGTAAATGCAGGCTCGTCAACATTTACTAGTACGCCCATGCACTTCTTGATCATGGTATATCCTGTACAACCTGTAGGACAATTTTTTGGCTTACCGACGAAACATCACCATTACAAAACGTCCCCTGGCGAAACATCCCCGTGACAAAACGTCCCCAATACAAAACCTCCCCGTGTTAAAACGTCCCCGTGTCAAAACATCCCCGTGGCGAGACGTCCACAAGCGTAGATTGTTAAGTTCGCCTCGATCTTCAGGTGCATTACCGAGGTAAAACAACTTCAAAGTGTGTATTACAGATGTGCGAACATTCCTTATCAGCAGGAGAGATCGGACATAGGACCGGTTGCTTCATAAATGTATTGTTTTCAGTTAAAATATGTCCTGTCATATGCCTTGCAAGTTGCAATTGACTATAATCTGATCAGTTCTAGGTCATCTGAAGCAACATGCACAATCTGAGGAGCACCAATACGCTCCTCAGAGAAAGGGGAAGCCCGCTGTGGCTCAAAGAGAGTCAAACAAGGAAAATGCAAAAATAAGCATAGTGCCGTTATGCTGAATAAAAATTACATGGGAAGCGAGGAAACGAAAGCGGATGGAATGATTATTTAGGTAGAGAGACATACTAAATATAGGTTAGACGGGTTTGATCCTTTAATAAAATCTTTTAATAATAAGTATCACCAAATTAAATATCGAACATAAGCGAGATCAATTATGACTTATATCGCAACGTAAACTAACACACAAAATAAACCATCTAAATGAAAGATAAAACGAAAACTGACAAAATACTAAGTCTTTGCGCTTTCCTTAAGAAATGGCTATAGCCGGGAGCAACACTTTGGTTTGTTTCGTGAGTATCGGTGAAATGCTGAAGTAGTCAACCCATCGTGGTTTTCAAAAGTATGTATTACAAAAACATTTTGTGTCTGAAATATGACTCAATCCGTAGTCCCATAGGCCTAACTATCCCTCAGCGATGAAAAAAAAAAAAAAAAAAAAATCTATAGCCGGGGACGTTTCGAAATGGGGACGTTTCGAAATGGGGACGTTTCGCCAGGGGACGTTTTGTCACGGGGACGTTTCGAATGGGGACGTTTTGTCGACAACACAACTTTTTTTTGTTTGTTTCGTACACCATGCTAGGATTGTAGGAATTCGATTTTGGGACTCTTTGCTATTTGTTCATCAGATTAGTATTACTACTACTGTTTCCTTTGACTTGTTCCCTTTAACTCCCTCTAGTGTCAATTGTTGAGTGAAAAGAAACCGAACGGTCGGGGAGAGGTAATATTAGCCGCCATGATAAAAATAGTCTTGCGAGGCGGCATGTTCTCTTCGTCCCGGCTCATTTTGTAGAGTTCACGATCGCTCCACAGCAGTGTCTTATGTGAATATATGTCCCCAAGGATGTGATCGTATTTTTTCTTGTTTTTTTTCGTGGTGCCGGACACCATGCAGCCATCATTTGGATATAATTCAAGTGAAATCTAATTCTGGTAGGTTGCATATGGTATTCTGAATCCTGGATATCCTGGTATTCTGAAGTGTACTTCTGCTCAATCTATTAGTAGGGTTGGTCGTTACATTAGTAGAGCGTTGGAAGCTAGAAAGATTTTTGTTGATTAGTTTAATTATCTTTTTTCCGTGTATATGTATCTTTTTTGTCTTGAACGTGTATATGGCCCTCGGGCTTTTTTCAATACAATTATTATTATTATTATTATCTCAGGAATTCAATGCACCTGAAATGTCTGTGTCAAGACGAGTCATTTGACTTGATTTTAGAATGATTGACCCATGAAGTGTCAGCCGACTAAAAAGCAGATCCTGTCGTGGGTCCTCGAGCTTTTATCCGCTTACATTTTGCTTTATGCTAAAGTTTCTCTAGGCTAGTCTTGAACCATTGTGTTTTTGTTGCTCTTGTTTCATTTGTTCGGTCTTGCACGGGTAAAAATTAAACACAAAAACGATGGAAGAGGAGGATTTAGTATGAAATATGGGAAACAAAAACTTTGGCAACCTTCGTCGGTTCGGGAGGTTCCTCAAGCAGGCTATGGCGCATCTGGAGCGTTTTTTAGGGCAAGGAGCGGAGAGATAGTAGTTTGTTTTGGGTGTGTACACCATTGTGATTGGCGTAGTTCTCTATTATATATTTTTCCCGAATGGCACCTAGTGGGAGCTTCATTTAGAGGGGCGGGGTCTAGGAGAATTAAGACGAACTTAAAGAAATTTAGTAAATAATATTAAAAGGGCATTATCAATGGTTCCAAAATGAATCAAGTAGTAAGATTTGAAAACTGAAATGTCCACGGTGTAGCCTATTTGTAGATGGAAACCCGTGACATGGGAAGTGGACTATTTGGAACAAACTGCTTAGAATTCCGAATTCTGGGACTGGTCGATCAATGTGAGCTGGGTAGGTCCTCGCTTTTGAAGGGGTTCCTATTTCAAACTGCTTAGAATTCCGAATTCTGGGACTGGTCGATGAATGTGAGCTGGAGAGGTCCTCGCTTTTGGAGGGGTTCCTATTCCCGTAGCCCACTTCAGTCTGGCAGTTGTAGGGGTTTGTCGCTAGGTTCACAGTTCACAAGCCCCTTGCTGGTGTCGTAGGTAAAACAACTGTAATAGAAGCCGAGGGTCCCCGCCCCGAGAGAATTTTTGTCTTTCAGTTACCTACTTTTAATTTTAATGATACTTACAGTTACGGTTACAGAGTTACAGAAGTTACAGGTTACAGAAACTTGCCGGTTTCCAGCAAGCCTCACAGATTACGGACAGGGACGTCCCGATACCTTCCTGGTGAGGGGGGGGGGGCAGCTTCAGAATTTTCCAGAATTTTTCGAGCTTTTACCGGAATTTTGCGAGGTTTTACCGGAAATTCTCCTTAGTGACAATCTCTGCAGAAAGTCTAGAATACTGTTGTGTTCTGACTTCGATTATGTTTTGTAAACAACAATAAACAAAAAAAGGCTCGTTAACACTTAAAACAAAACAAAAATCTGACATTCAACACACCCTACATGTTTATTCGTCGCGTTTTAACCATTTTCCATTTGTCCGCAACACATCCAATTTCACACTTATCAACTAGATCTGTTTCACATGCTATAAATAGCAGACATTCAGACGCTGGTCAGCCATTGTTGAACGCACGGTGCTAAAAATTCGTTCGCTTTTTGCTGAGGTAACAGGGACTGTCTTAGCCAGCTTGAACGCTTTCGATACTAGTGCTAAGACGTCTTTCAGTTGACGAGAGACCTCGAATATATCTTCAAACTTTTTGTTTGTTTCGAGGCTCGCCAGGTGACTTTCTACATCATGTCGAAACAAGGCTAATTCGTTTTTATGGCACTTTCATCCTCTCGCTTAAATGCCATATACCGATCGCAGTTCCGTCTGTCGGTCCGGTTTTTTGTCACACTTTTTCGAGTTAGGGTACTTCCAAATGTGCTAGGACGATGAAACTTGGTAGTCTGCAGAAACGACAGGTAGTAGCAAAGGGGGAAAGGAGCTACAGCTCGGGAATCATTTCCATCTTCCATTGACAATACTGCTATTCGGCATGTCCGTGGAAAGTATTTTGAAAATTAAATTGAATTGAATTGAACTGAAATCAGTTTGATTAATCTTCTCCTGTCCCAAAGTTTTGACTGGCGCCATTTCATAAGTTTATTACTGCATAAAAATATCTGAAAGGACAACTGGCACTATTCACTGTTGATTCTCCAGTGTTCTGACATAGCTGAACACTGTAAAACGGGGCTCTGGTCTTAGCCTACCTACGTATTTGGCTGTTTTAAGCCTTTGACCAGGCCTGTTGACTTCCGGCAAACACAGGAAATAACCTGTGTTTCATACTGACGGGAATACATGATACATACATAGCGATGGATCTCCTAGAGCGAACAAACAAGAACAATAATGGGTTGTCTGGATTGTCTTTCTACTGCAATGTACTTCTCCTAAGGGAAAAGAAAGTTCAGAAGGATCCTGTCAAAACCCTAAACACAAGGCTTTCGTGAATTCAAGCGAATCAATGATGACCAGAAATATTCCGAAACGGACGGAGCTCTTTGCGATACATCTTGCGTGAAAAAAAGAAAAGCTATCGGTCCCGCCACTGCTAACCGTTCCTCTGGTGTTTCCGCTTGTTTGTTATCCTTTAGAACTCACTATTGTCTTTCTATTTTCTTTTGTATTTGTCTCTCTCTCTCTCTTTTGTAGGCTTTCCGCCTTTTTGCTATCGGCCTGAAGTTAAGCGATAATAATGCTGCCGCTAGGTGGCTTTTCATTCATAGTTGGCCTTTAGCTTGCCTTCATGTAAAAGCCGATGATACTCTATATGACTAAGTCAAAAACACGCCAGTGATCCTCAGGAAGAAGGAGTAAGTGTCTCCGTAACGACTCAAACTCAACGACTCAAATCCTGTGTCAAACAATCACGGCGATCTTCGGGAGCAGCTGTGACACCACTTCTGCCTTTCTTCCGCTAGGTACCCGGAGAGGCCGGAGATTTTGCATCGGCAAGGAGAGATAGTGATCTAGAGTATTGACGCACGTTTCCCAATAACCATCATAGAGGGCTTACGGTTGGTCTGATGATTTCAGTGTTGTTCCTTGGCGGGATTTTTCAAAATATGTGAATAATACGGCAAGCACTCGATCAGTATCGAGAGCTCCCGGACTGGAATTCCTGCCCGGATTTGCGGCACCATCATCACTTTCATATGGAAAATTTTTTCAACTTGATGATGAAAGTGCAGAAATTCAGTCGGAAATCATGATTGTGTGTTCGCACCAGAGCAAAATAACACTAGGGAGTAGCGTTAAGACCTATGCTTTCCTTGCTCCGCAAACGGGAAATACTCATAGCGCCGCCTACTACGCTTGCAGCATTTAAAGCGAGACAAACTTGCGGGCTTAGAAATTTGTAGTAAAGCTAAGATGCGGTCTGCGCACATCCAGGAAACAGGGGAGGTTGTATGTTTTTTTTTTGCTTTGTTCAGAATATGAAGTTATTGGAGCCAGCGCTAGTGCACGACCGATTGGAATACAGTAGGGACGTTCACTATCGCTAGTGGTGCTAGTGTCGCTGCTATCCGAGTGTGTGTCACTTTTTCAAGTCTTGGCGCTACTCCCTAGTATTATTTTGCTCTGGTTAGCACTTTAAGTGAATGCGGGAATACGTAGCCTATACATGAATTTTCGGCACTGCTTGGATGGACAATAGAACATGTCCATTTTTGTTTACCGGGATACAAATTTTATTTGGAAAGTCGGTGACGGCTTGTCTTCTAAAATTGTCGACGTTTAGCTATCTGAACAATTATTTCACACTTCTTTACTTTTCGTTCTTGATGTCCGACAGGACAGAAAATACGTCTTTCATGAAGAAACTTCCGAGATTTTCAAGTCACGATTCATTGCTCAAAATGATCACGGTATTGGAAATGCTGATGCGATTCTGGGTGGGAAACAAACCAATTACAAGTGGGAATTTGGGGACACAAATTTTATTGGGAAAGTTGGTGACGGCTTATCTTCTGAAATTGTCGACTTCAGAGATCTGAATTATTTCACACTTTCTTTCCTTTTCATTCTTTATGTCCGAAAGGACAGAAAATACGTCTTTCATTAAAAAACTTCAGAGATTTTCAAGTCAGGATTCACTGCTCAAAAATTATCACTGTATTAGGAAGTGCTGATGCGAAATGGGTGTGAAACAAACCGATTACAAGTGGGAATTTGGTGACTGAAGGAAACAATGGGAGAGACAAAATAATCAATTTGTTTGGCACCTATCAAAGAGGAAATCAGAGAAATATGGTTCTTCAGGTTTGTGACTCCTAAAAATACCCACGCTCCATTTTGTTTGCTTTTAGTTCGGCTCTTGCATAATTTGTTCTTTTAACAGTATACCAAAGCTTTTAAAGGACCCCCTCGCACTATTTACTCTTCAACTTTCAGTAGTTTAATATATTGAAGACTTTAAAACTAGGCTGTGCTTTCAACAAATAACCCACGGTTTTGGCTGTTTTAAGCCTTTACCGAGACCCGTTGACTTATAGCGAAAACAGGGAAACAATTTACATAACCGTTTTTCATGATGGAAAACTTCTCGCAGACAACAGTCGACAGCGTGATACAAATTGAAAGTAGCGAAACACGGCAAGTGAGAAATCAGCGCGGTTTTGTTAGAGGGGTTAGAATGTACCTTACGAAATTGGAGTCTCCGGGTTTAGAAATATATGGAGTGATTATGGAAGTAGGTTGCGTTAGTATTATAGGTAAGACAGGTCCTTTAAGCTTCAAAGCTTCTGCAAGTCGGGCAAGTTGAACTCGGTGGCTTGGGCGTACCAAGCAGTAAGATCATACCAGCTCTATTTGAGCGATATTCAGAAAAGAGCCAACTTCACAACTTGTGCAAGTTCGGCAAGTGTGGACCACTTCCTGTGAAAGTGGCTTTGTTTTAGAAGGAGAAACCAACTTACTTAATCCAACCTTACTTAAACCAACCTTTACTGAAACTAACTTAATGATTCACGAAGGTGAAATCGAACTAAACATTTCGTGTCGTTACATTTTGTCTTTGTCCTTCACTCTCTTGATGTGTTTTTCTTCCTTGTTTGAGGCTGCTTCTCTTTTTGGCATCCCAAAACGTCAGTGGAGGGATACCTATGACTTCGTAAAAGTTGTCCGTCTTTCCGTCTGTCTCTCCGTCTGTTAGCACTCTAGCTCTCCAAGGGGTAGATATATTCTCTTCAAACTTGGCATGATCCGAGCTAGATCCGTTGCGTTCGGGCCGGATTTACGATGAGAGGGATGAAGGGGTACCGGAAATTGCAGATAGGCTACGCTCCAAGTAGCGTGAAACTTGACGGATGGAAGAAGATATGTCGGAGATGCGACGTTCTTGTGTCTGAGTCGTACTCGGCCACAGTGGAGTGAGTTGGAGGGATGATCCTGCGAATTTTGTGGCTGGCATAGCTGGCATATGGAGCGATATTAATAAAACTTCTCTGAATCTAGTAGTATCGAGATTACATATTTTGGGGCTCAGCCCGGATCTACCACGGTTGGGGGCACAAGAATTCCCGGAATATATCCAAATTTGAATGAAACTGAATGCGTGGCAAAAGCTGAGACCATCAATGACTTTTATACTTGTCCGAGCATGAAATGACCACGGTGGGTGGAGTTTGAGAGGGCTTCCAGAAATTTGTTGCATGCCTAGGGATTAAACGAGTGGAGTACAATTGAGATGAAATTTAGAAGGTGCAAAGGTCATATGCTCAGGATGACCCATTTTGGGGTCCCAGACGGATTTGACCTCAACGGAAGGGGGGGGGGGTGAGGATAACGGAAATTTCCCGGAGATGCTCAGGTTCGATTAAAAATTTATGGCTGGTAAGATCTGACGCTATTGATAACGTATTTATGTGCTCCACCCGGATTCTGCACTGTATTTGAGTTGAAGAAGTTTTCTTCCTTAGTCCTCCAAGGTATTACTTGCTTTATTCCTGCTGGAAAAGTTGCAGCATAACCATCCATTGGCCAATCTCTTTAATTGGTCACTGGAGACTTCGTTATATTTTAAACTACCGGGCCGAGACGTTCACTTCGAACCGTGACTCAGCCGGATTTCGAGACGAGAGGAGTCCGAGTCCTGCTCCGTGAACGACCAGTCCGAGGCGAGTCCGAGTCCTTGAAAAAGGCGCCTCGAGACCGTCTCGAGACGTCCAGAGTCCGAGTCCACCAGCTCTGCCTACAGAGAAACTCCTAGTCTCCTTAAAGTGCACATCACCACCGCAAAGTGCAAAATAAACTTTCGACTAAACGGCACATTTTCATGATCCCCATGGGCCTACGATTATTCGTGCCTCAAGTGTCTTGCTTACAGAGGATAAAAATAAACCCACGATCAGTTGAAAAACTCCCATAGTCATCCTCTGACCCAACTTTGCAAGTGCCATATATGAGTTTCTAGTTCTTGTTGAATGTAGGCATGGAAACGCCAAACGTAATGGACTACAAAATCAGAGAAAAACACTAAGTAACAGTTTGTTTCTTATTGTACCATACCAACCACTAGGCGCAAATTTCTTCTTTGAAAAAACAATCATGGACCTTTCTTTCGTTTTTTTACAATTGACTAAACTTCCACTAGCACACGTGTACTCTGCCCCTCTTGTCTTCCAAATACTCTTGATGGTTATCTCTCCCTGCTGATGCAGAATCTCTGGGTACCTGCGGAAGAAAGGAAGAAACGGTGTCACAGCTGCGCTGACTCAGGATTTGAGTCATTGAGTTTGAGTCGCTACGGACACGTTTACTCCTTCTTCCTGAGAATCACTGGCGTGTTTTGGACTTAGTCATGTAGAGTATTAGTAATCGTATTCTGCAGAAAAAGAATGCATAAAAGTTGCAAAAAAACGTGTTTGCAGACTCTTCGAGAGCTGAATTGGCAATCCCACACATTTCATCGCAGATGAGGATGCGCTGTTTCAACAACAATGCGTAACAGATAACACTTCGGATGTTATCTGTTGTGTTTTAAAACGTTATGCATGAAATGTTATTCGTAACAAGCTTTGTTACGAAGAGCCAAAAAAGCATCTACCGTACCGACTTTATTCCTTATCGTCATGATGTCGGAAAAGTCAGCAGATTTTTGGCGGTTTTTCGGTTCTTCCTGATGGTAACGCTTGTTGTGCATAACGTGTTGAAACACAACAGATAACATGTGTCATCTCTTACGCATTATCCGTTGAAACCGCGCATCCTTGTGTTATCCGTTATGAAACTTCTGACAGTGCAGCTACGGAATACGAGTATTATATGTGACGTTAGGGGAGAAATCTATCATGTGTCAATCCATTCTTTTTTACTCCATGTCTGAGCGCTTGCGCACTTCTTTCCAATTCAGCTAAACTTCCACTATCACACGTGTACTCTGCACCCAAATCATTCTATCTTACTCCCATTACCATCGCAGAAACGTCACCACCCCATTCGCAAAACTTCCGAGCCGTTCCTCTGAAACAAGACTAGCTCCGGGATGAGTGTTTATTCACCTCTGGAAATATCTCAGTTCTTGGCCCCAATTTCGCCCCAATATCCTTCCCTCTGCCAGCCTCCGTCAAACCATAGTTCCAAGCGAACGAGTTTTAGTTTCTCCAGTTCCAAGCAATTACGAGAAAGTTAGTATTCAGCATTAGCATGGTTAAACAGGACTGCTTGTGATAGTGACAATTCGTAATTAGGTATGTGCTTGGAAATGTACTAATTAATACTCGAGTAGCCTGGCGTCAACAAGAGAAGAGGCGAATACAGTGGAGAGTTTGAAATAGATTGTAGTGGATTGTGACGAAGGACGTCGTTCTTCCAGACTGTTTCTTATTAGCGTACTTGAGACCCTAGAAACAGACGTACACTGTAAAAGAATCTTGCAGTATTTGCTACTCGGATTAATGTTATCTTTACTGAGATAACATTAATCCAAATTAGAGGAAAGATTATCTCAGTAGAGACAAGATTACTCCGAGTAGCAAATACTGCAAAAAAAAATTTACAGTGTACGTCTGTTTCTAGGGTCTCAAGTACGCTAATTAGAAACGGGCTAACTCGGAGAAGCTTTTTACAGTGTACTACAGGTGTGATGATTAGTTAGGCTTCACATTTGGTTTATCATGGGATATGAGAGTCTGTAAAGTTGAGAGTTGGGCTGACGGTTAGTTCTGGTGGCACTAAGAGTGAAAGCCTACCCCCCCCCCCACAGTCCCGGACATAGAAATCCAGGGCCCTGAGACAGTTAACAGAGTCAATGCGTCCTTTTTAGTAATTTGTGAAAAATAAGCTTTAGTTTAGTTTGTTGTGTTTGTTTACCGTACGGTACTTAGACATACCAATTGACAACCAGCCAGCGATAGAAATGAAATAGACAAATGCCAACTTTTTTTTTTTCTTACACATTATAATTGCCACTTCGGGCGACTTCGGCCATGTCTGTCGCCCCTAGGCTGCAGCCTAGTTTGCATAAACAGAAGTTCACCCCCAACCACCTCAGGCAAGCCAACTTCTTAAGCAAAACAAGGTAAATAATATTCAAAACGTTTCTTCGTTTCTTCACAGACATTTCTAAGTTTTTCATCTGTTGCAGTTATTTAAACAAAACGCACTGCCTCCGTGTCAACTGTCTGCCTTCATATTGTTTAATTGTTAGTTAATTTTTCGTTACCGTCACTTTATATTTTGGCGTTTATAATGCTCGAATTGAATTTTACCTTTAGTGTTTCTAGCCTTTCATTCTTCTTATTTTGCAGGGTTCTATAATAAATACAATTGGTCGATTGCATGGAGCAATTCGACCAGCTGTTAACATGCTGTATCTGTCTGGATCGGTTTCGGAACCCAAAGCTGCTTCCATGTCAGCATTCCTTCTGCATGGAGCCATGCATGGAAGGGCTCATAAACTATGTCACTCGACAGGTAAGACAGAATGAATAATAGGCCTAACAAATGTAAAATCCAATAATCATTGAATACCTGAAAGCAAACAAATTGTCCATTCCTCAGTAGTCCGTTTGACTGCTGGAGATCAAGGGATCTTTTGCTGCTTCTTTTCGAAGGTTTTCTTGATGTTTTTTTTTTAATCTATAAAATCCTGTTTTGGAATTTTGGGCTACGACTCCTCCACTCGGTAACTTTAATATTTTCTTAAACTCTTTGACGTCACCTTCTCATTCCATAACAAAAAAACTACAAATTTATACTTCAAAACTATAATCTCTATTTCAATTATTAAACAGTTTTATTAATTTCTGATTACAAATCCACATTTATCTGTTAATCATATCTCCCATAATTTTTACTAAATCTTATTTTCTTTAATAGTTGTATACTATTTTTTTCTCTTATCTACCAACGCGTCATCCATCACGACTATACTTGTAAACTCCAACCGTAAGCAATTTCTTTTGAAGGAATTGTTGCGAACGAAGAGTCGTTTGTTACCTCACAATTTGCAGGACTTGACCTTCACAAGTAAGATATCCTAAGGATGGCGCAGGTCAGATTTTTGAATTTTCTTTCATTTTACTCCGCTTTTTCAAAATGGCGGGTTATAAATAAATTACTTACTTACTTACTTAGATCTGAGGTACGCTAACAAATCTCAACGCCATCTGAGGTGCGTGAACAAGACTCAGCGCTTTCAGTCTTCCGTGGTAGCGTTTTTGCTTCCACCAGCTTACTTCTCGCGACTGGCGGATAGTTTTTGCTGGTCTTCTTGCCCCAATAGTGCCTGTGTTTGTCTTGAGTCATCTTGAAGTACGTCATCTTGTCGAACTGAGGCCAAGACGGACAGGGACTAAACCATGCAACCGGAGAATCGCGTGATTCATCGAACACACAGACTGTGGCCGTAGCTGAGATTGTTCCAGAATGTCGACAAGTCTAGTTCAGTCATACACAAATCCTTAAAGTTTAACTGAAAAGCCAACTTATTTTTGTATCATTTAACTGAATACACTGAATTATTTGGATTCTGCTGAGGTATTTTCTGATTTTCCACTAGTACTGACGTTCAGAATATCTGCGGCCGTCACCACAACGCAAATCTATTATAACGAGGAAGGTTTGAATCTCAACACAAAAGCGGCTTTTCAGTGGCCAGTGGTGAACTTGATGAATACTGCTTGGTGCCTGGACACAAACTTTTCGTAAATCTTTTTCATCAAGCATAATAAACAGGTACAAGCGAAAAGAGATACCACAAATCCGACAGGGAAATTTCACTATTCGAAAATCGATTATTCGTTAATAGCTGAACAACGAAGTATCGCATTTTCATCGGGTCTTCAAGCCTGTTTGAGTGAACAAATGATGGGTAACTAGATTGTCATATCTCAGCCCTTTTCGGTTAAACTTTAATTTTTGCACCAACGTCTGGGCACGCCGTGCAGCAAGGGCATGGTACCCCAACAGGCATCTGTTTCAAAAGCAAATTTCATTTCGGATTCTCGATTCAACAGATTTGTATTGTGTGTTTTTTTATTGTGCCCCAACGTATGAGCAACGGTGATCATGTTGGGGCATGCCTTGACCTAGGAGCACCATACCCCAAATTTGAGGATCTGTGTATGACTGGTTTAGTTCGACTGATAAGTCTCTACGATATCGGTGATAATGGAGGATTTCCTTCTATGCAAGGCCTTGGGGGCAGTTCTTATTTTTAACATTCGTCCTGATCGACGACTATATTTGAATGAATGAATGAATGAAGGATTTATGACGCACTGCCCAAAGGCGTAAGTGCAGTAAAAATGACAAAGAAATATAAAATAATCACAAAATATTTTCACTAATTTAGAATCATATTTTGTCGGTATATATTTTGAAGTAGCTGTGATAGTGTTTGGTATCCATTGACACAATAGAAAACTGTTCTGAATTGGACAGCGCTTGGGGTGGGGTCCATAAAATACCAACTGTGCTTTTAGCTTTCAATCAAACTGAGGACAAATCTGATGCAGGGAAGTTTATATCGCACATGTATACCCACTGGGCTTGGCAAAGGCCCCTTAGAAGTTGTTCACGACTTCGTTATTGATACTGGCATTCCAGTCCTTACAGGATCCATGCCTCCAGTATTAATCCTTAAAGTATCCACGCTAGTAATTTTCGCGTTTACTCTTTTTCTCGGTTCCTGCTGTGTATTTTCAGTTACTAAATACTTCTTTGCACGCAATTCTCGAAAGAACAATTGATCTGTGTTTCTTTACCATGCAAGTGGTTAGGCAAAATATGTTAGCTGATCAGGATCGAACCCTCGATTAAATTTGAGAATCTGGAGGCAAATGACGTCAAAGTCTAAAGGGTTTTATTCTAAAAGCCGTATGATTACTTTTGCAATATCATTTTGTGTGATTTCGTCATATTAAAGGAAGAAGTGCAAAACAATTTTCACCGTTCCATTCGTTCAGTTTAAACCTTAACTTATAAGGCAGCTTATTTTTATAGCCAGAAGAAGTTTTCGCCAGAATTTTTAACACTGTGGCTCTTCCTCAGGTTTTTATCGGTAGCTCTGTTCCCCTTTCTTACTTCTTCAAACCTTTCTCACATTAGAACTTCTTTTTTCAAATTTGGCAAGTGGCTGTGCAAGCATAACCGATTACCATTTGAATCGGTTGACGACACACGAGTTGCGTTTTTCCAGATACCATGGTATCTGATACCGCGGTCTAAAGTCGCTTTTTGCAGTTATCGTGGTATCTGATACCCCGGTCAAAAAGTGTTTTTACAGTTATCGTGGTATCTGGCCAGTTATCGCGGTATCGGATATTCAGATACCACGGTCCGACCGTGGTAGCTGGTCGTGGTATCTGAAAAAGTCATCTCACTTTCATCAGTTTTAGTCAAATTGGTGGGAAAGAAGTTTGGCACTTAGTGGTGACTGAATATCACTTTTTCTTTTGGGATGACTTCGAAAAGCACAATTGTCGTTTTTGCAGAGCAATCGGATATCAGATACCAGGGTTACTGCAAAAACGACTAATTGCAGATCCAGTTACCATGGTAACAGATACCATGGTATCTACAAAAACGCAACTAATATCATTCAAATCGGTTGATGATACATGATCTAGGTTTGAAGGATCCGATCCAGGTGAGCTCTAACAAGCAAGATAAAATAAAAGCCAGAGACCCAGAGATCTTGCCACCATCTAATATTATTGCCGTGTTAAAAAAAAAAAAAATATTTCGTCGATATTTTTTATTTCTTATTTCTATCTGTAAATCTGTTGTTTTATTTTGATCCCTGACACTACGATCAGGAGATTTCTATGTATGCATCGCAAATCCTTTAACCTTTTTCTTGTTTCGTCATTTTTGGCCGAATAATAGCATTTCACTCATTCATATGTGATATTTGAATACGCTGAAATCTTTTGACCTATCTGTCGGATATTGTACTTTTTCGCTCGATTTCATGTTTTTTTTCGCTCAAGGCTACAGTGTTCAGAATGTAGGCTACTGCATAGCCTGCATAAAGACGTTAAGCCGGGAAAGTCTAGGCGATGGAGGGGTTCCGGCTAAAAAACCCGGCGAACCCCCCCCGGACAAAAAAAAACCACCAACCCCCCCCCCGGTACCCTCCCCCCCCCCGGTGAAAACCCCCGGGCTAAAACCCCTCCAGTACCAGCCCCCCCCCCCCCCCCGACCAAACCCCCCTCGGTACCAGAACCTCCCCCGACCAGAACCCCCAGGTATCAAGCCCCCCCCCCCCGGCGAAAGCCCCCCCGCCTAAATAAAAAAAGACAATGCGAAAATAATCTCCTAGTCCCAAATAATCCCTACGCCACGGATAGTACAAGGGATTTATACTCCCTCTTTCTCTTTGTGAGTGTATGATGGGTCATAAATAAATTATTATTATTATTATTATTATTATTAATATTAGCTGGCTACCCGGATTAGCTCATGTACCTACTGACGGATACACAGGAGTAGGATAACTGGACGCAACTTCATTCGCCAACTTGACTGTACAATAATGTCTGAAGTAAAGTGGGTATCCAGTAACTGGTGTAAGAATAAGCTTGTGCATGCCCAAAGGATATATGTATGTGAAGCAAAAAGCGCAGGCAGAACAAAGATAAACAAGGGAGGGGAATTTAAAGGTGAAAGTTAATGGTGACTCAATAATTGCAGAAGTATACGAACAAACGCATCAACCTTAAGCTCTTGTCAGTGAGGTGTTAAAAGTGAAAGATCAAATCAAAACCCGTGCCACTCACTGTAACCCCCCCCCAACAAATCCTTTCCCAGTTCCTTCCCCTTTCTGGCGAGGAAGCTACAGTTAGTTTTTCTTTTTGTATCAGAAGTCCACAAGACTTCGACTAAGATCACGGGAAGTCAAGTTAAATGTTTTGGATTCGTATTAAATGTAAAGGATTTGGGGGGGAGGGGTTGCCGGGGGGGTTCGCCGGGTTTTTTTGGGGTACCAGGGGGTTTTGGGTACCAGGGGGGTTTTG
The DNA here is from genome assembly GCA_030848855.1 of Branchinecta sandiegonensis. Lineage (NCBI taxonomy): Eukaryota > Metazoa > Arthropoda > Branchiopoda > Anostraca > Branchinectidae > Branchinecta > Branchinecta sandiegonensis. The sequence goes on from JAUPMV010000011.1 coordinate 7,468,264, forward strand.
GTCGGGTTTTTTTGGCACCGGGGGGTTTTGGTCGGGGGTATTCTGGTACGGGGGGGGAGGGGTTCGCCGAGGGTTTTTGGTACCGAGGGGGGGGGGGGGTGGTTTTGTCCGGGGGGTTTCGCCGGGGGGGTTTCGCCGGGGGGGGGTTCTCGCCTAGACCCGCGATGGAGAGTCACGAAAAATGAGCAGGACATTGATATCTTTGCACGAAATTTCCCAGATACCACGATCAGTTGCCACGGTCCGACCGTGGTATCTGAATATCGGTTACCGCGGTGACTGGCCAGATACCACGATAGCTGCAAAAACACCTTTAGACCGGGGTATCAGATACCATGGTAACTTCGAAAACGACTTTAGACCTTGGTATCAGATACCATGGTATCTGCAAAAACGCAACTAATATGAAAAGCATAGAGGGACAGGTACATAGAGATACCAAAAATCCGGAAGAATAAGTTAACTCTATGAAATCAGTTATCTGTAGATAGTGGACAAACGCAGTAATGTATTTTTATGTGGTTTTCCGGCCTATTTTATCGTGCAACCTAAATATTGTCGAAAATCTTTTTATACAACATTTTTAAATAGTCTGCCATAGAAGAACGACACAGGACGGGCGTGAGTCCTCTACGGGACGTACTGGGACGTTTTTGGGATCCCAGTCAGTGAGGGATAGCCTACTTATGACGTCGTAAGAGTTGTCCGTCTGTCTGTTCGTCCGTCCATCTTTCATCCCGATAACGCTTGAAGGGCTCGAGATAGTGGTCGGGGTAGGGGTTTTCAGATTAAGGAGACAAATATTTTTTTGAAGCTAATGTGACATTCGATTTCAGGGTAAGACGTTTTTTCACCGCACAAGTAGTTCACCCGGGATCAGGCAAAAATATGGGAGCAATAATGATTTATTCTGAAGTTGATTCTATATCTGAACTCATTAGACTTACCGTAATCCGGCAAAACTCAAGTCGATGGGAACACTCACATAGTGGCAAAAATATGCTGAATTCATATATTGACCCAGTATAGACCTAATTTTCTTCTTGAATAAGTAGTTCGCCCGAAATTCTGCAAGAAATGGAACTATGGAAAAAAATCTGCAAGTCGTTTAAAGAACCTCGACATGGGTAAGAAAACATGCTAAATCCATGTACGAACTGCTTTTCTCACCGGACAAAATTTGACCGGCATCCGGCCAAATCCAGAAATTTGATAAAATTGCAAAAAAGTCTAATGTTGGTATGATTGGTTGGAAAGGGTTGGTGTACACGAAAAAGACGTGGTGATAGGGAAATCTACTATTCTTTCTCGGCTCACATGAATAGTCCGGTCGAAACCAGAAATTTACGAATGAACCTGATTGTCTGAATTCTTTTTGCTAGAAATTGTCAGCTAGTGGATCTGGTTAAGTGTGCTATTAAGCTGTTCGTCAGATATTTACGTTGTTTGGCAAAGACCGAACATCTTCAAGACGTTATTGGCTGCATTGGTAAGATAAACAAATATTCCCCTTTTTGTTCCCATCGAAACCTTTGGTCTTGTTTTGCATGAGCTGGTGGCATTCATGTGCAGATTGCCTAAAAGGCAAGTACGAACCAGCTGAAAACAAAAGATGATCGCATGGGTCTTTAATGAGCGACCTCCTTCCCGCCTTATTGAGGATGATGGTTCAGTACTTTTTTTTTATTTAATCACGCTAAGAGGAACAGAATATTAGAGTACCAAAAGCAAGAACAAATTGGAACAAAGCGTACCACAAACAAAATTGACTAAAAAATATTAATTCTTTGCAAAAGGGGAGTGGAGGTATGAAAATAGGGAATATTTCATATCCGTAATAGCTAGAACGGAGGGAGCAGAGCTCTTTCTTCTTCCGAGTATCTTTTTGTTGCCCATTCTGGCTTGTTTTCGTAATAAGATGTATGCCATTTCGTTCCATCCAGTCCTTTTGTAACGGTAACTTATAGTCGGTGCTAGGAATATACGTGCCGCGTACTTCGCCATCCTTTAACATTTTCTTTTTGCAAAACTAGACATTTACGATGTTTTATCGCTTGCCTAGCGACGGGATAAACATATTTATAGCATGGCTAGGTGTAGAACATCAGATTTTATGTGCATATTTTAAGACTCTAGATTAACAAAGTGCGTCATACGAAAAATAACGCCATCTAGGAAGGGAGAATACACTAATATGCTTGGAGTTTAAAAAAGTAGTATTACTGAGTATTGCCTAAATCTGACCTGAGGTCATCTTCGCCGCTGGTCTTACCATTTCTGCCACCCCGACTGCTAATTTTACTGACGCAGAATCCAAATGTCTGTGAGCAGTGAAGCATTACCAAGTCATAGAGCCTTGGATACCCCTAGTAGTAGGCCTACACTGTAAAAAGCTTCTCCGTATAACGATTAAAGTTAAAGAAGTTATATCATAAGCATTCTAGCACTTGCAACGTCGAGAACCCCCCCACCCAAGACCCAAGATGAAGCCACGGCTCGATCCGACCGCTGGGTCATCTAGCGGCGCTGGTCGGAAGCGCCTTACATGGGGAGTATGGAATCATAGTTTGACTTTGGATCTAACAAAATGTTTTTATTGTAGCAGGCATATGGAAAATGTGTAGAAAAAGTAGACTAATTATTTGTATGATCGATTTCTTTAAGTATTTTGTTTTCTGTTTTTTCTTGTTAATTCCCGTAAGTCCAAAGAATTAAGGATGTAAACTAGATGACAGTAAACAAACGCCGTAAATTATACTAAATTCGTTATAGTGATTTCTCGAAGATTATGAAACTGAGCTAAATAATATTCAGCTTCCGAGACCTAAAAATGTCAAACTGGCCGATGATTTCTTCTTTCGACATCTAAACGTCCACATGGTGATGTACTTAGTTCTTGTATTCCTCTTACATGCCTTCTCGAAGCGTCTAGTAATCTATGACAAGCGTCAGGAGATCAATGAATAGTTAAGTAGCAATGGCGGATTGACGTTCAAGAGTGAATTGTGTTCAAGTATTTTCTGGATAACGTTGGCTACCATGAGGATTCTGGGGAAAACAAAGGTAACAGTGTGTTCGTAAAATCAGACCCATCGAAAAATGATGGTGTCTCCCACCTTCTCGGCCCACATGAAATAAAGACTTTAACTGCTGTATTTACTACTCAGATTCGCCTTATCTCTATTTGGTATTAATCTGATCTGCGTAGAGATATTAATAATCCGAGTAGCAAATACTGCAGTTAACTTTAATCTTTATATGGAAAAACTTTTTACAGTGTACGCAATACTGCATGGAATCAGAGCACCACAACTTGCATCGTCCCTGCACATTTATTCAGGTTCTCAATTATGCGTACTTGGTACAAGGGCGACAAAGTAACCCTTAATTTTCATTTATCTTTTTTTTTCAAACATAACTTCATTAAAGAACAAACTTCTAGTCACAATTTTTCTCCATTTCATCTTTATTTTTTTCCTCTAGTTTAAATATTATTTTATATTTTATTTATAGCAGCAAACAAGGCAGGATGTAATAATTGCAACTCTCAAAAGAAGGGTGTCCTTTCGGTGCCCATCCTTACGGAAACTTTTCATTAAAGGACTTGTCTTAACTATAATACTAACGCAACCTACTTCCATAGTCGCTCCATATATTTCTAAACCTGGAGACCCCATTTCCTTACGGTACATTCTAACCCCTTGTAGCGGATGCTATATTACGTTTATTTCTTACCGTCATTTAGCTCACGTTGACTAGATGTAGCGGATGCTATATTACATCGTTTGCCCCCAGGGTGTGCGATGACTCTGAGTGAAATGCATATTGTTTGATTGTTAGTATGCTGGGGATGCGCGCATAGAGAAGTGTTAATGTTTTTGTTGAAATAAGATTTAATAACTGGAATAATCCAATAGTTTTGGTGACAATCCAGCGCACCCCTCTAACAAAACCACGATTTTTTTTTTTCACTTGCCGTGTTTTGCTACCTTCGATGTGTATCACGCTGCTGACGGTTGTCTGCGAAAAGTTTTTCCATCAGAAAAACCGGATATGTAGATTGTTTCCCTGTTTTCGTTACAAGTCAGCGAGTCTCGGAGAAGGCATTAAAACAGCTAAAACCGTGGGTTATTTGTTGAAAACACAGCCTAGTTTTAAAGTATCCAAATAGGAAATGGTGCCAGGGGTCCTTTAAGCTTTTTTCAACCTTTTAATAACCTAATTTGTAAGTCTACTTGAGAAATAAAACAAAAAATATTCAAAATAAAAAAAAGGCTCAAAGGATCCTGCTTTTGCAAAAAGAAAGATAATTATTTGAGTAGGTTAAACATAAGAATGAATGTTCATTTTCATTTTTCCTGTTTTTTTTTAGTTGAAATGCCCAGAATGCAGGGCCGAGCATCGGGTTCCCTACCAAGGCATTCAGGCATACCCGACGAATGTCACTCTCCAAAGATTCTTAGATCTTCACATGGACATCACTGGGGAGCTGCCAGATCCGACAGCAGGACAGGTACTTTAACTTTCCATTACAATGATAGTTGATGAGAGATTGAGATGTTCAGAGTTAAGGGCGATTCTGGCGATCTCTTGGATTCGCTTTCCGAAAAGCAAAGCGAGAATCCGCCGAGCGCAAGAACAAGTAAAAAGTCCCTGAGCCTCAGTTGCACCTTTACAACTTCTCACTGACCTGCCGAAATCACTTTCCACTCGCGAAGTGGATTCGCTTTCGAAGGGCTGGCGGAAACTAGCGGAGCGCGAGAACGGCTTTAGAAAGCGAAGCGGCTTATAGTCGAAGTCGCAAGAACAACTGGCGCTTAAGCTCGCGGAGCTTTCCAGACCGCCAGAATCGCCCTTTAGTAGCCTCGAGTCCAGCAACTACCTGAACAGTTGGAACTTTAAGGTGCGTTTTTTTTGTATGCAGTTTCGTTGTAGTTTGACATACTTTTGTTTCAGTTATGTAATGGACAAATAAAACGGTAGCCTACATACTGTAGGCTACTTTCATAACTGAAACAAAAGTACGTCAGACTAAAGTGAAACTACAACCGAAAATACATACAAAAAAAGGAACCTTTAGACTTGGTCACTTAAGGCGTTTTTTAGCGGTCCAACATTGAGCCAATGTTGACCAACAGTGTGCTCTAGCGACCAACAGAAACCTCTGTGGCCAACATTGTTGATCAAAACGACCAACAATTGAAAGTGTTGTTGATCAAGTCTGTTGGTCGATTTTAGGAGTAATCAGCCAGACTTTTCAAACAGAGCGTTCTGGCCAAGATTCACCTCTGTTGATCAACAAGGACGTTTTAGCGGTCAAAAGTGGTCAACAGTAGTTTGTTGGTCAACACTGTTGATAAACAGAAGAGCCGCTAAAAAACGCCTTTAGGTGGTGGTCACTTAGAGGTGGTCACTTAGAATGTGACTCAGTGCTTCTACAGTGGTAAATGCTAGGTTATACATGGTTGCTCGAACTAGATGGCGCAGTTTCAGGTAAACATACAGCTACAAAGTTAAGCAGGATCATCCTTTGTTTGGATGTTTCCTGAAAAATTGACAGGCACTAAAGATTAACAGATTCCGTTCAGGCAGTGCTTGTCCAAAAATATTGCGATCAATTGTACACACATTAGCCTATACTTGCTCTGTAAAAGTAAACTATACTGGTGAAATACACAAACAATAACAAATGTAAAAGTTCACCGTGAAGGATTTCCTGATACTGTGATTGGCTACTTCTGACATCATCGATTGGTTTGTGATGTCAATTGGCCCTTACTGGAATTTTGATCTTTCTAGTTGCGTTTGAAGCTTCGTTCTCACTGAGTCAGAATTCCACAACTGGATACAGAAATTCGTGGTCGCAGCCGGAAAATAGGAAGCCCAATCGAATTCTCAATGAAAGCTCCGAAAAATTGAATTTTTTCTCATTTTTCTTTTCCTTTTTTCTTTCTTTGCTTAAATAATCTCTTCTTTTTCAATTACTTATTCCACTCTTCGCAAATAGTAACTTTACATTAGTAAAGAAAATAATTAACAATATTAATGAAGAGCATTTTGAAATTCTTGTAAGAAGTAACGGAGTTAAAAAAAGACAGAACGAAGTATAAAAAAAAGAAACGAAATTGACTGACCACAGGGAGGTGCTTTCCGTCTGCATCAGGCACAAAACATCTAAAGTCCCTAAAAAACAGATTAGTATTCATCTACAAATCGTCTTCTTCGTTCATACTTCCCGTCATTCGTCAATGGTGTTAACAGTAAAGTTTGGGGGGACGCCCGCGAAGAGGTCGCAGACTTGAAGAGTGACCTGGCAATACAAATTCAGATACTCTCCACCTCCCCAACAGCCTCTAGAATGTCTCCAAGGGATAATGCTTCCTTTCACTGCTGACCTTAGTGTCAATGCGTAGACTTGGTTTTACAATTCCTGAACTTCGCCTCGCTTACCTTACCCACGTGCGCCCCCTTTTGGAATACTGCTGCCCGATATGGGGACCCCAAGTACAAAACACGCTTTATCGGAAGAGCTCGAATCCGTACAGAAACGCGCAACGAAAATTATAATGGGTCCTGGCTATCAGTCTTACGAGTAAGCACTGTCTGTGTTGAGAATCCCGAGCCTCTGCAACCGAAGAACCGAACTGATACTAAACTTTGGAAAAAAAATGTTGGTAAGTGAGAACAATCGATCATTGCTCCCCCCTGATGCTCCGAAAAATAGCAACAGCAATCTTGGCAGACAATACAGCAAAACCAAGTAGTGCCTGTCAGAAGACGAACTTCGAGGTTCATGAACTCGTTTGTGCGTTTTTTTTTTTACAGAGATTTTTAACCAAGTGAATAATTAGTGTAATATATTTCTATTTTATTACTGTATGACCAGAGTAATTTAGCATCTTCTGACGAAGAAAGCTACGAAGTTGGTTTGTCAATAAATGATTTGATTAGATTTGATTGATTTTGCACAAATCCCTGTCGACACTCCAAATGTCACGAACACGGAACGATACGACACCACACATCGCCACATGCCCCCCCCCCCCAAGAAAGGCGTTCATCCAACGACTATAAAAGAGTTATACCCCCACCCGCTCTCTATGGGTCCGGCTAGGCTTTAATGCCATCTTTGAAGTCCTAAAGTGTAACTAGCACTTAGGTATATTTACCTTTCAGATTATGGAGCGCTGCTCTGTTTGCACTGAGAAGAATTACTGTAGTATTTGCACTCACTGTGACAAGAAAATTTGCTCCGATTGCAAAAATGCTCATCTCGACATCCTCAAGCGAGAAATCGGCAGAATCAACAATCAAATCCGGCGATGTGCACACAGGCTTCCAGACTCGGTTGGCCTTGTAGAAAAAAACATGATTCATCTTCAGACGAACTGCTCATCTGTCATGGAAGAAATAGACGAAGTTTACAGACGCCTCTCAAAGGCCCTAAAGGACCGTGTGGACTATTTGAAGGTAACATTTCATTTCGCTTCGAGTGGGCGGGAGTCCATTCCGGCAATAGTCAGTCTGTGTTGCCTGGGTACCCCATGGATCAGTCGAGGGAAGTGTTGAATGGTGGCTTATTCCCGGCCTATTTCATTTCCTATTTTTGTTGTGAATTCCGCCTTCGTTCGCCACTTAAGCTCGGATGTGGAGTCTGACTCAGGGGATCTCTAGGGGTTATTTGGTAGATAATACATCTTTATCGACGATTTTAAGGAGGCGTAAGTGTCAAGGCAATGAAATACTGTCATTCATGCTTTAAGTATTGAATAGGAAGCAATTAATTTAGTCGTGGTCTAGAATGGACTGGCCAAAACGCGACTAATCTTGAAGCACCGAAATATCTCAAAAATCGATGATGATGAAAAATGAAAAAGTATATATATACATTCCAGTGGAGGTTTTACTAGCCAAAATGTTATGGGAAGGGGGGCAAGTTATCTTTACCGACTCGCTGGTTATTTGAAGCGTGCCGACAGTTTTTCAGAAGAAAAAAACGATTGTTTTCTGTCTGACACACTGGCAGACCCAAACAAAACAAGTTGCTTCACGACATGACTTGAAAGAGGCTGATTTCCTGAACTTGTTACAAAATACGATATTTTGCCTATTTGTGTGTGTGTATGTATACGGCCTGAAAAATGGCTTTATATACAGTCATTCATTCATTCATTCATTCAAAGCGATGGATGTTGGAAGGAGACTCGGGCCGTAAAGTCCGCGAGTTTTAATTGGTGTGGAGGATAAGTGAGATACTTCGGTTAAAGATATGGGCAGGCCATCCTAAGGTAAAGTGTTTAACCAAGAAGTACTGGTTGAATGACCTCTGAATTCCAGTCAAGGACTGAGAGTCATCTCCCAAAATGAAAATATCTTGTGCTGTATAGTTCGCAATACATTCACTACTTTCTTTTACAGTGCAATTTTCTAAAATGACCATTGATGACCATTTCTAAAGTATTGGAACGGCTTCTGTGTACAACTACGGTGGCAAATTTAGGAACTATCGATAAAAGGTTGGGTTAACCTTAAGAGGGGTTCAAAATAAGTTGTTTATATTTATTAGCATAAAATATCACAAAACTGCGTATCCATTTACCCCCTTCAGTTGTCTCTAACCCATCTAAGCTGCTCATCGCATGTCACTGTTTTCTTCATATTCCATGACTTTAGATCTGAATGTCCTCTTTCATATCTGTTAAACGTGTTGCTCTGTATTACAAGAATGTTTGAGGCTTGAAATCTTGTCTCGTCTCTGAAATCCGCATCTATACATACACATCCACAAGTATACAAGAGTTGAACTCGAGACATGTCATAGACGAACGTAACCCATGGGAATCTGGGCCCAGTTACCAATGAACGGGAGGGGGGGGGGTCGTAACCCATCAAATTGCATATCTAGACCTAAATATTCTCGACTATACCAGCTAAGAGTTTGATTCCAGACACCGGTCAAAAACTTAACTCATGGGCAAATTGGGCCCACTTGCCAATTAACGGGGATGGTGGGGGTGGTTCAACTCCACATATATAGATATCCCAACCCATATGATCCAAAAGCACAAAGGAATTTTATCGCCTTATCTCCAGTTATCGTCAAGTCAAAAAAGTTAAAAATGGACAATCTGGGCCCAATTGCCCCTGAGCCAAGAGGGGGTGGGGTTTGGGATCCGCAAAAAGAAAAAGAGACCACAATGCTCACAAACCTACCAAGTTTCAACTTGATACCTGTTGATTCCTGTCACGGGCAACACACTTTACTCCTGGGCAATCTTGGCCAGTTGCCCATGAACGGGGTGGGTGGGGGTGGTGCAACTTTAAAAGCAATTTCCCAGCCCTTGGATCCACGAGTACAAGGAGTTTCATCGTTCTATGTCCAAGTCTGGTCAATTTAATTTTCCAGCTTGAGCGGTTTGAGCCTGAAGAGGACCCTTGCCAAGGAGGGCCGAAATATAGCTCTAAAAAATGTATCTGACTTGTCCGTTTTGCACCATCAAATACAAGTTATGAACATTCACTGGGCAATCTGGGTCCATTTACCCCTGAACTGGATGGGGGGGGGGGGGCAAGAGACACAACTATACTCCAATACCCACAAGAGTACCAAGTTTGAACTTGATACTTGAACTGGTTCACGAGTTATGAGCTCCACAATATACTGTGAAAACCAAAAACCGAAAGCTGCTACAGCCATCGCAATAGTGGGTTGTTCCAAGGAACACTCCTCTAAAAACCGAATCCAGAGGGTAGTTTGCCACGGAATTGGCGGAATAGAGCTCGCACTTTAAATGACTTTTTATGATTCAGTGAATATCCTTCCGCGGGTTATCGAGTTCCGTTTTCCCTTCATCAATCAACCTTAGAATGGCCTTTCCCCCGTCCAAAGAGAAAATCATTTTCCCGAACCATTAGTTGATCAAAATGGCTTCCATTGGCCAAAGTGTCCCCACTCCTTCGTTAAGATGTCAAGGCGTGGCAAGGTCAATAGGGTTGTGAAACTTTGGGAAGTTTAAGGGCTATTAGATCGGAGAAAGAAAGGGGATAAAACCAAGAATATATAATCAGATAGAGCCTCCGTCTCCCTATCTCTGTGATACGACCGTGCGGAGTCGAATAGATTCCTGAAACCTTGCCTCGTGCAAACGAGCGGAGGGTAGGAGCTACGCGGCACATCACAATTCGTTACCTTTAGAAACAGCGACATCGCCGTAGAAGACATTTCGATAGTGACAGCTGATTGGTTGTCTACCATTATGATGTCGCACGTGACGCGCTGCAGAGTGGGTAAATCCGCGCCTGCTTCAATTGTTGGGATCCCAAAACGTAAGTGAGGGATACTTATGACTTCGTAAAAGTTGTCCGTCCGTATGTCAGCACGATAACTTTCGAAGGGAATGAGATATTTTGACGAAACTTGGTGTGAGGATTCTTTTGGTCAAGGGACATGTCGAGTTCGTAGATGGGCGCTGTAGCCCTAAATTTAGGGGTAGGGGTTCAAATTAAGGGTCGAACAAAATAATTTTTTAATAGCTAATTGATAGCGATTTAGGGGTCTGAAAACATGCAGAATCCGTGTATGACATTGATTTTCTACCCTGACATATAGTTCACCCGGAATTCGGGCAAAGCCTGAAAATCTGTTAAAAGTTAAAGTTTCATCTGAAGTTGATTAGAGGTTCGATACACGGTAAAGGAGATATGCTGTATTCGTTTTTAAGCTTCAGTTTTTTGCCGAACATGTAGTCGCTCGGAATCCGACCAAAACTGGAAATTTGGAAGAAGTTTTGATCAATCTCGTCAAAGTAGATGTGACGCATAGGACAACTACATACGGATAAATTACATGCTGAATACATATTTGAACTTGGTTTTCTCAGACAAATAGCCACTTGCCTTAACCTGTTACTGAATTTTGATAGAACAATGTTCAAGGGGTCTTGCGAAGACCGAATATCTACAAGGCCCAATTGTCTGGATTAAATATCAAATTTTTGGGATCCCATCGAAACCTTTGGTCTTGTTCCTGTGGCATGCACAGCGGCGAAGAGGTAAGTAGACGTGCATCAACCCAGCCTCTAGCTCTGCTCAATTATGTCGGGGTATCCATCGTCGGCGCAAGGGACCAAAGACGGAGGTTCTTTTGTTTTATGTGTTCTTGATAAGAGCTGAGCCTTGTTTCAACCAAACAAACTGCTCTTTGATGGTCGCAAACGGAAATTATGTTCGTCAGTTATAAACCTTTTGAATTAATAATTTAATAGCCAATCTAGAATACACGGAAAGAAAATAACACACCTGAAATCTCTCAAAATACCTATTTATTTCGCTGAAGCACTCTTTAGAATGTCTTGATTATTTTAGATTTATCTCTGGAGTCAAGGACATCAGGCAACTTGGTATCGTATGGGAAGCCGGTCTAAACTGGACAATTGTTCATAACTTCAGTTTTTCCAACAGCCAGAGGCAGGGGTGGCCCGAAGCACTCAGGCCAGGGGGGGGGGGGGTGAGACCCCTCATTTCAACGACTCCTGGATCGTAATATACCAATCGCACGTACCAAGAAAAATGAGCTGTTGCGACTACGCGGCAATGGCGCACATTCCCCACCAACAAATAATAGAGCCAGTATAAAACTAGCTGCAATGCATCAGCTGAAATTATTCTTGTAATCATTTTTTTTTGTATACATACGTTCATAGCCTCAGCTTTACATTTCAACTTTCGCTAAAGAGGAAAGCTTTCAACGCCTGTACCCGGGACAAATTAAAGCAAGCACCGCAGGCGAAATTTTTTTAATCCGCCATTGTCTAGAAAGATTCTAGCCAGCCTTTATTGTGTTTCAAATCTAAAAAGTTCCAACCCTAATCGCCAAGTAAATGACACACCGTTCCTCTAAATAGAGAATACTACGAAATGCGTCACAGGCGAAATTCTGTGAAACACCGAGGAGCAGACCGTCTTTCTGCGGTCCCATTGAAAAGGAAAAAATAGCTTTGAAATCACAAATCTGACCGTCAAAAAAAGTGACAAAATAGTGACCATAGAAAACAAAGCAGACAAAAAATAGATTTGTTCCGTATTAAAGCAAAAAAAGTAATTTTCACGTTACAGACACGCTTATTCAGAAACAAAACGAGGAAGTTTGCTAGTGCATTAAAAGAAAAAAAAATCCGGATTTATGGACCTAAACGCCGAGGAGCAGAGCGTATTTTTGCGATCCCACTGAAAAGTTAAGAATCGCTATGAAATCATGAAATCCGAACTAATAGCAAAAAAAGGAATTTTCACGTCAAAGACACACTTCCTCAGAAACGAAAAGTTTGCCAGTGCATTAAAAAAAAATCCAGATTTTCGGACGTAACGAACTTTTGGTCTTGGCCTGACAGGAGTTTACAGATAAAAAAAGACGCCGGTTAGCCGACGAGACTTGAGTTGCGTTTTTTTCGGGGTGATTTGATGTACTTTTGTTTCATTATGAAAGTACCGTGTACCGTTTTATTTGTTATTCGACACACTGTACTTTCGTGTCGAAAACTAAAGCAGGTAAAGCTACAGTGAGCTACAGATGGCAACTTAAAACTGGTTTGCAGAATTTGATTCTACGCGACAGAAGATGCTATACAAAGCAAATGAAGACGAGAAGTTCGCTTTTAGAAAAATAGATCAATTTCTAGTTGTATGAGTGTCCTGAATTTTACAAAGTCTTTCAGATGTGCTTTAACACTAGGATACAGGGGCGCCACGTATGGGGAGGGGGATGCTCCCCCCCTCCTCCGATGTTGTCGGCCAGTCGGTAAAAAAAATAGCTGAATCGGTGCGAAGCGCCGCGATTTTTCGTCAAAACAGTCGATTTTTTTTTGGAAACAGTCGATTTTTCTTTGAATAAGTCGTTTTTTCGTCAAACAGTCGTTTTTTCCGCAGAAAAGCCGGTAAAAATTACCAGCCAGTCGGTAAATACCTTGCTCCTCTCATATTTGATAGTGCTATGATTCGCAGTCAGCAGTGAAACGTATGATTCGCAGTCAGCTTGGGCTGAAGGAATATTTTTGCTCCTTCCCCCCCCCCCCCCCCCCTCAAACATTTTGGATAGTAACGCCTCTGCTAGCATAGATGCCAAAAATTTAACTCCCGACTAGAATGAGCTATTCCAGCGTCTGCAGAAACCTTACTGTCCTGGGAAACGAATTTCGGGTGTATATTAAAATCTTCCTTGTCCTTTCCAAGCGTTGTTCCCTCATCAACCTCTCTTTGTAATCGTCATCTTTCCTTCTGTTCTGGGCATACTTGTTTCGCGGGTCTCCTGTCATTTGATTTCTGTTGGTTTTTCCATTCTGTTTAGAAATTCTATTCCTTCTTTTTTCACTTATAGCCAAAGATAACCAACAATCAATGCACATAACCTTGTCTCTCACTTTTGGTCTGTAAGCTCGCTTTTAGTCTGTAAGGTACATCAATGTTACCCAGTCAGACTTCACTTTAACAAATAACCTATTATATTTTAATTTTGACAGGCTAAAATCTGAAAGACCCAAGTGAGGCAGATTCAAATCCCATTGGAGTAGAACAGGTAGCCGCATTGCTGCCCCCATGAATCATGTCTCTGACCTGTCGGGGTTACAAAACCTGGTTTAAACTACTCGACAACTTGTCTTTATTGACTGGCTTACGACTGAAGCTGTGCAGAGAAAAAATTAACAGTTTTTTTTAAACGACTCGGATTGTTTTTCGTTAAAATGAATGCGAGTCTTACTTTTGCTCAGTCGTTTATTTTGGCGAGGCCAAAATAGACGACTGATACGACTTAGCAAAAGGCCAAAAATAAACGACTGATACGACTTAACAGAAGGCAGGGGGGTGAGTCCCCCCCTCACCCCCCCCCCCTTCGGGCCACCCCTGGCCAGAGGAGTCGTCTGGCGTCAGTTTGCTCCTTATTTGACCTATTTTCGGGCTGTCTAAATTAAATGGTGTGTTAAAATCATAATTTTTTATTTTTGTACAAAAATCTTTGTCAAAAACCGGAGAAAATGCTTTATAGCGGGTCAATTCCATACGGTTTATAGTGGAATTCGTGAATAGTTCTTTGAGGGTATATAGGAAAAATGGATGCAAAATACGTGCGGAACATATACTCTGAGGAAATCTTTTAGTATAAGGTAAAGTTAAAAAAAAACAATAACCGTAATAAAACAGTGCGAGCTGAAATAAAGCGATCCACTACTGGCCGGTCTATCCTACCCATTAAGAAAATGTACCCCAGGACTTCAAAGTTGTTCGTATTTTACCACAGAATGGCCCCCTTCCATAGTAATAAGACAAAGAGGGCGTTGACGCTTAGGTTTTTTTTCCGAATAACTACGTACACGCGTACTTACAGGCATTTCGCTAATAGAGAGATTGCACCATACCCGACGAAAACGAACGGGATTGTTACTAAAATATTTTAACATTAGGAAGTATAGGACTTTCGACTTTGAGACTAAATTACCGTCCTTTTATAGCCACTTTGAGCCAGCAAATTGCAGGATCGTTAATCTGGCTCCTTCTTGTTGGAATAATATAACTTTTGTAAAGGAGTGTTCTTTTTTATCAGAGTTGATCAGCGCTTCCTATTGGTCAATTCTGACACATTTTTTCAAATCCGCGTCATCGCCGACCAATAGGACGAGAGACTCCGTCTTTGTTTACAAACTTGTAAGCCTTCAAACTCTTATTTCCTTGGAAACTTTTTTGCAAAAATATAGTTATTCGATTAAGGAATAGCCCAATAAATATTCCTGCAAGTCCCTGTCTCAGAATGATGGTCAAACGCCGATAATTTAATTTCAAAGTTGAAAGTCCTATACCTCCCAATGTTAAATCTTTGTGTTAGGTTCCCGTGATGATGGCGTAGCAATATCCGTTTTCATCGGGTAGGGTGCAATCTGTCTGTAGCTGAGATTGACTCGTAGCCTTCCGCCGGTAAATGCAATTTTAGTAAAATTCTAGGAGGAAAATCTGAATTCACTTCTTTATCATTCTTTTAGATTCTGTGAATTTTGTGTCCGTTTATACTAGGCCTGGAGCTCTTGCGTAGGCTCATGTTGCACTTGTAAGGCTATGTACCATCTGTATCAGTGGGTCTGCATCGAGGTTCGTGCTGTTAAGGTCATTCCTTATGTTAGTCGGTTTGGTAAAAGTTCATCCAGTATGCCACGGAAACGGTAAGGACCTGGGTCCTAAATCGATCAACTGAAAGAAGGGACACCAACTAATAGACGGAGGGTCGTGCGCGGGAAGGATCTGGAACTCGCGCCAAAATAAGTGACTAAAGCAAGGAACGACGATGCAACTTTCCTCCTTTCAGTAGCGTGCCTCCTAGGGGAGCATTCCCCTTTGCAGTATGCCGTTCCCGTTTTTAGCGAGTACACTGTAACAAAAAAAAGCTTGATGTATTTACTACTGGGATTAATCGTGTTTCCAAAAAGATAATCTTATCTCTAAATTGGATTAATCTTATCTCAGTAGAGAAAAGACTAATCCCAGTAGCAAATACTGCAGTTAACTTTAATCCTTAATCGGAGAAACTTGTTACAGTGGATCTACGCTGTCTTTTTTTTTCGGAAACAACCAAACTTTTGTTTGCCCGTCAAGATAAACATGTTAATATGAAAATTGAAATGTTAAAGTGGTTAGATAGATAATTCAAGTCTAACAAAGCGTCCTTTATAAATTATAACAACAAAACTTTGATATTGTACCATTTCCCTAATAAAGGCACGAAACTGCGTTCGAAAGATAGTGGTACAATCGGCTGTAACCTCGAGACAGGTGCAGATGCTGTGTGAGGGGTAGATGTCTCTCAGTCGAGAACAAGGGAGGAGGATGTATCGCGGAGGACTGGATGTTGCAGTAGGAATTTTCTAAACGTTTTTGCTGGCGGACAGCTAAATTTTAATTCAACTCTTCTAGCTTTAAGCTATTTGGAATTAAGTTTGACTGCTTTATTTATTGACTAAAGTATACAGATGGAAATCCTTCAGGAATTGGACGTAAGGGGCCTTAGATTCTTCTGATACATGCACTAAGGGTGGGTACTAGCTATATAGTGGTTTCTTTCTAGCTTTTCTGGGGAAGAATGCAAGCAGTACTGTTAGTCATGTCGTAAGTCTGGTATGTCGAGCAGTACTCGGTCACTTATTTTCTCGGATGAAACATCATGTCATTTCTAGCAGCTCCAGTCTTGGACACAGTTTTTCATTTTGAATAGGTCCTTGTATAGCCTATCGTGTCTCTGCCTATCTACCTCCTTCGATAAGTTTTAGATGACCGCTTTTCCGACCCCGCGTTCCCAAGGACGATTCTCCAATCGACAGATCGTAGAACCAGAGAAGAATATAAGTGCCCAACTACCCGTCCTGTTATTTCCAAGCGGAGATATTAACTCACGTCAAATGAATTCCTGGTTTACCGGATCATGTCTTAGCTCTACAATCGATTCCATATTTACTCTGCAAATTACCTCTGGAATGGCTCCATTATCACTTTTCGCTCTAATCGAATTTCAAAGGTAATTTCTTTTCATCCGAATTCTGATCGTTATGTATCCTCAGCTTCAGTCATAATCTTTCTGTTAGGCTACTCCGCCTAGATCACTATATCTTAAGGAAGGGGAAAGCACGTCTAGATTTCCATAATTCCGGCATTGTCGATTCCAAGGATCCTTTCCGGGTCGTTCGGGATTGGCCAAATAGAGATTTAAGAGATAGATTTCATCCTCCGTTTCCGACAGTTCCTTTTTTGTCAAGTTGGGTTTGTAAACGAGGAAAGATCAAGATAGAAAATTGTCTAATAAAATAGTGACGGTCGGAGATTTGGAGGCAAATCACGTTTCCCCGTCCCCCTAAAAGGGTGGATGACCTCTTTTCCCGGTGTCACTTTGTAGATATTGATTTGGGCAATAGCCAAATAGTAGTTATGAAACTTGTTTTACGGATCCGAGTAGCAAATACTGCGGTTAACTATAATCTTTATACGGAAAAACTTTTACAGTGAGGAATCTGAATAACCGCAAACTGGTTGATTCCGACTTCGAACGATATGCCTGTCTTATATACCTGTTACAAATTAGCCTATTCTTAAGGTAGCGAGGGTAGACCAGGTAAGTTGAACCAACTTCATTCAAGCAGCTAAAAGCTTAACGCCGAATGTAATGATAAATAAAAATAAATAAATAAGAACTTTGAAAGAAAAAATAACATAAAAGCCCATATCTCTCTAAGTTTAACAACTATGATAAATATCTTTTTCAATCATCAGTCCCACCAATGCCCCAAATCAGCCCCTAATCATACTTATCTCTTTTATTTGATTTATAAATATAACTGACCTATCCGAGTTTTTTAATACTTTAGTTTCAAGGACTTTATTGTTCTT
The DNA here is from genome assembly GCA_030848855.1 of Branchinecta sandiegonensis. Taxonomy (NCBI): domain Eukaryota; kingdom Metazoa; phylum Arthropoda; class Branchiopoda; order Anostraca; family Branchinectidae; genus Branchinecta; species Branchinecta sandiegonensis. Next base: position 7,485,679 of record JAUPMV010000011.1, read on the forward strand.
CTTCTTCTTCTTAAGTCATCAAAGGATAGGTAAATACGAATCACAATAAACAGAGATGGTGGGATTTGTTTCAAATCATTCTATGTTTTATGTCGTGTTCTACGTCACGATAAGCGGATCGTTTCGGTCAAATATAATGCTTGAAAAGGGTTAAAATTGGTATTGAGTGTTATTTTGGGGGGAAATGATAAAAGAAGTCTGACAACATTCAACACAACGAAGCGTATCTTGTAGTTGAGATACAGCGCATCGTCATGAATGGATTTAGAACGGATGGGGCCCGACTTAGGTTTGGAATAAAAAGTATGGTGAGGAGATACGCGGGTAATCCGACGGGTGAGGAACTCAAGATGGAAAATATGTATTTCTATGGGTCTTGTAAGCTACTCAGGACTGGGAATGAGACACTAGTTCCATCTAGTGCACCCGCTTGCATAGATCCAGAGTCTGCAGACGTCATCGCTGTTTCTGAATTGGTTGAGAGGTTGTAACTTTTCAGTCTCATATTAATTTCGGGGCAGAGTGTTTCTGATTCAAGGCAGAAGTCCCTGACCACGACGCCCGTGTCACTTCTAATGCCCCAGCCCGTGTTTCGAGTCAGGCGTTCCCCCTTCAGGCAACAGCTAAAGCATTGTTAAGATAGGTACAATAAGGTGTAATACGGCTTCTGCAGTTTCAGCTTTTTCTCGGAGCGCATTGTCGTAATCAGCAGAACGAGAACAGACCATGGTTCTAGTTTGTCCATGCAGCCCCAATCAGATCGATTGGTTGGGTTCTGCCAGCGAACTGAGGAAAGCGGAAACATCTATTTTTTTTAATTTAATTTAATTTCAAAATAAATGCGGCACAACATTTCATGCGCGAGCAAATTAATTGGCACTTGTCATTAACCTACAACTAAAACATATATACAATCTCCAGGGTTGCCACGAGCACCTCAAATCAGTTGTACCAATAGTTTTTCTTTATAACAACACGAGCAGTTTTTAGTGTTCTGCACATAACGATCATCAGAGTGTTTCAACTTTTTATTAAAATAGTATTTTCTAAGGAAAAGAACAGTTTTCCGATCTTTAGTAGCACGAAATTTTTTTACCGGTGTGGAAACCCAAACATTGCATGTATGAGAACCTGAAACTTTTATTTGATTTACGCCTACGAGGCGTACCCGATGAAAAATTTATCTCAAAGTAGTACTATGAAGTAGTACGAAAAAGTTGCATGCAGTACTAACGATGCTACTACATGCTTCTACTTCAAGGCTACCGTGTTACTGCATACTACAATATGCTACTATTAGCAAGACTGGATGCTACTATGGCAAGACAGGATGCTACTAGATATTACTACATAAGATTGGACCAGTCTGAGGCACATTAAATGATAGTTTTCTTTGCTATTACATAGTATTACATGCAACGTTTTCGTACTACTACCATACTACTACGCAGGCTTCACATTTTTCATAGGGTAGACTCCGCTTATATATCTGAAAATTCTAATGGCAAAACAAGAACACTTGGATCCACTAAATGATAAATGATACTTACCATAAAATTCGATATAACTTTGGTACTCGGTTTTGGCTATTGATTTAGCACGAAAGGACCACGCGTCAACGAACGCCCGGCGGGAGATCCCTCATTTAGCCAAATGGTAGTCAGTGAGCGTGTTCCACCCTCGTACCAATAGTAACTATTAGTTACTAAACCCGTTCCAGCCTCACGAAAAGTTACTACGCTGACCGTTCCAGCCTTGTCGAAATAGTAACCAATAGTAACAATTTGCTTACCACGCTCGGGAGCGTGGTAAGCGTAGTAACCACGAATCTCTGTCACGTGATTGGTCGGATTCACCCGTGGTATGATATTTCACTGGAAAATAGAAAAATCGTTCCAGCCTTGACGACAAAAAGGCAGAATTTGTGACGTCATGCGTGGTAACTACGGTAAGTAGGATGGAACACGCTCAGTATTCTTACATTGCAGAGCGAAGTGGAGATCTTCCTGGCGAAAGAAATGAAGAACCTGTCCTCCCTCAAGGAGAATTTGGAGCAGGAGGTGTCCAATATCGACAGCAACTGTGACCTCGCCGAGAAGCACATGACAGACACCGTCGAATGGGACGACAATGAATTGATGGATGCCAAAGACATCTTCCTCAGAACAATGGAATTCATTAGGAACTTCGACTACGAGCCCGGTGAGACTTCTATTGACATGTTAATATATCCTTGGTGGGGGGAAGTGTCTCTGGGGGTAGTCCCTAGGGCTTTTGATTCTTTGGGATCCTGATTACTCAGAATGAAGGATCTTTTCTAGGATAGAAAAGTCAGAAAGGTGTTCATTTTGGGGAAAGGTTTGTGTGGCAGATAGTAATCGGGAAAATCTTCAAACTCTGACCGTCAAACTTCGTGAACGAGCGAGTTGAAAGTCTGCCTGAAAAGTCCAAGAAACGGCGACCGGGCAAGGATCGCGCAGGAGTGGCAAAAACACTAGCAAACGGTGAATTCCGACGGCGTTTTAAAACGGAGATTAAGGAACCGGCAAAGCCAACGGCGTACAGAACTTCGATCAAAAACAGCGGGGAATCGGCCTCCTGACTCTACGACAACCCATCAAGGGACAATTAGTCAAAAACTTGTAGCTGATTCAGCTCACGCAGAGTTAAACGCTAGCTTTGTCACGAAAGAAAAAAGACACTAAAAAGGACTAACTTATCGGTTATTGTACCACTCAACAAATGCTGGAACAAAACTCCTTCTATATCTTTCATAAAAAGTAGCCACAGATGCTGGTTTGCGGATTTTCTGGGATTTCTCCCGCTGGGGTATAGGAGAATAGGGGGGAGGGAGAATATTACGTAATCAGGGAACAGATAGGGTTTTAATGCCGAAATCGATGCTAAGGCTGGTTCGTCTCTCTTCCAGGGTAGCCAGCTTAAACCTTTATCATAGTGAGAGATGCCGCGACCAGTTTCTCGCAAGCGGACCCGTCGCAAACGCCGCAACAGAACAATAAGGGGATCAGTTTCCGTTTTCAAATAATGCGAAAAGCGTGAGGAATTATACCAGTAGGACGATATTGGAATTCTGTGGAACAACTTGTTTTCGTTCCAACAGATCCACTTTGATTGTGTCGATGGTGATAAGCGAATGTCTTCCAAGATGGGTTACAGCCGGAATGAATCTCAGCTATTTCGATGGTGTTAGACGGAGAAGTCCGCTGAGGTTTATTCCAGCTGAATGAGATAGAGTTCGACTATTTGGTGCCATTCGTTCCAGCTGGAAGGAATTTTAGCCGACTAAATGGCGCAACGGAACATTCAACCATCCGATATTTAACGTCATTTATTCCAGCTGGAACCAATACAAGCTGACTTAATTGTTTAGCACCATCGATCATAGCAGCGTTTTTATGGCACTTGCAGCCTCTGGCTCCAGTGCCATATACCGATCGCAATTCCGTCTGTCGGTCAATCTGTTTTTTTTTGTCACACTTTTTCGAGTAGGGTACTTCCAGATGTGATAGAAACTTGGCAGGCATGTCAGGGACCCGACCAAACTAACCTGGAAATAATCAGTTGCCCGATCCGACCATCTGCGGGGGAGTGGAGGGCGGGGGAATCTGGAAAATTGAAGGCAGTTTGTCACACTTTTTCGAGTTAGGGTACTTCCAGATGTGCTAGGACGATGAAACTTGGCAGGCATATCAGGGACCCGACCAAACTAACTTAAAAAGAATCAGTTTTTCCATCCGACCATCTGGGGGGTGGGGGGTGGAGGGCGGGGGAGTTCGGAAAATTGAGTAGTGTGTATCTTTCGAACGGGTGGAATGAAACCTAATAACTGAATAGATGATATATCTCTGATGTCCCATTTGAAGTCTGGACCGGATTCGACAGCTATGGGGGAGTTGGGGGGGGGGGGGGGGGTCCTTGAATTCCGGTGATGGCGGTTTCTGGGATTTTCACGACGAAACTTGGCAGGCATAGCAGGGACCCGATCGAATTGACTTGGAAATAAAAATTGCTCGATCCGATAATCGTGGGGGGAGTGGAGGGCGGGGGAATCCGGAAAATTGAGTCATGCGTAACTTTGAAACCGGTGATCGGATTCGAGTGAAATTTAGTAATTGAACAAAGGACATGTCTCTGGTGATCTTTTTCATGTTCGGACCGGAACCGACAACTAATGGGGGGGGGGGATACGTTACCGGCTTAGACTGGATAGATCGGGATGGAAATTTGTGGGAATGGCAAAAAGATAATCTGGACAATCATTTACAGAACCGGATTGGCTTCGGGCACTCTGGGGGGGAGTTGGAGGGGTGTCCGGAATTCCGGTGATCGCGAATTAAGTTACTTCCAGATGCTCTAGGACGATGAAATTTAGCTGGAAAATTAGGGATTCAGCAAGATTGGCTTAGAAATCGTCATTTTCCAAATACGACTATTCCTTAAAGTACCAATCTTGACCGCAAAGTCAGAAAAATACTTTTAAGCAAAATATTTATTTTCATGATCATGAGCCCATTATCATTTCTGCCTCAATGGTTTTGCTTACAAATGAATTTCTAGCTCCCTTAAAGTGCGCATCTTAACCAAAAATTGAAAAAAATACTTTTTACCAAACGATACATTCTCGTGATTTCGTGATTTCTCGTGAGTCCATGATCGTTGTTATCTCAAGGGTTTTGCTTACAAATGATCAGAACCAACCCACGAAAACACGCGGCACGGTAACTGGATCTGCAATCATTCGTTTTTTCAGTTACCGTTGTATCTGATACTACGGTTGTTCTGCCAACACGACAGTTTCCGAAATTGCGCTTTTTGAAGTCATCCCGAAAGAAAAACTGATATCCAGTCAAATCACTAACTGCCAAACTTCTTTCCGATCAATTCCTAGGCTCTATTGTTGGTGAGGATGAAAGTGAGATGACTTTTTGAGGTACCACGATTAGTTACCACGGTCGGACCATAGTATCTGAATATCAAAGACCACGGTACCTGGCAAGATACCACGGAAACTGCAAAAACGCCTTTTGACCTTGGTATCAGCTACCACTGAAACTGTGAAATCGATTTTAGACCGTGGTATCAGATACCATGGTATCCGCAAAAACGCAACTCATGACTCACAGACATCTTGGAATGTCTGAATACTCTATTAGATACTACTAGAAATACTCTAGAAATCTGACATGTTTCTTATTATTTTTAAAGTTTAACCCTAAAGCCAGCATATTCTTATATCTTCGACTCCAAGACAGTGATTATTTTGAATCTGCTAAGGGATTGTTTACTTTTGACCTTGGGCTCAGTAATGACATTCAGAATATACAGTACAGCTTTCCAAAAAGAGAACATTCATCCCGTCGCGAAGAATTTGAGTTCCAACAAACACATGTGTTTCACTGCTAACGAAGCGAAGCTTAGGAAATGTTCAATTACCTCTGAAGAAAGCTCGGTATTACGTGTGACCATAAATGTTTTTTTTTTGCAGTAGTTGACCTTTTTTATTGCTAAATATTCAAGCACAGACATAGGGGTGCTACAAATCCGAAAGAAAAAGTTCATTCGATGAAAATCTAATTTCATTTCATTCGCTGGAGATTTCATCGGGTAAAATAAGCTGGCATTTCAGTTAAAATTTTAAAATTCCAGTTTTAGGTTTCTAAAGAAATCAATAGACATCACTCTGAGAAAATCCGTCGGCACAATTTTGCCAAAATACAAGGCTGGAACTCTCACCTCGTTTCCGTGCTCCTGGAAATCTATCCTAATTTCTAACCGGAACATGTTCACCGGGGATGACTAGGGCTAAAGACAAGTCAAAAGGGAATACCAACCTAATTACCTGCACGGCTCAATCTCATGCTAATGAAATATCTCTAACTAGACTGCTTATTGTCCATAGTGTCCTTGGAGACATGACTCCAGTTTGGAACCACGGCAGATGCATTGAATCAAGACACACTCGGTATTACGTTATTAAGTGTCTTAATTAAAATGTGGATTGACATCATGGAAATAATTCCCTGTATTTCGATAATGATTTCAATGGAATATCACTTTGTCGAATATAGAGCGGATACAGAGGGCCCGCCCCAAAGCAGAGTGAGAGATAGTTACAGTGCGAGCTTCTTCCTTGGCAAACTAGACAGCTGTTTAGGGCCCCAAGCTCGCAAGTTGCCGGGCACTAAGTAATTACGTGCAAATTAAAAAATTGTAATGCGCACACACATATAGTTGGCAGGGGCGTCACGACTGGAGGGGGGGGGAGGGGGACACCTCCCTCCAATCTTGTCGACCAGTCGGTAACAATAACCGAATAGGTGAGAAGTGCCGCGATTTTTCGTCAAAAGAGTTGATTTTTTTCATGAAAACAGTCGTTTTTTCTGAAAATCAGTTGACTTTTTTTCAAAATTGTCATTTTTTTCTTGAAAACAGACGTTTTTTCTGCAAATACAGTCGGTAAAAATTACCAGCCAGTCGGTAAATGCCTTGCCCCCCCCCCCATCCAAACATTTTGGCTAGTTATAAAGCCTCTGATAGTTGGTAATCCTCAGTACTCTATTTGTAAGTAGGGTTGAAGTACCCTATAATTTTCAAATTACGTTTATGAAATAAATAAAATACCAATTTTTTGCCAAAAAGGGGTCCCCGACTATGCAAATTGCCTAGGGCCCTTTATCTCTATCTCCAGGCTTGGATACTTCAACATCTGGTGAAACCTCAACATCCGTCCCGACTTCATCAAAGTTTTCCGAATGGATTGACACATTTGAAAGCTGATGAATAATTTTATTTTATAACTAATATAATTTAGCTCTACGTTCGTCAAAGCGTTATATAAATATTAATAATTATATAATTTTGTAATTTTCATTTTGTTCGACCAAAATGCTTAAAGCACAAATCGCATAAGGTGCAGTCAGGGTGCAGTTTATTCAACGAATATATCGGACTCCTTTTCATGCCATGTTTTTCCAGAATTTGCGAATCTGTCTCGCTTCTTTAAGCCGCAATCGGCTCGTTTGGTTTTTTGAGAAACACAGGGAAACTTGTGTAATCACTGTTGACCACTGAGCTCCTCGCAAGGGGATCAACTAAAAAGAGGCACGGCATGGTGCAGAATCAGGCACGAATATTAAAAGAGATTAGTAAGCAGTACAAGTAAGTGAGAGTTCGTAACTCCAGAGCCTAAGAGAAGGCACGTTAGACATTCTTCCTACCTCTCACATGTGAGAGTCCTGAACATGTGAGAGCCTGCAGTAAAGCCTGAAAGGGCCTTTAGGGCCTCTTTTAGTACTTATACCTCCTACACTATAAGAAGGCACGTTAGAATATTGTTCCTAACTCTCACAGTAAAGCCTGAAAGAGCCTTTTAGTTTTAGTGCCTCTTTTTACTACTTACACCTCCTACACTGTAAGAAGGCACGTTAGAACATTGTTCCTACCTCTCACAGTAAAGCCTGAAAGGGCCCTTTTAATTTCGTTGCCTCTTTTTAGTACTCGTACCTCCTACCAGTGCCGTATCCAGGGGGGGGGGGTTAGGGGGTTCAAGCCCTCCCCCCCCCCCAGAAACATGCAAAAATAATAATTTATTATAGGCCTTTCCCTCTGATCAATGTCTTTTTTGTCCGACCCGCGGGACCCCCCCCCCCCCCCCCCAGAAATAAATTCCTGGATACGGGCCTGCCTCCTACACTATAAGAAGGCACGTTAGACATTTTTCCTACCTCTCACAGTAAAGCCTTGAAGGGCTCTTTTAGTTTTGGTGCCTCTTTTTAGTACTCGTGCCTCCTACACTATGTCGTGCCATGCCTCTTTTTAGTCGATCCCCCTCGCAAGCAATAAGCGGGAGCATGGTTCGCCTCGAGAAAGAACAAACAACGGCAAATGTTATACAAAATGTGTACACTTAGGTCATTCTTGAATACCTAATTTCAGTTTAAATGTCAAATACTTTTAAAACATTCTCGAATACTTTTAATCTTTTCCCGAATACTTTTTGTAGTTTCTCGAAGACCTAAAAAAATGTCAAAGACTTTTCATCGATTCTAGAATATATACACCGATTCCTCGAAGACATTTGACATCTGTAAAATACAAATAATGTTCTGTATGCTTGAAAGATCTGCAATTTGAGGTTTGAAGCATCAGTTTGTTGTTCAGTTTGCTGCACGGGGCCTTCAGCTTTCCAATTAAATAGTACGACGTCTGACTTGGCCGAATTAAATTCAAGACCCTGTTGAACGTATTCGTTTTGCATAATTTTAAAATTTTCTTCTACCCGTCTGATTGACCTGCTTCAATCAAAAATATCGTTGGCATAACATACGAGAGAAATGTCAATAGCTTGGAGAACACATGAACAAAGATATAAGGATTGCGCTTCTTGGACACTATTATTTAACAGTGTTGGCGAGGAGATCGCCCCCTGCCGAGTACCCTTACGAACTGGGATTGAACGACCACAATGACAAGTGTGAGGTGACCGTGTTAAATTTTGAGGCAGCTTTAGCCTTATACATTACATTGAGAACAGAACATGCGCTCTGAGCAAGGATTGTCACGGTCGGAAGTGTGATTTACTGATCCACATCGTGAACAAGTGGGCGTTTTGGTACAGTCTTTGGCTAGGTGCCCACGGTTATGGCACGAGTAACACCGTTTCGGCAAGAACAGAAACTCCTGAACCGGCAATCTTTCGTACCCAACTTTGACCGAGTATTTGAGAAACTCTTCTAGATCGCATCGCGATTCAAAATACGTCTTGTAAGCTCTAGAAGATCCACGGCGAATGGTTTTGTTACATTTGGGACTTAAGTTCTGGAGTGAAGGTTCATCTAGATCGGTGGGCACACGTTTGATAATTCCAATATGCGTGGGGACTTCACAGATGCGCTTATATCGTGCTGGGATTTCTTATCTTCGTCTGCTGTAGTGCTGGCAGTAGCCTTAGACCTAACTACCACCTTCCATTCGTTAGCTGAGTGCTTGAGCTCGGCTATATCACTGCTAGCTGCCGGGCACAGGCTGTCCAGAAATTCTTTCCCAGAATTGGGCAATGTGAGATCTTTAGGGCAGTTTTTTAGTACTACACTGTCAGAAGTTTCATAACAGATTGCGCATAACACTTTCAAGAATAACACCTTTTCACTTAGAAATAAAGTGTTATGACCAAAAAAGTGTACACTATTTCGTGCCTAGATCTTCAATTGGTAAAAATACTAACGGGAACGATAGAAACATAGCATATAACATCCCAAAGTGTTATCTGTTGAAACCGCGCATCCTGCTGTTGTCGTTATGTAACTTCTGACAGTGTAGTATTTTTACCTATTGAAGGTGTTGTTGGAGATCTGGGCACGAAATAGTATAAGCTTAATTGGTCATAACACTTTTTTTCTAAGGGAAAAGGTGTTATTCTTGAAAGTGTTATGCGCAATCTGTTATGAAACTTCTGACAGTGTACTGCGTAGGTAGGCGTAGGCTTAGGAGCTACCGATTTCGGAGACGATTCACCTGGGGGCCAGTTCATGGTGGACTGGCTAGAAACTGCGGTAAAAGCGTCATCTCTACGAGTTAATTCATTAACTTTTGACGTCAAGGTAGCAACTACCGCGTCGCCAATTGTTGGGACCTCGCACGGTGAAAAGATGAGAAATTTCGGAATTCGACGTTTTTCCTTAGCAGCGAGACTAAGCCATTACACACATCAAGTACAGTATCTTCGGATTTCTTATGCTTAACCATACGAATTGTCACGTTTAGTTCTGAATGAGCCACTTGCTTGGCTTCCTGAATCACTTCAGGATCGTAGTAACTGATAATTTTCGTAGTTATCATGTCGATTTTCACACCGTCCAGCTTCGATTTTGTAATAAAGTTCAGTATCGGATTGTGGATCAGCTTAACACCCATTCTGTCAGTCATTGCATAGCAGCAGCGTACACTTGCCAGAGAAATTCGAATCAGTTAATCAAATTAGTTCCCGGAGCTTATCACGTCCGCACTCGATAGCTTTCAGTTGAAGACATGTATACACTTAAAATGTGAGAATTCTGTTCCAGGGGTGGCTTTCGATTTTGAACAGCACTTGCTAATCAGTTCTCTTCATACTCATCGTCTTTCTCTCAATTTACGACTACTTATCAGGTGATTACAACCGCCGTGTCCGTTTCAACATGTCTCACGACGCCAACCAGCTTGCCGGTACCCTCAGCTGCGTTGGGGAGCTGACAATCAATGTTCCTGCTCCTTTCAACGCCTCTGGACCGCCACAGCCCCCCTCCTTGGGTCCAGGTCTCATGAGAAGTAAGAGTGACCATAGAGTCGCTGCCCAGTTTCGACAGGCTGAAGAACGCTACAATTCACAGTACGGGGAAGATCGGGCTCTGTCGCCAAGAAGACAGTTTGGAGATCGGTAAGTCGGCTTCTTTTGATGATGATCATGACATTCAGTACCTTTGTCTGCATGAAAGTAAAATTAAATCCTCACTTTACAATAATTCATACATAATTTTACAAGAAAAGAGGTAAACACTGGAAAATAAGGAAAGAACAACTAGGAAATCATCTAAGGGAAGGATTGACGTGGCTTGGCTCCTGATGTAAGCATGCGTTCTTTCTTATCTGTGCCTCTTTTAGTAATCGTTCACCTGCACCATGCCGTGCCTTGTGTTAGTCTATCCCTTTATTTTGCTGCGTTTGTATTATCATCTGACAGAACCTACGTCTCGAGTCTGCTCGTTGCTTTCACTGCTGAATGGATTGTTTGTAATGCTGAGTTAGTAAGAGAGCTTGTTCAAACTTTGTAGAATGTGTTACGTGAATTTCGTTTTCTCTGTGTCACTGTTGTTGTGGATTAGCCCCAAAGTCACAACCGACATTTTTCTTCAAATTTGCTGTGACCCCAGTACACGTTCTTTGTTGTTTAGGCATTTGAAGTGTAGCCGAAACTTCGACTATGCGATTCCCCCCAAAAAACAATCCTAAGGATCCTAGCGAAGTGGGATATTAAGGGAACAGAAAACTTGACTCAAACTTGACTCGGGGAGCTAGCTGACATATCAAGAATGTACCCTGAGTCGATATTGAGAGTAAGTTAAATTCTCGTTACGACCATTGCAGTTTCCGGGCAGTTTCCGAGAATTCGACTTTGATATAGTAGAAAAAAAAAGCAAAAGGTTTGTGTGCCGGGAGTAGGAATCGAACGCACGACCTCTTGACTACTATCCCGATGTGTTAGTCAGCACGGCCAAAGGCGAACTTTTACAGTACATAAGTGCATAATTACAGTGCATAAGGGGCAAGAGCCTGCCAGCTAGCTTTCGTAAGACTAAGGAGGGGGTTCTAGATAACAAAGAAGGGGGGTCCTGTCGACAATAAGTCCCTGTATCTTTATCTAAGCCCCCCCAGGTTGGTTTCATGGCCGAAAGTTGCGTAGTCAAGTTTTCTGTGCCTTTAAAAGGACACCTGAATGAAGAGTACCAAGTATCATCCCTATCTGTATGACTTCCGTTAAAATTGCCTGCAGAAAACCCAATCCAAATACGAAACAGTGTTTCCAAACTATGATTTTTGCTCTATTTTGCATCTGTCCTTATTTCAGTACCGAACAATTTAGAAATGAACAAATGTCTCCAATCAACCCTTCTTCTGGAATATTTTTTAACCAGTTAAGCCCAGCGCTGTACAAGATTTGAATGAATTGAGCTTTTTGTCTTGGAGTCTGCATGTGCAAACCTCCAGAAACGATTGAACGTCCCTATTTTGAAAACGTCACGCTCAGGAGAAGAATGCTCTCCGTGGCCATGTCTGTAAATACACTCTCCATGGTGTGTTCAAGTATGGCTGCATTGTTCAGGTGTCCTTTAATGGAACCTTTTTTCCAAGAAGTATTTCGTTTTAAGAAAAGCCTTGATTTGTTTACCTCTCAGACATTTCCATCCAGATCCCTCGACACGAAGTATGTCACACGATTTCCGGCACCAACTCACCCCACAGTTGTCAGATCCGTTCAGGGCTGCAAATGAAACATCTATGGCATGTGCGCTCATCTGAGAGTTATGCATGCCACAAGATTCCGGATCTCCTCTCCATGATCAGATCGGGTTAGGGACAATTTCCAAGTCGATAAGATCAGGTCCCTAGTATAGCTTGCAAGTTTCATCCTTCTAGACCGTCAAGAAGCATCCTACCTCGCTATAAATAAGAGCTGAAAGTCTGTGATTTATAAAAAAAAATAAAGCTTATAGGGTAAACGATCATCCAGTCCGCAAATTTTTTTCCGGATCCCAATGCTTTAAGCGTGCGGCAAAATTTTCGAGACGCCGAAAATTCCCCCGAAGTGCCCGGATCCAGTCTGGATCTATAAATCATTTATCTCAGGCTTCTTCCTTCCATGTCCGCCATGTTCCGCCCCGGTCACTCTACCCTAAGAGTGCCACATTATTTTTTGGACCCCTCCTCCATTTAACCCCACGGTGGCCGGATAGAACTTGCCGGACATATTACACTTACTAACTTTAAAGTTCAGTCGAAATAGGATCACAAAATACCACAAGGTTTACCGAAATACCACAAGGTTTCCGGAAACTCTTTCAACTTCCCACAGTACCCAGATCATAAGCGGCACATCTTTGACTTCTGACCTTCTTGTCCGCCAAGTTCCATCCCGACCCCTCGACGTTAAGCGTGCCACACGATTTCTAGACCCGCTTCTGGCCCTTTTCACAGTAGTAAGTAAGTAATTTATTTATAGCCCGCAATTTTGAAAAAGCGGAGTAAATGAAGTGACCGGTTCCGGTCTTGACTGGCTTGTAACTGGAACGTTTTGGGACAGATGCTCTTGCGAATTACCAGGATCAGTCGTTCGAGAGTTCTGCATGCAACTATTCCCGGGACCCTTTTAATTCCCGTCTCAGTGACTGAATCTGATTCGATCTGAAAATAGAACAACTAGGACATGTGGTCTTGCTAGTTATAAGTTCCAACAGCATGAATCACTCGTTCGAAAGTTATACTCACCAAACTACAATTGTGATTTGAAAATCTTGAGATTTCCAGGATCCCTCTTTCAATCCCCACACCAGTGGCCGAATCATGTATGGACTTGTGACTAGGACATCTTCAAAGCGTTTTTTTGTCAACAGTCAACTTCCATCCGAGTTGTGTCACTTTTTCGAGAGTTTTGCATTTCACAAGATTTCCAGGACCCTCTTCCAGCCTCCCCCATAGTTTCCGGATCAGGTTCAGATCTATAAATGGTTCTTCTTGGGCTTGTGACTGTCATTCCCACCAAGTCCCGTCCCGATCTCTCGACTGTACGTGTACCAAGTCTTCTGGTATCTACCTCCCAACCCTTCCCAGTCACCCGATCCTGTCCAGTCTTGAAGTAGAATATTTGAGGCATGTCCTCTTTCCAACTATCAAAATTTTCTCCAGACTGCGTCTCGTTTGAGCGTTTCCGGGTTCCGGATTCCCCAAAGATTCCGTATTCCTCCTCCATCCACTCCCCCATGAGTGGTCTGACCCGGGAAGGGATTATTTACACGTCAATAAAACGCCTGCAATTTTCATTCTCCTAGTATGACACTTCAGCTGACAACTTAAGAAGCGGGTTTCTATTTAACTAACTCAAGGGAAGCAAAATTTTTGTAAAATCTAAAAGGACCCCACTTGCTTATTCTGTCTTTTGTAATACACCTAGCTCGCTGGTGGAATTATAAGCTTCTAAAACTCACACCTTTCTCCATTATTTCGTTTGGTTCCTACGAATTTTCAGGGCTTTTTCGGCCGTGCCAAGTTGTACCGATTCCACAACGCAAAGTTTGCCAGAATCTCCAGCGTCCGCTGAAAACTCTTTCACACACAAGGATATGAGAACCTTCTGTTTTTTACTTCTTTTTTTGCTTGGTTTTCCCACTTTCTAACCACGGAGCGTTCAGTTTTCAAATAATTTGCGTCCAGCCGCCGCGTCGGGGAGCAGGATGGTTGTATAGGATCGACAAGCGCTTAAAAATTAATCTCTAAATTCAAGTGGAAAGTAGGCTAACAGTATTTTGAAAAAAAAGTTCTGATCTATTTCACAGTGAAAAGACCATTTCTGTTAAGAGTTGTGCTTTAAATATCATATTCAGGATTTAGATTGTTTTGCCTTGAAACTCGCCGAACAGGAATAGACAATGAAACCTCTTAAGACTGTTCAGTTTATCCAACCAGAAAACTAAACATGAGCAGAGCATCACAGATCTATCATAGACCTTATTCGCCCCGAAGTGCGATTTATGGCAATCAAGTTTCTTGGCGCGTTTAAATTTCATTGCAGTACTCTGATTCATATGCCTTTCCTGAAAATCTTCCCAAACTTTCGTGGTAAATCGCTGTTTCCAGTTCCATAACGTTATAAGTTTTTATGGCGCTTACAGCTTCGCTCAAGTGCCATATACCGATCACTTTTCGGTCGGTCTGTAAGGACACTGTTGTCGAGTTAGGGTCCTTCCAAAAGTGCTAGGACGATGAAGCTTGGCAGACGTATTAGGGACCTGACTAAACTAACTTGGAAATAGTCATTTCCTCGATCCGATCACCATGGGGGGAGTGGAGGAAGGGGAAATCCGGAATGTTGACGTATGTATAACTTCTGAACGGGGAATCGAATCTTAATGAGACATGGTATTTGGAAAGGCCTCGTGTCTCAGATGTCACACTTCAAGTCCGGAATAAATCCGATGACTTTGGGGGGAGGTGGAGGGGGGGAGCCAGAAATCGTGTGACATGTTCAGAGTGGACGGATCGGGATGAAACTTGGTGGAAAGAACAAAGACAAGCGCTTTATAAATAGGCATGTCAGGGACTCGACAATTTCAACTCAAGAACAGTCGTTTCTCCGATTTGACAATCGTGACGGGAGTGGAGGGAGGGGGAATTCGGAATCTTGAGGCATGTCCAACTTTTGAACGGGTGATCGGATCTTAACGAAACTTGATATTCGGAAAGAAATCATGTCTCAGATGTCCCATTTCCAGTCCGGACAGGATCCGATCAATTTGGGGGAGTCAGGTTGGGGAGGGGGCGGAAATTCTGTGACACGCTTGGAGTGTTGCGATTGGGATAACACTTGGTGGGAAGAACAAGCATATGCATATTATACATATTAGTGACAGCACCGGACCGGATTTGGGCACTCTGGGAGGAGATGGAGGGGGGGGGGGGCTGAATTCCGGTGACCGTGATTTAAGGTACTTCCAGACGTGCTAGGACGAAACTTGGCTTGAACAAGATTGACTTGACAAGATTGGCTTAGAAATTGTCACTTCCCAGATCCAACCATCCCTTAAAGTACTCATCTTAACCGCAAAGTACCAAAAAATACTTTTCAGGAAAATCTACATTTTCATGACCCCCACTAGCCCATGTTCATTTTTGCCTCGAATGTTTTGCTTAGAAATGAATTGCTATAAGCACCCTTAAAGTGCGCACCTTAATCGAAAAGCAATAGAAAATACTTTTGACCAAACTATATATTTTCATGATCCTAAAGGGCCCAGGATCATTTTTGCCTCAAGGGTTTTGATTAAAGATGAATTTATAGCGCCCTTAAAGTGCGCATCATCAGAGCCAAGTGCGAAAATAAAACAATTTTTACCAAACGATACATTCTCGTCATTTCCAAGGGTCAATCATCATTCTTATCTAGGGTTTTGCTTACAAATGATCACTACTAACCCACGAATTGGCAAATGCCTACTTTCATCCTCTTAACCCAGCCTTGCAAGTGCCATATGAGTGCTCTTGTTGCACTTCCTTGGAAAAAAGCACGATGCAGAAACCGAACTTGTTCATATTCGAGCAAAGCGTCAAAAAGTTTTACTGGGACTCTTCAGGGCAAAATGAAAGTTGTCTTTAGATTCTCAGTTTCCCAGACAATCCGATTATATGACGGTACGGTACTTCTAAGTGGAAAAAGAATTAAGGAAGGTGTAATTAACCGAAGAGGGAAAGGTTCCCCCAGTCCCCAGCGACCACTGGAAATTCTGTCACTACATTGAATTCGGTCTTATGGGCTTCTATTTCGAGAATGTGTATTGATTAGTTCCGGAAGTAAAGGGGGTCTTAGCTGGTTCTTTTCTACATCTTGGTGTGATTAGTTCTTTCGAAAATATTTCTTTGAGAACGGTTTCCTTGGAACACTACTTCGAATCCGAAAATTCCGATGCGGAAAACAGTTTGATTGTCGGATCCCAAACTTCAGCAATCCGGTAAGAGGAATACGTAATCTAGCAACCGTTCTGACGATTCAGTACGGTTGCTAGACTACGTATTTTTCTAAAACTTATCTTAAAATATTTTTAAAACCATAAAAATACAGTGTCATCAACTATATTTGGTTTAAGTTGACAGTCCTACGCTATCATGTTGTTAAACAGATATTCGGGAAGGAATAAGATGATTGATTGATTATAAGTAGGAAAAACACAAATCCATTTCTTCTGCTCTCCCCTCCGATTAGTTCTGAGATCCCAAAACGCTAAGGCTGGATACTTATGACTTCGTAAAATTGACAGTTTCTCCGTCAGTTGGCTACGTCTCTTCGTCTGTTAACACTATAACCCTCGAAACGGTTGAGCGGTTCAAACTTGGCGTGAGGATGCATCGAGTCAAAGTACAACTCAAGTTTGTAGATTGACCCCTTAGATGTGTACTTTTGAGTGGGGTAGGGGTTTCAAGTTAAGGGTCAATATATTTTATTTCTTTAGAACCCTAATGACAAAGTCGATTGAAGGAAATGAGACATACTGAATTCAGATCTGAACTTATTTTGTCTTCGGACAAATAGCTCGGAATCTGACGGAATCTCGGAATCTGAACATGATTATAGGTTCGATATAAGGTCACACTGAATCCGTAGTTACGCTGAATCCAATTTTGGTTTTTATTCTCTCGTCCGACAAGTAGTTCGCCCGGAATCCGGCCGAACAAGAAAAAATTGGTCAAACTGAAGGTTGTATCTGAAGTTGAATAGATTCGACCTAGGGTAAGAAGATTTTTTTCCTGGAAAAGTACTTCGTCGGGTATCCGGCAGAAACCGGAAAAAACGACTAAATACAGTTATAGATTCGATACAGCGAACAACTACTAAATCCATTCCTGTAGTTTGTTTTCTCGCTGGACAAGTTGTTCACCCTAAGCCGACAAAACCCGGAAGTACGTTTAGGTAAAAAAAAAGTTTTGTCCGAAGATGTTTTTGTGGTGAAATAGGGATAGGAAAACACGATGTATCAGCTGGATCGCTGGGACTGTGCGTAGTGTGGTGATTTAGATGTTGATAAAGAACATGTTGAATCAGAATAATCCAAGAGTTTTCGACTAGCATTATTCCGGTCGTAGCCTGGCTAGACCGGAAAGGTAAGACAGAAAGGAAGTACGTAACGGATCTGATTGTGGCTGATTAGGGATACAGAACATACCCATGGGATCTGGTAAAGACTGGAAAAATTCAGGACCCGACAGCCTGGTTGAAGAAGTGCAATAGACCGTGGTATCAGATACCATGGTATCTGCAAAAACGCAGCTATTAGCTCGCAGCTATTAGGCGTACTTACGTCACTGGCCACTGACATGCGTGGACAACCCAGTGTACTACAACTATGCTCTAACTCGGGAAACAATTCGGAAACGTAGATCGTTTCTAAGGGAAAAAGAAGAAATGGAGTAGCGTACTGTCGACCTTCCTCGACGTTATAGGAATTCCCATATAACTGCAACTTTTTTGCCCTCTGACCCTTGTGCAAAGGTATCTTCAATTGCCCAGGACCTTCACGTTTCTGCCCTTGGCCATTTCTCCTCATTCCATCTAAGAAGAAGATTTTTTACACCCGATTAGTCCCTTTTCTTTTTTCAATGTTATTTTTTTTTATCTTCTGCATTATTGAAAGCTCAGTGTATCTTTTCCTTTTATTTTTCGTATGTTTTTTCTAGGTCCAGCAGGTCCCGGTACGGGCAGACAAATGACGATGATGATTATGGGTCTGGAGGCGACTCGCGTCGTACACGGTTCCGCTCTCGGTTCATGCGTCATCTCGATTCCGTGGATTCTGACAACGAAGCTAGCGTCAGGAATGTGCGATTCTCCGAGGGCGAAGAGAAACCGAAAAAGGAGAGGGAGAAGGTCATTGACACAGAGAGTGTCGCTAAAGGACCGCTCAGTGGTAAGTCTTTCAAGGGAACGTATAGCCCGATATTTAAGACCAAATTTGAGTCTTTATTCGACATTACACCTCCCCGAGCCCTGGCTAGGTGGCTCTACCGCCGGTTCATTTGAGATGGTTCCGATACTTCTATACTATTTCGTTCTGGCGTCACTCATGTTCTGCGAAAGAAGGAGATTAAAAAGATGAGATCATGTTATTTTAAATATGCAAAGCACCTGCTCCACTTGTCGAAATTATGTCATAACCATACATTGACGGAGAAATTCAAAATTCAGGACGCAAGTGTTACCCTTTTGGATGTTTCGTCATCACTTTCAAAACTCATGGAAAACAAGGCCCAACCAGCACACGATGTCGTCCACTGCTTCCTGACCGAAGATTAAAAACTAAGTGTCTTTTTCTGTGTGTATATATGTGTTTTGTTTATTTTCTTTATTTTCGTCATTTACTCCGCCTTTTCAAAATGGCGGGTCATAAATAAATTACTTACTTATTTACTTATACTATCTGAGCTCACACTGACCGCTATCCTAGGGTAGCGGTTGAAAACAATACCAGTTGACCTCACACACTTATACTACGCTGTATGGAATGGGTTTGAGGCTAAATACGTCGAAAATGTATCCAGTAATCTCCGAAATATATTCGAGGGTCCCTTAAATGTCTTCGACGAATCTGTATTTGTATTCAAGAATCGACAAAAAGGTTTCGAGATATTTCTTAGGTCGTCAAAAAACTGCAGAAAGTATTCGAGAAAAGATAAAAAGTATTCGAGAATTCTAAAATGTATTTGACATTTAAATTGAAATAAGGAACTCGAGAATGATACAAATTTATTCGAGAATGACAAAAATACATTCGAGGATACTTAGAAAACATTATCGAATACTCTGACTTTTCTCGAATACTTTTTGTAGTTTCTCGAAGACTTAAAAAAAATCTCGAAGACTTTTTTATCGATTCTTGAATATAGGCACCGATTCCTCGAGGAAATATGAGGGATTCTCGAATACATTTTCGACGCGTTTACCCTCAAATCCATTCCACAATGCTTCCATAACGCCTAGGCGTTGTGTTTACAAATTTGATGATAAATGAAAATGATAAGGTTGTGATAGATTTTGAGGAAAAGGAAGGAAGAGGTAAGAACAGGACAATTTATGAGGAATTTTGTGAAATCGCATACTTGAAAGTTGCCTTAATTTCCGTTTATTAATCTAACTTGCTCAAAATAAATTATTATTATTATTATATAACATGTGTTATAAGCTGCTTGGCTGGGTTTTACAACCGGGAATCTTTGATCGACTTGTCCATAATGCCGTCAGAAAAAATAAAACTGATCGGCTTCAAACTCGTTTTTGGCAAAGTTATGGCTCTGAGAATCCACTATTTCAGCCTATGATAGGTTTTTAGAAGTGTGTGTGATAATACTAGTAAACATTAACCCCGGTGGGATATCATTGTCTTCAGTACCAGTGATCATCTGTTTTTTGTCTTCGAATACGACCTTGAAAATTTGCAGACATACCTTGGTGAGACTCGACAACTTTTTCCATAAGTCGTGAAACACAACTGGCCGAATCCTCGTTTTTTTTTCTTTTGAACATGATCGTCTTCAGTACTTTGTGTTGTTGCTTTTTCTTTGTGTTGTTGCTGTTTCGAGCGATGTTTGACAAAACCTTTTCCCTCAGTCATTCATTTATTCATACTACACAAACTACAGAACATAAATATAAGGTAAGAAACAAGACCCCCTGAACCTATCTTGTTGGGGAAAGCTTGTTGTTCGAGCTATCCCCTCGATTGTTGTTTTCTGTTCTCTTCTATTCTCTTCTCTTGGCCTTGTTTGTTATTTTCGGTTCTTAAAAGAACGGCTCGTTAGAGTGAACACAAGACAGGAAAACACTAAAGTTGTCTAGATTATTAAAAGATCTTGTTTGTGTTGGTTTATGAAACATGAGGTGTTAAAATCTTTATCGGCATCATTTTTATATTATCTATTTCTTTAAAACACAAACATGGCAGGGGCCAATTCGACTCGGTTGCATATTTTCTGCATCGCGTCTGGGAGAGATAACTCGAAAATTCCCTTTGGCTCCGGGCACGTATAGTATTATGAATTCTTTTCTAATCTGACGGTATTTCGGACCTCTTTTTCGTTTTTGGAATTAGTTTCATGTTTTTAGGGACATTTCAAAAAAGCTTGATGAATATAACTAACTTGGACTTCTCTCTTCGTTCGTTTTCGTTCCGACTTTATTAGAGCAAAAATAAAACCGAAAATTGCGGAGTTTTATGTAGGAGAGTGATCGTTTTAAGATTATCTCAAAAAACCGAAAATTGCGGAGTTTTGTGTAGGAAAGTGATCGTTTAAAAATTATCTTTGCCTCCGGGTACATACATTGTTGTGCATCCTTTCTTTTTTTCCCAATCTTGACGGTATTGGACCTTCATTTCTTCATTTTCTAAAACAGTTTCATGTTATTAAGCCACATTTCGACGAATCATTTTGAATATTAGTAGCTTCTCTTTATTCGTTTAATTTTCCTTCCGACTTTATTACGATGAAAATAAACCCGAAAGATACTCATTATTCATATGCTGAGTTTTCTTTTGCGGAGTTTCTAATTGCCAAACTATTATTTATACCGAAAGTCGAGTGTTTTTAGTTCCGAGCATTTTGCGGGGACCCGTCTATTCGCCCACCCGTCGATTCGCCCAACCGTCATTAGACCCAAAAAATACGTCACATCCCCCACTTTTTCCGACAGTTCGCCTAACCGTCACAAGACCCAAAATATCCGTCGATTCGCCCACCCGCTGATTCACCCACCCGTCGATTCACCCACCCGTCGATTCACCCATCCGTCGATTCACCCACCCGTCGATTCACCCACCCGTCGATTCACCCACCCGTCGATTCGCATACCGTCGATTCGCCCAACCTCGGTTTCGTGAAGCGTCGATTCACCCACTTCTAATATCCGTCGATTCGCCCACCCATCGATTCGCCCACCCGTCATAAGACCCAATAAATCCGTCACAACCCCCACTTTTTCCGACAGTTAACCTACCCGTCACAAGACCCAAAAAATCCGTCGATTCGCCCAAAAAATCCGTCACAAACCCCACTTTTTCCGAAAGTTCGCCTACCCGTCACAAGACCCAAAATATCCGTCGATTCGCCCAATTTTCAAAATCAACCTCTGACCTGGCGCGGCCTTTATCATTAAACGCGGTATCAGAAAGCGACTGAGTCGCAGGGGAGTAATTAAGAAGGTTACGATACCGTCCCATGTAAATAAGGGTGAAAACTAGTAAATATAGCTTGGGGCAGATTGATCAGAAGCATCAAAAAGAGGATGAATGCAAGAGTAAAACATCAGAAAAAAGAGCTACCGTTTTTATGGCACTTGCAGCTCCGCTCAAGTGCCATATACCGATCACTTTTCGGTCTGTCTGTCATGCCGCTGTCCTCAAGTTAGGGTACTTCCAGACGTGCTAGGACGATGAAACTTGGCAGGTATATCAGGGACCCGACCAAACCAACTTGAGAATAGTCATCTGCCCGATCCGACCATGGGGGGGGGGGGAGGGGAGACCGCGGAATCCGGAAGTTAGCAGCATGCATAGCTTTCGAACAGGTGATCGGATCTTAATGAAACTTGATATTTGGAAAGACCTCTTGTCTCAGATGTCTCCCTTCAAGTCCGGAATGGATCCGGTGACTTTGGGGGGGGGGGGGGGGGGGGGGGAGTTGGAGGGTGGAACCGGAAATCGTGTGACATGTTCATAGTGGACGGATCGGGATGAACTTGGTGGGAAGTACAAGCACAAGCCCTAGATACATAGTTGACAAGATCGAACCGGATCCGAGCACTGTGGGGGAAGTTGGAGGGCGGGTTCCGGAATTCCGGTAATCCCGACTTAAGGTGCTTACACATGTGCTAGGACGATGAAACTTGGCAGGCATATTAAAGACCCGACCAAACTAACCTGGAAATCCGACCCGGTGGTCGGAAGATCCGACCTCCGTGGGGGGAGTGGAGGGAGGGGAAATCCGGAATATTGACGTATTTACAAATTTTGAACGGGGAATCAGATCTTAATGAAGCTTTTATACTTGGAGAGACCTCGTGTCTCAGATGTCACAGTTCAAGTCTGTGATAGATCGGATGACTTTGGGAGGAGTTGGAGGGGGGACCGGAAATCGCGTGACATCTTCAGAGTGGACGGATCGGGATGAAACTTTGGTGGGAAGAACAAGCACAAGCCGTAGATACATAGTTAAAAGACCGGACTGGATCCGAGCACTGTTGGGGGGAGTTGGAGGGAGGGTTCCAGAATTACCGTGATCCCGACTGAAGATGCTTACACATGTGCTGGGACGATGAAACTTGGCAAGTAGTTAGTGACTCCACAATTTTAACTTAAAGGACCCCTCGCACTATTTACTCTTCAACTTATAGTATTTTAAAATATTAAATCCCCAGCCACACTAACTAACCACACCCAAACCGCCTGGTGCTGTAACCACATTTCTAAGTTTTCATGTTCATTTCCCAATATGGCTAGGGGTTCCTCTCAGTTACCAGGAATGAATTTTAGCATCGGTTAAGGCAGAGAATGGTTTTTCTTGCGAAAGCCAAATAATCTCAAAACAATAAATACTTGTTAAAATGGTTTCCCTGGGTCGGATGTCGGGCCGAAACCTTAAAGGGGCCAGGGTGAAAGGTTATTACCCTGTCAAAATTTACGTGTGTGTACTAAATAGCTAACCATGGGTTATAACTAAATATACACAGTTATTAAAGGGTAGAATTACCGGACACACGTCGTTGTTTGTAGAATGTGGTCCTTAATGGTCATCATATGTGCTTTAAGGAGTGAAAATCAATTCTAGGCTCAGTCTGGAGTCATCAGGTAAATACTACAGAACGTAGCGGCACCATCCCAAGATAATTATGTATGGGATCTCCAATAAATGTAGTGGTTAGCCTATGAAAACCTCTGAAAACCTGAAAATCTGAAAACCTCTTAATACTTTAAAACTAGGCTGTGCTTCCAACAAATAACCCACGGCTTTTGCTGTTTTAAGCCTTTTCCGAGACCCGTTGACTTGTAGCGAAGACAGGGAAAAAATTTACAGAACCGGTTTTCCTGATGGAAAAACTTGTCGCAGACAACCGTCGACAGCGTGATCCACATCGAAGGCAGCAAGACACAGCAAGTGAGAAACTCAGCATGGTTTTATTAGAGGGGCTAGAATGTACCGTACAAAGTTGGGGTCTCCGGGCTTAGAAATATATGGAGTGATTATGGAAGTAGGTTGCGTTAGTATTATAGGTAAGACAGGTCCTCTAAGAACAGCCGTTTCTCCGATTTGACCACCGTGGGGTGAGTGGAGGGAGGGGGAATCCAGAATCTTCAGGTATGCCTAACTT
The DNA here is from genome assembly GCA_030848855.1 of Branchinecta sandiegonensis. Classification (NCBI taxonomy): domain Eukaryota; kingdom Metazoa; phylum Arthropoda; class Branchiopoda; order Anostraca; family Branchinectidae; genus Branchinecta; species Branchinecta sandiegonensis. The sequence goes on from JAUPMV010000011.1 coordinate 7,509,353, forward strand.
TTGAACGGGTGATCGGATCTCAGTGAAGCTTGATATTCGGAAGTCCAGATGTCCCATTTCAAGTTCGGACAGGATCCGATCAATGTGGGGGAGCCGGGGGGGGGGGGGCCGGAAATTTTGTGACACGCTTTGAATATAGCGATTGGGATAACACTTGGTGGGAAGAACAAGCGTAAGGCCTAGATACATCAGTGACAGAACCGGACCGGAGTCGGTCACTCTGGGGGAGTTGGAGGGGGATCCAGAATTCCGGTGGCCGCAATTTAATGTAGGCTACTTCCAGATGTGCTATGACGACAAAACATGGCTGGAACATTAGAGACTTGACAAGATTGGCTTAGAAATTGTCACTTCCCAGGTCCGACCATCCCTTAAAGTACTCATCTTAACCGCAAAGTACACAAAATACTTTTCAGCAAAACCTACATTTTCATGATCCCCATGAGCACGTGATCATTTTTGCCAAAATGGTTCTGCTTAGAAATGAATTTCTGCACCCTTAAAGTGCGCATCTTAACCGAAAAGTAAAAAAAAATACTTTTGACGAACCATATATATTCACGATCCTAAAGGGCCCATGATAATTTTTTTGTCAAGGGTTTTGATTACAGAAGAATTTCTAGCGCCCTTGAAGTGCACATAATCACAGCCAAGTGCAAAAAAAATTACCAAACAATACATTCTCGTGATTCCCAAGAGGTATAATATTCAGTATGTACCCAACAATTGCGAAATCATAACAGAAAATATCACAACTGTAGCGAAGTGTTGTTTGTTATTGAACTAAATTAGGTCACAGATATGTAATTTTTGATGCTAGTAAGACCATCCGCCTTACATGAGGGGAAGCTGGAGGGGGGAGGAGGGGGTATGGCCACAACATGCCTTTTAACATCCTAACCACAGGCAGTTACGGTTCGGACCTAGAAACGGGTCAATTAGCTCATCAGCTCTTACGACAAGTCTCATTAGAGCCAAGCATTTTCCGGAAAACCTCCCGCAAATTAGTTTTTCATCAATTCCACACGCAATCTGGCGATCTACTAGTGATACTTTTCGCACTTCTGTTAAACTGGATACTGGATATTCCAGTTTTCCCTTACTTGATAAAAGCTTTGTTCTAAGGCCAAGTATCAGGCTGGAGAATTAACACACATATTTTCGTGCCGTTGAAAAACGGTAAGTAATGTCTTGTAAAAGTTTGACCAGAACCGATCAGAGTGCCGAGATAGGGGCATGAAAACCCTAAACAAACAAAAATGGGGATATCATAGACGTTTTTCGGGTGGTTCCCAAAATCAGCACGATCTTTTTGCCCACCTCACAATGCCCACGACTCAAAATGCCGTAGTTCAGGGTGAAATCAAAATTGTCAAAAATGTCATTCCGACAGTTGAAAATGCTCTCAGGGAAGGCTAAAATCGTCCTGATTCAAAGTGCCGACGACTAACTGTCGGTAGGGGAGGTCAAAATGATCTGGGACAACGGACAGCGAGATTAAAAGGGACAGGATTACTACGGAAAATTATGAAAGGATTATTTTTATAATTCATCAAACTAGAATGATTTGCGCGAAAGTACGAAGAAATGGCGATCTAAACCTTGCACCCTGAAGGTAAGAATCGTTAAAAATAACAGTATTGAGCTCACTGTTGGTGTTTCATTTCTATTTTCAGAATTCGAAATTACATTGTAACTGAACAGTTTCAATGCACGATTATCGCCATCCTGATACTCGGTCCGCGCCTTTCGTTTCATTCATCACTAGGTCCAATTTACTACGGCCTGAACACCTCGAACTGTACGATCGTGGGCATTCTGAACCGTGGGCTGGGTCGTAGGGCATTTTGAATCGTGGACATTTTGAATAGTGGGCATTTTGAGTCGTGGGTATTTTGAGTCGTGGGCGTTGTGATCATGGTCATTATGAGCGTCAGCCCATTTTTCCTGCTGGACCGATTCAGCTAAAATCAGGTTCAGCCCGGAACAACAAAAGAAATCCGGTAATAACTTAAGTGAAAAAGTTGACTTATAATTGTCGTCGGCCAGCTGTTCTGCAGAAGCTTGTAAAGCTACCGACTAATTAGTACAATCTCCGATTCATCCGACAAGGGTCATATATAAGGAAGAATAAAATGGATCAGAATATCCCTTGGAGCTTCAGTATTCCAGCTGTAATAGTTTCATAAATATTCTCCTCTGGGTTTCCGTCGGAACCTTTGGTATTCCTGCCGCCCAACTTCTAGCCGACTTTGGGTCGAGTCTGCCGACCAAAGGAGTACCAGTCAAATTTTAATCTATTGAGAATCGAATAATCGTGAGGCGTTATAATTTCCTTTAACCGACCAAATAATCGCAATATGTAGCCTACCGCTTTCGGTACATGTTGTACTTAAAAACATGGTACCTCATTGATATTTTACTCTTGCATTGATCCTCCATTTCCTCTTTCATTATCAGCACCGAGGTCTTATATCATGCTTCTCATCATTCTGGCTCAAGCTGTATTGACTAGTTTTCACCCTTATTTACATCGGACGGTATTGTATCCTTCTTAATTACTCCCCTGTGACTCAGCCGCTTTGTTCCATCGCGTTCAATGAAAAGAGCCGCGCTGGATCAAAGGTCGGTTTTGAAAATTGGGCGAATCGACGGATATTTTGGGTCTTGTGACGGGTAGACGAACTTTCGGAAAAAGTGGGGGTTGTGACGGATTTTTTGGGCGAATCGACGGATTTCTTGGGTCTTGTGACGGGTGGGCAAACCGTCGGAAAAAGTGGGGGTTGTGACGGATATTTTGGGTCTTATGACGGGTGGGCGAATCGACGGATCATAGAATTGGGCGAATCGACGCTCAAGCAACAGGACGTTGGGTGAATCGACATTGGGCGAATCGACGGGTGGGCGAATCGACGGGTGGGTGAATCAGCGGGTGGGCGAATCAGCGGTTGGGCGAATCAGCGGTTGGGCGAATCGACGTTGGGCGAATCGACGTTTGGGTGAATCGACGGTTGGGTGAATCGACGGATTTTTAGATTGGGTGTATTGACGGGTGGGTGAATCGACGGGTGGGGGTAGTGACGGCGACCCCATTTTGCTCGTCGGTTTTTACGGCTGAAGTCTATCTTGCAGCTGACTTCGGAAATATGTTTAGATGTAAAGCAGATAGTAAATGTGCCCTCAGTGAAAATAGTTAGAAGGAAAAAATATATCCTTGAGGGAAAATAAAAGAGCTCTTAGCGCTGGGGATATTAAGATCTTCGAAAGGGCTTCTGCATGGCTGCAGACCTATTATTGAAGAAGAAGATTATCTGTGGGGATGTTATAAGCGATTGCTCGCTGCTGATGACAAATTCCCGAGTCAAGCCGATTACTTATGGCAAAAGGAAGTGTGTAGGAAAGGATTAGAGGCGGAAGAGTGAGAGAGTCCTTTGATAACGGGAAGCTTTCCGTCACCTTAGGACTGTTGCATGAATCCACCGAGAGAAAACGTAGTTTGACAGGAGACCCGCCACAGAAAAACTAGGCAAATTGTAGGATGTGTAATGACGCACCAGTATGGCCGTGTGTCTCATATTGAGAAATACGGGTTCCTGCGAAGAAAATACTTTCGATCCCCAGACTCAACCACCCGCAACCACCACCCGGAGTACCCCCCACCCTCGGTACCAAGCTCACGGTACCATCCCCCCTTGGCCCCCCCCCCCCCGTCTCCAAATAGTGTGTAATAGTCAAAATCTTTCGAACTTAACATGTTATCTAATACTTACTTCCCATAAGCTTGGTCTTAGCCCAAGTCGAAACCTTATCCTGATCCCCCCCCGTCCACCACCGCCACAAGGAAACAAACAAAAAGATAGTCTCAACAAAATCTTAAGCTTGTTCACAATGCCTATGTGTCTTTTAAGCAAACATTTCTTGCGGGAAATGTTCTTAGGTTTTGGGATCCCAAAACGTAAGTGACGGGATACCTAGACTTCGTAAAGTTGTCCTTCGGTCCGTCTCTCCGTCTATCAGTCCGTCCGTCTGTCTTTTAGCACGATAACTTTCGAAGGGATTGTGAGATATTTCGTCCAAGCTTGGTGTGACGATCCTTTGGGTCAAAGTACAGGTCAAGTAGCAGTATTTAAAGGACCTCTCTTACTTAGTCTGCATTTTAAAATATACTTAGCCCCCATATGGGAGTATAAGCTTCTAAAATCCTCACCTTTCTGCGTTGTTTCGTTTCGTAACTACGAATTTTTAGCGCTTTTTCAGCCTTGCCGAGTTTTCCCATCACCCAACGAAAAGTTTGCCGGAATCTACATTGTCCGCTGACAACTCTTTCACACATAAGGATGTGATAATCTTCTGTTTATTACTTCTTGTATTTGCTTAATTTTCCCACTTTTTAACCAAGACACGTTCAGTTTTCAAATCTTTTGCGCCCAGCCGCCGCGTCGGAGAGCAGGATGGCTGGATATAATCGACAAGTGCTAGCAAGAGAATCGCTAGTTTCAGGTGAAAATAATGGTATTTTCTAAAACGTTTTTTCTGATCCATTTTTATAGGGAAAGATCATTTCTAGTAAGAGTTGTGCTTTAAGGAGGGTATTCGCGAGCTGGAAAGCAAAGTCGGAATCACTTTCCAGTAGTTTTCGCACTACTTCGGAAAGTTGCCGAGCTTTCCAACCGTGTTTTCACGCTTTGGAAACCGAAGCAGCTTTCCCGGAAAGTGATTCCACGAGGTTAGTGGAAAACTCCGCAGAAAGTTGAATCTTTCGGCGGGAATTTCAAAAGTGGGAGAAAAAACACTGCCAGTGTCACTAATAAATAAAAAAAAATGGCAATCGTAATTAAGGTGACTTCGATGGAATGCATGGAATCAAAGAACCGTTCAGTGAACCGTCTTTATTCGAAAAAGTTTGTAATTCAATATTTTCTCGGCGATGTCAGCTTTCCATGCGTTTTCGCGATCAGTCCAGCGGGAAAGTGGAAAGTGATTCCAGGAATCACTTTCCCACAGTTTTCACGATGCGCTTCACTCGCCGGAAACTGATTCCGAGATCTCGCGAAAACCCTCCTTTAGCTGTACCGTAGTATTTAGGGGTACCAAATTTCAGGGCGAACAAAATGTTTTTTTAGAAAGTAATTAAGTAATTGATTTTGATGTAAGAAGACATGCTGAATCCGATTATGAAGATTAATTTATCGCCGGACAAGTAGTTCATACGGAATCCGGCAAAACCCGGAAAATGTGTGAAAAGTAAAAGTCTAATCTGAAGTTGATTAGAGGTTTGATTTAAGGGTAAGAACACATGCTGAAGCCGAATATGAAAACTAATTTCTCGCTGGATAAGTAGGTCGCCCGGAATCTGGCCGAAACTTGAAAATTTGTTAAAAGTAAAAATTTTATTTGAATTTGACTAGCTATTCGATTTACGGGTAAGAACAAATGCTGAATCTGTGTATGGAAATCATTTTCTCACTGGACCTATAGTTCGTTCGGAATCCGGCTGAAACCGGAAAATTTGTAAAAAGTAAAATGTTTATGTGAAGTTGATAAAAGGTTCGATTAGAGGTAAGGAGACATCCTGAATTCATTTTTGAGCTTTAGCTTGTTGACAGACAAGTAGCTCGCCCGGAATCCGGCCGAAACTGGAAAGTGGGCAGAAGTAAGGAAGTTTTGATCAATTTCGTCAAAGCAGATATGAGTTCTGTTCAGTTTAGTTTATTCGTAAAAAAAATAAAAAACATTAACTGTTTATGGCCCCACCATAAGGCCTAACATAAGGCCTGGCAATGAGCGGGGCTTATTCTTTATTCATCTAATCTGAATGGAAACAAACCAAAGAAATCAAAAAAGAAAGAAAAAGAAGGAGAGAAAAGAGAAGAAGAAAAGAAGAATGAAGACATAACAAACTGACAAGAAATATCCACTAGCGAACGATCTTCCATCACCAAAGCGCCCTTGCCCCCCCCCCCCAAAAAAAAAAAGGAAGGAAAAAAGAAGGGAGGAAATTATGTTTTGGAACATTATGTTTTCGATAAGAAAAAGGACTTGGTTTGTCACTTGAAAGCCGAAAGGGTAGACGCAGCCCTTACCTCCTCAGGTACTGAATTCCACACCCCCGGAGCAAAGTGTTTTATTATGAAAGAAGCTCTAGTTGACGTAGGCTATAGTAGTAAACACAGTTGCTGAAGCCGTGTCTGAACTTGGTCTTCTCAGATGATTACCTTTGGCCTTAACCTGTTCCTAAATTTTAATAGTAAAAATGTTTAAGGAGTCTGGCGAAGACAGGACAAGACCCAATTCTCCATATTTCAGTTCAGCACTTCCAAGCGGACTAGTTTCTGTTCATCCCCCTATACCTCATCATTAGCACTTATTAACAGACAAAGTATTCAAATAATGTATACAACGGATACGTCAGCTACGATTCTTCATCAGCAATATTTCGGCCCTTCTTGGCAAGGGTCCTCGTCAGGCTGTCAATCTTCAGTGTCAACGTCGGGGAAGGAAACAAACCTGTAATAAATAACTGGAGCTTCTACCGACTATAAATATCTTTTCGGGCAAATTACTTTCAAATACCACTGTAGGGAAAAAACTAGTCTTGAGATTTATGCTACGGAACTTCAAATCGCCCACACATGCCGCCGACAAGTAACCATGTTAGCTGGAAAGAAGAAGAAGAGACAGGTGACTCCAAAACCAAATTGCAGAAGAAACTCTACCCTTTCGACGACCCCATCGAATAGCAAAAACAGCAGCAGTGTCCAGAATGAAATCATAGCACCAACTGGAGCGGCTTTGAGCCTAAACAGGACCCTTGCCAAGAAGGACCGAAATGTAGCTCTAAGAAAATTCAGCTGACGTATCCGTTTTGCAGTAACAAATGTGATTCGCAGTCAGCTTGGGCTGAAGGAATATTTATTTACTAGAAAGATCTCCCACCCTTTTAAGTGTGCTCATGTCCACTTCTGGTATCCACCATTTGTGGCTAGCGTTCGTCTTTTAAGTTCCGAATATAAACAAATTTTAATCACGGGAATTCTCCTTTTTTCTTTTTGTTTCTAGAAAGACCCAGAAAATTTATCAGTCAAAGAAGAGCGCTCGGGGCGCCATCTGGTTCTTTGCAGTAACTGGACGCCATCTAGCGGAAAGTGAAGAACTTATAGAAGGGAAGAAAATCACCTGGGAATAATGTTGGTGGGAGGCAACTGAGAATAACCATAACGAATTTTTACATTATGGGCGCGCCCCCGATCCATCTTTCAAGTCCTCCAGTCGAAACAACATCGTTAGGTTTTCCAGGGGTGATGCTCTAAAAGCTTTGATGTATAGTAAAGTCTTCAGAGATTTGAATCGGTTGGGTAGATTCCTGAAGGTTGCCATGGAGCAATGTGAACGTTTTATTGCAGGTTGAAATTGTTTCAGTGACACATCGGAATATGAATTGTTAGATGACTGCCAAATGTCCTGTGTTCGGCAAATGAGTTAAATGATTCAAAATTCCTTTTCAGGTGTAATCCGTCTTTTCGACTCCCCACGCGTGATGAAGCGTTTACAGGATGTCGAGTTCAAAGAAAAGCATAAGAACGACCCCCCTAAGCCCGGCCCACCGCCTCCCGCCCCTATCCAGCCCTTCCAGCTCCCCAAGAGGGCGGCGCGTCAGCCAAGCGAGGAAGATGAGATTAGCAAGCAGAAGAAGCAGAACAAAGAAGCGGCCGCTGGGACTTCAGATAGCAAGCCGCCGTTGTCAAGCGTTGCGGAAAGCGCGAAGAGAAAGACGAGTGGTCAAGCGACGGCTGAAGAAGAGATGCCGAGGAGGTCACAGCCATCAACGCCGACGACGGAAAAGCCAAAGCCGGCGTTCCGACAGGTCAGCTGAAATATGTTTATTTACCCATGCTCCAACCCTGTCATACAAAAATCCTTAAAGCACAACTCTTGCTAGAAATGATCTTTTCCCTATTAAATGAATCAGAAAAAACGTTTTTGGAAATACCATTTCTTTCCACCTAAAACTAGCGATTCTCTTGTTAGAGCTTGCCGACTAGATCCAGCCTTCCTACTCTCCGACGCGGCAGCTGGGCGCAAAACGTTTGAAAACTCAACGTGCCTTGGTTAAAAAGTGGAAAAACTAAGCAAACAAAAGAAGTCATGAACAGAAGATTATCACATCCTTATGTGTGAAAGAGTTGTCAGCGGACGTTGAAGATTCAGGCAAATTTTTCGTTAGATGACGGGAAAACTCGGCAAGGCCGAAAAATCAATAAAAAACCGTAGTCACGAAACAAAACAATGGAGAAAGGTGGGGATTATAGCAGCTTATAATTCCATATGGGAGCTAGTTTATATTATAAAAGGCAGAATAAGCAAGAGGGGTCCTTTAATTCTTAGGAACACTGACCCAACAGACCTGGACGACTTTCCTCTACTTGGGGACACAGTGCCTTAGAGCAAGGGGACATTACCCCCGTGCAAATCTGTAATCTGTAAATTCCTATAACAGAAATGTGTGTGTGTGGGGGGGGGGGGGGGGGCAAGGAATTCTTACCGACTGGCTGGTGATTTTGTGGACTGTTTTTGTGGCACTTGCAGCCTCTGGCTCAAGTGCCTGACAGACGAGTTCTTTGTCTATTTACAATTTACCGACTGTTATTACAATTATTCAGAACTCAGAACTGTAAAATAATCACCGATTTGTACATATACACTTCTGGTTTTTAGTTATATGTCATTTTATGGTTTTTTGGTTCCGCATCGTTTTTCTGTTGGTATTGTGTTGGATCTTATGATTTAGTTTTGTTTTTTTCGCTGAGGACGGTTTTCCGGAAATGCAAACGAAGTATCCGAAATTATATTTATCCCTCGCACATCATATTCGTGGGATAACTAGCTGATCAAGTAAAAACCCCGAAAATCGCAGTTTTCTATTTGTTTTGTAATGAATGGTCAGCTTGGCTTCAAACCTTAATTCTCGTGATTTCCAAGGGTCCATGATCATTCTTATCTCAAGGGTCTTACTTACAAATGATCAGAATAAACCCACGAAAAGGCAAATTCTATATCTCATCCTTTTAACCAGCCTTGCAAGTGCCATATGAGTTTCTAGCTCTTATTTGGACAACAAAGGTCAGCTTATAGAAATAGTTATAGTTTCTCAGATGACAGGTGCTTTTCAGATAAAGAGTGTTCTTCAGTTAAATCGAGAGCTTTTCAAGAAAACCGACTGTCATTCAGAAAAAATATAATTTTTGTTTACGAAAAATGACGCAAAGCTCGTTTCCTTCTTTACCGACAACATTGGGGATGCGTCCTCCCCTTCCCCTCATGCACGATGCCTCTGCTCCCAGTTTGTCTATACGTTGCCACGTACCCCGTCCCAACCCTGGAACAGCTCGTGATGTTTTCTCCGAGAAGTGCCAGAAGTTCGAGACCCCCCACAAGATTGTGTGTGGTTGTTGACACTTGCCGGTGCAATAATTCTCGTCCATTTCGATGTCGGCAGTACGGCAGTCCCGAAGAAAATTTATCTCAAAATAGTAGTACGAAGTTGTACGAAAAAGTAGCATGAAGTACTAACTGATGCTACTACATGCTTCTACTTCAAGGCTACCATGTTCCTGCATACTACTGCATGCTACTATTAGCAAGACTGGATGCTACTATGGCAAGACAGGATGCTACTGGATACTACTACATAAGACTGGACCAGTCTGAGGCACATTAAATGATAGCATTCTTTGCTATTACATAGTATTACATGCAACTTTTCGTACAACTACCATACAACTACGCAGGCTACAAATTTTCCATCGGAGTGCTCGCTTTGATTCTACAGACTACAATTTCTTCCTGTTTTCTCAAACCTAATTTGTGGCACAGCAAGCTTGAATTGCATTTGTGTCCAACACCCAAGGGGCCCATTCGTTTGGGAGATGTCAGACTATCTTAAGTACAAACAGACTCAGGGGACATTTCTGAAAAAGATCTTTCCAGATAGCTTTGCATACACGTCACCCTCTGCATGGCTTAGATAGGTAAAATAATCGAAACTCATGAAACGGAATGAATGAATGGTGCATTGCGAACTAAATCCATCAGGCCATCATGCAAAAAATACGGTACAGAGACACATTTAATATCAGATGTACACCGTATACACAACTTCTCTATCAAAAGAAACCTTTCCGAAAGAAACCCATTTCTTTACCGTAGTCCCTGTACCCTCTGCCATCCTGATCATTCCTTTTTTTTTCCATAAACTTTCGTCTTGCACCGAGCGGTAATCCACCAGCCCGCATACTTGTTAGTCATTAATATTACTATACTAATGAAATGTGTTGTTCCACGATTGCCCCAAAACCTCGTAGTTATAATAAAACCCTTGTATACCCTTATGACTATGTTTTAGTTTATCTTATATACGCATCCCAGTGGTGGCGTGTCCCATACGTATCCCAATTCGGTGAACATGGTGTGTGAGAATAAATCTCTCTATGTTTTTCTTCAGTTTTAGTAATAAGTGATTTCATCAACGTTTTCGAGAATTCCCTGAACAATCTGAACGCCGAAAGAACCGCCAACGAACACTGTTTTAGACGAGCTTTATAGAGGTCAATGGCCTATTTTATTCACTGTATCACAAATGACGAATTGATTGATTTTATACATATACTATACCTTTCAGTGTAATTATTTTTGACGTAAAGGTGAAATTCGGCGCATGCGCTCTGAAAGCTAAATTTATGAGTAAAACTTTACTTTACTATACGATACATTTCATTTGCAGGAACCGCCAAAGACTAGACTTTTCAAATAGCTGTCCACTGTTTGCTAAATGCACTACCAGCAACTATTTTGCTTAATTTAAATCAATGAGCTCGTCGGCCCCGACCTGTAATTTCAATGTAGACTCCTGCCACTGCAGTAGGAGTTGATCTAAATTTTCCTAGCCAGTGAAACAAAATGAGCAAATTTAACCGATCAAGTCTTGACCTTCCTCTCAGGAAACCGTTTTTCGACCCCCCCCCCCCCCCCCAACCCGATCGAAACACCCTACCAAAACTGGTAGCAGACCCTAACTTATCCTGACCGAAACTTCCTGCTTTACTTCTGCCAAATTTCCGGTTTTGCCCGAATTCCGAGCGAACTACTAGTCCAGCAAAAAAAAAGAAAAGAAAATTCAGAAACGAATCCAGCGGATCTCTTTATCCCTATAAAGAACATCTAATCAACTTTAAATAAAACTTTGACTTAAAAAAAAATCCGTTTAAAACCGGATTCCGGACTAATTATATGCCCGGGTAAAAAATGATTGTCATATAAAGACTCGGCGTCTCTTCTTACCCTTGAATCTGTCATCTAATCAACTTCAGGTAAAACTTTCGTTTTTTTCCGGTTTTGGCTGGATTCCTGGCGAACTAGTTGGACGGTGAGAAAATGGTTTTCATCATCGTGTTCAGCATGTCTTCTAACCCTGAAATCGAACATTTAATCAACTTCAAATGAAACTTTTACTTTTAACCAACTTTCCGGATTTTGCCGGATTCCGGACGAACTACTTGTCCGGCAGAAAGTGGTTCTCACCATCGTGTTCAGCATGTCTCCTTACCCCTATATCGAACATTTAATCAACTTCAAATGAAACTTTTACTTTTAACCAACTTTCCGGTTTTTGCCAGATTCCAGACGAACTACTTTTTCGACAAGAAAATAGTTTTCACCATCGTACTCAGCGTGTCTTCTTACCCCATAGTGGACTATCACATTAGCTGTTTAAAAATATTTTGTTTGTCCCTTAATTTGAACCCCCACCCTCAAATATATGGCTGCAGAGCCCATCTTCGAACTTGACCTGTAATTTGACCCAAAGGAACCTCCCACCCAGTTTCATCAAAATATCTCAATCCCCTCGAGAGTTATCGTGCGGACAGACGGACAGACAGAAGGGGCAACTTTTGCGATGTCATAGGCATCCCTCCACTTACGTTTTGGGATCCAAAAAATCATTAATCTCTTTGCTACTTCGAATCTTAATTCAACTTTTCCTTTAAATTTTCTCATTCCCTCTTTACAGTAACTTTTTAGTTTTTTTTTTTTTTTAGTTTAATACTCTTTCTTATACAAACCAACTGTTACATGCTAAACTACATGAATACACCTTTCGGAACCCTCTTAACATCCTTTATATCTAGCTGATACTTCTGGCTGCAGGAAAAAAAAACCTTCACTTTACATTAATTTTCACATACTTTTTCAAAAAAGAGAAGAACACGGAAAGAGGAAGAGCAAAAAGAAATGAAGGAAGAAAGCAAACGAAAAAAACAACAACAACAACAAAAAATAAGTTGGAAACCATGCGGTTGTACTAAAATTAACCAATCAACTAAACAAATGGAGTAAAACTAAGACTGCGAAAAATGATTGTTACATTGCACGAAACTAAACAATAAAATAAACAAAGAAGCACAACGTCGAGAGGAGTCCTTTCGCCATAGGTTGCATCTAAAGTGGTGGCAAAAACCAATACACCAAAACAGAAGATTGCTGTGTTAAATTAACGTGCTGATGAGATCTCTTTTGCTATTTTAATGGTCACATCAATTATATTCCTAACACAATCGGGCTTACTGTAACTTTCTATGAATTCGCTGTTTTATGGGACTTTCTCTAACAATTTTCTCTCTCCCTAATGTGAATTTCACTTTTACTTGCTCCGGAGTGGAGATTAAGTTAGTAGCGAACATTGTGACGTCAGACTCATTTTTGTCTGTGGAACAATTTAGACAAAACGAAGTTTGAAATTTGGTTCAAGCTTCCAGCATATTAAGAATTGCTTCATCATGAGGATCCTTAGCCCTTTTCTAGACTGTTCTTAATTACGCCGGGGATTCACTAAACTGGGAAAACATGCCTTGAGGTTTTGGGGAACTTTAAAGCCCATTTCGAGGTCACCCGAATATTTTCTTTTGGTTGATGGAAAACTTGGACAGGCTGGAACGCTAAAACTGTTTGAGATTTTACAAGTTTTCAGGTATCACCTGAAGTCCGATAAATGTTGATCTTAAAGGACCCCTCGCACTGTTTATTGTTTAATGTTTAAAAAACCTAAAATAGTAGAATAATATTGATCCAGACTCTGCTCTTGACAAATAATCAAAGGGGCTGTTTTAAGCCTTTTTCGAGGCCCGTTAGTTTCTAGCAAAACATGGATAAATTTAGATATCCGGCTTATCCGACGGAGTGAGTTTCTCGCAAACAATTGTCGGGAACTATTGAAAACTATTTTTTAGAAAAAAAGGAGTATCTCCTAAGCTGTTTAAAACAATTTGAGCGGAAGAGATTGGCGGACGCGGTGCGAGAAAGGGTGGATTCAATTTTCAGTTTTGTGTTTGATTTTCGATTTTATTAGGAATTGCGGATAGAAAAGGTATAGTTGTATTCATAACCATCATTCCTATTGACTGCTAATGGTTTCTCTGCGTTTTCTGCAATATCGGTCAACTGCTTCAACACTAATTTTGAAGTAATTCTGAGATTTACAAGCGCTATATCTTTTCTGGCAGTGTCGAGGAGATGAACGCCGAAACAGTTCATCCGGAATGGCAAGCAAATCAGCAAAAAGACAATCCTATTGAGTTGAAAGACCGGACTTCGGTGATCATAGTATTTTTATTTGCTTATTTGTTACCTCTCACTGGATAAAGCCAAAAAATGGAGTATTAAAAAAAAGTAAATAGATGACCAACCTTTGACAAAATAATAGCATCGACAATGGTTCCAACAGTGGTTCTCATTCGCGAGGATTCTACAGTGGATCCAGCCGTGGCGTTTGCGGCTGTCGTATCCGATTGATATTGTAACGGATCGTGTCTGAACACAGGGGCGTCCCGTACTGGGGGAGGGGGGACGCCCCCACCCCTTCCATGTTGTCGGCAGTCAGTAAAAGCGCCTCTGTGTCGCTGTTTTTCGTAAAAATAGTTGATTTTTTCATGAAAATAGTCGTTTTTTCAAATCAGTCAAATTTTTCATCAAAACTTTCTTTTTCTTCTTGAAAGCAGTCGTTTTTTCTGCAAAACAATCGGTTAAAAATGACCAGCCAGTTGGTAAATACCTTGCCCAGCCTCCAAACATTTTGGCTAGTAATGTCTCTGTCTGACCTTCCATCTAGGACCAAATGTATCCTGCAGTGCCGTTTGCGCCAATTTAGACAACAAGGTGCGTGCTAAAACAGTCCGCTTTTCGGAATGGGATGCGAATTTCTTCCTTAGGCGTATTCTCGCCGTTCCCGAGGACTCTTCTGAGAATCGAAGGAACGGCGAGAGTAGAGGGAGACTACAGAGTAGTACTCCACGCGGACTCCGCGTACAGTAACAGCGATAACACGGGGAATGCTTGTAAAATGGATTTTGTTCGAAAAAATAATATGCAATTGACAAAAATAGTCTGGATCAACTTTATTTTGGTATTGTTTATTCTTATTTGTTTTCGATTAATCTTATATTGCACCAACACCAGCAGAATTGATTCCCCTCCGAATCTGAAAGGGAGTCACCTTTCTGATGATGGTGATAATAATCGGAGCATTCCCCGTCCGTGGGGACTCGCGAGAATACGAGGAGTGAGTCCCCGGGAAAAACAAAAACGAGGGGACTGTTCAAGTGGAGTCCTCGGGGAACGGCGAGAATACACCTCTTCTCTCAGAAATCTCGACGCACCGCATATTGGTTTCCCCTTAAGTTGCGTTCACACACAGTCCGATAGCAGAATTGAAATTAAATAAATAAATTAAATCCAAATCAAATTAAATTCGCGTCACCTGCATGCGATGCTTCAAAATTTCGGAGCGAAGGATTCGAACCGAATGCGAAAACGTGACTGTGTGTGCACGTACCTTTAGTGCCACTGATTTCGCATGCGCATTTTTGCATGCGAAATATAATCTGGCTTTGTGGGCATGTAGCTTAAAACACGTCTGCCATAAAACGAGCTAAAAGCTTGTCGTCTACTTTCCCTCTTTGCCACTGCGCATATCAGAGGAAAAGAATGTAGCAGGCGTGCATCACCCGCTCTGGAGCGCTTCACGTGTGACGTCACAATGGTAGACAACCAATAAGGCTGTTACTCTCAAAACTTCTTCTCCGGAGCTCTACTGCAATATAGCTGTTTGTAGAGGTAACAAACTGTGGTGTCCCACTTAATTCCTAACCTCCGCTCGTTTGCACCGGGCAGAGCCTTGGGAATACACTGTAATTTTTTTTTTGCAGCATTTGCTACTGGGATTAATCTTGTCTCTACTGAGATAAGATTATCTCCAATTCGGATTCATTTTATCCCAGTAGCGATAAAATTAATCCCAGTAGCAAATATTGCAGTTAACTTCAATCCTAACTCGGATAAACTTTTTATAGTGTATATTCGACTCCGCATGGTTGTATTGCAGAGATAGGGAGACGGATGTTCTTATGCTTATTTGTTGTTTCTAGCAGGAGAGTAGTAGGCTACTATGTCATCCTTGTCAGTAAGTCATGGCCATAGCTTGTACCTATAATATCGCCCCTCGCAACATCCTCTCAAAATTTCCCTTCGTTTTATTCCCGTTCCCACTTATGATCGCTTTTTCCGCTTTTCTGGAAGCTCCTTTGTGATTAGCGTTGACATGGAGATATCTCTTACTCCAATGTCCTCGCAAACATATTTTTTTCGGTGAGCATGACCTCCGGCCATATCGACTCGTTACGGAGGATAGCCATTATAAAGAGAGTTCCGACTGACCTAACTTGATTTTCCACGAGTTCAATCTCCGAAAAAGCTTCAATAGATTCGGAGGGAGGAGGACAGGACTCTGTTATGAAAAGGCAGTAGCCTATAGCCTATACTCGGTTCCAAGGGAGCAGTATGTGGGAGAGCCTTTGAAGGACGTCTGGGCTAAGATGCTAGGAAACTGTTTGAGGGCTAGGCTATTTTTTTAACTTCAAATCAATCAATTTTGTAAAATAATTAGCTCACAGATAGAAAAGGAAGTCTAAGCCGTATCAAATATTTGCAACTGACACTAGTACTAGGAAAAGCATGTTAATTCATACAATTCCTGAAAACAAACTATCTGAAAACTCAATGGATTAGCAGATTTTAAATTTGATTAATTTTGATTGACTGATTGATTCTGACAAAGACCAACTGTCAGTGTTTCACTCAGGCCGACGGAAGACGACGAGAGGGGAGGCAGGGTTGCCAAGAGCTCGACTCATTAAAGTGTCACTGTTGCTGACAAAAGTGTCACTAAGTGTTTGACAAAAGTGTCTGACAAAAGTCTGTCAAAGTCTGACAAAAGTGTCTGACAAAAGTGTCAAAAGTGTAAAAGTGTCACTGTTGCTGACTGCTTTTTGACACCTCGAATTTTGTTTGTGCATTCCGCACAACGCGCAAAATGCGAATAATTGGTAATAACTGAATTTGTAACAACATTTCTCAACTGTCACATCACAGTTTTGTAACAGAATTTTATCGGCAATGAGCTTTAAGGCTTCAAACTGTTTTTACGTACAAAATCAAAGTAAAGTACATGTTTTGGCAGTGTTTTGGGGGCGGTAATCCTTCACTTTAGTAAATTAAATGAAAAAACTGCTTTTCTGACCTAGAAAGTGTCATTCGTAAAAAAAGGTGTCGCTTTCAGAGAAAAAGTGTCACGGTGTCACCCAGAGGCAAAAAGTGTCAAAAAGCACCAAAAGTGCCACACTGGCAACACTGGCAACACTGGGGGGGAGGGAATGTGAGGACATGAGAGGAGGAGGAAATTTGTTAGAGCTCATTTGGTTGCGTAGGGGAGTTGGAAATGGAACTGAAATGCTTTCAGATGTGAGATTATTTTTGTCTGCATTTAGAGGGGAACAAATGAGTTGATAGAATGATACACTCCGCACGCCTTGTTGATTTATTCAGTCAGTCTGTATCTATGTCTTACCATGGTAGCATCCCGATGAAAAATTTATCTCAAAATAGTGAAGTAGTACGAAAAAGATGTATGCAGTACTAACGATGCTACCACATGCTTGTACTTCAAGGCTACCGTGTTACTGCATACTACTATATGGTACTATTAGCAAGACTGGATGCTACTATGGCAAGACAGGATGCTACTGGATACTACTACATAAGATTGGACCAGTCTGAGGCACATTCTATGATAGTAATCTTTGCTATTACATAGTATTACATGCAACGTTTTCGTACTACTACCATACTACTACGCAGGATACAAATTTTTCATCGGGATTTCCCTGTCTATCCAAACTGATATCGGTTCAAGATGACCGGTTACGGTAAAACAAAGCAGACTGTGTCAATCATGGACCTTAAATTAAAATAAATTGCGGATGTTAAGTAGTAAACACAGCAACACTGTAAAAGTTTAAAAAAATTAAAGTTAATTGCAGTATTTGCTACTCGGATTATCCTTATCTCTACGCGGATAAGATTCATACCAAATAGAGATAAGATGAATCCGAGTAGCAAATACTGCAGTTAACCTTAATCTTTATACGGAGAAACTTTTTACAGTGAAGTAAGATCAAGAGCAAGCCACTGTTCACCATTCAGAAACAAATGGCTAAATATATGCTTTCAACACCAGTTTGCCTTAAAGAGATCGAAAGTAGACATCCATCCACTTCACGGTCTTTTCTTTCCAGTTCAAAGAATTTTCGGAATAGGATAAGTAGAACTGACTGGTTACTCTTCTGTGATGAGCAAACTTCCCCAACAAAGTTAGAATGGGCTGTCTCCCCGCTTTTGATCATCCCCTCCCCCTGCTTCGAAAATTGGAATGGTTCATGTTAGTCTTTCATTGTGTTGTTTGCCTGCGTGGTGAAGTGATGGTGATTCGTCACGATTTCCGATTGAATGATGGTAAATACCCCAGTCGTTCAACAAACAATCTGATATATGACTTGTTTTTCCTCGATAGACTTTCCGGGTTGTTTTTCAAGCCAGGAAATCTCATTCTTGCAGTGATTTAAAGAGGTATATTTTACAGGTTTTCTTTCAATTCCATTTGCTTTCTTGCTTAAAATTGTTTTTATGTAGCGCAAGAACGTTGGATTTCAGAGTCTTCACTTGTCTTGGTGGGGGACCACACAACATCGAGATTGGGTATCAAGCGATTCCTACGCCCAAATTAGGAATAAAAGTTCAATACACGATCAAATCAGTAGTCATCTGTGACGAAAACAAGTTTTCCTCGTTCTGACGTCACGCATTTCTTCTGGCGCGGTGGCGAAATAATTATCGTGACTGATCAAGGCTAACCCACACCTTAATTTACCTAAGTCTAAAAGTTCAATACACGTTCAAATAGGTAGTCATCTATAACGACAACAAGTTTTCCTCGTTCTGACGTCACGCATTTCGTATGGCGCGGTGGTGAAATAATTATCGTGACTGATCAAGGCTAACCCACACCTTAATTTACCGAAGTCTACATAATAATAACGCTTGTTTATTGAGCGAAAAGGCCATACAAGATTTAATACACGTTACACTTCACAAATATACTGTTACACCTCTGGAACTACTATGCTACGTAATCTAAGCTAGAATTTCATTCCTGAGACCATATCCTTTAGTCACATATTTACAAACCTCTACGATAAACTTGGGTTTCGTAGATTTCAGGATACGGGGAAACAATGCCAACGTCCCCCAGCAAATGTTGCTCTCAAATGCCTAACGACTGGTTACTTGAATGAGGACGTCGAAGGGACATCCTCGACACGTCGGCTCTTAATAAATATGATAGAACATGATTGAAAAGATAGATATAGTTAAACAGACATTTATACGTTAAAATCTAGCAGTACACTGTCAGAAGTTTCATAACAGATTGCGCATAACACTTTCAAGAATAACACCTTTTCACTTAAAAAAAAAGTGTTATGACCAATTAAGTTTATACTATTTCGTGCCCAGATTTCCAACAACACCTTCAATAGGTAAAAATACTACACTGTCAGAAGTTACATAACGACAACAGCAGGATGCACGGTTTCAACAGATAACACTTTGGGATGTTATATGTTATGTTTCTTTCGTTCCCGTTAGTATTTTTATCAATTGAAGGTGTTGTTGGAGATCTAGGCACGAAAAAGTGTACACTCTTTTGGTCATAACACTTTATTTCTAAGTGAAAAGGTGTTATTCTTGAAAATGTTATGCGCAATCTTATGAAACTTCTGACAGTGTAGTACTAAAAAACTGCCCTAAAGATCTCACGTTGCCCAATTCTGGGAAAAAATTTCTGGACAGCCTGTGCCCGGCAGCTAGCAGTGATATAGCCGAGCTCTGCCGTGTTACTGCATACTACTATATGCTACTATTAGCAAGACTGGATGCTACTATGGCAAGAGAAGATGCTACTACTACATAAGAATGGACCAGTCTGAGGCACATTACATGATAGTATTCTTTGCTATTACATAGTATTACATACTACTTTTTCGTACTACTACCATACTACTAGCCAGGCTACAAATTTTTCATCGGGCGGTTAGCATTGTGTGTGTGGTAGAAAGACCATTTTTTGTGGCCCGCTTTAAGTGATTCACAACGATGTTGACGTGCATCATACAAACTTTTATTTCTAAGTAAAAATCGAGCAGGTGTAGTTGCCGCTTTCACCATCCGTTTTCGTCGTAGCTTTAGTGCATCCCTTCCACTGTCGCTTATGGTTGCTGTTTTCTCGTAGACGTCTGCTTCTGAGCGAAGAGAGGAACCACCAACAGTAGCCGCGCCAGCTAGTTCAAGCGCCAGCACTGCAGACTCCGACGAAAACAGTACTGTCGCCACTAGAGCTGCCCAGCGCGCTGCCATCCGTGCGCAGAACGAGGAACCGCCGCGTCAGCGGCACAGCTACGCCGGGTCCACAACCACCGGAGCTCTGCCATCGTCAACCGCCGCCAGGCCAATTTCTCGCGCCAGTTCAAGCAGTTCGGTCAATCTGGAACCAGAGCCAAAATCCGGACGCAGCTCGCGTATTGGACGCGTTTCGATTGACCGATTCAAGACTAGGTCGGGTAGCTCTGATAGTGCCACCTCAGAGTCGTCGAGCAGATCGTCACCCGTTCGCAATACAGGTAATGCTTTATTTCGAGAAAGGCTAACTTAGCGAATTTTAGCTGTTACTATATACTTTATTTTTTAAAGGGGAAGTGCAAGAACCGGAAGCTGAAAGGGAATCGGCAGAGACGAGTAAGGCGTTGTCTTAGTGTTTCGTGTCTGGCTGAAATCTAACTACACATGTTTTTATTTCGCTTTTTCTTATTTATTTTCAATCGGCAGGTGATGCCTTTGCTATTAACCTTGACTGTCAAAATATTCTGAAATAACTTGAATGAACGGTTAGAGAGAGAGCGGAAGATACAACAGTCTCAAAAAAGTATTGGAGGATTCTAGGATCTGAGAAAACTGCGAGGGGCAAAGGGCATTTGTCGCAGTCTCCCTTTATTTTCTATGGGCCCGATCCGTTCTGGCTTTGGACTACGTTTCGTTAATAAAAAGAAGTTCTTCTTAAAATTTCTTTTGCGGACGAACGAGGGTTTTAAAGGACACCTGAACAACGAAACCATACTTGAACACACCATGGAGAACGCATTTACAGACATGGCCACGGAGAGCATTCTACTCCTGAGCGTGACGTTTTCAAAATAGGGATGTTCGTTTCTGGAGGTTTGCACATGCAGACTCCAAGATAAAAACCGAAATTCATTCAAATCTTGTACAGCGCTGGCCGGATAGTATTGGAATTTCTTCGAGATACACGTTTGGGCTTAACTGGTTAAAAAATATTCCAGAAGAAGGGTTGACTGGAGAAATTTGTTCATTTATAAAATTGTTTGGTACTGAAATAAGGACGATGCAAAATGGAGCTAAAATCGTAGCTTGGAAACACTATTTCGTATTTGGATTGGGTTTTCTGCAGGCAATGTTAACGGAAGTCATACAGATAGGGATGATACTTGGTACTCTTCGTCCAGGTGTCCTTTAAGGGTCGAGGGTTTTCGAGGGTTTTTTCGAGAGTCTTTGGGAAATATTTAAAGGATACAATTGACGTGACAGAAAATGGAGAAAAATATAAATAAGTTGGAATGCCCAGAAATTCTATCAATCAGGATCCTTATGCCTCTCTGAAAGCCGCCCTGTCAACTTTTCCACATGGGAATGCACCAAGTTTTATCTCGGGATCGACTAAAAGCAGGAAAGGAAAGGCAAAGAGAAAAGCAGGCAAAGATACCAAAACAAGGAAGTGCAAACTAAAACGGGGAAAGAATTACCAGAAATCGAGGATTCGAAAAACTGGCAAGCCTTTCCTCTGTTTAGTATCTTGTGACGGGTCGGCAACTTAAATTTATAAAAGTTCATACCTCAAGAGATACCAAACAGAGGAAAAGCACGGTGGCAGCTTGCCATTTTTTCGAATGCTAAATGAGGAAAAGGTGAACTTTTAAAAATTTAAGTTGCCGACCCCTCACAAGATACTAATCAGAGGAAAGGCTTGCCAGTTTTCCGAATCCTCAATTTCTGGTAATTCTTTCCCCGTTTTAAGTTGCCCTTCCTGGTCTTAGTACATTTGCCAGCTTTTCTCTTTGCCCTTCCTTCCCTGCTTTTAGCTGATCCCTTTTGTGTCTTGGCAGAAATGGTCATTGAATTTGGAGGCGTTGTACTTTGCATTTAGCGCATTATCTTGCTACAAACTCTCGCTGTAACATATCAGAGTCGTCCTTAACCGCTTTTTTGCACTATCCATTATTCGCCCGTTAGAAAGGACCTTAACTCTGCACTTACTACGCCCTTCTTCCATCACACTAGAAATTATGTTCGCTCTTTCGCTCAAGGAACAACGCGAAAGTGATTGAAGATTGTACACTCCTCACTTCAGTTTGGCTTAATGGGTTGTCATCAGTTGTTATGGGTTCAAACGTGTTTATATGGCTCTTCGTGATACGCGTCACTGCGCTATCTTAAATAAAACTACTGAGTTGCCACTTTATACCGGCCATGCTTTTTATGCCGGACGAGCGCAGTACATAAGGCGAGTGTTCCACCCTTCTAACAATAGTAACTATTAGTTACTCCATGGGAATGCACCATGTTTTATGTCTTAAAGGACCCCTCTTGCTTGATCTGCTTTTTATAATGTATCCAGGTCATACAGAATTATAAGCTTCTAAAATCCCCACTTTTCTCCAATGTCTCGTTTTGTCCCTATGAATTTTTAGCGCTTTTTTGGCCTTGCCGAGTTTTGCCCGTCACACAACGAAACTTTTGCTGGAATCTTCAACGTCCGCTGACAACTCTTTCACACATAAGGATCTCAGAATCATCTGTTTATTACTTCTTTATTTCCTTAGTTCTCCCACTGTTTAAACACGGCGTGTTCAGATTTCAAATGTTTTGCGCCCAGTCGCCGCGTCGGAGAGCAGGAAGGCTGGAGATAATCGACAAGCGCTAACAAGGAAATCGCTAATTTCAGGTGGAAAGTAATGGTAAATTCGAAAACTTTTTTTCTGATCCATGTCATTGGGAAAAGATCATTTCTAGTAAGAGTTGTGCTTTAAGATATAAAACTTGGTGCCAATTGGTAGAAACGGTCATTGAATTTGGAGACGTTGTACTTTGCATTTGGCGTATACCAGTAGTAACTATTAGTTACTATTTAGTTCCAGCCTCGTAAAAAGCTACTACATTGACCGTTCCAACCTTTCCGAACTAGTAACTATTTGTTTACGACGCTCGAGAGCGTAAAGCGTGGTAGCTACGGATCTCTGTGACGTGATTGGCCCGATCAGCCCATGGTAGGATATTTCTTTCCAAAATAGAGAAACGTGTTCCAGCCTTAACGCCAAGAAGTCAAAATCCGTGACGTCATGCGCAGCACCAGCGGAGAGTAGGGGGTTAATTTGGAATAATATTCTAGAACCTTAAAGCACCCATGACATATTTTATTTTTGGCTGATTTATACATGCTCTCCACGTGAAAGTATCTACACTCTCAGAAGTTTCATAACAGATAACACGAGGATGCGCGGTTTCAACAGATAACGCGTAACAGATAACACTTGGGATGTTATCTGTTATGTTTCAAAATGTTAGCATCATAAGCGTTACCATCAGGAAGAACCGCAAATCCGCCAAAAATATCTGCTGAGTTTTCGGACATCATGACGATAAGGAATAAAGTCCATAGATGTTTTTTTGGCTCTTCCTAACAAAGCTTGTTATGCATAGCATTTCATGCATAACGTTTTCAAACACAACAGATAACATCTCAAGTGTTATCTGTTACGCATTATCTGTTGAAACCGCGCATCCTCGTGCTATCTGTTATGAAACTTCTGACAGTGCAGTTTATACAAATAACGCTTTGCCCATTGAACTGCATACAGTCGCTCTGAAAACTGTGATGTTCTACTGTGGCAATTTTTTCAAACATTTGATCCAGGCAGACATTCGTGGCACCACCTAGGTTTGCGACAAAGAGATGATCTGATGATCAGCTGCTCAGTCGGGTACATCAGAATTGCGCTTCTAGATGACGCTATAGTCTTACCGAGTCCTAGATTGAACCAGTGACTCCGGTAAGAGAGGTCGAAGCATAGCAAATATTATAATGCTAACGATTTAACTTTTTTTTAAATCCATTGGAAAGACTCATGGTCGGTTTACACACTGCGTAAAATCCGAGCG
The DNA here is from genome assembly GCA_030848855.1 of Branchinecta sandiegonensis. Lineage (NCBI taxonomy): Eukaryota > Metazoa > Arthropoda > Branchiopoda > Anostraca > Branchinectidae > Branchinecta > Branchinecta sandiegonensis. The sequence continues at coordinate 7,533,083 of JAUPMV010000011.1, forward strand.
TATTTTGAAATCCGAGCGTATTTTGAAATCCGAACATATTTTGAAATCCGAGCGTATTTTGAAATCCGAGCGTATTTTACGCACGTATTTGAGTTTGAAAGGATTTCTAGCAATACGGACGTATTTAATTACAAAACGGACCGATTTCTCAAATACGTCCGTACTGCTAGAGATCTTTTCAAGCCCAAATACGTGCGAAAAATACGCTCGGATTTCAAATACGCTCGGATTTTACGCAGTGTGGAAATGCACCATCAGTTCTCTCAAAGTTTTCCTTTTTTGTATTTTGGCTTTTATCTGAATTTTTTCTACCAGGCGCTGCGTTTTCAACTGATGAGCTAAAGAACCGTTTCAGCGGTGGTGCCGCCGGGAGCAGGAGTGGCGTAAGTAATACTCCCGCGGTATCGCGAAACGGTAACACCTCCGATAACGATAGCGGGTCCACCCGCTCGCGTTACGGAAACCGGTCGCCTCAGACGACGACCACAACAACATCTAGTGTCCCTTCGCCTCGACCTGGCTCAACGACGTCGACTGGAGTATCCTCATCTACGCAGAGGGCACCGTTTCAGTCGCGTTTTTTAGGTAAGATGAGATTCTCTAGCTACATTCTATATCATCGGAATTCTTACCAGTGGTATAATAATGAATGAATTTATTGCACGAAAAAACCCATGGGGTCATGGCAACAAAACAAAAATAAAACACAACCAACTACAAAAATCCCTCTCTATACGAGATACCAACGCGGAGGAATCTAGCCACCTTACGGATATCCCCCATATTTTTACTTCCAATCATTCTAATAGCCACTCCTCCCTAGTAATTCCCACCCCAAATACTTCGACCCTTAAATCACTCAATCCTTGACATTCACACATAAAGTCACATCCTCATCCATCTTTCCACACATCGGGCAAAAGTAAGGACCATTCTTCAACCTATTTTTTCCTATATGCCTTCTTTACTCCCCAATAGCTAATCCCCCCCTTGAACTCACCATCCACTTTAAATCTACTCCCGACAACCCGGCTTTAAAATAAATTTCCTCCCCCCAAACATCTTTCGCCTTTGCATAGAACCGTAGAGATTGCGACTCAGCCTTCCAACACTACCAATCCTGGATTTCCTGATCACGAAGGATTCGCTCCACCTTTCGCGACTCTTCACCATACTGTAAAGAAGTTCCAACGCCACCAAAAAACGTCTTATGGAGTTGACACCATCACTGGAAAAAGTTCCTCCGAGTAAGGATTAAAGTTAACTGCAGTTTTTGCTACTGGGATTAATCTTATCTCTACTGAGCTACGATTAATCCCAATCAGAGATAAGATTACCTTTTTAGAGACAAGATTAACCCCAGTAGCAAATACTGCAAGATTTTTTTTTACAGTGATATACTAGTGAGGGAAACCCCGAGTAAGAAGATATAAAATATAATCGCGCGTTGTATGTTTATTCTATCATATGCTATGGTTAGGCTGCTATTACGTTGCAAAAGGTAATGTTTAAGGAAAGTTAAAAGGATGGTGAAAAATATGTCCCCTCCCCCCCCCCCCCCCTGGAGGGTATCCTGTTGTCATTTCTGTTTGGACAATTTACGGCGTTTGCCCCCACGCTGTCCATTGGATTCCCGTCTTGAAGTTTATTCATAACCCACTTCTTTATTACAGTGAAGTAAATTTTATTTATACAATATAGAGAAAGTACATGCCACGAGTGAAAACACTATACAGAATCAGAATAATTTATGTATAATTTATTATACAGAACCTTTAAATACCGAACCATATCAAAGTCTCCAGAACACTTGTCTGGTTTTGCAATTTCCTTCGAGCCGGCCAAGTAGTATGAATTTCAATTTTATTGGAATCGTAGTGTCGTCAGTGTTGGCGAAGTTGGAAGGATACATGGGGCTGTAGACTTGAAAGCCGCTTGAAATTGTGTTACAGTTTACTGATTTTCGCTGGAATTAAGCCCGATCCTGTCTAATTTTCTGGGACGACCTGGAAGACCAGAAATCTATACGATTTGATCATGTGTTGTTCATAGCTGGGCGAGAACTTCATGTGTGACGGGAACTGCGTCAGCTGCCTTGCATTGTTTGGTGAGGACGCTGCATCGTTTACGCACAGATGCTGTCTACGATCGTATTCGTGTTAAATTGCACCAGTTTCGTACAGAACACACACATGCAATGTTTTTTCAGAAACCGATTCATAATAACAAGACTTTAGCGTGCAGGGTCTTTTACTTCCGGAAATTTCTCAGTAGATCCAGGCAGCATTTCTTTCAAGTCATTGAGGTCATTCTTTTATGGATTCCAACATCAAATCTCTAGAAATTAATATAAAGCCTACGCCAACCTACATCAGCACTGTAGTCTGTCCTAGACATTTGTTAAGGTCCTGCAATCGATTTTTTTTTTGAAAATTTCTACTAGGAGTCAGGCAGCATTTATTTCAAGTCATCCAAATCATTGTCTTATATATAGATTTCCAAAAATATTATTCCTTCCAACTAGGTACACAATCTACATTAGCCCACTAGAACCTAGTGCCGACTGCCTAGCAGGAATGTTATATAATAAAAGTGCTTCTGGCTAACTGCTATAAACAATATTGACGTGGTTCACCGATGGCCCAGTAATAATAATAAATAATAGTTTATTCATAACCCACACACTCCCCTTGGACGCATAAAGCTTACAGGTTTCTATTCTTCTCTCTCTCTTCCTAGCTAGGATTAAGAGATTAAATAGTTGAATAAATATTATTCTTGGTAGCGGGTTCCATGTGTGCAAAGTACTTTTTTAATTTTGGTAAATTTTTGTGTCGACTTTCAAAATTCCATTCTACCGCTATATTTAGCGGTTAAAGAGTTAAAATAGTTTAATGCGTGTGCAAAATTTTATTTTCTTGTATATTTAGTATTCTTTGGCCAGATTGTTTTTCTGTAGTATTAAATGTTGGGCCAGTTTCTTTGTATTTACTTCATTTTATACTCTCCGATCTTGGAGGTCAATAAAATATTTGAATTTAAGTTTGATAGTGGAGTAGAAAAGAAAGAAACAGAAGAAGCAACAGAAAAGAAACAACAAAATAAACAAGAAAAGATCAAACAAACGGATAAGCGTGATATAGAGAAAGGCGTTGATATGCCTGTGCCGATAACTTATGATGAAGCTCCTGAAGTTTTGAACGTTTCAGGTTTGATTAAAGCCAATGGCAGGTGTGAGTCCCATTTGAAATCCTTGTCGAGTCGCCTGGGTTCTGTGAGCCACATAATACTCAGCAGTTCTGGAAAGAATCCGAGGAAGATACGGGAAGCTTAAAAGGGTTAGCCCTCATTCAGGCACCAGATTCCGGTTTGTTGAAACAAAGTTGTTTCATTTTCCGTGTGCGCCTTGTAGGCTCACATTTGAGTTCGGCCCTAGTCGTCTTACGCAATCTTATTTGGTTTCATGTATTTATTTATGTACTAAATTAGACAACACTGGACAACTTGGTCTAGTGGCCTAGAAGGATAAAAATCTTGTGAAGGCCTACCTAAACTACAACTGAAAGATTAAAGGAAATGAAACACAACCGAAAAGACACCAACAAGAGGAAAACAAAATAAAGGAAAAACGAAGTTCTTCTAGGCCAAGCCGGTTCTCCTAGTGAGTGAATGAATAAATTAATGTTTTTTTTTCGCACTGCCCTATAGTAGAAGAGTAAAAAGACAAACAACACTAACAAAAAACATACCAAAATACACACAATTGCAAAAAAGTTTTATCACCAAGAAGAACTAAACTAACGGGGTGGTGAACGGGTAAATGGCCATTGGAGGAGTTAATCTTCAGGACAGATTTTCCATTGCCAGAAGTTGGTCCTGAATCAACAAACGACGGGTCAAAGATCGACTTCGCGTGCGACCGGATCTCTATCGGGTACTGCCGATATCTCGATGGGAATTCTCCCCAACCAGATTTTCGAGTTTCATGTGAACCAGTTTCGGAAACCCTGGATCTTTGATAATCCAGCTGTGGGGCGAAAAGTGACCGCGGCACCTGTCCGCGTAGGATACTTTTGATATAGATAATTCCCCGATGAAAAATTTATCTCAAAATAGTAGTACGGAGTTGTACTAAAAAGTAGCATGCAGTATTCACTGATGCTCAGGGGCGTAATTTGCTATGGGGCAGGGGGGGCAACTGCCCCCTCCCAGACCCCAGTTTGTCCCCCCCCCCCCACAGCTTGATGTTTTCCCCCCACAGGTGAAATTTAGCGTCTTTGAAACTCTCGTCGAAACTAAAATAGGCCTAGAGAATTCAAGCATCCACAGAAACAGATCGGTTTTCTTTAGTATACTTTTGTCTTTATGGTAAGATTGGAACAAGGAAGTCCTGAAACTTTTATAGCAATATGCATGTGCTATGCAGGGTTAAACACGTCTATGTCAGACGCAGAGGCGTTACTAGCCAAAATGTTATTTTTTTTTTTGGGGGGGGGGGGGGGCAAGGAATTTACTTTACCGACTGTTTTTGCAGAAAAGAACGACTATTTCAAGAAAAAAACGACTATTTTGAAGAAAAATCTACTGATTTTCAGAAAAAATCGACTGTTTTAATGAAAAGATCAACTGTTTTGGCGAAAAATCGGGGCGCTTCGCGCCGACTCGGTTATCTTTTACCGACAACATTGGGGGGGGGGGCTTCCCCCCCCTCCCCCCCAGTCGTGACACCCCAAGTCAGACTACCGACTAAGTGATCTTTTGGTTATTGGTACCCAACCTGAAACAGCGTAGAAGCTTGACGTCAATCGCGCAGTGGACAGTTTCGCGAATTTGAAGAAGCGTCGTTTCGCCTTGGTCGATAGTGCAATATCTCTTTGTTTTTATGGCACTTGTAGCCTCTGGCTCAAGTGCCATATACCGATCACAATTCCGTCTGTCGGTCTGTCGGTCTGTCGGTCGGTCCGAGTTTTTTGTCCCACATATCCGAATTAGGGTACTTCCAGATGTGCTAGGACAATGAAACTTGGCAGGCATATCAGGGACCCGACCAAACGAACCTGGAAATAATCAGTTTCCCGATCCGACCATATGCGGGGGAGTGGGGGCGCTCGAAACTTGAAAGCATTTTCTCACACTTTTCCGAGTTAGGGTACTTCTAGATGAGCTAGGACAATGAAACTTGGCAGGAATATCAGGGACCTGACCAAAGTAACCTGGAAATAATAAGTTTCCCGATCCGACCATATGCGGGGGAGTTGGGGCGCTGGAAACTTGAAAATTTAGGGCATTTTGTTACACTTTTTCGAGTGAGGGTACTTCCAGATGAGCTAGGACAATGAAACTTGGCAGGAATATTAGGGACCCGACCAAACTAACCTGGAAATAATCAGTTTCCCGATCCGACCATATGCGGGGAAGTGGGGGCAATGGAAACTTGAAAATTTAGGGCATTTTGTCACACTTTTTCGAGTTAGGGTACTCCAGTTGTGCTAGGACCATCAAACTTGGCAGGCATATCAGAGACCCGACCAAACAAACTTATAAATAATCAGTTTTCTGATCCGACCATTTGGGGGGGGGGGGGGGGGTGGAGGGCAGGAGAATCCGGGAAATTGAGAAGTGTGTAACTTTCGAACGGATGATCGGATTGTAATGAAACTTCATAACTAAATAGAATATATATCTGTAATGTCCCGTTTAAAGTCTTGACCGGATTCGGTAGCCAGGGGGGAGTTGGGGGGGGGGGACCGGAAATTTCAAGAAACGGTTAGAATGGAGGGATCGGAGTGAAACTTGCTGGGAAGAACAAGTATCTGCTCTAGATAAGTCTTTTAGACCATTGTACTGGATCCGGACACTTATGGGGGGGGGGGTCCCGGAATTCCGGTGATGGTGGTTTTGGGGATTTTCACGATGAAACTTGGCAGGCATATCAGGGACCCAATCAAACTGACTTCAAAATAAAAATTTTGTCGATCAGATAATGGTGGGGGAGTGGAGGGAGGGGAATCCGCAGGGGAATCCGGGAAATTGAGAAGTGTGTAACTTTCGAACGGATGATCGGATTGTAATGAAACTTCATAACTGAATAGAATATATATTTATAATGTCCCGTTTAAAGTCTTGACCGGATTCGGTAGCCAGGGGGGAGTTGGGGGGGGGGGGAGACCGGAAATTTTAAGAAACGGTTAGAATGGAGGGATCGGAGTGAAACTTGCTGGGAAGAACAAGCATCTGCTCTAGATAAGTCCTTTAGACCATTGTACTGGATCCGGACACTTAAGGGGGGGGGGTCCCGGAATTCCGGTGATGGTGGTTTTGGGGATTTTCACGATGAAACTTGGCAGGCATATCAGGGACCCAATCAAACTGACTTCAAAATAAAAATTTTGTCGATCAGATAATGGTGGGGGGAGTGGAGGGAGGGGAATCCGAAATTTTCAGTCATGCGTAATTTTGGAATGGGTGATCGGATTCGAGTGAAATTTAAGAATTGAACAGAGGACATATTGGGGGGGGGGATACGTGATCCGTTTAGAATGGAGGGACCGGGATGGAACTTTGTGGGAAGAACAAACAGATGCTCTAGGTAAGTCATTTGCTGAATCGGATTGGCTACGTGCACCGCGGGGGGAGCTGGGGGGGGGGGACCGGAAATATCGGGAAACGGTTAGAATGATGGTATCGGAGTGAAACTTGCTGGGAAGAACAAACATCTGGTCCATGTAAATCTTTTACATAATTTGACTGGATCCGGAAACTTGAGGGGGGGAGGAGGGGGTTTCCCGGAATTCCGTTTTTTGGGGGATTTTCACGAAGAAACTTGGAAGGCATATCAGGGACCCGGTCAAACTGACTTGGAATAAAAAAAAATCCTCGATATGATAATCTTGGGGGGGGGGGAGTTGAGGGAGGGGATTCCGGAATATTGAGTCATGCGTAACTTTGGAACGGGTGATCGGATTCGAGTGAAATTTAATAATTAAACAGAGGACATTTTTCTCTTGTGACCTTTTTCATTTCCGGACCGAATCCGGCAATAATTGGGGGGAGGGCGGAAAATACTTGCCCCGCTTAGACTGGTGTGATCTGGATCGAACTTCGTGGGAATGACAAACAGATGCTCTGGATTAATCATTTACAGAACCGGATTGGCTCCGGTTATTGTGGGTGGAGTTGGAGGAGGGGGGGGGGGGGTCTGGGATTCCGGTGATCGCGCGTTAAGGTACTTCCAGATGTGCTAGGACGATGAAACTTCGCAGGAATATTGGAGACTCAACAAAATTTGCTTAGAAATTGCTACGTCCCAAATCCGATTATTCCTTAAAGTACCAATCTTGACCGCAAAGTAAAAAAAATACTATGCATTTTCGTGATGCCCATCAGCCCAGTAGCAGTTTTGCCTCAAGGGTTTTGCTTACAAATGAAGTTCCAGCTCCCTTAGAGCGCGCATCTCAACCGCAAAGTCGAAACTTGCTTTTGATCAATCAAATCATCTTGACCCATGCAAGTGCCATATGAGCTTACAGCTCTTGTTTTTTTGTTTTTCTGACATTTTTCTTCTTGAAATAAAACTGCTCATTTTCACTTGAATTGGGAAAATCGGCTCCAACTTTGCCCCCCCCCCCCCCAGGATTTTGACGAAATTACGCCCCTGCTGATGCTACTACATGCCTCTACTTCAAGGCTACCGTGTTACTGCATACTACTATTAGCAAGACTGGATGCTACTATGGCAAGACAGGATACTACTACATAAGACTGGGCCAGTCTGAGGCACATTATATGATAGTATTCTTTGCTATTACATAGTATTACATGCAACTTTCTCGTGCAGCGACCATACAGCTTCGCAGGCTACAAATTTTTCATCGGGTAGGTTCTTGTTTGGATATATTTCTGTTTCAGTTCTTCTTTTTCTTTTATTTCTTTCCTCTCTCTATTTCTAGGCCAGGCCGGTACTCCTACGGCAGAGATCTCGAAGGAATCCGAGAGTAGTAGTTCGGGGGAAAGTTCCGACTCAGGATCAGAATCAGAAGATGAGGCACCAGCCACGAAAGCCTCAACTACACCAGCAACAGTAACTGTTGCTAAGAAAGAACCTGGGAAGGAGCCGACTCGGACAGACTTTGGATCTCTACTTGCAAGGTAAGAATCAAGTAAAAAAAGATTAATAAGGTAACTACGCCCCTATTTGCTGATGACACGACTCTAATGTGTGTTGCCCCAACCGAACAACTGCTTATTTCGACAGTTAATTCGGCAATGAATAAAATATGCACATGGTTAAAGGTAAACCGTCTTGATTTAAATATTGATAAGTCCAAGTTTGTAATATTTTCACGATCTCCGAATTATTACCCATGGATTACAGAAATAACTTCTGAGCGGAGAACAATCAAGCGTACTAGGTTCGTTAAGTACCTTGGAATAAATGTTGACGAAACTTTATCATTTAAAGACCATGTGAAATCTCTTTTTAAAATATTATCACGTAATTTAGTAATTATCCGTAAATTAAAATACATTTTCCCTTCCCATATTTTGCGGTTACTGATTTCTCACTGATACACCCGTAAATTTTGTACTGTTCATCGATATGGCTTGGTAATTTTCCTTCTATTCTTCGTCAAATCCGTGTGATCCAGAATAACACCATTAGAGCTTTTTTCTGGAGTACGGAATTATGAGTCGATGAGATCAGTATACAGGGAAATAAATATAATGCCTGCAGCTGGATTGCGTGATTTTCACACTCTGATTTTCATTTACAAATATTATAATGGGTACCTTCCAGACTGTTTTGAAGGTAGATTTTGTGAGAGGTCAGACGTTCACCAACACGATACTCGGGCAAGAGGTGATATTCAGGTTCCTCGTTTGATTTCCAGTAGGTCCTCGTTCTCGATTATTTATAGAGCGTCTAAGCTTTGGAAAGTTCAAGAAAAAAAAGAAAATTTTTTGAAGTTCAAAAGAATTAGGTAATTTTGAAAATTTAAATCAGAGCTACGTTTGGAGTTGCTTGGTAGGTACACTTTCGAAATGGATTAACGAAAGTTATTTGTATTTTTTGTTGTTGTTGTTGTTATTGTTGTTGTTTTGGGATTAGAAAACATAATGTTTTATTGCAGTGTAACCAATTGTGTTGAGTGCTTTGGTACATGGTTTCATCCTCTTATCCCTTACTTCAGTAAAAGAAAAATCCAAATTCTTTTTTTGTGTTGTTTAATAGCACATCCTCGCAAGCAGTGCGTTTGCTGTGCTATTTACGTATCTTCGATTGTCTTGTGAATAAAACTATTCTACTACTACTACTATTAGTTGCGTTTTTGCAGATACCATGGTATGTGATACCACGGTCTAAAGTCGTTTTGCAGTTATCGTGGTATCTGGCCAGTTATCGTGGTATCGGATATTCAGATACTACGGTCTGACCGTGGTAACTGGTCGTGGTATCTGAAAAGTCATCTCACTTTCATCAAATTTTGTCAGATTGGTGAGAAAAAAGTTTACCACTTAAGGCGTATTCTCGCCGTTCCCCGAGGACTCCACTTGAGGAGTCCCCACGTTTTTGTTTGTCCCGGGGACTCACTCCTCGTATTCTCGCGAGTCCCCACGGACGGGGAATGCTCAGATTATCATCACCATCATCAAAAAGGACTCCCTTTCAAATTCGGTGGGGAATCAATTTTTGCTGTTGTAGGTGCTATGTAAAATTAATTAAAAAGAATCAGAATAAAGAAAACCAAAAATAAAGTGGATCTAGACTAATTTTTTCAGCTGCATATTCATTTTTCGAACAAAATCCATTTTAGAAGCATTCCCCGTATTCTCGCTGTTTCTGTACGCGGAGTCCGCGTGGAGTGACTCCCTCTATTCTCGCCATTCCCTTCGATTCCCCGAGGAGTCCTCGGGGAACGGCGAGAATACGCCTTTAGTGATGTGACTGAATATCTGTTTTTCTTTTGGGATGGCTTCGAGAAGCGCAATTTCGGCAATAGTCGTTTTTGCAGAGCAACCGTATATCAGATACCACGGTAACTGCAAAAACGACTAATTGCAGATCCAGTTAGGTAACAGATACTATGGTATCTGCAAAAGCGAAACTCATAGAACAAACAATTACTGATGAATCCACAGACACTGGACTGGAAGAGTAGGGTCTACAGATGAGGATAGTGGCGTAGCACGTACACTGTCAGAAGTTTCATAACAGATAACACGAGGATGCACGGTTTCAACAGATGATGCGTTACAGATGTGTAATCGGATGTCATCTGTTGGGTTTGAAAACGCTATGGACGAAATGTTATGCGTTGGAAAAGTCAGCAGATACTTTTTGGCGGTTTTTCGATTCTTCCTGATGGTAACGCTTATTATGTGCAACATTTTGAAACAACAGATAACATCCGAAGTGTTATCTGTTACGCATTATCTGTTGAAACCGCACATCCTCGTGTTTCCGCACCGACTCCAGAAATTCTACAACATCCCAGAGGACCGAGAAACAACACCAAACATGACCTAGAATTTTCGGCCAACATGAGGTCGACTTCTTGTTTGATTTCGACCTATTTCATATGTTTCGAATCTCGTGTTCATCTTCGAACTCGATTCGAGTACGTCTACATCTTGCTGGCAATTTAGATACATTATACCTAATTAAACAGTTCTGTACTGGCTCAAGGTTTTTTTTCTACATTCCCCCCCCCCCCCACACAGGCTAATTCTTGAATTGGTCTCCCTGCCAAAGGGGGATACCAAGAAGAAAGAGTTTTCTGGCTGCATGGTCGAAAGGGATAGAGGATAATTCAACCGTAAAGATAGAATGAAGTACGGAGGATATTTGGGGCATAGTAAATAGGTAGAAAAACTGGATTTTTGTGGACGTCGTAGAAGTAGATATATCTAGGGAACATCGGGTAGTATCAGGGCACACCTTTAAAGTTTAACTGAAAAGCTAAATAATTTTTGTATCTTTAACTGAACACACTGAATTATTTGTGTTGTGTTAAGGAATTATTTTATTTTTAACTATTTACTCTATCATTACGTTCAGAATATCTACGACCGGCTTCACAGCGCAAAATTCTACTATGACCCAGAAAATTTGATTCTTAATACAAACGCGACTTTTCAGTGGCCAGTGATCAGCTCGCGGAAGGTAGCTTACTTCATGACCACTTATGAGATCATGATATTTTAAATATGCAAAGAACCTGCTCCACTTGTCGGAATTATGCCATAACCATACATTGACGGAGAAGTTCAAAATTCAAGATGTAAGTGTTACCCTTTTGGATGTTTCTTCGTCGCTATCAAAAATCACTGACAACAAAGCCCAACCAGCGCACGACCTTCTACACTTCTTCCTAGCCGATGACTGAAAATTAGTGTCTTTTTCTGTGTATTTATGTCTTTTATTTATATCTTTTATTTACTCCGCTTTTTCGAAATGGCGGGTTAGAAATAAATTACTTACTTACTTACTTATTTATTTTTCACAATTCGTTTTCGTCAAGCATACAACACAGGTAAAAGCTATTTTCATCGGGTCTTCAAGTCTCTTTAAGTTAAAAAGTGATGGGTAACTAGAGTGTCATATCTCAGCCCCTTTAGATGCTATTGCGCTCTGCTCAACGGTTTCCTTAAGTAAAGTCTGAAGAACTTGAAACATGAGTGACAAAATTGCCGTGAAAACCAGACGAAGTAGTTTATGACGCTTTATCATTGAACTACACTGTAAAAAGTTTCTCCGAATAACGATGCAGTATTTGCTACTGGGATTAATCTTATCTCTATTGGGATAAAATTAATCCGAGTTAGGGGTAATCTTATCTCAATAAAGACAAGAGTAATCCCGGTAGCAAATACTGCAAGATTTTTTTTTACATTGCAACTTGCGCTGAAGAACTGCCGGACTCACCAGTATCCCGATGAAAAATTTATCTCAAAATAGTAGTACGAAGTTGTACGAAATAGTAGCATGCAGTACTAACTGATGCTGCTACATGCTTCTACTTCAAGGCTACCGTGTTACTGCATACTACTGCATGCTACTATTAGCAAGACTGGATGCTACTATGGCAAGACAGGATGATACTGGATACTACTACTTAAGATTGAACCAGTCTGAGGCACATTAAATGATAGTATTCTTTGCTATTACATAGTATTACATGCAACTTTTTCGTACAACTACACAGGCTACAAATTTTTCATCGGGATAGAATGAAGGGAAATGTGTACCCGTATTTGGACTGGGTATGTCGTCCAAAGTACGAAGTAAAATCGAGCAAAAACACTACCCAACAAGGAACTAGATGAATCCCTATGAATGAATGAATGAATGTTTTCCCAAAAAGCCGCTTAGCCCATGGCGGGACAAAATATAAAAATAAAGAAGCACTCCAACTGTACCAGTCCAAATATTAAACACTCAACTGATAATTCTAATAACTAAATAACTATCAAACAAACTAATACCTATCCCTACCTCAACGTCAACCTACAATAAAACGTTCACGGTGCTCCATGGCAACCTTCAGGAATCTACCCAATCGATGCAACTCTTGGAACACTTTGCTACTCATCAGATCTTTCAGAGACCCCCTCGAAGAACGTATTTCCCCAACAAACTACTGGGTCCTGAGCTATCTAAGCTTGTAATATATAATATTAGTAATATAGAATATAAGAAGTAAATAGTTTTGAAGTTGAAGTTTGAGTTCTGACTGCGAATCATATTTGATAGTGCAAAACGGATACGTCAGCTGAATTTTATTAGAGCTATATTTCGGCCCTTCTTGGCAAGGGTCCTCTTCAGGCTCAAAGCCGCTCAAGTTGTAAAACGAACTTGTGGGAAAAAAAAGAATAAGCCAAGAAGGGCCGAAATATAGCTCTAATAAAATTCCGCTGACATATTCGTTTTGTACTATCAAATATGGTGGTAAAAATACTAACATCAGCGCGAGGAGGAGTCACAGACCAAAAACGTCCGAAATACGAGAAAAAGTAAGAAAGGATGCTACACGGAAAAATGTCGGAACCGATTCCTGTGCCAACGAATGCAGAAAAAAAACAATTACCAAATTCATTTTTTTTCTGATTCTGAATGGTTTCTCTGATATTAAATTTGCCACATCTGGTCACGGAAAACGAACTACATGGTTGCATCGCGTGCAGAAAACTCGAAATCGACCCAAAAGCCAGAGCTCGCAATTTCCCATGTAATTTGCAAAAGGAAGTTTGAGAGCGAGGGCAATGTTAAAAAAACGAGGAGCAATTGAATCTACCGCTCCTTTGAGAGATGGTTACTTTCGAATTTAGAAGGCAGATTGCCGACTAATTTTTTAACTTTTTCTGGACTGGTAAATATAATAATTATAATAACGCTTGTTTATTGAGCCAAAAGGCCAGACAAGATTTAATACACTTCACAAATAAACTATATTACACGTCTAGAAATACTATGCTACGTAAGCTAAGCTATACTTTCATTCCTGAGACTAAATCCTTTAGTCACATATTTACAAACGATACATTTGGGGTTCGTAGATTTCCGGATACGGGGAAAAGGATTGCTTGAATGAATGAATTTTTTAAGTGATTTGGCCTTACGGCATTTCACAACTAACAAAGGAACTAAACTGCACATTTATTCAAACAATGTTTACAACGGGTACGTCAGCTATGATTCTTCATCAGCGATGTTTCGGCCCTTTTTGGCAAGGGTCCTCGTCAGGCTGTCAATCCTCTGGTTCAACTTCGGGGAAGGAAACAAACCTTTAATCTTACAGTTGATGACAAAAGAAAAAAATAAATAAAGAATACACACTGTGAATTCCATTATCAAACACAAACAAGAGCTGAAAGCTCATATGGCACTTGTCGGAACAGTTAGCATGTGTTTCAGATTGTCCTCCTGCAGCTACCCCCCCCCCCCCAGTGATCAGACCCACACCGGACTTGAAACTGAACATTTGAGACACTAGTTCTTGACACTTGTCAAGTTTCATGCACGTCCGCTCACGCGTTCCTAAGTTATGAATGCCACCTCATTCCGGATCCACCATCCCTCTACTCCTCCCACGATGGTCGGATCGGGGAAGGGACCATTTTCAAGTCAATATGTTGGAGTCCCTAGCTGGCCTGCCAAGTTTCATGATCCTAGAACATCTGGAAGCACCCTATAGCTCGAGATCACCGGAATTCCGGGAAACCCCCTCCACTTCCCTCCCTGTGACACGATCCGGTCCTGTTTTGTCAGGAATGCATCTAGGGTTTACGCTTGCTCTTCCAACCTAGTCCAACTCCGATGCGTCGACTTAAGCGATTCACGAGATTTCCGGTGCCCCCTCCACCTCCCCCCTCCCAGTGGTCAGATCCGGTCCAGACTTGAAGCTGAACATCCTAGACACTTGTTCTTAATACTAACCAATTTTCATGCCCGTCCGATCACCCATTCCAAAGTTGTGGACGTCACTAGATTCCGGATTCCCCACCCCTCCAATCCCCCCACGATGACCGGATCCGGGAAGGGACTATTTTCAAGTCTATATGGTAGAATTCGTAAAATGCCTGCCAAGTTTCATGGACCTAGCATATCTGGAAGTACCCTAAATCGGGATCACCGGAATTCCGGTAACCCCCCCCCCCTCCCCAACTCCCCCCACCGTGACAAGATACAGTCCTGTTTTGTTAGAAATGTATCTAGGGTTTAAGCTTGTTCTTCACACCGAGTTCCATCCCGATCCCTCGAATCTGAGCCTTTCAGAAGGTTTCCAGTGCCCCCTTCCAGCCCCCCCCCCGGGAATCGTATCCGGTCCGGATTTGAAAAGGAACATCTGAGGCACCTGTTCTTGATACTTGTCAAGTTTCATGCACGTCCGATTACCCCTTCCAAAGTTATACATGTTCCGGGTTCCCCATCCCTCCACTCCCCCTACGATGGTCGGATCGGGTAAACGACTATTCTTAAGGCAGTCTGTCCGGGTCCCTAATATGCCTACCAAATTTCATCATCCTAGTACCGAACTCGCGCGGGATCACCGCATTCCGGCACCCCCCCCCCTAACTCCCCCCACAGTGCCCGAATCCGGTCCGATTATAAGAATGATGTATCTAGGACTTGTGCTTGTTCTTCCCACCAAGTTTCATCCCGATCCCTCCACTTTAAGCGTTTCCCAAGATTTCCGGTTCCCCCCCTCCAGCTCCCCCCAGAGTCACCGGATCCGGTCCGGATTTTAAGTGGGTATTCTGAGGCACGAGATCTCTCCAAATATCAAATTTCATTGATATCCGTTCACCCGTTCAAAAGTTATAAATTCCTCAAGATTCCGGATTCCCCCTCCCTCCACTCCCCCAACGATGGTCGGATCGGGGAAATGACTATTTCCAACTTAATCATTTGGGGTCTCTGATATGCCTGCCAAGTTTCGTCGTCCTAGCTTATGTAGAAGTGCCCGAACTAGCAAAACCCGGACCGACCGACCGACCGACGGACGGACGGACAGAAATTACGATAGTTATATGGCACTTGGCCGAAGGGCAAGTGCCATTAAAAGCACATATTTTTAAATCAAATCATAATTCCAAATCCAAACGTTTAGTTTTCCTAATATATTCCAACACAATATTTCTAACGTTCCTAAATTTAAAAACCAAATCAATTTGAAATGGAAAAGGAACATTGATCCTATTAAGGTGAAATAATAGATCTAAGCGTTCACGAACAAAAATAGGGCACTCAAAAAGAAAATGGTAGCATGTTTCGTTTTCACCACAAAGGCTCAACTCCGTATCAATTTTGTTTATTCTGTGAAGGAAAAAATTTAAACTACAATGGCCCGTGATAATCTGCGTTAAATAGTAAGAGGGCGGGACTTTTGTAGCCGCTAATATATCTTCTCTAGAAGTGAAAAAGCGAATTGACCAAGAACTAACTTTGTTCTTAAAATTCTTCAAACCATCGACCATACAGGGTATTTTTCAATGCCTTTCTGTTTAGATGAAAAGTTGACGCGTTGATTTCTCCAACTGTCGAATGGCCTAAAATGTCGACTTATGATTCATCAGTGAAAGTACTATGATTGGACGAACGTTTTAGTAAGGGGGAGTTCAGGAGAAGTGAAATTTGGCCAGTGACTTGGCTGGCCTTTTTTCGCATAACGTAATGTCGCTAGTTCAGTCGCTCGGAAAAAAATTGGCAATACCCCTGCAATGGCCGTAATTACATCATTTTGGGGCAGAGCGAAAAGATTTTGAAATCATCATCATTGAAGTTCTTTGAGCAGACTGTAGCATTTGTAAAATATTTTTCTTTCTAAGAGCTGAAAACCAAACCGATACCCCATACAGAACTGGGCTTTCTATAACTGATTTATATAATTTTCTTAAAGCTTGTGGTTTGAGGCCCCATGTCTCCTTCGCTGCACAAAGGAGTCTCGTTGAATACTGTTTTGCAACAGTAACTCGGGAAGATACATGATCAGTCCATAAAAGTCTCCTGTCTAAAATAATTCCTAGAAAACCTAAAAAATATAATGATAAAAAGGCTTGCGTAGCTCCAGAGTGGAAATTTGTTCAAGCTGAGAAACGTCACGTAAGGCAACGGAAGAATTTTTTCTGGTTATGTCGACCAGTAGCCTAGAGGGTAGGTAGGTACAAGTTTTGTTAAATGAACTAAATTGTTCTAATGAACTAAATCTCTTTTCTATGTTTTTGAGAGGCTTGGTTCAACAAACAAATAAATAATGTAGTACATAAACTTGATGCCACAAATATCATGTCTACATACATATATGTCTTTTCTGTGTGTTTATGTGTTTTGTTTATTTTGTTTATTTTCTTCATTTACTCCGCCTTTTAAAAATGGCGGGTCATAAGTAAATTTCTTACTTACTTACTTACTAGACTAAAAGCTTCACGCTCGTAGTTATATTCTTCTTTGTCGATTTTGTAGTCAACGTTTTTGTTTTAACGGTATGGACATGCAGCAAACTGATTTTACCAGTGAGTTATCGTATATTCGCGTGACTAGTCAACTTGTGTGGCGAATGCATACCATATGTAACCAGGGACCCATAAATTTCCTGTAATGACTCGCCATTCAGGGGGCTTGTCAATAACAGATTTCTGATGCGCTCTTGACCGAGCTTCAGAGAGTTCGAGAAATAGCCACGGGGATAAGATACCCGACTATCCAGATAGACAAAAGTTTTTGCAGCTGTTGGGCTGAACTAGGAATATTTCTCTGTAATGGGAGAGTATCCTGGATCTTTTGTCCTAGCTTAGGTACCTGGTGGCATGCTGAATAGTCCCAGTAAATTTTGTCTATCTGAGCATGAACGCCGATTCGACCCAAGCGGAATTTTTGGAAACTAGGTGAGGCTCGGGCAACATAGCAACATAGAAGCATAGGAAATGACAAGCCCCCTGAATGGCAAGTCATTACAGGAAATTTATGGGTCCCTGATGTAACGCAGATTCATCGGACTTCCCAGAGCTATTTGGATTAAAAGACATGCGAAATACTCTTGATGACTATCTCTCCCTGCCGATGCAGAATCTCCGGATACCTGCGGAAGAAAGCAAGAAGCGGTGTCACAGCTGCTCCAAAAGAGCGCCGTGATTGTTTGACACAGGATTTGAGTCGTTACGAACACGTTTACTCCTTCTTCCATAGGATCACTGGCGTGTTTTGGACTTAATCATTTAGAGTATTGCAACTTCCACTGGCTATAGGCAATGACCACTGGCTATAGGCAATGACCACTGGCTATAGGCAATGAATGCAGAAACTTCAAAAGAACTCCTAACAAACAAAAGAATTGCTACTTGTTACGCCCAACTTTGACGGACACCGAATAATATGATAATAGTTTTAACCAATTTTGCTCCTTTTAGCTCAGTGGATTTTGCGTAGAGCAAAATAACACTAGGGAGTAGCGCCAAGAATTGAAAAAGTTGACACACTTGAATAGCGGTGACACTAGCAAACGGCGACTGCGACACCCGTAAAAAAAACTTACAGGAACTTACTAAAATTGTTCAGTATTTTCTCGATAGCAAACTATTCGATATTTTTGCGGAGATTCGTTAGTTATACAGAACCCAAATAGGCTATCGGTCTAAATCTATTCGGTATAATGATCGGGATTCGGTAGATTTCGGTAGTTATCACGAACTCGGTGAGAGAACATACAGAAATTCTTTGGTAATTTTTCGAAGCCAGAACTATTCGGCATATTTATGGAGACTGGGTAGTTACACAGAATCCCGAATAAGCTATCGGTCCAAAATCTTCGGTATTATGATTGGGATTTGGTAATTTATTCGGTATAATTTCCAAGATTCGGTAGTTACCATGAATCCCGACTTTTGTTCCAGTTTCGAAGACATAATACCGAATTCAAGACCAAAACAATTCGGTATAACATTTTTGGTATAATATATCTGGTGTATATAATATATCTGGATACGGTAGTTATACAGAATCCCGAACATCCTATCGGTCTAAACTTATTCGGTAAAATAACTGGGATTCGGTAATTTATTTGATGTAATTGCCAGGATTCAAAACTCGGAAGAGGTCGAGTAAAGCACTGGTCGCAGACAAAAGTGCTGATCTACGATTTCATCGATAGTCCTTACTTTTATTTTGGATCCCAAAAAGAAGATCTAACATAAATGTTTCGAAAATTCCGCCTGCGGCGCTTTTCGTAATATTCTCTATTTTGTGGAAGGGAGCGTCATTTGACTGGGGTTTTATTTCAGCTTTAGAATTGGAATTTCGAAATGATAAAAACTAGAATCTGGGTGGAAATAGTTCAATTTGGCGTATAGTTAAAGGATACTACTTATTCTTCAACTTAAAGTATTTTAAAACATCTGAATTCTTTACAACTAGGCCATGCTTTCAACAAATAACCCACGGTATTGGCTGTTTTAAGCCTTTCTCGAGACCCGTTGACTTTTAGCGGAAACAGGGAAACAATTTACATAACCGGTGTTTCTGACGAAAAAAAATCTCGCAGACAACCGTCGACAGCGTGATACACATCGAAGGTAGCGAAATATGGCAAGTGAGAAAATCAGCGTGGTTTTGTTAGAGGGATTAAAATATACCGTACGAAATTGGGATCTCTGGGTTTATGAATATATGGAGTGATTTTGGAAGTAGGTTGCGGTAGTATTATAGGTAAGAGAGGTCCTTTAAATAGTTAATCACGGGCAGTATTGACTAGCCACTAGACTACAGCAGCCGCTGCTGCCGAAACGTCGCTCCATCTGGTTTCTGGAACTTATTAGTGTCTCGGTATTTAATCAACGGTAAATGATACAATTAGCAAGAGAAGCAGATAAGTTTTAGCCTACAGGAAAAAAAAAATCGATTTCGAAAAGTTTCGCCTGCGTTGCTCGATTTAATTTTAGGTATAATAGATAGAAGCATTTATTCAACCATGTTTACAACGGGTACGTCAGCTATGATTCTTCATCAGCGATATTTCGGCCCTTTTTGGCAAGGGTCCTCGTCAGGCTGTCAATCCTCTGGTTCAGCTTCGGGGAAGGAAACAAACGTGTAATAAATAACTGAAGCTTCTACCGACTATAAATATCTTCTTAAAGTAAGTTATCTTGAAATACCACTATAATGAAAAAACTAGTCCTGTGATTTAATTTTCCAGCAAAAACAGCGTCCGTGTCAAAAATTGCGACGTCCTGCCCACACCTCTTTAGCCTTTGCATAATACCTCAGTGAATGTGGCAGATCCTTTGCAACCTGCCAACTCTGGATTTCTTGGTCTAAGCCTCCACCTCTTTTTTTTTTATTTTCCACCAACGGCAATTAGCCAGGACCTACACCACCCTTCTACCACATGGATATTGTATTTGCTATTTGTTGTGTTTTATTGTATTATTTATATGTTTTTCATACTGCGCTGAGCGAAAATAGCGGGTCAGGAATAAATTACCTACTTACTTATTCGTCGCTACGAGTTACATCAGTAAAACTATCTATCTATCTATATATCTACTGAGACTGAATCAGTCACGCACCAGCGCTGGCTCCGATAACTCCATATCCCGAACACAGCAAAAAAACATACAACCTCCCCTGTTTCCTCGGATGTTTGTAGACCGCATCTTAGCTATACTAGAAATTTTCTAAGCCCGCAAGTTTGTCTCGCTTTAAATCTCCCGAGCGTTCTGCGCGGCGCTAAGAATAAGGCTCGTTCCGATGCATGGAAAGCACAGGTCTTGGCGCTACTGTCTGGTGTTACTTTGCTCTGATCGAAACGGTTGGCTCCTAAAGCTGACGTTCAGCACTTAATTTTTTTTATTTCTACGTGACTATTTTATACGCGAAAACAAACCAAGGCAGTCCGATTTAAAATGTGCAGAAGCTTGGGTTTGTTTTTTTATTTTACCACGAATATTTTTCGATGAAGATTCTAAACCATTAAGAACGTGGAGTGTACAAGACACGGTTTGTCAGTTCTGATCCGAACAGGAAAAAGCAACTGCAGATGAAACTGGACCGTTTGTCAATGACAGCGAGTTCTGTCATCACAAATCCAGCAAATTCGTTTTCCTCGGCACCCTGTGAAAACAGTTCCACTCGACTAAGATGGATCGTCTGGAACTGTTCGTGTGTTTGGGGAAATAGCAATGTTTTTCAGTAGATTCCTATCCCTGAAAAGAAATAGATTCTAGAAAATTGAAAGAAAATTGCTTCCTAGTTAGTGTTCACAGATGAAACAAAATTGTTGACTGAGAAGGTTTTAATTATGTTACAGTTCTTATTGATCAAATCCTGTATGGACTGTGCGTTGTATGACACTAAACAATCAAAACTTTCCATAAGTTAATCTGATTGCGAAAGACAAAGGAGGCAGGTCCCTACTCGAATTTTCTTTTTACTTGAAGTTTCACTGAAAAGTCAACTTATTTGTATATCATTTTGCTGAATGCACTAAATTATTTGGGTTCTGCTTAAGGATTTTTAATTGTCCACTCGCTGCTCTAGTAGTTACGTTCAGAATATCTACGGCCGTCCCCGAAATGCAAATTCTACTATGACGTGGGAATTTTGAATTTTAATACAAACGTGGCTTTTCAGTGGCCATTAATCTACTCGCGGAAGGTAGCTCACTGCGTTAATACTTATTTTTCGTAAATCGTTTTTGTCAAGCATGAAACAGAGGTAACAGCGCCGCATAGAGGTACAACAAATTCGACAGGAAATTTCCACTATGTGAAAATTGATTATTCGCGAATACCGGAGCAACGAAGTAACGCATTTTCATCGGATTTTCAAGCCTAGTGAATGAGTGATGGGTATAGAAGAATAGAATAGAATAGGAATAGTAATGAAATGAAATGAAATGAAATGCTTTCATTCCGCCACATTGACGAGACAAGAAAAAGGTTAAAAGTGAAAGCATTTATAATACGTACATTTAAGCTTTCTAATCCTAGTGCACATCATCCGTAACACTCAAAATAAAACAACAAATTTACAAATTCACAAATTAACATTAATTTTTCAATTTTTTTTTATCAAATAGAGCAACAACCTATCAAACAGGGCAACAACCCTGTTGTTGCCCCACACGGGGATTTACTTTACCACATGGGGATTTACTTTTACTTTATCACATGGGATTTTCTTTGTTGCCCCACATGGGGATTTACCCCATCCATTCGGGATTTACTTTCCACACATGGAACCCATTAGCAAGGAGCGCCAACCCCCCAACAAATTTATTCGCTCACACTTTCACGGTTACAAAACCAAAATTGGTGAGTACTATCATGCACAAATTTATCAATATAACATATACATTTAAAAATACGTACAATTGGTCAAAGGCTATTTAAAATTTCACAATCTTTGGTATAAAACTATTTTGGTAACGGCCGTGTTTCGCCGCTACTGGTTGGAATATTGGGACTTTCGTAGAGACTGCTCACTCTTGCCTTTCCCTTACATTGTTGTATGGGGGAGGGAGAAACTCATTCTAGATGGGGTGGGAAATAAGTTTTTTTTTTACCGATCTCGAGGCATAGGTTCATTATATATTAATAGGTAATTGAACTGTTCCGCCTAAGCCCTTATCGGTTAAACTTTAAGAAAGTACCCATTTTCTGGCGAATTCAACCTTCTTCTTCCTTGACAAATTTTCGAAGTTCGGATTGTTAAATTCACTCGCGAGAATTTCGGTGTTTTGACACACACCAACCGATGAGTCACCGGGACTGCAACATTCTCTGTTTCATGTGCTGTTTCCCATCATAATTGTGTAGACTTTGGTGAGTCTGATTGCAAATGTACACGTCCTCAAATTTCCATTTTAGAATCTTTGCAACAAAGTCTCTGTTTTATTCTCTCGAACACTGATTTGCTCATTGTCCAGTTTACGGATTACAGCGGATTAGGTCGAACTAATCGCAATGCCCAAGTTTAGCGTGCTGTTTTACATCTGATCGACCACGAGGTTAGGTTCTTCAAGGCTCATGTTCGTTGTCCACTTTCTGATTCTGACCGGATTTCGGCCGGATTGTCCGTCCGAAGCGAAAATTAAAAAATGTCTTGAATGTTCCTCCTGTCACGACCTCCCAAATTTGATTCTTCGGGAACTTAATTTCTTTTGGAACTTCCGGTTCGAAAGATTCCGGGGGAGCTATGTTTTTAGGCAAGAAATCAGAACCAAGAAATCCGGCAAGAAAATAAGAGTCGCACCTTTTAAAACCTTTCTTGTGCCCCTCTAAGTTCTTGCCCCATCGCTAAATGTTTAGGTATAAAACCATCGACATACTTATCTTAATCTTAACCGAAAGAATCCCGTGTCAAAATTCTTAAATAGTTTGTTTTGTTTTTGGGATCCCAGAACGTGAGTGCAGGGAACGTGAGTACCTATGACTTCGTAAAAGTTGTTCGTCTGTCCGTCAGTCCGCCTGTTCGTCTGTCCGTCTGTCTGTCAGCACGATGACCCTCGAAGGGAATGAGATATTTTGATGACAGTTGGTGTATGGATTCTTTGGCTAAAGGGACAGTCCGAGGTCGTAGATGGGCTCTGTAGCCCTACATTTAGAGGTGGGGGTTCAAAAAAAGGGGGGGGGGGACAAAATACTTTTTAACATCTAGAGGTAAGAAGACATGCTGAACACGTATATGAAAATCATATTCTCGCCGGACAAGTAGTTCACCCGGAATCCGGGGACAAAACCGGATTTTTTTTTTTAAATAAAAGCTTCATTTGAAGTTCATTCGATGTTCGAGTTAGTGGTAGGAAGACATGCTGAATCTGTATATGACAATCATCTTTTACCGAGATTTGTTGTAAATAAAAGTTTTATCTGAAGTTGATCAGAGAATCGATTTAGGGATAAGGAGATATGATTAATTTATTTTTTAGATTTAGGTTTTTGCCGGACAAGTAGTGCGCCCAGAATCCGGCCAAAACCGAAAATTTGTCACAAGTAAGGCAGGAAGTTTTGATCAATTTCGTCAAAGTAGATATGACGTATACGCCTAGGGGAAAACATACCTGCTGAATCCATATCTGAACTCTGTTTTCTCAGATGATTAGCCGCTGACCTTAATCTGTTCCTAAATTTTAATAGTTGAAGAAATCTGGCGAAGACCGGATATCTACAAGGTCCATTTATCTGGACCAAATATTAAATTTTTTGGATCCAGTCGAAACCTTTGGTCTTGTTTATTGTGGGCTAGTGACCAAATGATCGACAATGACGACAAGCTGATCCAGTCCCGTGATATGACCAAGTGAACTGTTTAGATAAACATTTCCACTTCATGTCCCCTAACGACTCTATTTCTGACTTCATTCGATGTTGGTATTGGCACACTTCCCTTCTAATTAAGAACTTTCAACGGATTCTCTAACTAGAATGCGTCTTCTTAATGCTCACAAACTGTAGTGATGACAGAATAGATGCTAATCTGAAGTGTCTCTGCGGTATAATGCTGAACTAGGACAACCTTGTTGCTTGGATTTTAATTTAAATTTTCTTCGGAAGCATTTTGTCTTCTTGGATATTACAGTTTATACACCTCCATCTCGGATGATATCGGTATGACAACCTCGATGGCCATTAAAAAATGTCAACCTCGCCTTCGGCTCGGATAGGGTCTGAAGATAAACTTTAACAGAGACTTGCTATCGGGGTTCAACATCCGGTGGAACCTGTTAAAGTACCTTTTTCGATGTATTCAGTTTGAATATTGCAACACGTAAGCATAAGCTTGTTTTCGTGTTGCAACATTCAAACTAAATCTTAAGCAGTAGTATTCAGTAGCATCCCGCCTTGCTCCTATGGCATCCAGTCTTGCTATAGAAGCATGTAGTAGCATCAGTTGGTACTGCATGCTACTTTTTCGTACAGCTTCAGACTACTATTTTGAGATAATTTTTCATCGGCCACTGGCCACTGAAAAGTGCGGTTAAGTTGAGATTCGAATTTTCCGCGGCATTAGTAGAACTTTGCGTTGTGAAGACGGCCGTAGATATTCTGAACTTCAGACTAGAGCATAGAAGTGAAAATAAACAAATTTCTTAACACAATCCAAATAATTTAGTGTATTCAACAAAATAACACAAAAATAAGTAGACTTTTCAGTTAATCTTTAAGAAAGTAATCCAGTGCCGTGATGTGGGGAAGTTAACTGTTTAGATAAGCTTTCCTGAATAAGCTTTTCTGAACCACTCTATTTCTGACATCGTTTCGTGTTTGTATTGGCGCTTCCTTTCTAATTAAGAAGTTTACACGGATTCTCTAATTAGAACGCGTCTTGTTGATGCTCACGAACTACAATGTTGAAATAATAAATGCTGAGGCAAAGTTTCTGTAGGTTTCTTGTTGACTTGGGACAATCTTGTTGCTTGGCTTTTAATTGAATTTTCTTTCGGAAGTATTTTGTCTTCTTGACTACAGTTTAAAAGGAACTTCCATATTTGATAGCAGTAGTTTAAGTCCCTTATTCGAGGATTTACTTTGAATACTGCAAGACGAAAATAAGTTTTGCAGCCACTATGGGCTGAAGGGACAGTTTTTTGGTTACAAGAATCATAAATGCCTAATTTCAAAATGCAGAGAAAAAGGGGATCTACTAAAAAGAGGCACGGCATGGCGCAGGAGGCACGAGTAATAAAAAGAGATTAGCAAGTAGTAGAAGTATACAAGTAAGTGAGAATTCGTAACTCCAGAGCCTAAAGAAGGCACGTTAGAACAGTGTCCGTGCCCCTCACTCTGAAGCCTGAAAGGGCTCTTTTAGTTTTCGTGCCTCTTTTTAGTAGTCGTGCCTCCTACCCTAATGTCGTGCCTCCTACTCTTATGTCGTGACGTGCCGTGACTCTTTTTAGTCGATCCCGAGAAAAAGAAGTTCAAACAGAGAAAATGCGTTTGATGTCGTTTTTCTGTCTGTTTGTCCGTCGGTTTCAACAGATAACACTTTGGGATGTTATATGTTATGTTTCTTTCGTTCCCGTTAGTATTTTTACCAATTGAAGGTGATCTAGGCACGAAATAGTGTAAACTTAATTGGTCATAACACTTTATTTCTAAGTGAAAAGGTGTTATTCTTGAAGGTGTTATGCGCAATCTGTTATGAAACTTCTGACAGTGTAGCTGAAGGGGTATCAAGGCACGCATCCGTGCTGAACAGGTGAAGGGATTTGATAAAATGTTGGGACCAAAGATGTACCTTTTTCTGCATCCGGATTGGATCCTGCCATTGCCGGAGTGTCGGGGAGGATTCCTAGAAATCTTGCGGCACGAATAGCGGTTGGTACGAAGAACGAAATCTAGGATAGATTTGTCATTTATTTAGGGCAACTGTGGGGATTTGGAGGGCGTACGGGGGTCTCGAAAACCTTCTGACACAAGTAACCAATCTGGTTACAGGAGGTGTATCAATACCAAATAGTAGAGGGAGAACGGTCCTAAGCCCTGTATTTGAAATGGTTAGATCCTGACCGAAACCCACCACATCGGGGAGAGGTAGATGGGTATCTTTTACATTGTCGGGCCCGCGGAAGTACCGGAAAGATGGAGGGATCACAATGAAATTTGGTTATCAGAACAGTTATAAGCTCTAAAACTTTCAGTTCGGCGTTCCAACCAGCTCATCCTGTAACTCACCCCAGGGGGGCTGAAGGACCTAGCTACGACACCGCTGACACGCATTGATTAAGAGAGAAATTAATTTCCAAATATAGTGGGTGGGAAGGGAAATTGTACCTGGGTATCTCTAGAAAGCCTCCCCGCTTGGTGTCCCGGGATTTCGTTATTCTTCGTCAGTCAGCAAAAGGATAACCCGATACTGGTTGCGTTTTCGCAGATACCATGGTATCTGTTACCACGGTAGCTGGATCTGCAATTAGTCGCTTTTGCAGTTATCGTGGTATCTGATACACGGTGCTCTGCAAAAACGACTATTGCCAAAACTGCACTTTTCGAAGTCATCCCAAAAGAAAAACAGATATCCAGTTACATCACTAAGTGCTAAACTTCTTCCTCACCAATCTGACGAAATTTGATGAAAGTGAGATGACTTTTCAGATACCACGGCCAGCTACCACGGTCGGACCGTAGTATCTGAATATCTGATACCACGATAACTGGCCAGATACCACGATAACTGCAAAAACGCCTTTTGACCGTGGTATCAGATACCACGATAACTGCAAAAACGACTTTAGACCGTGGTAACAGATCCCATAGTATCAGAAAAAACGCAACTACTGATTTCTCTTTCAGGAGTGCTCAGGCGAGGGACACTAGCTCTTCACTTTCAACCCCGAAATCCGAGACCGCAACGAGTTCCCCCTACTCGCGTTCTCGGACTTCGGCTCTAACGCCATCTACAACACAGTCTCAGTCGACGTTTGATACGCCTTCGACACGAACGACGTCCCGTTATGGAACGGATTCAACAGCTTCCCGTTACGGCGGCAGTTCGGAGACAGCGCCCTCTTCGCGTTACGGCACGGAATCAGCTTCCCGTTACGGAAGTGGTGCCGACACAACAACCGGTTCAGCATTGGCAAGAAGTAGAACCGGTAAGGATTTGCTTTCTTACCTTAAGGGACAGGGAGGGGATTACTCCTGGTCCGTATTTTAACAGATTTGAAGTCAGTGACATTCTAAACTTCAGCAGCGACCTCAACAGAAAAAAAACGAGATTTTAGGGGTTTTCCCTTGATTAGCTAGTTATTCCCCCAAGGTGACACGATGGATAAATACAATTTCGGGTATTTCGGTTGCACTTTCGACAACCGCTCTCAGCGAAAAACAAACCAAATCGTAAAATCCACAACAACACCAACGGAAAAACGATGCGGAACCAACTAACCATAAAACGACATTTATCTAAAAACTAGAAGAACGATGCGGATTGGAGAACATGCAGATAAAAATAAAATAAACGAATATTAAAATATTCGTTTAAAAACATAAAAACCCTGTATGAGCAGCGAGCTCTGTCACCCGCAGTAGTAGAAACGGAATTTTGGAGACAACTGTTGGCTTTGAGAAGCAGCAGCAACGCAAAAGAAGCAGTTACTACTAGATTGATAAACAACTCCAGCTGCACCGTACCGTAGAAAGCCTAAACTTTTTAGCTTTGCTGAGGACCACTGTTCTGAATCTTTTTGAGATGCAGAGGCGAAAACCTTTTCATTAATAATTGTTGTTTTGTTGTAATGTTGTATTGCGTGTTGTTGTTTTTTCTCTTCTTTTCTGTTTTGTTCACTCCGTCTAGGTCCTCTTGGGCCACTTTTGATGGGAAATATTCATTCATTCATTCACATCCTCTGGATGTATTTTTCCACTGAAGCAAGGATGATGTACTGCACAGTAACACAAAAGAAAAGCCTCGAGGCGCAATTACAATGATACACGCACTGTTTCCACGGGAAATCGCACCGTTTTAAGGGAAAAACCCAGTTTTCGAGAATCAGGGTGGTTCGGCGTTTCAAGACAGCTGGGAAGTTCTTCAGCTTGGTGATTGGCCCAATTGATTGTAGCAAGTTTCCAAAGTGGTGTTCTTTGAACTAATTCTGAAGTGACAGACCCACTGTCAGAAGTTTCATAACAGATAACACTTCGGATGTTATCTGTCATGTTTGAAAACGTTATGCATGAAATGTTATGCAAAACAAGCTTTGTTAGGAAGAGCCAAAAAAGCATCTACTGACTTTATTCCTTATCGTCATGATGTCGGAAAAACTTTTTGGCGGTTTTTCGGTTCATCCTGATGGTAATACTTATTATGCATAACATTTTGAAACACAACAGATAACATCTGAAGCGTTATCTGTTACGCATTATCTGTTGAAATCGCGCATCCTCGTGTTATTTGTTATGAAACTTCTGACAGTGCCGTTGTAAGCTTAAGTTGGGGGGATCTAGGAAGTTCTTGGGTTATGTTTTTCAGTTCACCCTTTCTGTTCAAAGCGAATCTGATCGCACTTGAGATATTTATGTCCTCACTAAGAGTCACTCTGTCCGTCATGTATCGTTGATGGCCAGACATTCAGGTTTATATACATTGGGATCACACTGTCAGAAGTTTCATAGCAGATAACACGAGGGTGCTCGGTTTCAACAGATAATGCGGAACAGATAACACTTCGGATGTTATCTGTTATGTTTCAAAATGTTATGCATAATAAGCGTTATCATCAGGAAGAATCGAAAAACCGTCAAAAAGTATCTGCCGAGTTTTCCGACATCATGACGTTAAAGCACAATAGGCACCAACTATGCTCTAATTTTTATAAAATGCTTCACACACACACGTTTCTGACTTCCATTAGAGAGCGCTTCAAAAATAAACCGTTTTCTTGTTACCGCGTGTCATTACCTCTTCGGCGTCTCGGTGGAGATGATTTCAGAGCGTGAGTGATGCTCTTTGCCATGGTTGCTAAAATAAACCGTCTCTATAGCTGTCACATTGCTCTAGTGTTATCTGATGAAGCTTCTGTTGTTTGTAGTATCGAAGAAAAGTTTTGTGTTCTGGATGTAAAGTTACAATACTGCCAAAAACGTACAAATATAACCGACTTACTTGCTGCTGGTTCCGTAGCTTACAAGGAATTCCCAGTTAACACCGTTAATACGAATATTTGTCAACAATACAAATGATCCGGAGTATATAATAACAACGAATAGATAAGAAAAAAGAAACTCCGCTTATATTTGTCGAAGCTAGTAAATTGGAGTATGGCAGTCAGCAAAAAACGCCGTAACGATATATTAGCGAAAATAGGTTGTCTAGGAATCTGCTGATTTCTGATGTAACATTGTATCTAGGGGGTGGATATGTGGCATCATGATTGTTTGATCTGCCCACTGAACTTTAAGGATTAAAGTCAGGAAATGCTTTTTGGCTCTTTCTAAAGTAGCTTGTTATGCACAACATTTCATGCATAACGTTTTCAAACACAACATAGAACATCCGAAGTGTTATCTGTTACGCATTATCTGTTGAAACCGCGCATCCTCGTGTTATCTGTTATGAAACTCCTGACTGTTGAGCGCAACATTCATTGTTGTTTCCTAGAATGTAGAACAATTGTTGTAGGAGCGAGTTGGTCGGTCCCGGCTTGTGACTTTCTTGGAACTTTCACTAATGAACATAAAGACTGTCTTTGCGTAATGTATGGCTTGGTGCTAGAAAACCAGCATCAGCACCAATGGGCATTGGTGTATATTTTATACGTAAGAGAAAAACGGCAATCTTTAATTGACAGCATCATAGATATGCGAGCGGTATGGGAGGCGGACTTTGGACTGAGACGGATATTTTATAACCCTTGGCGAGGCGTGCGTCAATGGAACCAGTGGTGCATTACTTTCCATGACTAAGCCCAAAACACGCCAGTGATCCTCGGGAAAAACGAGGAAACGTAGCACTAACGACTCAAACTCAGCAACTCATTCTTTGTTAGCCAATCACGGCCATGTTTGGGAGCAGCTGTGATACCGCTTCCGGCTCTTGCGCTAGGCACAGGGCGATTTTGCATCGGCAAGAAGAGTTAGTCATCAAGAGTATTCTATAAGTCTAGACGCTCACGACTCAGCTGGAAAACGGGATGAGGACAAAAGCAGGGGAGCATCGGTTGACCTAATCTTATCCACCTATGCATGCGAGACTTCATTTAGTTGTTGCTAAGCTGGTCATCTTCAAAGTACATCTGAAGTAGTAGCCTGTTCCTTGCTGTAGAAATGTTACGAATTTTACAGGACGTTGACTTCGCATAGCTGAGTATAAGTCTACATGTGATGTTCTTTGGCAGATTTGTGGAACTTCCAAATTTCTCGTTTCTGCGATTCCCAGCGAAAACTCTAGAGAGAGACATAATCCAAAAAACTCATTTGAGTATAGAAATGCATGAACTGAAATGGCTAACTCTAGCGCGGTTACACCGTCGGATTGCTTTAACATAGATAAGAGGAGTGAATTGGCTTGGATCAGTGTCAGACCGAAGCCGCTGCACTGTCAGAAGTTTCATAACAGATAACACGAGGATGCGCGGTTTCAACAGATGATGAGGAACAGATAATTTCGGATGTTATCTGTTGTGTTTGAAAACGCTATGCATGAAGTGTTATGCGTGACAAGCTTTGTTAGGAAGAGCCAAAAAAGCATCTACTGACTCCATTCGTCATGATGTCGGAAAACTCAGCAAATACTTTTTGGCGGTTTTTCGGTCTTCCTGACGGTAACGCTTATTATGCATAACATTTTGAAATACAACAGATAACACCCGAAGTGTTATTTGTTACGCATTATCTGTTGAAACCGCGCATCCTCCTTATCTGTTTTGAAACTTCTGACAGTGTGTACTTCTTCAGTTCTATAAATGACATAAAACTGAATAAAACAATATTGTATATGTCAACCAGAGGCATTGTTAGTGATATCGTCAACATTGCACGTAACGGGTAGTGTGCTTTGAGAATAGAGAGGGATCACGACAGTTAATCCACAGAAACCGATTTATTTTTTTCTTCCGCTGGATTTGAACTGGAAAGCAGCAGCGGTATACCAGCTGTAGGAAATTGGAGCGATATGCTCTTCAGTGAATCTTAAATACGTAGTAATAAGTCTATGTTTCCAGGATATCGATCGAGGGAACGCCCCTCCTCTTCCAACCCCGACCAAAGTAAAGACCCAACGGATTTAGCATGCCTTACCAAAATGCACTAACTATCAAAGCTTAGTTTTAATAACTGTTTTAGTTCATTAAGACTCGTATTCACTTTTAGTTCTAGCGCTATAACTAATTTACCCAGCTTTTAATCTCTCTGCAGCAAGTTTAGCAGAGATGAGGGCTTGTACGCCCTTTTTTATTCTTTATATTACTGTGTCCCACTCATCAGAGTCGCAATCAGTTAAAAGGATAACTAAACAAGATCCTTAAATCCACCCTCTTAATTTCTTTCCTTGAAAATACCTCCTCTAGCCATGTTACTTTGGTCGATGCAGAGAATCTTAAGAGGGTGGCTAAACAAGTTTTCTTTTGATTGTCTGATCTAATACTTCGTTCACTGTCCAGTTAATTTCAGCAGTTAAAGTGAAATCTCCCACCACATCATTACATAATTCTAAAAAAACAATTGGGAGTTCCTAGCCCATAATATGGAGACTTCGGGACCTATTTCTTCGTCGATAGTGTTGTGGGCTTTGCGCGAGGCTTTTCTTTTTACTGCCATTGTTTAGGCAAAAATGCGCTTACGTTTGCAAAGACCTTGGTACGCAACCAATAACCGTAGTCTGGTTACTGTTTGAGCCATCGTCGTTACGTTCTAGTACCCTTCCGCGCTATGCTGGTCATTAAATAGCCCTCGATAGTAACCTACTTACGTGCCAATATTCTTAAAAGCGGAATTGGAACCTAATACTATTATATTCTTTTCTTTCGACATAACAAGCACCATCGCCAGTCCACCTATTTTCAAATTTCCTTTCACAGCTTTTTTTGTGCATTTGCTCTCTAGCCAAACCTAATGCTCAAGTCTTTTCGCCATTAATGCAGCATTTACAAGTACAGGAAACTTGAACAGAATCCGGTCTTGGTGACAAGGTTATGTTCACGCGCAGAGGAAAAAAAGAATTGTTCAACCAGTAAATCAGACAAAAATAAATTCACTATCCAACAAAAGAATGTTTTGATAGCATTTATGACATCAGGGCTGATGGCTGCTGCTCTCAAACGCTAGCTAGACTTTTTTTTTTTTTTTTATCATCGCCGCCTTGACCGGAATTCCTTTCATCATGAATTCTCTTCCCGCTAGACTTTCTTTCTAGTCGCCTTCACGAACGGAAACCTTTCAAGTCGACCGGAATTCCGTTCTGCTCGACGGGATTTTTCGTCCGTGTAAACGCTACTTAAGCCCTACTCCTCGTTTCGTTTGTGATTGGTTCAGCTGGAGGAATGGAGTGCATACACCAATCAGAAGCAACATTCCTTGGCGACATTACTCAAAATTGTGCTCAATAGGTAGTATACTTTCAGAGTGGAGAGACATAACATTGGTTATTTTTTTCCGGGGAATTTGAACCGGAAAGTAGCAGCTTTTTCAACGCAAGAACTGGACATTCCTAATAATTCGCACACTTTTTTGTTCATACAGAAGAAAGCCATCTTTGACCCACCCTGTCCTTTCTTTTGCGACTCACTCTAGGCTATTATTTGTAGGCTACAAGGATGGAACATATTTAAATAATGCGCCACATGCTCGGATCTTCCAACGTTTTTGGGCTTGGTAACAATTTTAACTCAGCGAGCAATTTATACCTTCCCTGTTTGTTTACGATTTAAAAAGCTTTTTAAGTTACCCCTCCTCCCCTTTACTGCACGTGCTAACGTCCGCTAACCGGTTCTAGGTTCATCCCTGTACACTGGTAGGGATACGTCGGACACGACGGATAGGTACCCGTTGACATCGAAGTACTTAAACCGCTCCCGCGCAAATCTGGACGACGACTCCAGTTCGACCGCTAGTTCGCGCTACGGTAGCTCAGGTTATCGGAGCCGTTTTTTAAACCGAAGTAGGAGCTCTGCTGCGCTTGCTCAGGATGAAGAGGGTGGTGACGAAGAAATAAAGTCACCTGAGGTCACTGTCACCAGTCCACCCTCGATTCCAGGCGATGAAAGGTGAGTTTCATTTTTCTTCTTATCTTCTTCTTCCCCTTCTTCTTCCTCGCCCGTCTTCTACTGAAATTTGTATGTAGCTGAGAAAGAATTGTTATTGATGTTCTTTCAGCCCAAGCTGACTGCGAATCATATTTGACGGTGCAAAACGGACAAGTCAGCTACATTTTATTAGAGCTATATTTCGGCCCTTCTTGGCAAGGGTCCTCGCCTGAAGTCTCCTGGGTCATGAGCCTGAAGAGGACCCTTGCCAAGAAGGGCCAAAATATAGTTCTAATAAAATGTAGCTGACTTATCCGTTTTGCACCGTCAAATAGAATTGTTATTATTGGCTCCTGAAGCCCTGAAAAACACGGAGTTTTCTTTCATAATTAAAACTCTTTCTTCACTACAGAAACTTACAAGATTATCGTTTATTGAATGAGACCTAAGGAGTTGCTGTCATAACTAGTTCCGTAAGGTCCTGAGCAAAAGAAAACTGAAATATTATTTTATAACCAGTTTCCCGATCGGACCATCTGGGGGTGGGGTGATGTGGAGAGAGGGGGAATCCGGAAAATTGAGTCGTGCGTAACTTTCGAACGGGTGATCAGAGTTGTCGTGCTAACAGACAGACGGATGGACGGACAACTTACGAAGTCAGTGTATCCCGTCACTTACGTTTTGGGATTCTAAAAAGTACTTTAGATCAAACGATACATTTCTGCCCATGATCCTTTGTGCCACAAGTGTTTTGCTTAAAAATTAATTTCTAGCACCCTTAAAAGTGAAATTTTTTTTACAAAGGATACATACTAATGATTCCCAAGGGCCCATTATCGTTTTTGCCTCAGGGGTTTTGCTTACAGATGAATTTCTAGCGCCTTGCAAGTGCGCATCATTACAGCCAAGTTCAAAAAAAAAAAAAACATTCTACCAAACGAAACATTCTCGTAATTTTGACGGGTCCATGGTCATTCTTCAAGTTTGTCTTGCTCACAAAGATCAGAACAAACCCACGAGAAGGCAAATTCCATAATTTGATCCTCTGAACCAGACTTGCAAATGCCTTATGAGCTTCTAGCTCATGTTTCGTCAACCTACCATATATATTGTTTCATTAAACCTTTTTTGACATCAACAAAATGCTATCAACACTGCTAGTGGATTCCATGTGTGCAAAGTAAATCGCGAATGGAAGGAGATCCCTTCATCTCCATAAACATGCAATTACTTCCGTAACTGCATTCATTAATTCTTAAGCCCGGACACCCAAATTTTAGATGTTACATTCTGAACCCGCTGATGGCACCTTCCTCACCCGATGAAAAAATTGTAGCCTGCGCAGTAGTATGGTAGTGGTACGAAAACGTTGCATGTAATACTATGTAATAGCAAAGAATACTATCATTTAATGTGCCTCAGACTGGTCCAATCTTATGTAGTAGTATCCAATAGCATCCCGTCTTTCCGTAGTAACATCCAGTCTTGCTAATAGTACCATATAGTAGTATGCAGTAACACGGTAGCCTTGGGTAGCCTTGAAGTAGAAGCATGTCGTAGCATCGTTAGTACTGCATGCAACTTTTTCGTACTACTTCATAGTACTATTTTGAGAGAAATTTTTCATCGGGCATATTTGCACTTGCCACGACTCAATAGTTTGCATGCGCATTATGATCCCAACGAAGGTTCTGGGGTTGTTTGATAGTGGAAAGATGATAGTGCAAGAAGGGCCGAAATATAGCTGACGTATCCGTTTTGCACTATCTAATATGATTCGCAGTCAGCTTGGGCTGAAGGAATATTTATGTTCCGAGGTTAACCATTGGTTACGCTAAAGACCTACCCTTTCTACATCCGAACAGGGGTTTGAGTACAAGAAACGAGTATTAGAACTTTCGTAGTTCCAAAGAGGGTTGCGTAAACCAGAGCAAAATAAAAGTAGGAAGTAGCGCCAAGACCTATGCTTTCCATGCTTTGCAAACGGGTCATACTCGAAGCACCACCAACTACGCTGGCGGCATTTAAAGCGAGATAAAATTGTGGGTTTAGAAATTTCTTGTAAAGTAAAGGTTGCGGCGTGCACACACCTAGGTAACAATGGAGGCTGTACCATGTTTTTTCAAAGTTCAGAATATGAAATTGTCGGAGCCAGTGTTGATGAACGACCACGCCCTTACCAATGAACACCGTCCAAATTACATCTTCAAAACGGCACTGGCAGAACACGTTTTCAAAAACCCATCCCACGTTGTACATTTTGAAAAGGCCCACTAGATTCGTGCAACATGCACCGGACTTCATTAAACTATAAGAGAAGCCGTTGAAATTAGGAAAAACCGTTCAGGGATCAACAGGGACACAGGCGAATACTCACTACCAGAAACATGGAACGGCATCATAAGCGAAAGGAAATTCAGACCCCAAGCTCTTCTCTACAACAGAACAAAGTCAACACAAATGCAGAATAATCTCTACCCGGTCAACGGTCCAATCGAGCAGCAAAAACAGCTGCCGTGTCCAAAATGAAATCACAGCAACCTTTTTAACTCCAAGCAACTCTCTCGCAAAGGAATTCACGAAGTCAAATATTTAACGCTAAGCTAGAATCTTTAGTTTGTTTTCCCACAAGTTCATATTTCTCACTTGAGCGGCTTCAGTCTGAAGAGGACCCTTGTCAAGAAGGGCCGAAATATAGCTCCAATCAGATTCAGCTGACGTATCCGTTTTGCACTATCAAATATGATTGAATGAGTTTCAGCAGGGATGTTCTCTATCGCCAGTGGTGCTAGTATCTCTGCTATTCGAGTGTGTGTCAATTGTGTCACAAGTCTTGGCGTTACTTCCTAGTGTTATCTTGCTCTGGTGCAAGCTATACAGTTTGGGTTTAACTGACGGTGCTGTAAAGAGTAAATGACGTTAAAGAGTATCATCTTAACGTCACCGAGTGAAATAGTCAGTCGTAGACAAAACAAGAGCTGGAAGCTCATATGGCACTTGCAAGGCTGGGTCAGACGAAGAAAGAAGGAGGAAGTCTATTCGTGGGTATGTTGTGATCATTTGTAAGCAAAACCCTTGAAATGAGAATGATCACGGGTCCTTAGAAATCACGACAATGTATTGTTCGTAAAAACTCTTTATTTGTGTATTTGGCCGTGATGATGCGCGCTTTAAGGGCGCTACAGATTCATCTGTAATGAACACTCTTGAAATGATGATAAGCTCATTGGAATCAATGAAAATATATATTCTGCTCAAAATTATTGTTTGTACTTTAAGAAATTCCCTTCTAAGCAAACCCCTTGAGGAAAAAATGATAATGGGCCCTTGGGAGTCATGAATATATGTCGTTTAGTTAAAGTGTTTTTTTTTACTTTTCGGTTAAGAAACGCACTTTAGTGGTGCTTAAAAATTGATTTTTGAGCAAAACCCTTGAGTTAAAATGTGTACTTCGCTTAAAAGTATTTTTTGTACTTTGTGGTTAGGATTAGTACTTTAAGGTTAGGATTAGTACTTTAAGGTTATGATTAGTTCTTTAAGGGAAGGTAGGATCTGAGAAATGATAACTTCTATAAGCCAATCTTGTCAAGTTTATAATGTTCAAGCCAAGTTTCATCGACCTAGCACATCTAGAAGTACCTTAATTCACGATCACCGAAATCCCCCCCCCCCCCACCACCACCACCAACTCCCCTCACAGTGCCCGAGGTTTTGTCACTGATGTATCTAGTTCTTGTCCTTGTTCTTCCCACCAAGTTTCATAGCAATCGCTCCACTCTGAGCGTGTCAAAAGATTTCGGATCCCCCCCCCCCCACATTAATCGGATCCGGTCCAGACTTTAAAACAGGACATCCAAGACACGAGGTCTTTCAAATATCAAGTTTCGTTAAGATCCGACCACTCGCTCAAAAGTTATAAATACATCAATATTCCAGATTCCCCCTCCTTCCACTCCCCCACGATGGTTGGGTCGGGGAACTGACTACTTCTCGGCCAATCGTGTCAAATCTCTAATGTTCAAGCCAAGTTTCGTCGTCCAAGCGCATCTGGAAGTACCCTAACTCGCACACACCGGATGACCGACCGACGGAAAAGTGATCGGTATATGGCACTTGGCCGGAAGGCAAGTGCCATAAAAAGAAAACAAGAGCTGTAAGCTCATATGGCACTTGCAAGCATATGTAGTTAGTAATACCCCAACAAGAAAAAATTAAGTGGGCTGAAAATTCAACCTATGGTTTCACTTTAAAATAAAAAATGGAGACAGAAAGGATAAGGAAACAAGAAGGAAAACAAAAACTGGCAAGGCTGGGTCAGATGGAAGTATTCGGTTAAGATGCGCCAAACTTGCAAGGCTGGATCAGAGGATGGAAGTGATGGTCAAAAGTTTTTTTTTTTACTTTTCGGTTAAGAAGCGCACTTTAAGGGTGCTAAAAATCAATTTCTAAGCAAAATCCTTGAGGCAAAAAGGCTCATGTACTCACGGCGATCTTGAAAAAGAAAATTTTGCTTAAAAGTATTTTTTGTATTTTACGGTTAAGATGAGTTCTTTAAGGAATGATCGGATCGGAGAAGTGACGATGTCTAACCCAGTGATGTCAAGTTTCTAATGCTCCAGCAAAGTTTGGTCGTCCTAGCACATCTGGGAGTACCTTAACTCACGATCACCGGAAATCCGGCCACCCCCCTACAGCCCCCCCCCCCCTCGGTACCCGAACCCGGTCCGATTCTGTCACTAATGCACCTAGGACTTGTGCATGTATTTCCCAACAAGTTTCATCCTGATCGCTCCACTCTATGCGTATCACAAGATTTCCGGTCCTCCCCTCCACCCCCACCCCCCCCAACCCCCCCCCCAGTTCATTGGATCCGGTCCGGAATTGAAATGGGACATCTGAGAAATGAATTCTTTCAAGATATCAAGTTTCATTAAGATCCGGTAACCCGTTCGAAAGTTATGCATGCCACTACTTTCCGGATTCCGCCGTCTCCCCCTTCCCCCACGACGGTCGGATCGGGCGGGTGACTGTTTACAAGTTAATCTGGTCGGGTCTCTGATATGCCTGCCAAGTTTATCTTGCTAGCCCACCTGGAAGTACATAAACTACGGATCGCCGGAGTTATTTGTCTAGAGCTTGTGCTAGTTCTTCCCACCAAGTTTCATCCCGATCGCTCCACTCCGAGATTTTCACATGATTTCCGGCTCCCCCTCCGACTCCCCCTCAAATTCATCGGATCCGGTCCGGACTTGAGACGAGACATCTGAGACACGAGGTTTTCCCAGGTATCATGTTTCATTAAGATCCGATCACCCATTCGAAAGTTCTGCATGTCCCTCCGATCACCGATCACCCATTCGAAAGTTATGCATGTCCCCCCGAAAGTTATGATTCCGTAACCTCCCCCTTCCCCCACGATGGTCGGATCGGGCATGTGACTATTTCCAAGTTAGTTTGGTCGGGTCCCTAATATGCCTACCAAGTTTCATCGTCCTAGCATATCTGGAAGTACCCTAACTCGCAAACACCGGACTGACCAACCGACCGACCGACAGACCGACGGAAAAGTGATCAGTACATGGCACTTGGCCGGAAGGCAAGTGCCATAAAAAAAGACGAAAGAAATTAGAAACGATGTAAAAAAAGAAACAGACGATTCACTTTGCACTTTACAGGTATCCAAGTGGCAGGTCGAGATATGCAGCTCTTAAAGAGCGCCGATCCCGGCTTGCCCGCAGCAAGAGCTCCGCCGAGGTTGGAGGAGATGATGTGGATGACGCACTGGATACCGTGACGTCATCAGTTAGCAATGCTAAGTCTAGGGAGCCTTCACCGGAGACGCAGAAGGAAGGAGAAGGGTCACATCTCAGCAACTGGGCCAGGTAAACAATTGTGTATGGGTATATTAAACAATCCCAATCAAAGCTTTCGAAAATTAATTAGAATACTCTATATGACCAGGGACCCATAATTTCCTGTAATGACTCGCCATTCAGGGGGCTTTTCATTTCCTATGCTTCTATGTTGCTATGTTGCCCGAGCCTCACCTAGTTTCCAAAAATTCCGCTTGGATCGAATCGGCGTTCTTGCTAAGATAGACAAAATTTGTTGGGACTATTCAGCATGCCACCAGGTACCTAAGCTAGGACAAAAGATTCAGGATACTCTTCCATTACAGAGAAATACTCCTAGTTCAGCACAGCAGCTGCGAAACATTTTGTCTATCTGGATAGTCGGGTATTTTAGCCCAGTGGATATTTCTCGAACTAACTGACGCTCGGTCAAGAGCGCATCAGAAATCTCTTATTGACAAGCCCCCTGAATGGCGAGTCATTACAGGAAATTTATGGGTCCCTGATATGACTAAGTCCAAAACACGCCAGTGATTCTCAGGAAGAAGGAGTAAACGTGTCCGTAACGATTCAAACTCAACGACTCAAATCCTGAGTCAGCGCAGCTTTGACACCGTTTCTTCGTTTCTTCCGCAGGTAGCCAGAGATTCTGCATCGACAGGGAGAGATAGTCATCAAGAGTATTAGCACATACTATAGTAGCATACGGCAGTATGCTACTAAAACTTACTCTTGCTGACAAAAGTAACTGTTTCCACTGCATCCCATAGTAGCAAAACTGGAGTGGACGGTACTGGATACTATCAGGGACCCATAAATTTCCTGTTAAGTTTTGTAAGAAACTTAACAGGAAATTTATGGGTCCCTGATACTATTGGTTAGCATTATCCCAGTCAGAAACAAGTCGAATCAAAGTACTTCGTACCTACTACCAGGGACCCATAAATTTCCTGTAATGACTCGCCATTCAGGGGGCTTGTCATTTCCTATGCTTCAATGTTGCTATGTTGCCCGAGCCTCACCTAGTTTCCAAAAATTCCGCTTGGGTCGAATCGCCGTTCTTGCTCAGATAGACAAAATTTGTTGGGACTATTCAGCATGCCACCAGGCACCTAAGCTAGGACAAAAGATCCAGATACGCTTCCATTACAGAGAAATATTCCTAGTTCAGTAGACCAACTAAGAAAAATTTTGTCTATCTGGATAGTCGGGTATTTCACCCCGTGGATTTCTCGAACTATCTGACGCTCGGTCAAGAGCGCATCAGAAACCTCTTATTGACAAGCCCCCTGAATGGCGAGTTATTACAGGAAATTTACGGGTCCCTGCTACTACCAAGAACAAATAATGCGATAGAACTGCTGTCTCCCTATCTCGGTCATACAAACATGCTGAGTCGAGTTAAAAACGGCAGGCTCCCGACGCAAACGAGCGGAGGTTACTAGCTTCGCGCCACATCACGTTTCGTTACCTCAGCAAATAGTATGTATTGTACATTGAAAGCCCAACGGGCCATGGTACAAAATATTATGCAAATCAAATACTAACGACAGAATCAACACACTTTCTGAAGACAAAACAAAGAAAACTAGCTACACTTTTAAAACACTTTAAAAGAACAAAGACCTGTGTCTCAGTCCCACCTGGACAAACACTGCCAGATTTTTAATAGTAGTAAATGATCGACCACACATCAGACCATTTAGCCACTCCTCGTCACCTGTCTGTCTCTGAAGCAGCTCCAGCCTTAATTCATATATTGCTGTTAAGTCATTGAAATGGAAATCTAGCAGTCAAAGCTGATTGGTTCTATGAACGCGATCCAGAGCGGGTCGGCGCGCGGAGTACGCCTCCTGCTAGCGTCCTTCAATATTTCTTGTGCGATATGCAACGGTGAAGACGGAAGAAGAGTAAACGGGTGTCAACGTCAGCTCAAAGCTAGATCAGT
The DNA here is from genome assembly GCA_030848855.1 of Branchinecta sandiegonensis. Taxonomy (NCBI): domain Eukaryota; kingdom Metazoa; phylum Arthropoda; class Branchiopoda; order Anostraca; family Branchinectidae; genus Branchinecta; species Branchinecta sandiegonensis. The sequence goes on from JAUPMV010000011.1 coordinate 7,574,056, forward strand.
GTTGCCAACAGCGGTACAATTGTACCATTTTGGTACATTTCAACTTGGCTGGTACAGTCTGGCACAATCACACTTTTTCTGGTACATCTTCCAAAGTCGGTACAATGACATTTTTTGTGTCTATATGTCAAGGAAAACTGACTGACAGAGCAAGTAGAGATAGACTTTTTTTGTGTAATGCATATTATAACTGTTAAGGTCAAGGCATTTTTGGGGTGCAAATTCCATCTCCGTTAGATACGCTGAAGTGAACGCGCGAAGCGCAACACGCGGGAAAATTTTTGGACGTGGTACAATTTTTTGGTCAGTTGGTACTTTTTTCGGGCGTTTTTTGGTAGCTTTTCTTTCGAAGCGTTGGCAACACTGAGCTAGAGTAAATACCTCTAGGTCCGCTCAATTTTGTCGAGGTTTTCATAGTCGCTGCATGCGACTAAAGACATAAGTTCTATCTGAGCATTTGTTCTTGCTACTACGTATCAACACGGTCATGCAACTTTCTTGTAAAACCAACAGGCTACAAATTTTTCATCGGGATGGCTCAAAACGGGAAAGTCAACTACGATGTTTGTCAGCAAAACTTCGGCCCTTCTTGGCAAGGGTCGTCGTCAGGCTGCTGATAGAAGGAACGAATCTGCAACGATTGCAGGATCTTTGCTCTTTGGTGATATTAAGTTCTTAGTTTTTTCTTTCCATTTAACCGTTTAAAAGGCCAAAAAACTATGTGGTCTTAAATTTAGAGAAGTGTTCAAAGAAGCGTACTTCTACTGTAGGCCTTCAAACCGCATTGGATGGGGTTGCTGCAGCAAGTAAAGACAAAATCTAACAAAGGAATGAGTTTTTTCCAATTTTTCCTGAAGGTATTTATTTTGTTGTAGCCTAATACTAAGGAATTTTATTGAAAATGTAATCTCTGGTTCGATTTCATAGTTACACCACACCCTTAAAGTCTTTGATTCATGTGGGCCGAGAAGGTGGGAGACACCATCATTTTTCGATGGGTCGGATTTTTACAAACACAGTGTTACCTTTGTTTTCCCCACAATCCTCACGGTAGCCAATGTTATCCACAAATTACTTGAACACAATTCACTCCTGAACGCCAATCCGCCATTACTAATTAACTATTAATTGATCTCCTACCGCTGGTTAAAAGATTGCTAGAACCTTCGAGAAGATCGACAGGCGTGTAAGAGGATTAAAACAACTAAGTATATCACCCTGTGGACCTTAAGATATGTCGGAAGAAGAAATCGTCGGTCAGTTTGACATTTTTTGGTCTAGGAAGCTGAATATTATTTAGCTCAGTTGCAGAATCTTCAAGAAATCACTATAACGAATTTAGTATAATTTACGGCGTTTGTTTATTGTGATCTAGTTTACATCCTTGATTCTTTGGACTTACGGGAATTAGCAAGAAAAAAAACAGAAAACAAAATACTTAAAGAAATCGATAATACAAATAATTAGTTTGATTTTTCTACACACTTTCCATGTGTCTGCTACAATGAAAACGTTTTGTAAGATTCATAGTCAAACTATGATCTCAGCCTCCCCATGTCGGGCGCTTCCGACCCGCGCCGCTAGATGACCCAGCGGTCGGATCGAGTCGTGGCTTCATCTTGGGTCTTGGGTGGGGGGGTTCTAGACGTTGCAAGTGCTAGAATGCTTATGATATAACTCCTTTAAAATTTTAAAGGATAAACCATTCAATTGCGGCGGTATGCATCTCCACGAGAGGGAATTCCGTCAGCTAGATGTACCTTCTTTACCAGAAAAGTCAAGTTTATAAGTAGTGAACTGAAAGACAAAAATGCTCCTCAGCCGGAATTTGAACCCAGGACCCTCTGCTTACAAGGCAGGCGCTCTTACCATTTGAGCTACCGAGAGGCCGATGAACAGAGTTCGCAAACCACTACAAGAGTCTGGTAGAAGCCGGCCACAGGAGTCCTAGACATCTAATTATATTTGAAAAAAATTGTTTCTGGTTTATTGGTCATGGTAGAAGTCCCTAGTGTAAAGTGCCATCTATGTATTACCAGAAAAGTCAAGTTTGACAAAGAGGTTCGTCCACCTACCGTCGCAAAATTGTCAACGTCCGTCGGCAAAATAATACTGTCATCTCTAGTCCGTGAGCCCTAGTTTCGCCCTTGTGTGCAAAAAAAATACAAAGGAGATTACGTAAAGGAAACAAGAGTTTTGCGAAACCCTTCTCAGTAAGACAACAGACCTAATTGTCCCTCCCTTTGCATCTTAAGCTGCTATATTAATTTCATTCTGGCCAGAATTCCCTTGTTTCCTTTACTTAATCTCCTTAAGTATCCGTAGTCCTTAGAAACTCGAACCGCCATTAGGGATACATGTTAATTAAAGGGATCTCCTGAGTCTCTGGAAATCCCAAGTTTCCCCCGTTGGCCCTTCTGTGCTCGGTTTGGAATTGTGCCTAGACAAAGGAGAATGGGTTCGACTTATATCTAAAATAGAAAACGTTTCTCACAGGTTTCCCTGAATTCTCAGATTCACAACTGAACTGGGTCTATAATAAACTCGGGATACTCCCGAAACCCTTAATTTGACTGATGAGTTCCTCAATATTAACGCCTTTAAAAATCTTGTTTATCTGGAAAGTTTCTTGGCGGCTTAGGTTAAGCTTTATGCAGGCTTTGAAGCGTTAGTTCTGCAAGGGCTTTGAGCTTTGGTAATACTCGTACAAACTTTACTGCACCCCGGGTTCACAACTTTTGCATTATGCAGTAGTCTTTGAAGCTAGGAACTGGAATTGTCGCAAGCTGCGGAATTGTAAACAATTTCTATTCGAATATTCAAACATACCCTCTTTGAAACCCTTGCGGATCTCTCAAAGCTTACAAACCACACTGTCAGAAGTTTCATAACAGATAACACGAGGATGCGCGGTTTCGACAGATAATGCGTAACAGATAACACTTCTGATGTTATCTATTATGTTTCAAAATGTTATGCATAATAAGCGTTACCATCAGGAAGAACCGAAAAACCGCCAGAAAGTATCTGCTGAGTTTCCGACATCATGGCGATAAGGAATAAACTCAGTAGATGCTTTTTTGGCTCTTCCTAACAAATCTTTTTATGCATAACATTTCATGCATAACGTTTTCAAACACAACAGATAACATTCTAATTGTTATCTGTTACGCATTATCTGTTGAAACCGCGCATCCTCGTGATATCTCTTATGAAGCTTCTGACAGTGCATACCCCGCAATTTTCCGCCTCGCTCGGTCCCCTTGGTTTGGATAAAAATCACGGAAAAATTTCCATATCCTGTATTTATAACCAACCCACTCCGAAGCAAGAAGCGAGAGTTCATCTCCCTGAAATAGTGCAAAACAAGGCGAATGTGAAATCAGCGTCGTAAGATTAGAGCGGATAAAATGTCGAAGGAAGTTCCAGTTAAGGGGCGTGAATTGAAGCATAAAGTGGGCAAGACGGGTCCCTCTTAAGCGAATCAGCCATGCTCTCACAATGAAAGTCCTGAACAGGGTGTGATATCCTTGACTCAACATTATTATAACTGGAATCAGCTCCCAGTTACTTCAGTTCTAATCCTTAGAGCATATTATTTTCTTTCTCTGACGAAAAGATTTTAAATGTTGCAAGACCTTTTATTTTAAATACTGGAAACTTCTTGTATTCCTTCCTTGACGTCATAAGAACTCTTGCGTTGCTACAAACTTATTATCGGTTGATCTTTGAACAAATCAATATCAGCAGACCAAATGAAAGACCATCTGAACGACGGGAAAGCCATCAGTATTATGGCACTCAAACTGAAGGCTTCAAATGCCGTGAGCTGGTGTGAGGGGGCCGAGAAATCTCGAAAGCGATATTTTAAGACTTCTGCTCTATTGAAGCCAAATTTACCTATAGCCTCATGAGACAGTGATTGGTAATCAGAAGAGTTACAATGAGGTAACCTTGCATGTCCAACTCGTTGCTCTCAACCACGGACAAAATGGGGGAGATCATGGAGTATCCGAACGGATCCAGCTTTCAGAACTATCACCAAGATCATTGTTATATTTTATTTGAGAGAGTCAGGAGATACAGAAATGGCAATGTGACATATCTTCGTCCCCTTCTCTTTATCTGTATGCGCGGATTAAGGAGGGGTGGGGGGAGGTAGTTTATTTTAAGGCGAAGCTTAATAGGGAGGAGTTAAAGTGGGTTATTTCGGCAAGGGGAAATTTTTTACCACTTGGAGATAGGGAGGTATTTAGGGAGGGTGAGGTCGAATGTTGGTCCCTATTTGTCCGATATGTGGAGATAGAAATGACGATTTCATGCATTTTCTGTGTTTTTGTAAAGAGTTAAAAGAGCTGAGGCAGGAAATTTATCCGGGGAGTTTTGAAAGGGAGGAATAGGTGGAGATTATTTTGAAGGATAGAAATTTTCTGGGGATAAAGAATTTGGGAAGGTTGGTTAGTTTGGGCATGGCACACAGAGAACATTTTTTGTAAGGTGAGATAGGAAGAAAGGGGTGTGTATTGGATTATATTATGTGAAATTTATTTGTTAGGTTAATTTGGAAATTTTTTTCTTTGAAGTTAGTTTTTCTTCTTTTTTGTATTTGTATTAACCATTGCCATTTAAGGCTTTCAGTGTTAATAAATATCTTTCTATCTATCTATTCTGCCTTCCACTCGGCCTGCTATCATTATGCGACCCTCTTATTTTGCTTTCTTACGGTGCTTTTGTTATACTGTGAAGCAAAATATCGTTGTCACGCATGAAAGGGTCAAGCGACATTTTTCAAAATGTTCAGGAGAAGGAACAACGTTTTAAAATCCATTTTTCAACCGACCTGATGATTTTTATGAATGAATGTATTCCCTTAAAAGAGCCCTTTGGGCCATGGTGGGACAGAAATACAAACATAAATAAGCACTCCAACTGCACCAGTTCAAATATTCAACACTCAACTCATAATTCTAATAACTAAATAACTATCAAAAAAACCAATACCTAACCCTACCACAACTTCAACCTACAATAAAGCGTTCACGGTGCTCAGCCTTCAGGAATCTACCCGACCGATGCAAATCTTGGGACGCTTTGTCGAATAACATCTTTTTTACAGCGGATAGAAGAAAGGGATATTTAAGATTTTTTGCACTGATATACTAATGATTTATTTTTGCTTAGATCTTTTTGACCGTTTTCGCTCTTTTTGACCGTTCTCGCGGCAGTTGCTTTGGCTTTGAGCAACTCGTGTATATCGGGAAAGGCTTGCGGTAAGGCTCTGAAAAATTTACAGTACATGCGGGAGCTAAGATCCATAGCGCTAGTATCTAGTATCAATAACTCATTTTCACAAAAACTGTCGCTTGACCCCTTGTTGCTTGACAGCAACGACGTGGCGATGAACCTTTTTTTTCATGTCGCTATCAGTGTCGCGGATTTTAGCGAAACTTCTTACCGTCATTAGGTGACTTCCCTAACGAGCTTTGCTCCCGATGAAAAATTTATCTCAGAATAGTAGTACAAAGTTGTGCGAAAAAGTAGCATGCAGTACTAACTGATACTACTACATCCTTCTACTTCAAGGCTACCGTGTTACTGCATACTACTGCATGCTACTATCAGCAAGACTGGATGCTACTTTGGCCAGACAGGGTACTACTGGATACAACTACTTAAGATTGGACCAGTCTGAGGCACATTAAATGATAGTATTCGTTGCTATTACATAGTATGACATGCAAATTTTTCGTTCAACTACCATACAACTACGCAGGCTACAAATTTTTCATCGGGCTGTTTCCCAGGTCTAATTATTTTCATTAAGCTATTTATCCCTGGGACGTAAGTCTTGGGGCAATTACGGGTGGTTGATGTCAGTTCTTTAATGGTCAGGACAGAGGGCTTCCTTCCATATTTCATTTCCATCGCCTGGAAGTCGACAGTCGTTTTGGTAAAATAGTCTCAAGACGCGATACGAAAGTCTATGAGTTGATGTCGGACTGAGACAGAAAGATAGTAGGAGGAAACAAAAAAGAAATTTTCGGGGGTTTTCTTGATAAGCTAGTTTTACCTTATACATGTTAAGTGAGGGATAAATATAATTTTGAATATTTCTGTTGCACTTCCAGGTCGTTTTGTGGTGTGTCGAGTCCACATTGTTCTCTTGTTGGTAATGTTCTAAACTGTATGGTCTAATTTGTTTCTTCGCTGAAGACGGTTGCCGGATTTGCATTGAACTATCCTAAATTATGTTTTCGTTCATTTATCCCTCGCTTAACATCGCAGAAGTATAACTAGCTAATCAAGAAAATACCCGAAAATCTCGTTTCTGTTTCTTTCATAATGAGTGGTCAGCTTGGATTCAAACCTTCTATTAAAGAAAGTAGGGTTGAAGGTTTCCATTAGATCGCTTCTGTCCCTCCTACCGACTGTGGAAAATACGGAAAAATATGATTTGGTTTGTTTCTGAAATTCCAGCATTGTCCAAAATTATATGTATCCCTCGCTGAAGATCTTCGAGGGAGGGATAACGATCTGATCGAGAAAACCCCCGTTTTTTTCGTTTATTTCATAATGAATGGTCAGCTTGGCTTCAAATCTTTTATGAAAGAATTTAAAGGTTTAAGGTTTCCAATTGGATCGCTTCAGTGCCTCCTAGTGACTGTGAAAATACGGAGTCGTTTCGGTGTAGGCTAACAATAAAAGTTGTTTGATTCGTCAACACTCTTATATGTTCGTATGTTGAAGCTATTTTTGTTTAGTGAAATGGCAACCCTATCCTACTGTAAACGTGTGAAAATGACTACTGGGCACTTCTGTTTCTAACAATACAAGTCTTTATCCAATACACATCTGTAACATTTATGGCGAAGCAGATACCTTCATGCAGCATAAAAGTTGAGGAGTGTTATTATGAAGATGACAAAGCGAGATTTTTCGTTAAAGTTTAACTGAAAAGCCAATTTATTAATATATGTTTGATTTGAATACAATGAATTATTTTGACTCATGTAAGGGATTTTTGTTTTTTACGTCGCGTAGTCTAGTAGTGACGTTTGGAATCCCCGCTCAAGCTCGGATAAGGAGAAGTTCCTTTAATTGGTCGTCTCGATTTTATTTTCCAATGTTAACCTCAATGTTAACCTCAATGTTAACCTCAAACAATGAGGATGAAACAATGATTACTGTTTCCATTCAGCCGTCAAGGTGTGCGGACGTAGATTTGCATATTGTCATTTTCCCCGGTGCTATGCAGGCGGGGAGCCGGGCGTTCGCCCAGTTTAAATATTACAAGCTATGGCCGTGCAAGATTACAAGGGTGATACTTGTTAAGGATGATGAAACCAATTACGAAGTTTGCTGCTACGGGACGGAGGAGATAAAAATCGTGACGTCAGATAATATCTGGCCTTACGACGAGAAACGGGATGAGGCGCTGAAAGATGGCAGGAAAAATGTTCAGCGTGCAATAAGGCTGTGTACGGAGGATTCAGAAGGTTTACCTGGTGATTTATCCGAGTCTGTGAATTTGATGCAGGCTGAAATTGTAAACCTTCGTGATGGCATTGGAGATGAAATTCGGAAGAGAGTGGAAGATGAGTTTAGTAGACTAGGGAGTTCGTCAGGATCGCAACTGAAGGCAGATTTTCTTGATACTGTTACCCAAGGTGTTTATGAGGCGATTGATCTCCAGTTCAAGTCCAAATTTGAACGTATTGAAAAAAACCTTACTGACTTGCGGTCCAAAATCGTTCAAAATGGGGCGAAGCTCCAGAAACTTGAAACCAAGCTGGACGATATAAGTCAGTCTGCGCTTCTTAACAAGGTCATTGTGTCAGGCATAGACTCTTCTGCTCGGGATTTACCCCGTCTTGGTGAAAAAATACTAGATCGACTTAACATTGAAATGGGACTGAGTCTTGACAAATCTGTTATCAAGAGTGCAAAACGTTTGGGAGCTGCTACTGAAACTAAGACTCCGATTGAACTTACCTTTTTTGCTGAGGCATCTGCGGTCGAGATACTGCGCAGTCGCAAAAATCTGAAGGGTTCCCGAATCTATGTGAACGAGGCTTTGACCAAGGAAAGGCAAGAAATTTACAAGCTTGCGCGCAATAAATTTGATTCGAAAAATGTATGGACTTTGCGAGGTGTGATTTATGTCAAATGCGGTTCGCAAAACATCCCGTGTAGATCGATTTCTGACGTAATTCAGATACGTAATGTGTCAAATGAGCCCGTGGCTTAAATACAAAAAGTGGTGATTTTGTTTCGTTTTTCTTTCTTTATGGATCGTTTCCAGTCTTTTCTTGATTCCCGTCTGAAACTGGATGTTATTCTAAATACAGCAACTGGCAGTGATAAAGATATGCCTTATGTGAAAAATCTACCCGAGTGTGAATTTTCTTCGGATGGCATTCTAACCGAAAATTCTAACAAGTGTAAATTTCCGATCCGATCGCTACATGTGAATGCGCAAGGGTTGCAAAGTGCATTCAATGAACTTAAGTTCTTGCTTACATCTAGTCCTAAGGACATTGTCGGAGTTTGCGAAACTTTTTTGTCTGCTAATACACCTCTTACAATGTTAGATCTGCCTCGGATGAAGTGTATTTCACGTACAAGGTGTCAAAATATGAGAGGAGGGCAGATATTGTATATTCGTGATGACTGGTCTTTTAGAGTTCTTAGTGATTTTTCTGTTTTTGATGAAGGGTTATGTGAAACTATTTTTGTTGAAGTTAGCCCCTTGGGCTGTAACCCATTTATTTTTGGGTCTGTATATAGACCTCCGTCTGGCAATCCTACAAATTTTTTTGAAGTTTTTGAACCGCTGTTGAAAAACCTGGAAGCATCTAGGAAACCGGTCATAATCTCTGGTGATTTCAACTTTGATCTGTTGAATCTCGATGTTGGCAATAATAAGGATTTTCTAAGTATGATGTTGTGTTCTAGTCTTCTTCCAAGTATATCTCTGCCAACTCGAGTTACAGCTAATACAGCTACACTATTGGATAACATATTTTATTCTCCTGATTTAGTTCATGCAACAGAATCGTCAGTAATTTTGTCTGACATGTCAGATCATTTTCCGGTGAGTGTTCTTCTGGATTTGAAAAATAGTAATAAACAACTTCGTGATTCAACAATGAATAATTCTAAAAAACGATATGAATGGATTGATTATAAAATCCTTCGGCAGTTGACTGAGGATCATGATTGGAGTTCGGTTTATGATTCAGATGACGCAAATGCTGCATTTTCGAATTTTATTGATCAAATGACTCGACTGTGGGATAAGGCTTCCTCGACACGAGTTTTGCATGGAAAATTTGCGCAGAGATTTGACCCGTGGATTTCAGAAGGTATTTTGGTATCACTAAAACATAAAAATAAAAAGTTTAAGAATTATTTAAAACTGCAGACACCTGAGTCTTTTGAAGAATATAGAGTTTACAGGAATAAGCTAAATTCAATTATAAGACATGGGAAGAGAAAATTTTATAAAGATAAATTCTTGGAATATAAATCTGATATGAGAAAGACGTGGCAAATGATAAATGAAAAAATACGTCCTCATAGTCGTAAGAGTACTAGTGTTGATTGCCTGAAAATAAATGGGGAAAAAATTACTGAGCCTAAAGATATTTTAAACGCTTTTGGAGATTATTTTAGTAATATTGGTTCTAGACTTGCATCGACTATGAGTACGCAGCTGAATTCCCCTTTTATTCCAGTTAATGGGCAACATGCGGAAAGTTCGTTTACTTTTTCTGAGATTGCGCCACAGGAGATAAAAAAAACTATTGTGAAGCTTAAACAGAGTTTTTCTGCGGATGAATTTGGTTTTTCAGCACAAATTGTTAAACACATAGCGTCGAGCATTTCACCTTTATTGGCACATATTTTCAATCTGTCACTTACACATGGGATTTTTCCTGAGCTACTAAAAAAAGCAAATGTTATAGCATTACCTAAAGCAGGTAGTTCAATTGATCCTTCAGATTATAGAGGTATTTCTCTGCTTTCGGTTTTTAGTAAAATTTTGGAAAAAATTGCAAACAATCAATTAAAAAAATACTTATTTTATAATAAGATTTTACACACTTCTCAATATGGTTTTATAAAGGGAAAGTCAACTGAACTGGCAATTCATGAGCTTTTATTGAATATAAATGATTCATTAGATGGTGGTCAACATGCTTTGGCGATTTTCCTTGATGTTGCCAAGGCGTTTGACACCGTAAATCATTCTTTGCTTCTTGCAAAACTTAAGTCTTACGGATTTTCAACACAAGCTGTTAATTTTTTTGCATCTTATCTTTCTGGGAGACGACTAGAATGTGTTGATAAATCCCGTGATCTTCGTTCAGATACTTTCCAGATTAACTACGGAGTACCTCAGGGCTCTGTCCTTGGGCCTATTCTATTTCTTCTTTTTTTAAATGATTTACCGGAAGTTTTGCCTCTTTGTAAAATTATAATGTTTGCTGATGATGTAGTAATTTTTTCTTCTCACCGGGACCTAGCAGTTCTTTTCCAGAACCTTGAAAGCACGTTACTAGCTGTATCTGATTGGTACTCAAGGAATTTACTAGCTCTTAACGAGAAAAAATGCCAATATATGTTATTTTCGCGTACTGGATCAGTCAGTTCAGATAGCTTCTCTCTTTTGTTAAATAGTCTTGAATTAAAAAGGGTTGATCAGTTTAAATACCTTGGTGTAATTTTAGATGAAAATTTGTCGTTTCATAAACATGTGAAAACACTATCGTTAAAAATTTCCCGAAATATTGGTATGCTATCACGTCTTCGTTATTTTTTTCCTAAAAATATTCTAAAATCAATTTATTATTCTTTTGTCCACCCATATTTTCTTTATTGTATTTCTGTTTGGGCTTCTACCTTTTCATCTGTATTTAAACCTCTCCAAATACTCCAGAATAAAGCAATGAGGATTCTTTTTAATGTTGAATATAGATCTTCAGTTAGACACCTATATGGGACTTCAGGAATATATTCCTTGGATCAACTTCATACAATTTCTATTTCTAATATTTGCCATGATTATCTATACAATAGTTTACCTTCAAATTTCTCTGGTATTTTTCCAACTAATTCCCAATTTCATAATTATCCAACCACTCATCGTTCAGATTTTTCGTGCGAATTTCGCCCTACGTCAAGAGCGAGTTTCAGCATCCGTCACACTGGGCCAAAAATCTGGAACTCAATTCCAGTATCAGTGCGAGAATGTAGCAATAAGCGACAGTTTCTAAAATTACTGAAAAAAAAAATTCACGACGCGTAGTTGAGCAATTTCTTTTGTTTTTGTTCTCTTTTTGTTGATGTTAAAATGTAGTTAGAAGACGGCTTTTTATTTTATTTTCGTTGTGCAACATTGTCAGTGCTAAAGTATGCCACCAGGCATGTGCACTGGTCTGTGATTTTTATCTATGTTTGTTGTAATTAAATAAAACTATAAACTATAAACTATAATGTCGGAAATTAACCTTTAATATACAACAAAGGACCCAATAAACTAGATAGGGGTCAAGTGCGAATTCTTTTTACTAACGTTCTCTTAGCCCTGCGTCAGAAATTCTGTTAGGATTCCGAAAATCCTTTTAGATGCTGCAGGAGTAAAGAAATGCATACTTTTTTTTTCCTTTGTTAGATTAGTATGCTCAACCTAAATTGTAATTCAACGAGACGTCTTACTGTTCTCCTTTAATTAATAACTAATCCTCTAAGCCAGTTTTTCTTACTTTCTCCGCTGGATCCCAGGAAAGACTGCCATTTCCTTTTTTTTAAAGCCTCCCTTGTTAGTGTTGGGCGATATTCGATATCGATAACGATATATCGGACCAAATATCGATATCGAAAACGATATTTGCACGTTTCTAATTATTGTTAACCCAACATAAGTTATATTTACATATCCGAAATTGGAGAAATATGTTTATTCAAATAATGTATACAACGGACACTTCAGCTACGATGCTTCGTCAGCGATATTTCGGCCCTTCTTGGCAAGGGTCCTCGTCAGGCTGTCAATCTTCAATATGTTTTAGCAATATGTTTTTCGTAATTCAGTTTTTATTTATTCGAAGTTTGAGATGATCCAAGATGCTGTTTTACGACTAATTTATTCTTAAGTTTTGGCGAAACGAGATATGCACTATAGCGAAACATGGTAGCCTACCGAAATATCGAAATCGATATTTCGATTATCGAAAGTAAAATACTTACAAATCGAAGTTTCCAAATATCGCTCAACACTATCCCTCGTAGGCTACTGTCTATGTTCCAGCATTTAAAAACAAACGGTATCAGTTTTATCTTTCCGCTGATTTTTACTTACTTATCCTTTCGCTTAGCTTCACATAAAAGTCACTAATTAACACAAAAAGTACGCTTCCAAGTAAACTATGTAGAGGACTTATTAGACCGGTCGGCCTGATAACTTCTGTGGGGGCTAGGTGGCGGGAAATTGAAATATATTTAGTCAAAGTGGTAGTTTTGGTATTACTTATTTTCCGCAATAACTGCTGACCAGAAATTATCCGTTTCAACTGTGTTGGTCAAATTTGCGATGGCACGTGTTCTGAAATTGGCGACTCGAACTGTCGATATTATTTTGAGATTCTCTCCCACAGATGGGCGAATCCGACCATGAAAAGACTCGAATCCGAATCCAGGGCTAGGTACGGATCCAATTCCGAATCCGAATCCACCATTTCTTGCAGAGGATTCGAATCCGTCGAATCCGACCTTAACAAAAATCAAATCACATACATAGGTCATAGTTTGAAAATCAGAGGTGACGAAAAGCACTGATAATTAAAGGACCCCTCTTGCTTATTCTGCCTTTTATAATATACCTAGCTTCCTTGTGGAATTATAAGCTTCTAAAATCTCCACCTTTCTTGATTGTTTTGTTTTGTGCCTACGAATTTTAGCACTTTTTCGGCCACGCCGAGTTTTGTCTGTCACACAAAGCAAAGTTTTCCGGAGTCTTCAGTGTCCGCTGACAACTCTTTCAAACATAAGGATATGAGAATCTTCTGTTTTTTACTTCTTTTATTTGTTTGGTTTTCCAACTTTTTAACCACGGGGCTTTCAGTTTTTAAACGTTTTGCTCCCACCCGCCGCGTCGGAGAGCAGGAAGGCTGGATAGTGTTGACAAGTGCGAATAAGAAAATCGCTAATTTCAGGTGGAAAGTAATGCTATTTTTGGAAAACTTTTTTTCTGATCCCTGTCATAGGCAAAAGATCATTTCTAGTAAGAGTTGTGCTTTAAGGTAAACGGATAACGTGATAAATTACCGAGGAAGGTTGGTGGCGGAGATAAAAAAAAAGTTGGCTTGGCTAAGGCCACTGTGTTTGGGAAACGGAAACTGGAAGGATGCAGACTAGAAGTTTGAGTGGATTCGTAAGATTGAGGGTTTGGAATCCGAGGCCGAATCCGAGCCCAGTCTGACAAGCAGAACACTCGCAGGACGAATCCTGGATTTGAATCCAAATCCGGATTCGGATTTCCATCTCTGTTCTCCTCTTCGCTTGTAATCCAAAAAGAATTGTCTATTTTACGAGTAGTCTATCGCTTTTATGATAAAAATTATCAAAGATTCTTCGTCACTTTTGGCGTCATCAGTTTCTAGATGAGCGCTCAGTCCCAACATTTTGCTCAAAAATGTGCCCGACAGTGGGAAAGAATGATGCAATCCCGGATAGGAGACGATATACGTTAAAAAGAGAGTTTATTGACTGAAAGTACACAACAGGGATGGAGGCACCGAATGAATCAAGGTTGCCAAAAGCTCGACTTATAAAAGTGTCCAAATTCCTGACAAAAAGGTCCATTTTGACTTTTGTCACTTCGACATTTTTTGGCGCAATGCCCAAAATGCGAATAATCGGTAATTATTGTGACTTTCTAAGATTATTTGTCAAAACAGTTCTTAATTGTTAGATTAAAGTTTTGTAACAAAATTGAATAAGAAATTAGCTTTATAAGCGTTCAAACTCTTTTGTGTCCTAAATCGGAGTAAAGTATCTGTTTTTCGGGCGGTAATCTAGAACTTTAATAATAAATGAAAAGGTGCTTTTCTTACCTGAAAAGTGTCATTTGTATGAAAAGGTGTAATTTTCGGAGGCAAAATGTATCAAAAAGCACCAAAAGTGTCACACTTGGCAACCCTGGAATGAATGGGAATAGTAAATGTCATGACTCTTTACCAGTAGTTGAATACTTTGAAACCTGACTCAGCTTTCAGTAAATTGCCCACAGCTTTGGCTGTTTAAAGCTTTTGCCAGCTCCATCACCTAATCGCAAAATTAGGGACAAATTTACACTCGTTTTTTCTGCTGGTAGAGCTACTCGCGAACAATTGTCGGTGTCATGAAACGTACCGAAAAACAATATCAAGGCAAGTGCGAAAATCAGTGAGTTTTCATTAGGGGGTCATAATCAAGAACAAATAAGTACCAAAACCTCCGTCTCTCCATCTCTGTAATACGACCATGCGGAGTCGAATAGAATACCGATGCCCTGCCTGATGCAAACGAGTGGAGGTTAGGAGATACGCGGGACATCAGAATTCGTTACCTCTACAAACAGCTATATCGCCTTAGAACCTCGTAAAACAAATATTCAAAGTTTCCATTATTGTGACGTTACATGTGCCGCGCTGAAGAGCAGGTCAGCACGCCTCCGGCAATTTCTCCTCTGATATGCGCAGTGGCAAAGAGGGAATTAGACGGGCGTCAACTTAGAGCTCAGCAAGTACGGCTAGCTCAGGTCAGTTTTGTCGGGGTATCCATAGTCGCTGCATGGGACCAAAGACGGAAGTTCTATTGGCTTATTTGTTCTTGTCAGAAGTACGACGGTCCTTTGAAAGAGTTAATCCGGAAGCATTTTCACAATGTCTATCTCCCACTTTCAAGACGCTAGTTTGCAGGAGACGGTACGACCATTCAGTACGAACAAATGTTTTTGAGGCTGCTGAAAAGTCCGCCACATTTCCAAGAAGAAAAGAATACTAGCAGGCCTAACGGATAATTCATGAGCCGACTAGAAAGAACTGTTTTCAAAGGGTCGAAATCGGCTTCTGCAACTTGTCAGTAATTTTGGCTGGTTTCAGAAAATCAGCATGTAGATCGGACATAAAATCGCCCATCGAGCAGAAGTCGTAGGCCAGAACTCGGACACAAAATTTTTTTTGGAGTAAGGTCGGATACTAATGTCTCACAAACCAGCAAGAAAATACACCTCAATTCGACTATGCTTAAAAAATGGATGCTACTAATAATATAGAAAGGTGAAGCTTTTCTCTCTATTACCTTCAACACCATCTCCCTGGACTAATCTATTTGTCTTGTCCTGTGTGGAGATACCGAATTCTTGACATGGGATATCTGCCCTAATGACCACAGAGGTTCTGTATCTGTCACTGGTATCGTTAACACGCGATGTAGTTGGCAAGGTGTAGGATGCGGGGAGGCGATATGTAGTCGGTGTCGGAATGCTGTCGCCTGTGGCAGATAGCGTCTGCTGATAGACCAAGAATGATTGTTAGAACGAGAGGAGGGGATGATCTGCTATGCTGGTGTCTAGCTCGATTTTTCCTGGCGGAGCGGGCGAGACCGAACCTAGCCTGAGCCTCGTTTCTGTTGCACGATGCAGGTCCACTTCTCGGCTGCTTCCGAACTGATTCTTTCTACATTGCACTGCAGTGTTTCCGAGGAAGAAAGGAGCGCTTCTCGAGAATCGCGGACTTGCTTACCAACCAAGTCCGTGCTTCCATGCAAGTGCTGCTTCAACCAAGAAGAAATCGTGCAGGCAGTGAACCCAAAACGCATCTTGTGCAGAAGCAAAGAAGTACTGCAGCAGCGACCCGGCAGCACTATTGCAACAAAACGAGGCTCTGGTCTTTCATCCAGGGTATCTGTTTTGAACACAGATTTACCAACAAGAAGTTTCCCTACAGAGCTTCTGTCTGTATCAAAAACGGACTTGGGAAGTGTTTGCGGTTTTCTTGCACTTACTTGGAAACCCATCTGTCAGTCGGTTCTACTGCATGAAGGATCAAACTAACTACAAAAAGGAACAGGAACTAAAAAAAGAAATGGAAGTTTATTTGATTAATGTTCCCTTCGATCGGCATGTTTTCTCAACACGAGTCCTTTTTTTATTCTTCGTCATTCTTGGTTTTTAAATGCAGTCGCGTTGAGCTCATAGTAAAAGTAAAAAACCTAGTCATAGTTATACATTTGAAAGTTTTTGTAACGTATCCAGTCCACCAACAGTCCTCTGTTTTCTGCCGCTATCCAAAATTTTATATTTGTGGTATTTTATTTTTGAAAGTTCTTTTTTTTTTTTTTTTTTTTTTTTACTCAATAAATAACTATATGAAAGATTAATGTATTTAAAAGTCTTAAATAAATAAAAAAACTATAATAATAACATAAAAAAAAAAAAATTAGCTAACTTTATAAAAATATACAATGTATTAATCAAAAAAGTGTTCACTCTGCCAATTTTTATTTGCACACAAAGAAAAATAATTTCATATCTTAACTGCAATTAAATTAAATAATTGAATGGAAGTACATAAATTTAGATTATTATAAAAAAAAAATTTGAATTTTTTTTTTCCCGCGTAGCTTCTTTTTCATTTGTCCTTGCTTTAGATCGAACTAAACCAAGTGGCTACGTCTCCACCTCCAACTCAGTGACGTTAATACAAAATTTACCCTACAGTTTACCCTACTTTAACGTCACTTACACTTTCGTCTTAAACCTATTATCTTTTTTATACTTTATCAACTCAAAATTTAACTTCTCTTTTCAAACTTTTCATTTTTCTGTTAAATATTCTCAAATAAACTCACTCCCTCTTTCAAAAAAACACTTCCTCCATAAAGTCTAAATCTACCCTTTTTTATTTTTTAACAATAAAAAGTTTTTCTTACCATAGTTTACAACCATTAAAAATCTTTTCTTCTTTACCATTAATCCAATCATATTTTTAAAACCTGGCAAACCTCCAAAACATTTACTATTTTTTCACTTCGAATCAAGCAGTCAAGTTCTATAGGTTCGATAAGGAATAACTACCAACAAAAAAACAAAAATTTTAACTCACGCACTACCTGTTTCAAGATGCTCTACCGTCCTTAGAGAATCTCTCTTTAAGTGGCAAAAAAATTACTTTGATGAAAAACCAACCAAAACCTTAAAACTTATTCCTTCACTCACCTATAAAAAAACAACCAAAAACCAACAACCACACTCCCGATTTAAAATCTCCTTCCTTTACAACAACAAAAAAACTAGCAAGGAGATTCTAAATATCACTTCAGATCCTTAAAAGAAACATCAGGTTGAAACTTTGACTGCCCAAAATAAAAACAAACAAAAATTTAAGTTTTTATTTTGTAAAAAAATTTTAAACCTACCGGTTACCCACACTTCCATCATCGGATTTTTAACGCATCATTCAACCATCCCACATCCACGGATCTATTCCATAACTCACTCTGCGAATTCATTTCAACCATACTGTGGATCCAACTGTAGAACCTCGAGACATTTATACTTTTACCTTTTTTCCTCATTTTCCACACGTGGACACAAACTGCAGTCATCAAGAAGACCATAGCCTGTTCTTTTCCTTTTGCAGCACCAGTTTCAAAACACAGCTTCAGAGCCATTTTCTTTTCTTCTAAACTTTCAATTTTTACATCCTCCCTCTTAAAAACTTCAAAAATATTTTTAAAAATTTCACCATTAAACTTACACTCCAGGAACTCATGCTTCATACCGTCAACTACCTCAATCTTGCAGAGCTGACACAGCGGACTTTCGCTACTCAAGAAACGGCTTACGCGGTTTCTGTACGGTAAGATTCCGTGAATTAACATAAACATGGTTTCTTTTTCTTGGGGGCGGCTTTTTAACGAATCCCAGTTTTCAAATGCTTTTTCATAATTCACAAATGGTTCATTCCGTTTTGCTTGGAAATCAATCTCGGTCTCACTTTTACCTTTTAAAAATGAATCCACCAATTTTTTCCTTTCCTTATTATCAATATCATCCTTGAAAATTCCCGAATTCTTCAGGTCCCGCAGTGTCGACGCGGCTTTTTGGATTTCCTTTGGTATCTTTTTAAGTTTTTCCTTTATTCGTTTATCATCATCTTCATTTATCACAGGTAATACCCATCCTCGTAGCAGCACTGTTGTGCACTCTTGCCTGGTCACTAACTCACACACATTTCTTACATACAATGACTCACAGACACATCTGAAATCTATCACTCCCAATCCTCCTTGTGTTCTGGGTACGTACAACATCTTCATGCTTAATTTTTCCAACTTCCCTTTCCATACAAAACGCCAAACACTTCTTTCAACTCTCTTTGCATGCTTCTCCTCTAGTGTGAAAACCGGCCCAGCATAGAACAAAACCGGCATGCCATATATATTTACAAAATCAACTCTTTCAAAAATCGTCCTGATAACACCACCCTCTTTAGGTCCACTAAAGTGGACAGACGATAGTGGAACAGACTAAAGTGGAAATGTGTTCTAATTTTGTCGTTAGGAGATCAGACAGCAAATCTGATCTGGGATTTTTCTTTTGGGAAATATTAATTACTTTTTCTATTCGGGAGGCAAATTTCTGAAAGAGAACTTTTTTTTTGCAACTTTATTGAAAATTTATTATATTTTTGCGCCTTGTGAAACTGTTTTTTCGGAGTTTTCATCCCTAATTTTCTGCAAGAAACACAAGTAGGCATTGACTCGTGGCCTCGGGTTTGATGAAAAGCATTCTCATTGGCTAACCTTCTTCAGTGAATTAGTGAATGAATGTTTTGTTTCCCACCGACAGTGATGATAGTAGAAATAAATTAAGAACGAGTTTTTGCCATACACTATTATAGTAATCATGTTTTTCTTTTTTAGGTACTTAAAGAGCAAATACGGCACTCGCCTTAACCAGGAGGCTGAGAGCGACCCGAACAAGCGGCTCCGGAAATCCAATACTTCCGGCGGCGTCTCCCGCGCCAGCAGTCCTGAATCCGATGGGGAGACTCAGTTACCATCAATCCCCTTTTCAGGCCCCCGCCACCAGTACATGCAAAAGCGGAAGATTATATTGAAAGTAGGCCAACGAGGGGCCGAACCGGGCCACTTCACCTGGCCTAGAGGAGTGGCCGTAGGGCCAGATGGCAGCATCGTCATAGCTGATTCCAGCAACCACCGCGTACAGATCTTCGACAACGCTGGAAGCTTCTTGAAGGAATTCGGTCACTATGGCAATGGCGAGGGAGAGTTCGATTGTCTCGCTGGAGTTGCGGTGAATCGGATTGGACAGTTCATAATTGCGGATCGGTACAACCATCGAATTCAAGTGTTTGACCCCCAGGGAAGATTCTTGAGGGCTTTTGGTTCACAAGGTTCATCGGACGGGAAGTTCAGCTACCCATGGGGAATCACAACCGATGCGCTGGGATTCATTTATGTCTGTGATAAAGAAAATCACAGGATTCAGGTAAGCACTACTTTTGTGGCTTTAACAGATACTGTGCAACTGTTCACAAACCCCTACAAGCGCTAGCTATGAATATCTAGGATGCTATTGGTGTTTGTATCGGAGGGATAGCGCGAGGAAATCCAGTAAAACCCAAAATTTGGTATAGCTGCACGTAACTACACATTCTGTAACCAATTTGTTAGATTTGCAAAATAGGAAAAATTTCTTTTTCTTCCGATTGTTTTCTCGCTGGATTGGACCCCCCCTCCCCCCCAGGGCCAAACTATCAGGTGTACCAGTTGGCATCAGATCAGTTTATTTTTCCATTCCCGAGCATAGTTGGTGTTAATGACGGGTTCCAAATACGCTCTTTCTGCTTACAACCAACCACACCCTCTATTTCCTGATCCTTATAAACATTTCCTTCCCCAGAATGTCATAAGCAATGATGAAACTTCACATACATTCCCTTCTTTCCGGTCTTTAAATCTAGCCTCTAACCCCTTTGCTAATTGCCTGTCACTCTTTTCTCCCATTTAACGTCGCCAGAATTGCTAAATTCCATCTGTGAGCTGAGTGAGCTTTGGTATATTCATGAGTTTTATGTCAACTTGCAATGTCAACTTAAAACTATGCATGTCAACTCAAAACTATGTTCAATGTCTCCTTTCATTTTCATTATCTTCCTTTCTGAAAATGAATTGCTATTTACGACAGGAGTTTCTGAAACCTATCTTTCCTGCCCTATCGCCATCGGTGAGCATTAACAGTGGGTTAAGAACGGAGTAGGATTTCCATGTTTCTATGGAGATCTCTGTTTGACAGGACTTTGAGATCCAGAAAGTCAAAACTTGCCCCAGTTTGGGATCCACCTAAACCTTCCTTCGGGGTAATCGTTCTAGGTTTGCATGTCTGGGATCGACTAAAAGCACACTGTTGAAAGTTTCATAACAGATAAAACGAGGATGCGCGGTTTCAACAGATAATGCGTAAAAGATAACACCTCGGATGTTATCTGTTGTGTTTGAAACGTTATGCACGAAATGTTATGCATAACAAGCTTTGTTAGGAAGAGCCGAAAAAGCATCTACTGACTTGATTCCTTATCGTCATAATGTCGCAAAGCTCAGCAGTTACTTTTTGGTGTTTTTTCGGTTCTTCCTCATAGTAACGCTTATTATGCATAACAGTTGGAAACACAACAGATAACATCCGAAGTGTTATCTGTCACGCGTTATTTGTTGAAACCGCGAATCCTCGTGTTATCTGTTATGAAACTTCTGACAGTGCAGGAAGGAAGGGAAGGGCATGGTGCACGAGAAAAGAATTTAAATTTTTAGTCTTTGAGGGGTCAAATCCACCGTTTATTTCCTCGTTTTAGTACTTTAAGGTACTACCCGTGACAAGCTACTAAAACGAGGAATGAAAAGAAAAAAAATTGGTGGTTGCCGACCCCTCACTGGACTTTAATGCCTACCCATGTCAGGATACTAAAACGAGGAAGGAATTGCAAACTTTGAATTTGAAAAGTTGCCGACCCCTCAAAGAATACAAACAGAGGAAGGGAACGGTGCAGCTTTCCAGTATTCGCAGCCTTGAATTCTGTGACATCCTTCCTCGTTTGAGTATGCCCTTCCTCGTTTTAGTATGCCCTTCCTGCTTATTTAGTATGCCTTCCTGCTTTTCTTGTGCACCATGCCCTTTCCTTCCCTTCCTGCTTTTAGTCGATCCCTGCGTGCATAGCCTGGCATCGGACTATTATCAGTGATTAATAAATCTGGCAACACGTTACGAGATTTATGAAGTTGGTGCGTGACTGTAACCGAGTCCGCAGGCACTTAGAATGATGGATATGTGACTATGATAGATGGAAAATGAAATGGAAAGTAAATGGGGTATGAAAGGGATAACGCACCGATATCGGTTTTCACTTTAAGTAGGATAGCAGGTCGACAAGGTCTATAGGTTGCGTCGTATCTGATCTCATGTCCCTTTCATATCTGGTCAGTACCGCGAAAACAAATTACGGTCAAATGTCGACAAAGGATATACTGCGACTAAAATACGGCGATAAGGGAAAATCCGTGACTGACGAAACCACGAAAGTTATCAGTGCAACGGACATGAATCCGATCTTAGGTTTATGTCCCTTATTTGTCCAAGAGTGGTTGCAAAATCATTCCAATTTATTAATAATACAAAGCACACAAAATATTTAGTCGCGAATACAACATATCTACAAACGACCCCGGGAACAGCGATCGGCAGTGTTGCCAGATCGTGAACCAAAAAGTAAGCCGCAGCCTTGTAAAAACAAGCCAAAAATAAGCCAGACAATTTTTTGCCCAAAATCTAACTTTACTTTTAAAGGTGTCCAAGTTTTGACGGCCGTTTTATAGAAATACTCACCACTATTCAGGTCCTTTGATCCTACAGGCATTATCCACCTTCCAATTCGTTCCCTGGCTTGAGGAAGTTTAGTTCCAGTGTAGAGATTATTTTGAGGCTGCATTTAGTAGATTTGCGAGAAACCGCTACCCCATGTGGAACTCTAGAGACTTTACAGAAATTCTCACGTGGTTTTGACCTTTCGTGAGCATAGAGGCTCCAACTTCGTTCGAAAATCGGATTCATCTCAAATGGATTGCCAAAAATACAATTTCTTCCCGAAAAAGCAAATCACGCCAAGTTTTAAGCCACAAGCCAGTTCCAAAAATTTTCACGTCAGTCACAGACAAAATAAGCCAATTTGGCGTAAAATAAGCCAATCTGGCAACACTGGCGATCGGCATGTGGCCAAATCGCTTGCCGGTCCGCGACTAAACAAACCGGAATAAATTACACTGACTATAGCCAGACAATAATGAGTCACGACGACAAGCGCGAGGGGTTAGTGCCTTCTGCGAATCGCAAGAAAGACAAAAGTTGTGCTAGGCACAACATCCGACTATCTAAGCTGCTAAGTTCACTGGATCGATGTACAAAAAATGCGACGATCAATACTGCGAACTTCAATACCACGACAGGAAAATAACACAACAAAATTAAAACTGTGACTTTGTAAACAGTCAAAGTCAGTACCGCCACAGACAAGGACGGCGACGAACAAATACCGCGAAGTTACGAAGAAGAGAGAGGATATCGCTATAAACACATAATAAAACACTTCTCTTTGACAACCAACCCAAGAGGTAAAACTTGTCCTAGGGTGGCGAACAAAGAAAACACACCAAGTCTTAGTCGGGGCCACAAACCATACCTAAAAAACCCATAAAGTAAAACGAATAAAGATAATAATCAATCACCCACAATGAAAACTAATGATAACTCGATCATAACAAAAATTAATACTGTTTTCGAAAAATGCATACGTTTAAATGACGCAAAATCATGGATACTTTTTATATTTTGAGCTAATTGGTTCCAACTTCTAACACCTATATGAATCGTAGAAAACCCATCCCGGGACCCATCAAATTGCATATCTAGACCTAAATATCCTTGACTATACCAACTTAGAGTTTGATTCCAGTCGCGGGTTCAAAACTTTACTCATGGGCAAATCGATCCCACTTGCCCATCAAAGGGGGGGGGGGGGAGGGGTTCAACTCCACAGGATATTCCCAACCCGATGATCCAAGAGGACAAAGGAATTTCATCGCTATCTCCAGTTTTTGTCAATTTAAAAACATAAAAAAGGGCAATCTGGGCCCAGTTGTCCCTGAACCAAGTGGATGCACGGTTTGGAGACCGCAAAAAGCAAAAAGAGACCCCAATGCTCACAAAACTACCAAGTTTCAACTTGATATCTGTTGATTCCTGTCACGGGTAACGAACTTTACTCCTGTGCAATCTGGGCACAGTTGCCCTTGAACGGGGTGGGTGGGGGAGGTGCAACTTTGAAAGTAATTTCCCAGTCCTAGGATCTACAAGTACAAGGAACTTCATCGTCCTATGTCCAAGTCTGGTCAAGTTTATGAACATTATTCACTGAGCAATCTGGGCCCATTTGCCCCTGAAATGGGTGGTTGTTTTGGGTGGGACCCCCAAAAGGCACAGCTAGACCCCAATACCCGCAAGTGTACCAAGTCGGTTCACGAGTTATGAGCTCCACAAGATACGGTGAAAACCGAAAGCCCAAAGCCGAAAGCTGCTACAGCGCTCGCAATTGTGGATTGTTCCAAGGAACATGTGGGCAGAATCAGTCATCATCTAGAAATATGTGCAGACTGCTCAAACTCTGCGACTGTTCAGCTCCTTTGACTTTTCCGGCTATCAGGGTAGCTGTGAAAACTAAAAATGTAACTTCTGACTTTTTGCTGGAATTTTCGTCAATTTGACGGTCCCGACCATCGCGGTCGATGCCTGTCACTAAAGTGCTTTCGCGTTTTTTTGCCCTTACGTTGCAATCACCATGTCATGGTTTTTTTACTTATCGGTGTGTTTGTTCCTTTCTGGTCAGGGATTTGAAGAGCCATGGAGCCATACTTTCTTCCCAAAACAAATTTTCATGTTTTATTTGACGATCTAGTTCTTTCCTTCAACCAATCCTTCAGCTGTGAATAAATGAGGTAGTGGAAATTGCTGAAATGTGTGTTCATTTTTGTAATTTAGGGATTTCAAAAAGCCACGGGCCACAGTTTCTTCTTAAAACGCATTATGTTGTTTTATTGCAAGGTGTGATTCTCTCCTAGAACCAATCCTTCGGCTTTGAAAAGAATGAAGAAGGTAAAGTTCCTAAAACTTAAGTTTGACGCCCCCTTCCCGTTCCTTAGGGAAATGAATCTCCCAGACATAAACTTTTCATGATTTCTATAAATCCACGAATCCGAGAAAAGAGCATGTGATCCGATAGGACGGAACACTCCATTGTCTCCCATCCTTTTCCCAAGTGGTTAGAAAATCACTGGAGAAAAAAAGAGATAAATGGCGCTTGATTACCGACATTTCAGCTGGGATCCGTGAAAAGATTGTCATACGGAATTGTGGCCATAAGAGAATCCCGATGGGAAACATAGATCAAAAGCATAGTCAGAACGCAAGAACTTTCCGGAGATTCGGCTTTTTTCCTAGCAATTGCCGAGTCGAGATGGGGAAGATAGGTATGATTAAAAGTCTTCCAGCCACTCAAATCCATTCCATACAGCCATAGTAGGATAATATAAGAAAGGACGCAAACATTTTCTCAGGAATCCATGTCCAAGGTTCTATTTCATAGCTATCTCACACTTCCCGTTATTTTGGATTTCCCGAAGAGCCTTAATTTTGCCTGGGTATCCTGAAGAACGTATACTGATAAGAATCTCGGGGATATCCGAGCTCCGGAAGAGAAGATGCAACCCGGAAATCGAGCAGAGGGCTTGATGATAGGGAAGGCGGATCTGGCGAAAGTCGCAGATCGGACCGAAAGTCCTGCTATGGCTGTGGTAGCCCTGACCACATGATGAGGGATTGCCCAATAAAGCGGCATCCGGTCGGGAAGAAGCGAAGCCAGGGGAGTAGACGAGGGAACGACGAGTGAGCGGGCAGTTTGCATCCAGGGCTACTTCGACGAAGAAGAGACGGAGATGCTGCTGGATAGCGGTGCGGACATCACAGCAATGCACGCGGATTTGGTGCCAGAGGAGCTCTGGTGCTGGGACGACTTCCGTAAGCTGAGGTGCGTTCATTACCTTGAGGCAAAAGGATGGAGAAACCAATGAGGCCCCGGTCAAGGTTGTGGTCTCAAGAAGTATCCCAAAGAAATTTTCTTTGGAGAGGATGGTTGTTGAGCTCGACGAAAGAAGCCATACACGCCAAATGTAAATGGATGATGCGATCGTCGTAAAAACTGGTTGATCTCAACAGAGGAAGATGCCATCTTCTCATTCAGCAATGCTCGAGGACCGTCGTTGAAGGAGAGACATCCATCCAGCTGGAAGGTGACGTCTCCCGTCGAGCTTTGCATTGAGCCATTCAGCTAGATGGCATTGATGCAGAAACATCCATCCGACCGCGAAATATCCAAACACGTACGGCGACACATGATGAAGATGCGTAACATTTAACGGACAGATTCAAAGAAGACGTCCTCATACCCGAGCATCGTTGAAAAAATGTCTTGTCTCCGGCTCAATTCCGACTTCAGGCTTCAAACTTTTCACCGGAAAATGACTTTGAGAAGTACGGCATACACGACAAAACGGGATCGACTAAAAACGGAAGGGAATGGAACGACACGGTGCAGGAAGAACGCGTACTAAAAACGGGAAAGCGTACTAAAAACGGGAACAACCTACTAGCATGTCTTGACCATGGTTTGTAACGTCTCGTTAGTGGTCATTTTCAGCCAATGAGAGTCCGGACGGGTCCGGACGAGCACGGTTACGGAGGACTTGCAATTGCCAGTGGAGGACCTACTGCACTGTTATCATAACAGATAAAACGAGGATGCGCGGTTTCAACAGATAATGCGAGACAGATAACACGTGGGATGTTATCTGTTGTGTTTGAAAATGTTATTCATGAAATGTTATGCATAACAAGCTTTGCTAGGTAGAGCCAAAAAAAGCATTTACTGACTTTATTCCTTATCGACATGATGTCTGAAAACTCAGTTTTCCACTTTTTGGCGGTTTTTTGGTTCTTCCTGATGGTGATGCTTAATGTGCGTAGCATTTTGATACGCAACAGAGAACATCCGAAGTGTTATCTCTTACGCATTATCTGTTGAAACCTCAAATCCTCGTGTTATCTGTTATGAAACTCCTGACAGTGTGAACCCCTTCCGTCACCAGTTGTTTTTAACCGAGAAAAAAAAAAAATTTATTTGTTGAAACCTACTATTTAGTCCAATTCGTTGATCAAATCTAGCGACTATGCAGACCCATTTTTACTATTTGGAATGGAAATTCTGGGATATTTTCGACAGATGGATCTCTGTTTCTTTGAAAAATTCATGATTGTTGATTACCTTTGATCTATGACGAATTACTTCAGGGGAGAAAACTTGATTTATTGCTCCCGACTTGAATTCACGGGTCTGAATCCTATAATTCTTGCATAAATTACCATAAAGGTATCCGTTTGAAGATGTTGGAATGGCAAGATAGGAGTTTTTGTCCCGAATACTTTGAGATTAGCGATTTGATTTCGTTGAAACTCAACATAGATTTGCTAACGGGAAAGTAGTAAATCCTCGGGAGTCCTTTGTGAACTTCAGTCGCTACAGAGCTGATTTGTTCTAAGAAATGTTCTAAAGTTTAACCGAAAGGGCTGAGATACGACAGCCTAGTTACTCATTATCTATTCATTTAAATAGGCTTGAAGGACCGATGAAAATGCGTTAATTCGCTATTCCCGAATTATCAATTTTATCAAATGAAATTATTTTTACGAACTTGTCGTACCTCCACTTCGTTGTCCCTCTAAGCTCAAAATATTTTACTTTCAATCCTCAGACGCTCTCATCTGTCGCATTGATCATTTACTACGTGATCATAAGCTTCCCTTTATGTTGGATATTGAACACTGTGTAAAAATTGGGAAACGGAAACTGGAAGGATGTAGACTAGAAATTCGAGCGGATTTGTAAGTTTGAAGATTTGGAATCCGAGTCTCATGGTCAGGACTAACAATAAAGCCTGTTTAAACCGCTAGGCTCAACTGATCCGTCAAGTCAAATACTAATTTACTTTTTGTTGTGTATTAGGCGCTTTTCTGTTCTCTCTCTGCAGAAGCGCATTCGAGTCTCAGAATCCGCTGCTGGTTGTCCTGGCTAGGCCGCATATGAGGCTGTCGCTCCCAATATGGTTGATGTGGGGGAAGTTGCTGTTTTGCAACTTTCCCCGGTTTTGGGTAATGCAGTATAGTGTGTTGTTGTTAATTTTGTTTTTTGTTGTTGTTTGAAGATGTATATGGCCCTTGTTGGCCGTGATTTAGTCAAATAAATAAATAAATATAAATAAATAAATAAGCTGTTACGTATTCTCGGCTGCATTCACTGTAAAAAGTTTCTCAGAGTAAGGATTAAAGTTAACTGCAGTATTTGCTACTGGGATTATTCTTGGCTCTAGCTGAGATGAAATTAATCCGAATTAGAGATAAGATTATCTTTTTAGAGACAAGATTAATCCCAGTAGCAACTACTGCAAGATTTTTTTTTTACAGTGTTGTGAAGTTTTCCTTTTCTTTTATTCCAAGTAGGCCCTATGTGG
This sequence comes from Branchinecta sandiegonensis, assembly GCA_030848855.1. Lineage (NCBI taxonomy): Eukaryota > Metazoa > Arthropoda > Branchiopoda > Anostraca > Branchinectidae > Branchinecta > Branchinecta sandiegonensis. The sequence continues at coordinate 7,601,794 of JAUPMV010000011.1, forward strand.
CCCAATTGGATGGTAAAAAAAAAAGTTTCATTCATTTGTTAGCCTCCTTTGAAAAGGATAGATGAACACATGCTTTTGATGACATTCAAATTCGCCGCGGCTGGATGAATTTTGAGTTGTCGTGCAAGCAGCATATATTTTGAACGTCACTATTAGAGCCCGAGATGAAAAAATAAAATCCCATAGAAGAGTCAAAATAATTCATTGTATGCGAATTTAGGACAAAAAAATAAGTTTTATTTTCAGTTAAACACTAACAATAACAATAATCATACAGCACTACAGTAGGTCGTTGGTATCTACAAAGCTCCCATAAAACACTGTTTATTGTAAATACTTTCTGCGTACAGTTTGTCCAAGGAATTCTTATTATCACAGTTTAAAACGGAAGGGCCCATCTCTTTGTTTTGAGAGGACCACGTGTTAAAGTCTTTAAGGCCCATTCACAACAGGTTTTAGCTAATACTCGATACCAGCCAGTTCCGGAAATCACTCTGAGACCGAGAATTAGCTGGGTTTCTGCCATTCGCAATCGATACTGGGCACCAGTATTTCGGTTACCAGCTAGCCTCGCACCCAAGTTGAAATCAGTTCAACTTTTCAGGGTACTAGCCAATCACATTACTTAGGGGAATTCTCAGGTGTGTTCCGACTGGCTAACGCTGAACACGTCAGACCGAAGAGCAACGACCTAAATTCACTTTCGATTTTCAAGACAGCAAGGAGTTGGTCTGATTTTAATCTATTGGGCTTGGTTCGAAACTAGCCAATCAGAATATTCCTCAATTCCCCAAAATAATCTGATTGGCTAACCCGTTGGGAATGGGCCTAGTCGCTCAGCTTGAAGTCATGTCCTCGCAAAGCATTTTGTTAAATTTGAAAATTGTTTCTTGCACTGGAGTGTGGTTTTGTGTTCTAGTTTCAGAGACTAACGTTAAGGTGTGTTCTCCATCAAAAGCGCAAACCCCCCTCGCCTTAATTTCGTTTCAAAAAGAAGCTTCACTGAGTTCAAGGGGTCTGATAAGACGCTCGAAAAAGAATTAGTAGTATATGAATTTGATCGGTCTGGTTTAACCAATCATAGTGCTGAATTGTGAACTTCAAGCGAGCAGCGAAAGGTCATTACAGGAAAATTGTTTAATTTTATCCTCCTTTAGACCTCCCCCCCCCCCCCCCCGTTTTTCTTTTCTTTTCTTTCTTTCTCGTTCCTTCTTTCCCTTATTTTTTCCTCTCCTTTTATTTAAAGTTGAAACCTTAGGCTATTTATTTCCTCTCCTCCCTTTTCTTTAAAGCGAATATTCAGTTGATTCTGTTTGGTGTTTAAATTAATATCGGTTATTTCCCTGCCATAGCCAAGCACTACATTTGTGCTTTCCTGGCAGGAATGTAAATTGTGTAATTTTTGTGTCTTTAAATATAGTCCAATGAAACTGAAACTGAAACTGAATGTTAATTGCGGTTACTTTGGCAGGATAATTTTTTTCTGGGGGAGCCTGGTTTACGGGACACCGAGCTCTTTGTAGGGCACCATCAGCCAGTCGGACATGGACAGTTGACTGGTTTGTTCTACGTTCTACAATTTACTTTAAACCTAGCCGATTACAAAGAATGTATCTGCGATTGCTAGTGATAAAGGCCTCCAAGGACCATTGATTGACAGTGATAAGGAAATAAATTAAATTCGCTGTGAAAACAAACTACAGCAAGGAGAATGAAGAATGAGACGTCAAAAATGAAACCCAGCAATTCGTTAGACCCCACCCCATTCTCGGCCAAATCGTTAGCACACTGGACTCACAAGCGAAGGGTCGCTGGTTCGAGTCTCGGTAGTGCCTTCCGCTTGGTTTGAAGCGGGGTTAGTGCCGTTTCATTGTAAGGCAAGCGAAAGTCCATCCAGCTTTAGATGTGTACCTAGAACTACGTGGGAAAAAGCACGGAAGGTGTCGGATGTTTTTCTCCCAAACACACATCGCACTTCGGGCCCAGGGCAGGGTATCAGGAGATTGACGTACCTGCGTACCTGTTGACGTACCTGTTTGACGTACCTGCGCTAGCTAACGCTGTTTTGGTAAAATAAAGCATTCATTCATTCATTCAGATTGGTACCTGCGCTAGGGATCAACTAAAAAGAGGCACGGCAGGGCACGGCATGGCGCAGGAGGCATGAGCAATAAAATGAGAATAGCAAGTAATAGAAGTAGACAAGAAGGTGACATTTCGTACCACCAGAGCCAAATGAAGGCACGTTAGAACATTGTTCCTACCCCTCACTCTGAAGCCTGAAAGGGCCTTTTTAGTTTTCGTGTCTCTTTTTGGTACCCGTGTCGTTCCTCTTTTTAGTCAATCCCCCTGCGCTACACGTAATTTCAATGGTTTGCATGCGAAAGCTTGCTTTATTGCCAAATTTAAAAGTTCCGGTATTTATCCACCGTCTTGACCTTAGTTTTGTACGTTTTTGAAGGTTTGTTATCAAGCCTCGTTTCAATTCCAGGTTTTCCAGTCTGATGGAACATTTGTTGGGAAGTTTGGAAGCCTTGGCAGCAAGCCCGGCCAGCTGGAACATCCCCACTATATTGCAGTTAGCAATACCAATAGGGTGATAGTCTCGGATTCGAATAACCATCGTATTCAGATCTTTGATGTGAATGGGAAGGTCCTGTCAGCGTTTGGACTGGAAGGATCTGATGATGGACAGTTCAAGTTCCCAAGGTGAGTGAATTTTAAGGAGTATTTTCGCCGTTCCTCGAGGAGTCCTCGGGATATCATGAGGAACGGCGAGAATGGAGGGAGTCACTCCACGCCGACTCCGTGTTCGGAAAACAACGAGAACACGGGGAATGCTTCCAAACTGAATTAGTTCCAAAAAAAAATATGCAGTCGACAGAATTACTCTGGATCCACTTTATTTTTTGTTTTGTTTATTCTGATGGTTTTAATTAATTTTATATGGCACCAACACCAGCAAAAGTTGATTCCCCTCCGAATCTGAAAGGGAGTCCTTCTTGATGATGGTGATGATAATAGGATCATTCCCCGTCCGTGGAGACTCTACGGGGAGTCAGTCCCTGGGACAAACAAAAACGCGGGGACTCCTCAAAAGGAGTCCTCGAGGAACTGCGAGAATACGCCTTTAGAGCGACATGAAGAGCGTGTTCCACCCTACTTACCGTAGTTACTATGCATGACGTCACGAGTTCTGGCTTTTTGCCGTCAAGGCTGGAACGATTTTTCTATTTTCCAGCAGGATATCATGCCACAGGCGAATCCGACCAATCACGTTACAGAGATGCGTCATTACTACGCTTACCACGCTCCCGAGCATGGTAAGCAAATAGTAACTATTAGTTATTATTTCGAGAAGGTTGGAACGGTCAGCGTCGTAACTTTTCGTGAGGATGGAACGGAAATAGTAACTAATAGTAACTATTGGTAGAAGGGTGGAACACGGTCGGAACATCGGGTTAGAGGTATTGTACTGTTCCCCAGAAATATCAATTTAAGTCAATGTTGACGAAGTAAAGATATATAGATAAAGAATACGAGTATATAAAGAAAAAGATATGAGTGGCATGGAAAAGTAAAAGTCGACCAATTGGATGTTAGGCTTGTTACCAACGCAACACAGATCTGTGCAACAACAGCAACAACTGGATCCGTCTCAAGCACATCTTACAAATAGCAAAACTAAAAAAAAAAAAAAAATGAAAAAAGGTTGGACCCACGCCGCAGTTGACCTTCAATTCTGTTTCATGATCACTCTATTACTAATTTATTTTTGGTTAGACAAGATGGATATAAAAAATCACTCCGAGAGTTGATGTGTCCTTTTTTTAATCTTTTTTTCTCAAATAGCCAAGAATAGATATGGTCTGTTGACAGAATTCGGCTAGTTCCTAAGCTCTAACTTTTGTTTAACTGAAATTTATTGCACGCGAAAGTGGGTATCCCCGATAAAGAAACGAAGAAACGCGAAAATAACAAATTACAAAAAGCCGCGCCACTACATGCAATCAGAATGGTGTAGTACATTCGTCCAGATTGCAAGTTTTTTTCTTGATTTTTCAGCGCGATCTTCATCTTAGTTTTCTTCCCGACGTTTTCTGTCTGTCTCCGATAAAGAAACAAAGAAACGCGAAAATAACAAATTACAAAAGACGCGTCACTACATGCAATGAGAATGATGGAGCACATTCGTCCTGATTGCAAATTTTTTCTTGATTTTTCGACGCCATTTTCATTTTCTCCATTCCATTTTCTTCCCGACGTCTTCTTTTTGTGCTGACAGACTTTCTAACCAAAGTTGCAGACAACGTCCAGACTAAAAGGACTGTTCCATTTCTAATATAGACTAATTTGCTGTCAAAAGTGTCACTTAAAACGGTAATAAACTTCAGAAAGCGTCTGTTGTTGGACTGAAATAACAGAAAGAATTCTCGATTGTCTAAAAATGCGACTTTCAAAACTGCTCTCTGTTTTTGTTATATCTGGAAGCATTTTCTTCTACCAAAATATCAGGCAGAATTGCATATCTACCCAAGCATTCACCTCCTTCAATTTGTTAAAGTTCAACCAATAGGGCTGAGAGCCGACAGCCTAGTTACACTTTACTCAATTACTTGAATAGGCCTTAAAACCCGATAAAAATGTGTTGCTTCGTTTGTCCGCTATCCCTAGATAATCGATTCCATCGAATGAACTTATTCCTTCGGATTTGTGGTACCTCTATGTGCTTGTCCCCCTGTGCTTAAAATGTATATACCACATTCTCGATGCTTCCGCGAAGTGCAAAACCATTAAGTGTCGTGCTAGATCCCGGGCTTTCAAAAACATCTGCGAATCGCCGTTGACTCGCCTAACGTATCTAAGTTTCGTTTTCTTTGTGTGTAATTCATTTTTCTTTCTTTCTACCACTCCGCTCTTTTATTTGTTGAATAGCGGGCCTCAATAAATTATTATTATTATTATTCAGCAACTACAAGGTAGACCATCGCCGAAAAATAACAGATTTAAAGCACAACTCTTACTAGAAATGATCTTTTCCCTATAAAATGGATCAGAAAAAATGTTTTCGAAAACACCATTACTTTCCACCTGAAACTAGCGATTATCTTGTTAGCGCTTGTCGAATATATCCAGCCTTCATGCTCTCCGACGCGGCGGCTGGGCGCAAAAGATTTGAAAACTGAAAAAAAGGTGGGAAAACTAAGTAAATAAAAGAAGTAATAAACAGAAGATTATCACTTCCTTATGTGTGAAAGAGTTGTCATCGGACCATGAAGATTCCGGCAAACTTTTCGTTGGGTGACGGGAAAACTCGGCAAGGCCGAAAAAGCGCTAAAACTTCGTAGTTACGAAACGAAACAATGGAGAAAGATGGGGGTTTTAGAAGCTTATAATTCCACATGTGAGCTAAGTATATTATAAAAGGCAGAATAAGCAAGAGGGGTCCTTTAACAAAAAGACTTATCTTCACTATGCTACTCCCTTCAGAGGAGTTGTTTTGTCCGATTTCCCGCGCTTAGCGTCCGCAACACACGGAAATGGAGGCTTTTGTTGAAATACGAATTCTCCGTGACTAGATAATTTTGGGTTTCGTGCAAGCAGTGCACATTCTGAACGTTATTGCTAAACCCCCGGATGAAAAAAATACAATCAAAACAGTCAATACCCCTTAGATGAGTCCAGTCAACCACAAACCCCTGATTTTTGGATACCCTATGCCAAATGGTGGATATGTCTAGCGTTTGGCATACCCTATGCCTAACGCTGGATACACGATGCCAGGTGCTGGATACTGTAACCCAGTAAAATATTGATGATTTGAGTGAAGCTAAAAAATCAACCAATCAGAGCTCCTTTATATTGGGTAGGTCAGGGTTAAGTTACCAACAGGTATCCAGCGTTTGGCATAGGGTATCCAGCGTTCGGCATAGGATATGCCAAATGCTAGACATACCCAGCGTTTGGCATAGGGTAACAAATCAGGGGTTTGTGGTAGACTGGATGAGTCAAAATAATTCAGTGTCTTCAAATATCAGATGCAAAAAGAAGCTGCATTTTCAGTTGAACTTTAATTGCTGAATCTCTAACCCCTTTACTCAATTCCCGCCACTCAGTTCAGTTTTTCTTCGACACCGAGATTTCCAAATTCCTTCCATTAGCATATTTCAGTGAATAATTAACTAATAATTGAATTTTTCTGAGTTTTAGATCTCACCTTGTAAATACTTACTCTTACAGATATTTTGGATATCTTCTGTAATTTCTACTGTCTTTCTTGTTTACTATCTAGGATGAGAATGACTGATCTCTAAATTCTTGTCTGATCTGTACCATGAACCACAAGAGAGGGTGGGTCTTATTCAAGTTTAACTGAAAAGCCAAATTATTTGTGTATCATTTAACTGACCAGACCGCACTATTTGGTTTGTGTTGAAGGATTTCTTTTATTTTTTTTCACTATTTGCTCTAGTATGATGCTCAGAATATCTACGGCCGTCCTCACAACGCAAAATTCTACTATGACGTGGAAAATCTGAATCTCAATACAAAACGTGGCTTTTCAGTGGCCAGTGACCAGCTCACGGAAGTGACCAGCTCACGGAAACTGCGTGAACACTTATTTTTTGTAAACCGTTTTCGTCAAGCACACAACACAGGTACAAGCGCAGAGAGGTACCTCAAATCCGACCGGGAAATTCCACTATAAATTAGAATAGAATAGTGTTCATTTAGCCTCAATGGGCCATACACAGATTTTGATAAACACGGCATACAAATATATTAATGCATTGGAAACATAATGATCCTAGGACACATACATAAACTATCTTGTATTTAAATTCCCACTCACATAATCTACCACCGTTTTAATAACGTTATCTTTAGTCGATGTCAATATACCAGGGAAGAGCAACCCTCCCCCAAACTGATCCGGTAGAGGAGTGAAAATCAAAACTGAAATCTGGCAACAGTGAAAATCGATTATTCGTGAATAGCGGAGCAACCAAGTAACGCATTTTCATCGGGTCTTCGAGCCTCTTTAATTGAATCAGTAATGGGTAACTAGAATGTTCGATCTTAGCTCTTTTCAGTTAAACTTTAAAAACAAATAATCCAATAGAACTCTTTGGTCCCATGCAGCGACTATGGATACCCCGACAAAACAGAGCGGAGCTAGAGGTAATTGCTGGACAATCTGTGGCAGGCGCTGAGGACCCGCTCTGTAGTACGTCACATGTGGCGTCAGGATGGTAGACAACCAATCGACTGTCACTTTTAAAATTTCTTCTCCGGGGCTCTACTGCGATATAGCTATTTGTAGAGGTAACGAATTGGGATGTTCCGCGTAGCTTTTACCCTCCGCTCGTTTGCAGCATGCAGGGTATCGGGAATATATTCGACTCCGCATGGTCGTATTACGAGATAGGGAGACGAAGGTTTATGTGATTATTTGTTCTTGGTCCTATCCGCAATTTTACGCATGCGCGAGTCTGAAGGTGCTGCTGCAGGCGCCAAAGAGTCGAAGGAACGTACGATACAATGAAAAAGTAACGTTTGGTTTTACTAGTCTAAAGGACCTTATGTGTAGTCTGTTTCATCGCAGATTTCCCGGTTCCGATCAACTTTTCGGGTGGTTGGGACCGGAACCTTCTGGCTCCCTCTGGATTCACAAATAAATGAACGGATGCAGAAGCTAATGCAGTGAATAAAGAGATGGTTGTCTCGGCAAAAGAGATACTCAAGAAAGGAAGGAAGAGCAAACAATATTTTAGTTGAAGGAAATTCCCGTACATGACAGGAGCCTGTTCAGGAGGTATCCGGCAGTGATATTTCGAAATATCGCTGCTAAAGCATCGTAGCTGACACATCCGTTTTATGCATTTTTTGAATAGATGTTTCAAAGTCAGCTTGGGCTCAAGGAATATTTGCCGTTGATTGGCTGGCATTTGAGTCATCGTCAGGGCGACATTTCTTGTTCTTCCCGAGGTCCACTGGCGTGTTTTGGACTTCGTCAGATAGAGTAGCCTACAGGAAGCGTCTGCTCGCTGACGTTTCAAGACAAACGGCTAACGCTGAAAAATGAAAAATTCTATTAAACTGATTTACAAGGATTTTGTAAAGAGGGGGATTTCAAGGTTCAATGTTCAAGGTTTTAATTACACTTCTGTATAAAATCATAATAAATAGATGGTCAAGCCGGGGACACAAGGTCGATTGATAAAAACCGGGTCACAGGTCAGTTGTTTGTGCGTGGGTTTGTGAAAACACTGAAATGTAAGAGGGGTCGTTACTACAATCTAGACATACTGGTCCAATCTTCAGCTTCTGGCTGACACAAACCTGCCTTTCCTTGTGGGTCATCGTCTACATTCGAGATTTCAGGATGAAACAGTCTTATTATAATTAGCAACCAGTTTCAAACAAGAACTGAGCTACAAACTGAAAAAGAAAGTAAAATCATTCGCGAGGAAGAACCTGTAGCATGCTTTTATTTAAAAAAAAAAAACTTAGACTCCTGTGCCGCCAGGGCACCCAGGGCATCCAGAAAGAGCCGCCAGTCTTCCCTCGTCTGTGCTGCTGCCCAGACGTCTTCCCACTGCGATTGGACTATCGAATTGATGTGGCTTAGATCCCGCTAATACGAGCAACGAAGTGTATTTTTCGGTCTTCCTCTTCTTCGGGCTCCCTCTGGTTGCCACTCCAGTACCGTTCTGGGGCGTCTATCTTCCGCCATACGGATAACGTGCCCTAAGTATATAGATGTTAATCATCCAGGTTGATCATAATCCTTGAATGAAGGAATGTATCTGCTATTTATCAGTGTTTATAGCACTTTCGGGGAAGGAAATGGTGGTGAAACCGCAATATACAAAGGAGTTGGATTAAAGAAGAAACAGTGTTTTTCTGTGTCCTCGTCAAACAAATTGGCGACAGAAATTGAGTGGATTAGACGTTCTAAGGCTCGAGAGGACTGCTCAAAGATGATGTAACCATGTAATGGCGCTAGGCACTTAGAAATTCGATGACGAATCACTTTATATTTTTGCTATGTTTTAATGGGCAAACCGTTCAGTAGTAAACTACTTATGCTCCTTTTTTCTCAAAATTTATCTTTTTTACACTATTCAAGTAGGCATTTACAGTCAACGTTTTAATTTTACACATTCTGATAGAAAGAAAAAAACGTTATATCTTATGTTGCTTACCCTCACGCTATTTTCCTTCATGTTCAGAGCCGACCTCTCTAAAAGTTTCTTCCTTTTGCAGTGTAAATTTCTCCTTGGTTTCTCTGTGAGCTTTGGTAATTCAGAAATCATAATTAAATTCAAATTCAAAGACCACGACATTTTGGAGAAACTTGGTTCGTGCCACACGAAAAACGTCTGTGATCTTCCCATACCACAATCTTTTCCCCTCCTTGGAACAACAACTATTTTGGAAACTTCTGCTTTACTTTTCTCTCAACTGTTTGGCTGCATTTTTAAATTCTTCTGATGTCATGTACGTAGACTATTAGAGTAGGCTACGTTGACCTGTCGTCTATTTTTTTTTTTTTCTCATACTCCTCTTGTTTAACTGAATTGATAGGAAGAATAATAATATATTTTAAATGCTGAAAACTCCCGTTGAAATTTCCCCTCTGCACCCTATTCACGAAACTGACCATATAATGTCATGACATCTTAAAGAGCACGACGCCAAGCGTTATATGTTTGCAGATTTATTGATGGTGTGGTAAAATTTCGAGAGAGGGATGGGGAAGTTTAGTTTTAATTCATGCAAAGCTATTTTGTTGTGTTGTTTTACATGTATTTTCTTTTATATGGCCTTTGGCTCTGAATACAATTATTATACCAAAACCCGTAAGGGCCATCACCCTCATTATCATTAGCAACAACAGCAAAAACTAATCTCACCCTATGACGTCTTTATACTAATTACTGTTAGCTATGGTTTTGGTTTGACAAATAATGTTTTTACTTCTGACGATCGAAAAGAACAGTCAAAAATACAGAAGTTACAGCCTTTTACTTCCTTCTGTGTTCTTTCCATGCTCCTTCTTTGAACGTGACGGATTGAAATTAAACTTCTCAGAGTAGTGACATCTGTGTGAAGAAACTTAGTGTATTAGCGCCTGCCGCTAGATGGCGTTAGTTTTGACTGATGACGCCGTTTCATGTTTCTGGTGCGTTAATGTTTTTTGGCCCCCCTGGTTTTACGTAAAAAAATCGCCGATTTGTTGACCATTTGCCGCGGGAATAATCGCTAAGCGTATAGTATGTGTTTTTTCCGTTGTTCTCTTTACTCCGCTACCACCTTGTGCATTCCCGATGAAAATTTATCTCAAATTAGTAGTACGAAGTTGTACGAAAAAGTAGCATGCAGTACTAACTGATGCTACTACATGCTTCTACTTCAAGGCTACCGTGTTGCTGCATGCCACTATTAGCAAGACTGGATGCTACTATGGCAAGACAGGTTGCTACTGCATACTACTACATAAGATTGGACAAGTCTGAGGCCCATTAAATGATCATATTCTTTGCCATTACATAGTTTAGATGCAACTTTTTCGCACAACTACCATACAACTACGCAGGCTACAAATTTTTCATCGAGTTTGGGGGGTTACGAATAAAATATATATATTCACTACAATTTCAGGGGCATTGCTGTCGACGAGCAAGGCTACATCGTCGTCGGCGATTCTGGCAACAATCGAATTCAAATCTTCACATCCGACGGCACATTCTTAAGAGCCTTCGGAACCTGGGGGTCGAGCGACGGCGAGTTTAAAGGACTGGAGGGAATAGCCGTGACATCTAGTGGGAATATTCTCGTTTGCGATCGTGAGAATCACCGCATTCAAATGTTCTGACATCCTCCCTTGAGCCTACGAGATGTTCTATTTTACTCTTGGTTCTTCTGGGTAGTCTTAAGTGTTAGTTGTCATCTAATAGATTGGTTAGGCAACGCTCTATGTGTGGCATTTTAAGCTAGGATGTGCAGTGAGCAGTTCTCTTTAAGGGTGCTTAGAACTGAAAGCAATCCATCAGCTGCTACTTGACGGATATGGTTGATAGGATGTGGCGAACCTACAAACTTTCAATACTACACATTGAATGGTCGTTGGACGGAAGGGGTTGAAGAATCATTTCAGCTAAAGAGGATTTTCACGAGCAAAGCATTTTTACGCCGTTTAAGCCCTTTGTGTAAAACGTGGTCAGTGCTGTGAAATGGAGAAATGAACTGTTTAAGTTAACTTACCGCAAGTGGGATTACTGATTTTCCAGCCCGCTTAAATCTGGCAATTGGCGACTGTACTCCTCGGTTGCTAAGTGACTAGAGCAACGGTAAATCAAGCCGAGCGTCATGGTCTCAGATTTCGCTTGAAGAGCTTTTTTCATTTCATGACTCTTAGATTCGCCAAGCTTTCCTTAGCGGTTTTGCAAATTTCCCGGAAAGTCTTTCCAGAAGTGAAATGGAAAACTTCGCAGAAAGTTAGACGTTCCGGTAAGAAATTCAAGTAGTACTCTAAGAAATACGGCAGATTTGGGTAACAATTACTCTGTCTGAACCGATAGTCTGAAGAAGTAGTTCGTACTGATTTAATCTCCTAATAGAAATCGTTTTCCTAAGAATCTTAATTTTTTGTTTTTTTCGCGGTGGACAATCAAAACTTGAAAGTGATTCCCGGGGTAATTTTTTTATGGTTTTTGCTGCCCACTTTGTTCAGTGGAAAGTGATGCGGATTATCACGAAAATCTTCATTTAGCCTGGACTATTTCCGCCTTCAGATGTGCCTTAAACAGTATCTGTGCAATCTAGTCAGAGTTTCCAAGCTTCTGTAAATAGTGTGCAGTGATAGTTTTTTCTAGATATTCTTTCAATCTGAAAACAGTTTAGGAATTGGTTGTAGTCCCCATTATGTCGTACCTTTTTTAAAGGACTAATATCTCCTGCTATTATTACCGGAGATGCCCTCTCCTCTGACACTCTAGGCGTTTCAGGTTCTGCTGGTAGGACCTGGACGTATCCACGTTTTGTCAGGACCTGGTCTAAGAGAATGGCCCATCCAATCTCGAACGCCTTCCCTTATCAGTTTTATGCACTTGTTTTAGTACATTTTTGAATTAACTTTGCTGAAACTTGTAAGTGATAGATATTGACAATAAATTAAACAAAAAGACTTCCTCTGCTCAGCACTGATGGCGTGGATATTTTAGGATATGTTGCTCTACGAGCGTGTTCCACCCTTCTAACAATACTAACTAGTAGTCACCATTTCCGTTCCAACCTCACGAAAAGTTACTTATGCTGACCGTTCCAGTCTTCAGGAAATAATAACTAATAGTAACTATTTGGTTACCATGCTCGGCAGCGTAGCAAGCGTGGTAACTACGGATCTCTGTAACGTGATTGGCTTTATTACCCCGTGGAGTGTTATATTGGCCAAAATAGAAAAAATATGTTCCAGCCTTGAAGCCAAAAAGCCAAAATTCGTGACGTGATGCGTAGTAACTACGGTAGGTAGGGTGGAACACGCTCTATATTTGCGTGCCGTGTTGTGTCTTATACATTATGGGTGAACTGGCAAATCAGAAGCATCGAGGATAGCAAAAACGCAAAAACATGCAACAAAATTTGATTTACCAGAAATTTCTAAACCCACAAGTTTGTCTCGCTTTAAAGTTTAACAGAAAAGGGCTGGGACAGAACAATCTAGTTACCCATCACTTATTCACTTAAATTGGCTTGAAGACCCGCTGAAAATGCGTTACTTTGTTTTTCCGCTATTCACGAATCGATTTTCAAAAAGTGGGATTTCCGTGTGATTTGCGGTACCTCTGTGTGGTTGTAGCTGTGTTGTATGCCTTACGAGAAAGATTTACGATTTTTTTTTGCTCAGGCACTATAAGCAGTCTTCGCCAAGCTCACCACTTCCCAGTAAAAACCGCATTTGTGTTGAGATTAAATTTCTAGCGTCATAGTAGAATTTACGTTGCGGGGACAGCTGCAGATATTCTGAACGTCATAACTATAGCAGATAGTAGAAAAATAAAAAAAAAATCCCTTAGCAGAATCCAAATAATTCAGTGTTTTCGATTAAATGACACAAAAATAAGTTGGCTTTTCAGTTAAACTTTACATGCCGCAAGCGTAGTGGGCGAAAATGGCCCGTTTGCAAAGCATGGAAAGCATAGGTCTTGGCGCTACTCCTAGTGTTATTTTCCTATTTCGCGTTTTATGACTAACATGAAACCAATTCTCCTTTTTTTTGCGTTTTTGCCAGGATCGAGAGCGGGGAAAGCTTCGCGATTCGGTAGAATCGAGAATTTGCTTCGATACTCGATTCTCCTTCTTCTTTCTACTTCCTGATTTGTCAACAAAGAGCGGATGTTCAACCCGTATCAGCAGGCTTTGACGGGTGGCTGATTTGTGCTTTTGTCAAAAGCGAGAATGGAGAAGTGAGAAGAGCAAAAGCGGTAATTTGTAACAGAATCGAGAACTGAGAAGCGAGAACTGAGAATTCTGATCAGAAATGCAACTAATGCACCTTCTGGCAACAGATATCGACAATAATACTCTGTATGATTAAGTCCAAACCACGCCAGTGATCCTCGGGAAGAACGAGAAAACGTAGCACTGACGACTCAACCTCAACAACTCAATCCTGTGTTAACAAATCACGGCGATGCTTGGGTGCAGCTGTGATACCGCTTCCGGCTCTTCCGCTAGGTACAGGGCGATTTATATCGGCAAGAAGAGTTAATCATCAAGAGTATTGAACTCTGCGCTATCCTGGGACCATTTCAAATAGGCTACAGGCTACTTATTTTTGACAGCCCATATCGTTTGCTTCGGATCGATCCCATTAGTTCCTCATTGGTTCTCCTTAACTACTTCAGGTTATCGATACCTTCTCGACCTGCTCCACATCTGATCGATCCTAGATCACTACAGAAGCCATAGAACTAGCATTTTTTACGGTCTCTGTCTGGAGGGTTGGTTCCATTTAGTAACAGTGCTGAAGTCTGAGAAGTAATTGATCATTTAAAAAGTGCGGATTCTGCAGTCAATCATAGCATTATTTCAGTTTTTAATTATTATTTAAAAAGAATAATTTCTTCGGATGAGTGATAGTCCTCAACTGTGTAAAGTACCAGATATAGGCGAATCATCTGGTTTCAGTCTTAGCACAAAACGAATAAATAATTTTGTTTAAAGAATTGGTAAGAGCAGTTCTTACCAAGAGTTAAAAAGATGTTGTTGTGAATCAAAAGGAAAGTGTAAGATGATTTTTTGAAACTGAATGGCTAAATCACTGATGGAGAAGTCGTGTAGGCTACTATTTCTGTGCATGGTAAATAATAAATTCTAGTCTTTCATACCATAACTGCAAAATATAGCGTACGCGCCTGGTAGCTTGGCTTGTCTTAAATGATCAGTTTCTCTTTAGGTTACAGGATTGTGTAGGTCAAAATGGCACCGAGAGCCGTTGCACTGTCCCTATGGCAAAGACTCTCCTATGGTGTCGGTCATGTGTTAAACGACCTCGCCGCTAGTATGTGGTTTTCGTACCTGTTGGTATATCTCCAGTTTGTTCTTGAGGTAAGTTATGTGTGTGCATCCCGAGATTCCCGAGTGTGATTCCCAGTCTACCATAAATCCGCCATTGTGAAAATGGGTGTCCCCAGCGTGGAGAGGGGTCCAGTGATAGGGCACTCTTTCTCTGTTAATTTGAATTCCAGCGTCAATCGGGAAGATAAAACAGCTCTTTGACACTATCAGACTGGAAAGGATGGTTGATCTGTGCTTGCTCGACAAAAAAATTCGAGAATTAGTCGTATGGAGTTGTACGAAAAAGTAGCATGCAGTAGTAACTGTTGTAACTGCATGCTACTACTAGCAAACCGGATGCTACTACAGCAAGACCGGATGCTATCGGATACTACTACTTAAGATTAACCCAGTCGAAGGTATGTCAAATCAAAGTATTTCATACTACTACATATCAATACATGCAACTTTTTCGTACGACTACCGTACAACTACACAGTCAAAGAATTTTTCGTCAGGGGGTCAGTCGAAGACAGAGCAAAATAACATTAGGGAGTAGCGCCAAGACCTGCACTGTAAAAAGTTTCTGCGAATAAGGATGCAGTATTTGCTACTGGGATTCATCTTATCTCTATTGGGATAAGATTAATCCGAATTATGGGTCATCTTATCTCAATAAAGACAAGATTAATCCCAGTAGCAAATACTGCAAGATTTTTGTTTACAGTGTGTGCTTTCCATGCTTGGCAAACCGGCCGTAATCGTAGTGCCACCCATTACGCTTGCGGCATTTAAAACGAAACAGATTTGTGGTTTTAAAAAGTTCTAGTAAAGTTAAGATGCAGTGTGCACACGTCGAGAGAACAGGGGACGTTGTATCTTTGTTTGCTGTTTTCAGACTATGAAGTTATTGGAGCAAGTGCTGGTGCACGACTGATTGAGTTTCAATGGGGATGTTCTCTTTCACTAGTGGTGCTAGTGTCGCTGCTACACTTTTTTCAAGTCTTGGCGCCACTCCCTAGTGTTATTTTGCTCTGCTCGGATACTTTCCCGCAGCTTTGCTGAAAACTCGTCTTTTGGCACAATATTTTTGCTTTTTAACGCTGTTTTGCTAGAATCGAAAGTTTGCGTTTGGCTGGTTCACTCGGATAAGATTCCGCTGCTTCGCCAGCAATTGTCTTTTTGTCATCACTGTGAGCGTGTTCCACCCTACATACCGTAGTTACTACGCATGACGTCACGTATCCTGGCTTTTTGGCGTCAAGGCTGGAAGACATTTTTCTATTTTCACCAAAATATCGTGCCACTGGGTAATCTGGCCAATCTCATCACAGAAATCCGTAGTTACCACGCTTACTACGCTCCCAAGCGTGGTAAGCAGATAGTTACTATTTCGAGAAGGTTGGAACGGTCAGCGTAGTAGCTTTTCACGAGGTTGGAACGATAATAGTAACTAATAGTTACTCTTGTTCGAAGCGTGGAACACGCTCTGTATTTTGCATTTCGAAACTACTGTCTGTGACACGCTTGTCTTATCTGCATCCAAAATATACGCAACCCTTTAAAAATGCAAAGTATGAAAAAAATCTCGATTCACCTGAATATATATATATAATAGTTAATTTTAAAGCTGTTTTCTCGTCCATCTGGCGTGGTTTCTACATCCCTTTGCACACGACTTACCTTAAAAGCTTGTTGTCGAAATACTCATGTATCTCAGAAGTAAAAGTTCAAACTTTCAAAAGAACAAATAAATCCCAGGGTCACCCTTTTTCAACACTTGGGCATGCACATCACTGTTTTGGATTGTCCTTCCCAGAATGAGGATACTCGGAGCTACACTTTATGAGACTTTATAACAGCAAGTTACGAAAACCTACCCTACCGCATTGTTGTAGTCTTTCTCACACCCTGAAGGTTCGAGACTCCCTTTTTTCTTATTTTCCCTTTTTTTCTTCCAATGTCTCTATCAGATGACGAAAAAATGTCGCCTGGGAAAACGACTCAGACAAAACGCTTCGCTTGGACCTGCTAACTTCTCTCCATCTGCGTTTGTTGTGGGCTAACTGGTATCATTTAACACATTTAAAATATTCTGGCAAATTACAGCGATTGGTTGATTGATGGATGTGCGTCCTTGTGTTAAATTTTATGGCAGATACCGATAATATTTAAGCTTTACGTTACCCTTAAACGGGCCATAACGTAAATATTCTCGGCATCCGTCAGAAGACTTAAAGTACCTGTCCTACCTATAATACTAACGCAACCTACTTCCATAATCACTCCACAAATTTCTAAACCCGGAGACGCCAATTTCGTACGGTATATTCTAACCCCTCTAACAACAAGAGCTGTAAGCTCATATGGCACTTGCATCGGTCAAGATGATTTGATTGATCAAAAGCAAGTTTCGACTTTGCGGTTGAGATGCGCACTCTAAGGGAGCTGGAACTTCATTTGTAAGCAAAACCCTTGAGGCAAAACTGCTAATGGGCTGATGGGCATCACGAAAATGCATATATTGCTTAAAAGTATTTTTTTTTTACTTTGCGTTCAAGATTGGTACTTTAAGGAATAATCGGATTGGGAAGTAGCAATTTCCAAGCAAATGTTGTTGAGTCTCCAATATTCCAGCGAAGTTTCATCGTCCTAGCACATCTGGAAGTACCTTAAAGCGCGATCACCGGAATCCCAGACCCCCCCCCCCCTCCTCCAACTCCACCCACAATAATTGGAGCCAATCCGGTTCTGTAAATGATTAATCCAGAGCATCTGTTTGTCATTCCCACGAAGTTCGATCCAGATCACACCAGTCGAAGCGGGTCAAGTATTTTCCGCCCTCCCCCCAAAAATTGCCGGATTCGGTCCGGAAATGAAAAAGGTCACCAGAGAAAAATGTCCTCTGTTTAATTATTAAATTTCACTCGAATCCGATCACCCGTTCCAAAGTTACGCATGACTCAATATTCCGGATTCCCCTCCCTCAACTCCCCCCCCCCCCCCACCAAGATTATCATATCGAGGATTTTTTTTTATTCCAAGTCAGTTTGACCGGGACCCTGATATGCCTTCCAAGTTTCGTCGTGAAAATCCCCCCAAAAACGGAATTTCGGGAAACCCCCTCCTCCCCCCCCCTCAAGTGTCCGGATCCAGTCAAATTATGTAAAAGTTTTACATGGACCAGATGTTTGTTCTTCCCAGCAAGTTTCACTCCGATACCATCATTCTAACCGTTTCTCGAGATTTCCGGTCCCCCCCCCCCCCCCAGCTCCCCCGCGGTGCACGTAGCCAATCCGATTCAGCAAATGACTTACCTAGAGCATCTGTTTGTTCTTCCCACACAAAGTTCCATCCCGATTCCTCCATTCTAAACGGGTCACGTATTTTCCGCCCCCCCCCCCAATAGTTGCCGGATCCGGTCCGGATATGAAAAATTCATGGGAGAAATTTCCTCTGTTCAATTCTTAAATTTCACTCGAATCCGATCACACATTCCAAAATAACGCATGACTGAACATTTCGGATTCCCCTCCCTCCACTCCCCCCACCATTATCTGATCGATAAAATTTTTATTTTGAAGTCAGTTTGATTGGGTCCCTGATATGCCTGCCAAGTTTCATCTTGAAAATCCCCAAAACCACCTTCACCGGAATTCCGGGACCCCCCCCCCCCCCCATAAGTGTCCGGATCCAGTACAATGGTCTAAAGGACTTATCTAGAGCAGATGCTTGTTCTTCCCAGCAAGTTTCACTCCGATCCCTCCATTCTAACCGTTTCTTGAAATTTCCGGTCTCCCCCCCCCCCCAACTCCCCCCTGGCCACCGAATCCGGTCAAGACTTTAAACGGGACATCACAGATATCTATTCTATTCAGTTATGAAGTTTCATTACAATCCGATCATCCGTTCGAAAGTTACAGACTTCTCAATTTCCCGGATTCCCCTGCCCTCCAACCCCCCCCCCCCCAAAATGGTCGGATCAGAAAACTGATTATTTCTAAGTTTGTTTGGTCGGGTCTCTGATATGCCTGCCAAGTTTCATGGTCCTGGCACAACTGGAAGTACCCTAACTCGAAAAAGTGTGACAAAATGCCCTAAATTTTCAAGTTTCCAGCGCCCCCACTTCCCCGCATATGGTCGGATCGGGAAACTGATTATTTCCAGGTTAGTTTGGTCGGGTCCCTGATATTTCTGCCAAGTTTCATTGTCCTAGCTCATCTGGAAGTACCCTCACTCGAAAAAGTGTGACAAAATGCCCTAAATTTTCAAGTTTCCAGCGCCCCGCACTCCCCCGCATATGGTCGGATCGGGAAACTGATTATTTCCTGGTTAGTTTGGTCGGGTCCCTGATATGCCTGCCAAGTTTCATTGTCCTAGCACATCTGGAAGTACCCTAACTCGGATAAGTGGGACAAAAAACTCGGACCGACCGACAGACCGACAGACGGAATTGTGATCGGTATATGGCACTTGAGCCAGAGGCTGCAAGTGCCATAAAAACACGCTGATTTTCTCGCTTGCCGTGTTTTGCTACCTTCGACGTGTATCACGCTGTCGACTGTTGTCTGCGAGAAGTTTTTTCATCAGAAAAAAACGGTTATGTAAATTGTTTTCCTGTTTTCCTTATAAGTCCACGGGTCTCGGAAAAGGGTTAAAACAGCCCTTGGGTTATTTGTTGAAACCACATCCTAGTTTTAAAGTATTCAAATATTTTAAAATACCGTAAACTGAAGAGTAAATAGTGCATTTAGAGTATAGAATTTGCATTGCATTTAGAGTGCTAAATAGTCCTTTAGCACAAAGCTGCGCCACCGTACACGTGTGCTGAATGTTATTCACCTTTTGACAGTGTAGTCGATTGATTGTATCAGCCTTCTCCTGTAGCTTTGTGACTGTTCGTCTGTCTCTTTCACGGCTTCGGACCCCCCCCCCCCAACGTAAGTGATGCCGTTGGCTAGAACCCAATTATTTTCTGTAAAGAAAATACTCGCTTGGTTAATTCCACATCTGGCCTGATTATCAAACAAATCATTTACAGATTACGCGCCCCATCAAACCCAGAAAGGACCCAAAACTGGTGGATTAAACGCTCAGATGAATCGTGCTCGATTCACTTGACTGTAGGAAGTATCTTGGGTTTCGTAGCCAATGAGCTTGCTTAATTAACCAGTAATTAGCACCACTAAGGGGGCTAGACGATTAACCTGAACCTTTATCGTCTGATAATGAATTATCGCTATCAGATGACAAGTTTTCATTATAAATATTCTATGTCTTGACGAGTTAATTTTATAAAGTTAGTGTTAGACAAGCTGATAATTATACAAGTCAGCCAAAAGACAAGTTTCTAATTGACAAGTAAAACTGAGTTTCGAGACTCAGAAAGGAGTCGTATTTCGTTTTCTTTTCGTCAAGCAGGTGAATTTCGTGCCTAGACGTTGGATGAGTGGGACTTACCTTGGTAGTATGGGATTGAGGGATGACCCCATTGACATGTAGGTATTAGCAATACTCTATATGAGTAAGCAGGCCCGTATCCAGGAATTTTTTTCGGGGAGGGGGGTCCTTTCGGGTGGGGGGGCGGGGGGGTTGCCTGTGGGTCGGACAAAAAAGTACAAAAAAGACATAGATCAGAGGGAAAAGCCTATAAAAATGGCTATTTTTGTATGTTTCGGGGGGGGGGGGGGGGGGGGTCAACCCCCTACCCCCCCCCCCCCTGGATACGGCCTTGTGACTAAGTCCAAAACACGCCAGTGATCCTTAGGAAGAAGGAGTAAGCGTCTCCGTAACGACTCAAACTCAACGACTCAAATCCTGTGTCAAACAATTACGGCGATCTTTGGGAGCTGCTGTGACACCACTTGTGCCTTTCTTCCGCTAGGTACCCGGAGAGGCCGGAGATTTTGCATCGGCAAAAAGATATAGTCATCAAGAGTATAGAAGCAGCTTCTTGTCGTTGATAACGATGAGCTCCGCGAATTCAACCAAGCTTCATATATCCTCTTGTTCAAATCTGGTTGCATAAAGGTTAACTCACAGAACATTTTGTCTTCAGTCACCCTAAGACTACAAGGTTTTCTTTCGAAAAAGGTGCGGCAACTTCTAGATAGCCTTGAAAAATCAATAATTTTGTGTGTTTTTCTGCGACAAAATGCATGCGTTTTTTTTTTTTTTTTTTTTTTATAAGAATTCCAACCCGAACCAAACTACAACAAACGAAAAATAACTCCCACCAGACACAAAACCATGAAAACTACAAATCCGTTGAGAAATCCAAAATTGCAAACTAGCCTACAGTATTTATTGTCTATGCTCAACTTTCGGGGTATTGATTTTTTTTTTTCCCACCTCCTCTAATCAGTGACACAAGTGTGGCACTTACTCTTCCCATTTTTACATTAAAATTCTATTAGCTTTACTATTCTATTCATAACTGAACATTTACCTTAATATTTTCACCGTTACTTTTACAATAAAAAAAAACTGTTAAAAATCAAAATCAATGAAAAGCATTCAAAATGATTATTGTAATATGAAAACGAGTCAAACACACAAAAACCGAACAAAAAAACAAAACATAAGAGCACAACCCACACCGAGAGGTGCCCTTCCGCCATAGGGCACGTCTACTGTGGTGGCAAAAACAACTAAATCAAAAACAAAAACAAGACTCGAATTCTTTTACAATAAAAAACAAACACACCAACCTCCCAACTTTAAAACTTTACACTGAATCAAAAATTCTATTTAAATTTCCCATAAACAAACGAACTGATTTCAATGTGCTCTATTGTTACAAAAAACAAAACATGGTAATATCATCCCACAAATATGAAATACCATTTCACTTTTCTAGAAACCAACAAAACACAACTTTAAATGCTTTTCGTTAAAAAACAAAACAAAAATCAAACTTTAAAACCAAATTATTACTATTTTCCCCTTAAAGTTATATTAACGTATTTACAATTATTTCCAAAATATAATTAAATTAAAATTTGACTGTGCAGATTTAAACTCTCCAGCCACTCGCAATAAGATCCTCTCCCTCAAATACCTCAAAAATCCTAAAAAAAATCTCTCCGTTTTCACGACATTCTATTAGTTCATGACTCATTACTTAATTACTCATTAACCTTTACTTACTTACTAACCTTTAACCTTTCATTACTTTCTGAAACTTTTAACATTTTTGGCCAGAGAGAAAATAACACTTTTTCAGAAATAAAACAATCATTGTATGTTTCTCCTGATGAAATAAATAGACTTGAAAATAATTCAAAGAGAATTGGGTTTATGAACATACAGGGACTCGCCAGTTCTATTGATGATCTAACAAGATTATTGCCAAGAAATCAAATTGATATTTTGGGAATTTGTGAAACCTTTATCAATGATGCGACAAAACATAATGTTAAAATTCCGGGATATAACTTCATTGATAAAAATCGACAAGTACATGGAAAAGGTGGGCTTGGTTTATTTTTGAAAGAAGGAGTGCAATTTAAACGTATGCCAGAGGTGGAAAAATATGACGTTGAAAAAGTGTGTGAAATTTTGGCTGTTGAATGTCGGACCGGAACAAAAAAACTACAAATTTGTGTCGTATATAAGCCTCCGTCAGCCCCAATCCCGCTTTTTTTGCAATCCCTGGAATCTTTATTAGCATCTTTAGACGATAATGATGTTGTGGTTATGGGAGATTTTAATATAAACTTACTGGAATTTCAAGAAAACACTCAAACAACAGAATTTATTACCCTAATGACATCGAAATCACTGATTCCCTCATGTACAATCCCAACGCGTGTTGCGTCGACTAGTGCAACTCTTATCGACAATATATTTTTAACGACACCAGCAACGTCTTCACAAGTTGTTCTAACGGATTTTTCTGATCATTTTTTGTTAATTTCTGACGTGAAGTACCAGCTTCAGACAAAAAAAGCACCAGAAACAACAAACCGGATTATCAATAAAAAAAATCTAGATTGTTTAAAGGAGAAACTGAATATTATTGATTGGTCTCGTGTCTTTGATGCTGAAGAAATAAATTCTGCAACGGCTTATTTCTTAGAAGCATTTAATGCTGCTTTTGATGAGTCATGCCCCAGAGTAAAAAAACATAAAGGGAAATATAATCAACCCATTCAACCCTGGATATCGCCCTCCCTTTTGACGTCAATAAAACAAAAAAACGCTCTCTATAAAACTTTTGTATCATTTCCAAGTGAAGAAAATAAAACAACTTTCAAAAATTACAAAAACCTACTTTCAAAAATAATACGGAATGCTAAAATGAAATATTATTTTGATTCTTTTAGTGAAGTAAGTAAGTCACCAAAGAAGACCTGGGTGCTAATAAATGCATGCTTGAATCGATCGAGAGCATCTTCTACACCATCCGAAATAAAGGACGCTCATGGTAATATAATTGAAAGGGAGCTAGAAATAGCTAACTACATGAACTCGCATTTCGCGTCAATTGGACAGTCGGTAGCCAGCAAGCTCCAACATAATATGCCACATGGTCAATGTGATTATCGTGCATACCTCGGAAAGCCTTCTGAAAAGTCTATGTTTTTAACACCGGTAACAGAGGAAGAGCTTGCTAATGTTGGTAAGCTTTTAAAGAGTGGAAATTCCCCGGGGATTGATGAATCGTCGACGAATATTGTGAAAGCTATTTTACCGAGTATTAATAAAGTAATGTGTCATTTAATAAATCTTTCATTTAGATCGGGAACTTTTCCTGATTCATTTAAGAAAGCAAAGGTGTTACCACTGTATAAAAGTGATGACCGGAGTAACTGCACAAATTATAGACCAATATCTATCCTTTCGGGTTTTTCTAAATTAATGGAGCGATGTTTTTATAATCGAGTGTATAATTTCCTTACTTCGAAAGATTATTTTTCAAAAAATCAGTTTGGGTTTAGAAAGGGACATAGTACGCAAGATGCCATCCTGACTATGATCCAATTTATTCACGAATGTTTTGATAAAAAATTGATTCCGGCGAGTATTTTTTTGGACCTTGAGAAGGCATTCGACACGATTTGTCACGAAATATTGTTATATAAATTAAGCCATGGTGGGATACGAGGACCAGCGCACGATTTTATCGCATCTTACCTAACAGGTCGCTCCCAAGTAACAACTATTAATAAGACAGCTTCGGATCCATGCTTATTGTCAAATATTGGTGTCCCTCAGGGTTCAATTCTGGGACCACTGCTTTTCCTAATATACATAAATGACCTTCCATCAGCGACAGAAAACAACAGTCTGAATGTCCTTTTCGCTGATGATACCGGATCAACACTTGCAGGACAGTCGGAAGAGGAGGTCAAAGAGAAGCTGCAAATCGTGTTTTCCCAACTGATTGTATGGCTAAAAGCTAATCGTTTGTCACTAAATGCCGCCAAAACGAAATTTATCATCTATAGTAGAATTGGACACAAAGCAAAAGGAATTTCAACAATAACTGATCAGGCTACAGATATTCAAATTCAAAGGGTAACTTCACTCCGGTATCTTGGTATAATTATTGATGAAAATCTATCGTATAAAGAACATTGTAATAGATCACGGGTTAAAGTTGCACAAGGAGTTGGTATAATGCGGAGGTTTCAACATTTTTTCCCGTATGAAATTCTACGCCTAATTTATTTTGCTTTGATACATTCGCATCTTACGTATTGTCCTTTGATTTATTTGGCAACATTCAAATATCATGTGAAACCGATACAGACTCTTCAAAACCGGGCTCTTCGAATTTTACAAAAATATTTACCGTCCCCTTCTTCTTTTCCTAACAAAACTACAACTGAAACTCTATATTTGTTAACTAATATTTTGCCTGTTTCAGAATTATTCACTCTTCATTCTTTTTTATTTAAGGTAAAATATGACCGGTCGGAACTACCTTCGTACTTTCGTTCGAGTAATTTTTTCCCTGAGCAACCTGACCATGCTTATGAAACCCGTCATAAATGGAAAATGCAGCACCTTAAAGTAACCACTGAGAGATCGCGGTTCTCACCATATTTTTCGATCACGGGCTCATGGCATCTGTATCTACCACATATTGATTGCAGCAAATCTCTTCCAAATATAAAAAAGCAACTTCATTCTATACTTATAAATAAATTCAAGAATCATCGATAAAAAAAAATAAAAAATAAAGTAAATTCTTATTTGTATTATGTTGATATGTTTTGGTTGGGGTCTATTTGAGTTGCCGGCCATCGGTAACCCTCGCTTGCGCATTGGTTTTTTTGTGGGATTTCGGGTTGATCCTACCGAGTGTCGGTGGGTTTGTGGGGCGGGTTCCCCTCTGGTGGTGAGTCATGGAATTATTAACATTTATTTATATAATTAGTTATATGTAAAATATGTGTGTTATATATTGTACCGGGTTTTTGTCAATCGACCTTGTGTCCCCGGCTTGACCCTCTATTTATTTTGATTTTATAAAGAAGTGTAAATTAAACCTTGAACCTTGAACCTCATGCCGTCACTGACCGTTTCTCCACACAGATGGCACAAGGGGCTTTCTGACCTTATCATTCTATTTAAATGATCTCTATATGGGAGAATTCCATGAATTACTGAAAACATTATATCCCTGCAATCTTGTTCGCATCGGCTTTCGTGTAAATGCTTGAATGATACGCTAAAGTCTATAAATGGCTCTTTTCTTTGGGCACTAAACTCAACTTGGAGATTTGCTCTTGATTGCAGAAACTGCTCTATAACACTTTTCATTTCATCACTGTCCACTCCACTGTTCATCCCCCCTCCCTGTCTGAGGCAACGGAGGGTTTCTGCTGCTCTTCTCAGCTCTTCAGGAATTTCGTTTAATTTTCGTGATAACTTTGCTTCTTTTTCTTTATTCTTCAAACGCATGCGTTTTCTCGGACCAATAATTATATTTCAACTCATCTGGCACTGTGACTAAACGCACAGCAGACAATTCCGCGCAAGGCAAGTAAGATTGAAATTCTGCAATTGAAGTGGGAAGTGATTATATCGAAGTTAACCTGATCGGGTTCCTGATGCTCCTGCCAAGTTTCATCGTCATAGCTTGTGTGGCAGTACCCGAACTAGCAAAACCGGGGCAGACCGACGGACATTATGATCGCTATACTTGAGTATGTTCAAGTGCCAGAAAAACCAAGTGTTAAAGGACCCGTCGTACGTATAACGCAAATGCAACGTTCTTCTGTATTTTCTGGATCAATTGTTACACCGGAAGACCCAAATTTAATGCGATATATCTTACCCCCCCCCCCCTCCTAATGACAGCCCAGTGATTTCCACACTTGTCATGTTTCATAATTTTTGATACGTCACATGCCGGCTCCCGACGATTGTTTATAGGAGGAGCTCGCTCAGAAAACCGGTTTTGTAAAATTTTTCTTGTTTTTAGTGGAGCGTTCATTTAGGAACAATCCACTCTTGCGAGCGCTGTAGCAGCTTTCTGTTTCCGATTTTCGGTTTTCACCGTTCTTTTGTGGAGCTCATAACTCGTGAGCCACTGGTATACTTCTAGGCGTGGGGGTCTAGTTGTACCTTTTGGAGGTCCCACGACCCACACCCACCCAGTTCAAGAGCAATCGGGCCCGGATTGCCCATAATGTTAATAACTTCACCAGAGCTGGATAGAAGACGATTTACTATAAAGCCTAGTACTGTTTCACGAACAAACCGATTGTCGGATCTACGAATAAGAGCATAGAAGACGCTAGATATAGGTCGTCAAACATTCCCATATTTAAATAGTAAGTAATTCAACAAATATCAACCCTCAGAAATAAAAGTCTTCATTACTTTTATTGGTTTCGCCCTGGGTGATGAATAACTTAAATCTCACTTGTTAGCGAAAAGGCTGTATAGCTTATTGACGTCACAGCTACTTACGCTCTGGAAGTTGACACTGGATCCGTCTAGCATCCAAAAATACGTAAGGCTGCAACACGTGTTTTTTCAAAAGGTCATCATTAATATTTATCTCGTACTTGAGTTATTAGCAGCCTATCCACGGCTGCGTTATACATGTTTGGTAAAAAAAAAAAATAGGAGTTTTCTTTCTGGGAGTTGTAGGCCCTTCCTGGTCTTAAGGAGAAAGGTTTTTCGCTCTCCCTGTCAAATGAAAAATGTCGCTTTTAACTTCATGGAAAAACACCGTCGACGTATTCGCTAAGCTCTACAAAGTGTATGATTGGGTTTTCAGTCTTGAATCTGGTTTTCAGCTCGCGTTTTTTTCTAATCTACTTCTATGTGCTTGTTTGTTCTTGTATTGTTTTACATGTGATATGAACTACAATTTTGTGTACTGTTAGGTACCAGCCAATGTCGCTGGCATGGTTCTACTCACTGGTCAAATTGTTGACGCTGTCGCAACACCATTGGTTGGACTTTCGTCTGATAGCGAATGCCACTCCAACTGTTGCCCGGTTCGATGGAGTTATGGGAAACGGAAAACCTGGCATTTAATAGGTAAGCACTACCTCAATTTTCTTCTTAAAGTTAATCGAATAGGGCTGAGATCCGATAGTCTGGTTACACTTCACCTATTCGTCTATAACAGGCCTCAATTTGATATTTTTGACTATTTGATTTCATCGAATGAACGTATCGCGGCTGCTGCGTGCACACCTCGTATGATGAAAAAATCAAATTGTTCAGGAGACGATAAAAACTGATTTGCTCGTTCGATTTTTAAGATAAAAATACCAGAAAATTCCAAGTGACTCAGAAAAAATTCACACATACGAAGATGTTAATTTTATTCATCATAAACAATTAGAAGTGGTATAAACAGCTCATACGAGGTGTGCGCGGCTTCCCATTTGCTTTATACGAGGTGTGTCAACCGGTCTTCTTTGATAATTTAAAATTTACGAGGTGTGAACAAGTTAAACGCTGTAAAGAGCCATTTTTACGAGGTGTGCCACCGTTCTTACACACATTCTTAAGGGTTAAAATTTGTTTGCGAGCTGTGTCCGATACATAGAGTTGTAGGCTATAGGCTACACATTTATAATCGGGCTGTTTTTTTTGTTTTTTTAAACGCTATTCTAAGAAAACAAAAGTAGTTTACAATCAAACAGAAGCATCCCTTAGATTTGATACTTCTATAGAAAGCATGAGTATCTTGTGGCAACACATCCAGTAATTCCATAAGGTCTTGCACCTTACATGCATAAAGGCTAAGGGTTTCTGTGTGAAGTGGACGTCTTCGAAGTTTAGGGTCTTCTCGTCCAGAAGCTGTCAAACAAACCTGTCCTCTCGCTTTCAGAAATGACTGAATATTCGAAAAGTCTAAGTACTCGTAGGTATGTGTAGAGGGGTAGCTTAATATTTTCAGAAGCAATATTGTCAGCTACGTACATAGCTGTAATCAAGTGTTCTTTTATAAAAAAAAATATGCTACACAAACGGGGTTGCCGGGTTCTATTCTGCACTGACAGGAAATGGTGTGACGACGTTAAGAATAGAGCTATTATTACTTATCATAGGCCAAAAGAGAAGTTGAGTCAGCACAAACCTGTACAAAAGAAATGAAGCATTTCAGCACTGGATCAACAGTGTAAAAGTAATTTTTGTTCAATCTAAAGGGCACTAAGACTGCTGAGGAATTAGTGGAGGGTTGCATATTATTAGTAAAAGGCAGTATCTATTGTTCCCGCACCTGGAATTGACGCCTCGAATGCTAAAAGTACTCGACCGGTTGAGTACTTCACGACGAAGGAGCTAATAGTACTCGACCAGTCGAGTAACAAAGGTCACGGGAGCTATAGGACTATAGACCAGTCGAGGAATTGAACCTGCAGCTGCTATTAGTACTAGACTGATCGAGTACACGCGTCTCGGAAAGCTAAGAGTACGTGACTGTATGGAAGGAACTTGGAGCCAGAAAGTAATAGGTCGAGTACTTTCTACCGTAGGAGCTATCTGCCCTCGAACTTAACAAATGAAATTCAGAAAGTCGAAGGTCGAGCAACCAACCTACCAGCGACTAACAGTACTCGACCATATTATTAATAACTCAGTAAGTCGAATATTTATAGCAGTGGCAGCTGTTCGCAGTCGCTTTAAAAAGGAGTACAGATGGATCGAGTATTTGACATCCCAGCAGCTAATTGTACTCGAACTAATATTCAGTATTCAGGGTGGTGACGGCTATTAATACCCTATGTATATGAGGATAATTTTTAGGTCGAGTGCTTGATGCCCTAACAGTTGTTCGTACTCGACCTCTTATAATAATGGGAGGTCGGGTATAGACGGTGGTGGTAGCTATTAGTACTTGATCTAATAAAGGGGACATTAATAGGACGAGTACTTGACGTCTCAGCAGCTATCCGTACTCTACCTAGTATAATAGTTGGAGGTAGAGTATTGAAGTTGTTGCTCGCTATTAGTACTCAACCTAATAAATGGTGACGTGGAAAGTGAATCCACTACGCTAATGGAAAGTGATGTCGGCAAGTAAGCGAGAAGTTGCAAAGGCAAACAACTTTCCGTTTGTTCTTGCGCTTGGCGGATTCTCGTTTTGCTTTTTAGAAAGCGAATCCGACAACGCTAGAATCGACCTCTTATCCCCTGTTCAAGGCATTACTGAGATTAGGTCGAGTACAAATAGCTGCTGGAACGTCATATACTCGACCTACCAAATCCTCCTTCAACAAGTCGAGTATTCATAGCTGTCACCGTACTTAACACGTGATTTCCTATTTGTAATGTTAGGTCGAGCAAGATTAGCAGCTAGGGCATCAAGTACTCGACCTAATGATCCTCCTTCAATAGGTCGAGTATTTATAGCTGTCACCACCCTGAATACTTGACCTCCTATTGGTAATATTAGTTCGAGTGTGAATAGCTGCTGGGACGTCAAATACTCGACATCCTTTATAGGTTGAGTACTGTTATGAGTGCTCGATCTACTTGACCACCTATATTATGGTCGAGTACTATTAGTCGCTGGGGGTTGGTTACTCGACCTTACAATGCTACAGACTTAATTTGCAAATTCAAGGACAGATAGCTTTTATGGTAGAAATTACTCGACCTGTTCCTTTCTTGCTACAAGTTCCATGGCCAAGTACTTCTAGCTTCCCAAGACACGAGTACTCTACCGGTCTAGTACTAATATCGACTCGAGGTTCAGTTCCTCGACTTGTCGAGCACTTATAGCTCCCCACGACCCTTGTTACTCGACTGGTCGACTACTATTAGCTCTTGTATGGTAAAGTACTCGACCGGTTGACTATTTTTAGCATTTAAGGTACCAATTCCAGGTCCGGGAACGATACACACTGCCTTAGTAAAAACGTGCGGTCCCTCAGTGACTGTAGTTGAAGATCGCGAGGAAAAACAAGTCAACCGTCAAAAACTTCATTATTTACTTATCTTCTGTCTAGCACACTAGCCCCATGTAGCTACCGAATAACTTCACCAAGGTAACTGTATAGTACTTTACTTATCTCCAGTCTAGTGCAGTGGCCCCTTTTTTAGCACGATGCATGGAATTCTGAGTAGAATACCCTGACAAAGCATTGTACATGAACGTCTAGCCCCTAGGTTATACTTTAATGTACCGTGACTAAAAATAACTAGTGTACTAGACTGCTTCAACAGAGGACCGAGGAAGTGTCCACACTGACCATCATGAGCCTAAGTCAACCAAGTTGGAGTAATGCAGTCTTTTTAGGTAATCAATCAATAATGATGCTGATGAAAGTACGTGAAAAGATTGACGGCACAACTCGTATCAAAAGCCGCAGAGTAAATCGACCCGATAGCACACCATGTATAAATTGTGCAGCCAGATTAGACTATGCGCAAACCTTGTATAAATAAAGGCCTACGAGAGCATT
Organism: Branchinecta sandiegonensis; assembly: GCA_030848855.1. NCBI lineage: Eukaryota > Metazoa > Arthropoda > Branchiopoda > Anostraca > Branchinectidae > Branchinecta > Branchinecta sandiegonensis. The sequence continues at coordinate 7,632,249 of JAUPMV010000011.1, forward strand.
CCGGTACACTACTTGTATATATTTACTGAAATTGTCCAAGATTTTACGAGGTGTGTTTTTGTCGTTTTGACGCAAAAGTATCAGAGATAGAATTTTTTCATTGCCACCAGAAGACGCGGCATGAAAAACTGCATCGGAAACAAATGAAAAGTACTTTTCGGTAAAAATCGACTATACGAGGTGTGCACGCAGCAGCCGCGGTATTCTTTCGGAATTGGGGTACCACTATGTGCTTGTCCCTCTCTGCTTGAAATATTCAGCAACTACAAAGGTAAGCCATTGCCAAAAATAAAACATGTAAGAAAAACACAGCACCTGCTTTATTTGCCATAGTTATACCACAGTCACACAATAACGGAGCGTTTCCAAGTTAAAGATGCAAGCGTCACACTTTTGGAAATTTCGTCGGCTCTGCCAAAAACCATGGACAACAGCGACCAACCAGCACATGACACTCTACATTCTTTTCTGGACGATCAATAAAAAATTGCATATTGTATTTGTTGTGTTTTATTGAAGTCTTTCGTTTTATTTTACATACTCCGCTTTTCAAATGGCGGGTCAGAAATAAATTACTTACTTACTTACAGATCGTATCATCATTTTCGTACTCCCTTGAAAGGAGTTGCTTTCTCCAATTTTCGAAATTCCAATTCCAATTTTTCGAGCTTAGGGTCCATAACAAATGGAAATGCAGGCTTTTGTCGAACTTCAAATTCTCCGCGTCTGGATGAACTTTGGGTTGTCGTGCAGGCAGCGCTCATTCTGAACATTATTACTACTGCCCCAGAGGAAAAAAATACAAAATCCCTTCGATGAGTCGTGCATTTATGTCTTCTCATGGGCGGTTACCTATCAGATGGGTTATTATGCAATCTAGAAATAAAATAATCCAATCCAATCCAACCCAATCCTTCGATGAGTCTAAGAGCGTGTTCCACCCTTCTAACAATAGTTACTATTAGTTACTATTTCCGTTCCATCCTCATGAAAAGTTACTACGCTGACCGTTCCAGCCTTCTCGAAGTAGTAACTAATAGTTACTATTTGCTTACCATGCTCGGGAGCGTAGTAAGCGTAGTAACTACGCATCTCTGTAACGTGATTGGTCGGATTCGCCCATGGCATGATATCCTGCTGGAAAATAGAAAAATCGTTCCAGCCTTGACGGCAAAAAGCCAGAATTCGTGACGTCTGCGTAGTAACTACGGTAAGTAGGGTGGAACACGCTCTAAATAATTCAATGTAATTCAAATATCAAATATAAAAGAAACTGCCTTTTGACTTACACCTTAATGTCCATCAAATCAGACATTAGTATTTTGCAACGTTGGTTTACCGTTCCTTGTTGGAAGACTCTTTACCTGCCGATTTTGGGCTTGGTTCTTGGAGTAAGTAAGTGAGTAATTTATTTATAACCCGCCATTTTGAAAAAGCGGAGTAAATGAAAGAAAATGAATAAAACACATAAAGACACAGAAAAAGACACTTAAATTTCAACCTTCGGCGAGGAAGTAGTGGATAACGTCGTGCGCTGGTTGGGCCCTGTTGTCCACGATTTTTTATAGTAACAAATACCGGAGTGGAATACCGGCAGTCAATTTTTGGCGTATCCTACCATTTTTCCACTCAATAGAGCAGGTCCTAGCCGGATACCAACAATTGTCTGCCCATCTTAAAGCTTAAATGAAAGGATTTTCGAATACTTAACTTAGTGAAGTTATTTGTGGTATATACAGAATATACCTAGCCCAGTTACCTTATCCACTCTAGAACTGTGCCGGATGCCGAACAAGCACGTTGCCAGAGCCGGCGGCGCCAAATGTGTATAAACTACTTACACTGTAAATAGTTTTCCAAGAAAGGATTAAAGTTAACTGCAGTATTGCTACTGGGATCAATCTTATCTCTATTGGGATAAGATTAATCCGAATTAGAAATAATCTTATCTCATTGGAGACAATATTAATCCTAATACACTCTCAGAAGTTTCATAACAGATAACACGAGGATGCGCGGTTTCAACAGATAATGCGTAACAGATAACACTTTGAATGTTATCTGTTGTGTTTGAAAACGTTATGCATGAAATGCTATGCATAACAAGCTTTGTTAGGAACAGCTGGGAAGAGCCAAAAAGCATCTACTGACTTTATTCCTTACCGGCACTATGTCGGAAAACTCAGATGATAGTATTATTTGCTGCTGCATAGTATTACATGCAACTTTTTCGTACAACTACCATACAACTACGCAGGTTACAAATTTTTCATCGGGCAGTTCTTTCTGGTGGTAACGCTTATTGTTCATGACATTTTAAACACAACAGATAACATCCGAAGTGTTACCTGTTACGCATTATCTGTTGAAACCGCGCATCCTCGTGTTATCTGTTATAAAACTTCTGACGGTGTAGCAAATACGGTAAGATTTTTTTTTACAGTGTAGTCTACAGCAGTTATTTTTAATAACTAACTCTTTCTTTACATTTCTAACGATTTTTGTTCATCATCTCTTCCTTGGTATCTAACTCTCCGACGAGAATCTTGCTTCCTTCCTTCGCGTCTTCCAGCATGCTGAAGTTCTGGAATGGCAAATTTCCCGGACATTACACAGAGTCTTCTCCATATAGGGACGATTTTGGTTTGCGTGTCTTTTCCCTTCATCTTCGCTGGCCTGGAACTAAACACAAGTTTGACGACTCTCCTAGCCCTCCTCATTCCTTTGGTAATCGTCTTCCAAATTGGCTGGGCGGCTACACAAATTTCCCATTTGGCACTCATCCCTGAACTGACACCGGTGGAGGCAGAGAGGGACGAACTGAATATAATCAGGTAGGGCAATTTCCCTTCTTTACGACGGATTTGAACGGCATGTTGTATGACATGAGCACGGGGAAATTACCATTCCAGGATACTGAAATTTTCCAGACCTTGGGGAACCTAGACAAAAGCATAACATTTTTTATTTCTTCTGTCGTCTATGTAGAAAAAGAACCCGATGTGCCGACGGGAATAACGAGGCCCGACAAAAGCATGTCGAATTCTATTTCTTCTGTGCTTTGCCCGACAAATGTTTGAAGGATTCTATTTCTTGCGTATAAAAACTACTCGATGTGCCGACGAGTCGACCGACGCCGACAAAAGCATACAAATTTTCATTTCTTCTGTGTCAAGAATGCTTGGGCAAGCCAAGATAGCAGACAGATTTTTCTGCCAAATCTCGTTGAATACCGAGTTTAGTTGAGTTTTATCAACAGAAAAATTACACTTCACTTTTCTGGCCACACCATAAGACCTGGCATATCGCCTGACGATGGGCGGGGCTTAATATTTGTTCATATTAGCCTATATTTTGTATAAAAGAACAAGAAGAACAGAACAAACTATAATAGGAACAAAACTAAATGAAATAACTGACAAGAAAAATCCACTAACAAATTATCTGAGTATCTAGTATACTTTCTATTTCATTTTTATTCATGCTTATGATGAAATTTTTATTTAAAGTTAACTGAAGTATTTGCTACTGGGATTAATCTTATCTCTACTGAGATAAGCTTAGAGATTAGATGATCTTTTTAGAGACAAGACTAATCCCAGTAGCAAATACTGTAAGATTTTTTTACAATGTAGACAAAAAAGTGAAGTAGCGCAGAAAAAGAAAAGGAAAAATTACATTTTTCAGAGATTTTCGTAACAGATTAGATCACAGGATCAAACCCGATGAAAAATTTATCTCAAAATAGTACTATGAAGTAGTACGAAAAAGTTGCATGCAGTACTAACGATGCTACTACATGCTTCTACTTCAAGGCTACCGTGTTACTACATACTACCATCTAGTACTATTAGCAATACTGGATGTTACTATGGCAAGACAGGATGCTACTGGATACTACTACATAAGATTGGATCAGTCTGAGGCACATTAAATGATAGTATTCTTTGCTATTACATAGTATTCCATGCAACGTTTCCGTACTACTACCATACTACTACGCAGGCTACAAATTTTTCATCGGGAAACTGAAAATAGAAAAAGAAAAAGCACTAATCGGGTATAAAAATCTTCTTCCTAGATGGGATGCGGAAAAATGGTCAAGGGCAGTAACACCAGGGACCCATAAATTTCCTGTAATGACCCGCCATTCAGGGGGCTTGTCATTTCCTATGCTTCTATGTTGCTATGTTGCCCAAGCCTCACCTAGTTTCCGAAAATTCCGCTTGGGTCGAATCGGCGTTCTTGCTCAGATAGGCAAAATTTTTACCGTCCCACCAGGTACCTAAGCTAGGACAAAAGATCCAGGATACTCTTACATTACAGAGAAATATTCCTAGTTCAGCACAACAGCTGCGAAAAATTTTGTCTATCTGGATAGTCGGGTATTTTATCCCCGTGGGTATTTCTCGAACTATCTGACGCTCGGTCAAGAGCGCATCAGAAATCTCTTATTGACAAGCCCCCTGAATGGCGAGTCATTACAGGAAATTTATGGGTCCCTGGTAACACGGAGTTCCGGATTAATGGAAGATAACACTGCACATGGGCAAAGGGCAAAAAATTTCCTGTTATTGCGTCGAGGAAGGTACAAAAGAAACTGATAATATTTGAAATAAGAAGTTCTGATACATTTCATATCCTTTCGTCTCGAAATGCCAAAATTTCCGGATAACTTTGTCCTGGTATCTGAGAATTGCTTTTCAGCTGGCAAAGTGCATCACGAAAGCCAATTGAAACATTATTCCGGGAATCGCTTCTAATTTCTTTTCCGTCCGTCGACATTTCTAACTAAGCTCTTCCGCCATTCTTCAAATAGGTATAACAAGCAGCATAGTTCTATACTTCCGTACACACCCTTGTTAAAATTGAAAGTGAAAGCTTTTGCAATGCAATGTCGGCGTTGCCTCGCTGATACAATTTTTCGAGCTACTAGAGATCCGAAAGTGTTCTCAGTACTACTTGAATTTTTTTTTACTAAATTACGGATGAACAGCATAGGTCCTCAAAACTAACAATATGCAGTCGTAACAGAACAAAACGTGTTCTTTCGAAAAAAACTGTTACTCCAACAAAGTAGACCTTTAGGGCTTCCCGTGGCAACCCTGGTGAAGCTTCTCTTTCCCCGACCCGCTGGTGGAACCAAACCAAGCGATCTCATTGGCTCTGCGTAAGCCAAATAGAACCCGGGTCTATTCTCCTTTTGCAGTGCGAACACACGATCAGGGTTGGACGCTCCCGGTCTGGAATTCATGCCCGGATTCTCGCCACCATCATCACTTCCATATGGAAAAGTTGAGATTTTTTTAACTTGATAATCTTGCCGGGAAATCCTGATCATGTGCTCGCACTTTTACCCCCTAATTACAGCGCGCCCCGAGGAAAATAGCAACCTGTGTACGCCGTGTATAACACCTTATTATACCTATTTGAACAATGCATCAGCCAAATTTGTAGTGCTTCATAATTGATTTTTTTTATGTCAACTTTCTAAAGAGCTCGGCGGTTTCCAGCAGCAGCGCGAAAGCGAAGTTCTCAAGAGAGAAAAAATTATATTGTCATTGCCCATTTTTATTTTATAATTTTGAAAAAGCCAATGTTCTATTTTGAGTATCAGTATTAGAGTATTCTTACTACATTGTTTATCAATAAAGAAAAAAGTCGGACCGGTCATTATCATGTCCGATGTGAGGTATATAGTATGAAACATCTGTCGTATGAATGTAAAAATTTGAAATTGTGGAGTGAATAAAAGTGGACTGGATGAGCGTCATGAAGAAGAAATTTTTTGGAAATAATAAACAGTTGGCGAGGTTCCTCAGGGTAACCCTATAGGGGGGGGGGGGGGGGTTGCCTGCCGGTCGGACAAAAAAGTGCAAAAAGCCTATAAAAATTGATTATTTTTGTATGTTTCGGGGGGGGGGGGGGGGTCAACCCCTACCCCCCCTGGATACGGCCCTGCCTGTAGGGCTATAGCACATAGGGATGGGTGTTCATGGGGGGTAGTATTTTTGTTTGTGTTCATTTTTCATGCAGACCTATTTGCAATGGCCATTGGCTCTAAATAAACCTTATCTTATTTTATACACACATATACGTGCATTTTGTAGGGAATACATACATGTATGTATGTGTGATGAAGAACAGTTTTATTTACAGGTGTCAAGAGTTGTCTGACCCACGCATCACCGCAACGTATTTTACAGTTATGTCAGGAATAGATCTTTTGAATAGTTCATACCCAAACATTATATGTAGGATTAGTGCATTTCTGAACGAAACACGATGGGCACGATCCCTCTTCTATTTTTATTTGTAATCTTAACACAACGTGATTTTTGTTTTTCAGCTCGAATCGCGACCCTCCCCCCCCCCCCCTCCATATCGTGCACGATTTGTGTGTAAGACCGGCGATCCGGCCATGGAATATTTTAGCTTTATTGCGGGATAGGACTAGTCCTCTTGCAAAAAGTCGATCACCTTAGTTATTATTTTGTTAACTACAGTATTGTGGACGAGCAACTGGTGAATCTAAAGCTAGTGACGTCAACTAAAAATTGGATAACAACTGCACTGTAAAAAGTTTCTCCGAGAAAGGATTAAAGTTAACTACAGTATTTGCTACTGGGATGAACCTTATCTGTACTGGGATAAGATTAATCCGAAGCAGAAATGGTCTTATCTCAGTAGAGACAATATTAATCCCAGTAGCAAATACTGCAAGATTTTTTTTTACAATAGTTGCGTCTTTGCGGTAACCTAGAGTAACTGTTACCCGGTAACTGAGTGCACTCCTGTCGTTTCTTCAAATACCGGGTTACTGATACCCGGTGACTGAAATCTTTCCTAGGTCAAATTCATTAGAAACAGCTTCTCCAGGCAAAAAGCTGATAACCGTGCCCGAGTCGTCCATCAGAATAAACTTGCCCCTTGCAAAGGCAGTTAATTCCCAAGACACATTTTGTTTGTTTGTATGATGAAAAGTATGCAGTTACCAGGTTACTGTATTTCGGTAACCCCGAGCTCGGCAGGGTTACTCCGTTCCAGATACCAAGGTTACTGGGTGACTGAGAAAACGACAATACGCCAGGGTAACAGATATCCGGTAACTGCGAAAACAACAATTGTTCAGAGTTACAGATACCCGGCTACCGCAAAAACGCAACTAAAGTATTATCCATATTAGTTCAAGTGCTTCTCCCGACAGACCCAGACGCAGTTCTCCTGATTTCCTTTTTTGCAATTTCAGGTTTGCATTTGACCTCGTCTCTGATATGACCGTGTACGTCGTGGCCTGGTTCGTCCTGTCTCATCATAACGTCTCTGCACAGAACGGAGTTATTCCCCCCATAAACCTGCCCCGAAACTCGTCAACGAATTCCTTGCCAGAGAATGTACACTTGATTGACCCGACAGATGCAATAAATTTTCGAGTGAGTCCATTCTTCCGTCCACCAGAACCTTTTAAGATCTAGTCCCTAAATTAGGTTTTGGCCCTTCACTGCTAGAGATAGCGATGTATTTAGGATTTATTGATGCAAAGACCAAAGGCTCTGATGCAAAGGCCAGACATATTTTATAAATGAACAAGATTTCGGAACGGAGCAAAGAAGGTTTGCCTGGGCAAATTTGTATCTCACACATATATAGTCATGTTTATTTACATTGTTTTGTTTAGTGTTTTAATATGTGTATTTTACTTTCTGTATTTTACTCATACTCCGCTGTTATCCGCTGACAGTAGGAAGAAAGTGAGAAGAATGTGGCGTCAAGGGTGAGGTCAAGTTCGGAGATGCGCTTTGTAGCCTTATATTTGGGGGTGGGGGAGGGGGTTCGAATTAAGGGGCAAACAAAATATTTTCAAACAGCTAATGTGATAACCGATTACTTGGTAAGAAGACACGATGAACAGGATGGTGAAAACCATTTTGTCATCGGACAAGTAGTTCACCCGGAATCCGGCCAAAACCGGAAAGTTTGTTAAAAGTAAAAGTTTTATTGAAGTCGATTAGAAGTTCGATTAAGGGGTAAGAAGACATGCTGAACACGATGGTGGAAACCCTTTTTTCACCGGGCAAGTAGTTAGCCCAAAATCCGGCCAAAACCGGAAAGTCTGTTAAAAGTAAAAGGTTTATTTGAAGTTGATTAGATATTCGATTTTGGGGTAAGAAGACATGCTAAGGACGATGGTGAAAACCAATTTCTCGCCGGACAAGTAGTTCGTCCGGAATCCGGCAAAAACCGGAAAGTTGGTTAAAAGTAAAAGTTTCATTTAAAGTTGATTAAATGTTCTTTTCAAGCATTTTCTACCCGGACAACTAGTTCGTCCGGAGTCCGGCCAGAACTGGAAAATCTGTTAAAAGCAAAAGTATTTTGAAGTTGATTAGGTGACAGATTTAGGGGTAACAAGATATGCTGAGTCTGTATCTGACAATCATTTTTTACCCAGAAATATAATTCGTCCGGAATTCGGTTGTTACCGATTTTTTTTTTATAAGTTAAAGTTTTATTTGAAATTGATTAGATGTTCTTCATAGAGATAAGGATAAACGTTGACAATTAGTTCACTCGGAATTCGGCCAAAACCGGAAACTCGGCAGAACTAAAGCAGGAAGTTTCGGTCAGTATCGTCAATATAGATATGGCATAGAGGTATATCTGACCTTGGTTTTCTCTGATGATTCGCCTGGCAAAGGCTGGATCTGGCGAGGACAAGACTCAATTGTCTGGATCAAATATTAGATTTTTGGGATCCCATCGAAACCTTTGGTCTTGTTCTTGACGAGAAAAACCTATTTGAGCGGGGTTTCGGATCCCTGGTTCACGCGGACGTCTCTGTGTTAACAGGCTAAGTGCTTGGCCCACACACGGCGTATCGACACTAGTATTCTGCGTTGCAGTCTCTTAACTTGTCTGTGTGCGAAAGCGCGCAGTCAACACAGTCTGTTTGAAGCAAGAAGTGACTTTTTCTCTCGGCTACCAAAGCTGAGCTAGCGAAGCTCAAGCATTTTGATATATCGATGCTCTTTCCTTGACGGTGCTACACCGAGAGCAAAAGAACACTAGGGAGTAGCGCCAAGACCAGAGCAAAATAGCACTAGGGAGTAGCGTATAAACCTATGCTTTCCTTGCTTCGCAAACTGGCCGCACTCATAGCGCCGCCCACTAAGCTTGCGGCATTTGAAGCGAGACAAACTTGCGGATTTAAAAATTTCCATAGTGAAGCTAAAATGTGGTCTGCACACATCGAGAAAACAGGGGAGGCTGTATCTTTTTTTTGCCGTGTTCAGAATAAGGAGTTATTGAAGCCAGCGCTGGTGCACGACTGACTGAGTTTCACTATTGCTAGTGGTGCTAGTATCGATGGTATTCGAGTGTATGTCACTTCTTTCAAGTCTCGGCGTTTGCTCTTGCCAAGACCGATGCTTCCCATGCATCAGAAACGGGCCTTACTAGTAGCGCCGATCGCTTAGATCGGGACATTCAAAGCGAGACAAATTCGCAGGTCAAAAAATTTCTAGAACAGCGAAGAAGCAGTCTGCACAAATTAAGGAAACAGGGGAGGTTGTATTTTTTTTTGCTGTGTTCAGAATCAGAAGTTATCACTGGCGCATGACAGATTGAGTTCCAGTAGGGACGTTCTCTGTCGCTAGTATTGCAAGTGTGTGTAACTTTTTTCAAGTCTAGGCGCTACTCTCTAGTGTTATTTTGCTCTGGTTATACCACTGTGATGTTAGCTACAACATATCGTATCAAGTTGCCAAATTCAAGTTAACGTGTCGTCGATAAAAATTAAAATCGGATTATTTTCGATTATCGGTAGATTATCATGAGATCGTGGAATTTTATTTTTGATCATGAGAATTGAAGATTAATTGTGATATTTCACGATCAACCGGCAGGAGGAAAGCACTGACCTCTTGTTTTATTCTCTTTTCTTGGTTTTGACCAATAAGAATCGAGCGATAGGCTACACCGATCACGGAGGATCTCGGAGGCAAATAGATAGATAGATATCGCTTTTATTCTTTTCGAACTATCATTGCGAAATCCAAATTTGTCGAAATCGTCATATATAGATGTAAACACTCATATAAATCTGTCAATATAAATATGTCAACGTCGTATGTAAAAGTAAACACTGAATAAGATTAAAAATTTTAACGAAAGACGGTACAAACGTCTTTTCATGCCGTACATGGTCACATTTTACGGATTGGAGTTTTGGGATCACAGCTGAGGCAGATCTTGCAGGTCGTTCGCGAGCAGTCACGAATGGTGGCGGAAGAATATACTTATGGAAAGGGTGCTCAAGCATTTTCTTACCAGAAGCCATTCACAGTTTCAACCTACGGGACTCAAGGGACTCGAGTATAAATTTCTGAAGGAGCTCATTGTTAGGAGTTTTTGGGGATCGTGACATAATCCGATGGGCACATTCCTGTATTTTTTCGATCCGATAAGCCTGGTCCTCGGTAAGGCCAAAGTGCCAAGCTTCCACCAGATATTCTAGCCCCGAACGTATAAAAGAAACATAAAACGGAGCAAATCTTGTTCAGGGAACCTATTTTTAGCAAGTAATTCCAGCATATGAAGGCCGGTGTGTCCACGATTTACCATTTCCCTCGTTTGGAGTTCCCATTTAAATCATCTGATATAATTAGACCGAGGAGTTTTATTTGGTTTACATGCAAAGTGTCTGGAATAGGAGGTTCAAAACTTGGCCCTTCTTTCAGGAACGAAATTGTAAGAATTGCGGACTTCTTTTCATTCACGACCATGTCAGAATTTAAAACTTCGGCTTGTATCTGCGAAATTATATTGGCCGCGTCCATACTTAGGCCTTTCTCACATATTTCAATGAGAGACAGATCGTCGACGTATTTCCATCTTTCCGGTCTATCAGAAGCTGTTTTGTTAATCATTACAAGAAAAAGTAACGGACCTAAAATTGTTCCCTGTGGCACACCACAAAAAATTGCCTGCGGATCCGACAAATTATTATTATATTTCAGAATTTGGGACCTATCACTCAAAAATCCTACAATAATTTTTACAAGATTGGGGTTAACATTAAATTCATTCAAAGCTTATCAATTAGAATATTATGGTTTATAAGGTCAAAACCTTTTTTAAAGTCTATCGCGATTAAATTAATCCATTTAGAAGGTTCGTCTATGTTTTTAAAAACAAAATCTAATAGATTTACCATATAATGACTAGTTGATGTTTTAGGCCGATTTCCGAACTGTTTAGGATCTAAAAGCAGAAAAAATTTCTCGCAAGGGCTCGCAATACAAAATTAGTTCGTATGCTCAAAGAAAAGAAAAATCTAATTTCACTTAGCCTACCTGTATCGTGGTAATTTTCGCAACTAAAATAATATACATGAGCTAGGGTCTTTAAAGTGTTGCCCCAAGTTGAAAAGTCCATTTGTTGAAGCAGAAGACTTTCGGTTTCTTGGCTTTCCAGACTGTGCGTTGATGAACCGAAATCTCTACAGCCGATTGATAATGCTGTAGCGTGGGAACGACTGAACGCTTCTGGCGATTCCCATAATAATAATAATGCTTGTTTATTGAGCCAAAAGGCCATACAAGATTTAAAGTTTAACCGAAAAGGGCTGGGATAGGACAATCTAGTGACCCATCACGTATTCACTTAAATTGGCTTGAAGACCCGCTTCGTTGTTCTGCCATTCACGAATAAAAGATTTTCAAATAGTGGAATTTCCGTGTGATTTGTGGTAACTCTATGCGCTTGTATCCCTTACGAGAAAGATTTATTACTTCTTTTTTGTTCAGGCACTAAGCAATCTTCACCAACCTCACCACTGCCCACTGAAAAGCCGCGTTTGTGTTGAGATTAAAATGCATCCCGCATCATAGTAGAATTTTCGCTGTGGGGACGGCCGCAGATATTCTGAACGTCATAACTAGAGTGGATAGTAGAAAATAAAAAATTACCTTTGCAGAATCCAAATGATTCCGTGTATTCAGTTAAATGACACAAAAATAAGTGGGCTTTTCAGTTAAACTTTAATACACTTCACAAATAAACTATTACACATCTATAAATACTATGCTACGTAAACTAAGCTAAACTTTCATTTCTGAGACTAAATCCTTTGGTCACATATTTGCGGCTGAGTTTGCCAATTTGGCTGTCATGGGTTACCCTACTTTATTGTGGGTCCTCTCCAGGTTGATGTGTTGAAATACAGTTTTATTTTATTTGTAGTTTATATTTATGCCAGTGTTTGTTACTTATTTGTCATTTGTTTGACCCTAGTTGGTCGCATCCTAGTTTAAATAAGAATAATAAATAAATAAAATAACAGTAGATGGGCTGGAAAGAGTGCCGCATATTTACCATACCTGTATGAAGGATAATGTACTGTTGATCTGCTCTAAGTCGTTGTTGAACTTTCATCCCAAAACAGTTCGAAGCTGCTCTATTCTAACTGCTCCCTAAGTCATAATTTCAGACCCCTTATCGCCTCTAGTACACTTTTCCCGCACCGATTCATTTTCATTTGACCCGACACAAGGCAGTTAACAAAGAAATAGGAATGTTTTTCTCGACGTTGCGACCTGAGATTAATGCCTCGCCTCGCTTCTTGAGCTTGTGAACCTACGATGGCAATTTAGACCCCATTCGTCGTTTCGTCTCTCGAAGAAACTGTCGGAGCAAAATAGCACGTTGAAAGCAGAGGCGTTACTAGCCAACATCTTTGAAGGGGGGGGGGGGGGCGTGGCTTTTACCGACTTGCTGGTCATTTTTACCGACTGTTTTTGCAGGAAGAACGACTGTTTTAACCACAAACCGACAATTTTGACCAAAATCGCCTGATTTTCAGAAAAACCGACCGTTTTAGGAAAAAACCTAACGTTTGGTGAAAAATTGTTGATTTTCAGAAAACCGACTGTTTTCATGAAAAAAATAAACTGTTTTTGCAACAAGAGCTACGAGCTTATATGGCACTTGTTACGAGTAGGTGGTGCAAGAAAGTAGAAGAGAACTTCACACCCGCCATCCAAAAATGCGGTTCGGACCTAGAATTAGGATATCTATTTTTACTCAAGTCTGAAAATTTCCGACATCACCTCCAAGCCATCGCCGACCTTCAAAGTTTCAACCCAAGAAATGCACTTGCTATGTCCCTAGACGTGCCCAAGGTTTTCGATACCCCCTTCCGACTCCCCATATAACGCGGCCGAATCTGATCCGGACTCCTAACTGGATCATCTGAAGCATTTTCTCTTACCTATCTTTCACTCGAATCTGAGCATTTTTGGGGAACTTACGGTAAATCTCCCCCCCTACCACCACGGTTGGATTCGGTATGAACCTTAAAATATGTCATCTAGGGCATATGATCTCTGTACCTTCCAAGTTTCATTCAAATCCCTGCACTTGTTCCTTATGCGAGCCACAAAATTTCCGGGACTCCGCCCACCATGGCTGGATACGACTAGGAAACATATCTGTCGCATCTCTGACTTCTACTCTTCCCTTCCATCACGTTTGACTGGAATCCCTCCCCCCCCCCCCACAGTGACCGTATCCGTACCGGTTATGTCATTCACGTATGTTGGACCTGTGCTTGTTCTTCCCACCAAGTTTCATCCCGAACCCTCTGTTTCCTCCGTTTCCCAAGATTGCCGGTTCCCCCCTCCGACTCCCCCCCCCCGTATCACCGGATCCGGTCCGGATTTAAAATGGGGCGTCTGAGACACGAGGTCTTTCTATATATCAAGTTTCATTAAGATCCGATCACCCGTTCACAAGTTAAAAATGCCTCACTTTCCGAACTCCTCCTCCCTCCACCCCCCCCCCCCCCCCAGATGGTCGGTTATGGGAAACGACTATCCTCAAGTCAACCTGTTCGGGTCTCTTAAACGCCCGCCAAGTTTCATTGTCCTAGAACATCAGGAAGTACCGAACTCGCGGGATCACTAGAAATTCGGATCCCCCCCCCATCTCCCCCACAGTGAACGGATCCGGTCCGGTTATGTCAATCACGTATCTAGGACTTGTGTTTGTTCTTTCCACCAAGTTTCATCCTGATCTCTCCACTCTAAGTGTTTTCCAAGATTTTCGGTTTCCCCCTCCAACTCCCCCCATTGTCACCGGATCCGGTCTGGGAGAGTTCTGAGACACGAGGTCCTTCCATATATCAAGTTTCAATAAGATCCAACAACCCATCGTAAGTTAAAAATACCTAATTTTTCCTGTCTTCCCCTTCCTCCACCCCCCCCCCAGATGGTCGGATCATCGAAGTGACTATTTCTAATTTAATCTGGTCCGGTCCCTGATATGCCTGCCAACTTTCATCGCCCTAGCTTATCTGGAAGTGCCTTAACTAGCAAAACCGGGACAGACAGACCGACCGACCAACTGACAGACCGACGGACGGACAGAAATTGCGATCGCTATGGCACTTGGCCAACGGGCAAGTGCCAAAAAAAAAACGCCGGTTCGGTTATTTTTTACCGTCAAGATATCTTCAGCCATTCTTTGATCATAGACATTGTCAGATACGAGTGGCTCTGTTCAGCTGTATTTTGCCAGTGGTCAAAATCCTATAATTGACAGGAAGAAAGGCTGTCACTGGAGGCACCTTTTTCCGAGATATGGAAGAGAAGTTGTCCTACTTTTTCCTCCAGTGTCACGCGCTTTGTATTTGAGAGAAAAATGTGTTGGGGGGTGGGGGGGGATGGTCGGTTTTGCTACCAGTCTTCTGAATCCAATCCTGATCGTCAAATTATCTAAATATGTCCATCAAGCGAACCGATTTTTTTTTATTCACATGTTTTTGTATGGTATTTTGGCTTTTTAAACAATAATAACTTTTCGCAGTGCATATCTTCCTATGTCCCATAGGAAGTTCAAATGTGACAATTATTTTCGTTGAGGTTGATACGATATCGTATCGTCCTCCAGAGAGGCTGATACGAAGCAGTATACTCCACTGATGTTCATCGATCATTTTGCCTCAAATATTGAAGAGTAGAAGCTGACCTCCAAAGAATTTATAAACATTACTTTCAGTAAAAACAACAACGAAAAACACTTGAGATATTATAGAAAAAAAAAGTATAAGAAATTATAGTGCATCTTACTCTCTTAGACACCTAGCCTATTCCCTAAGTCAGGCCTTGTAGCAATCAGGTTTCCACTGAAATTACAATTTATCAACTGAAACAGCATTTACTATCCCCTTTTGCTTTCCAGAAAGGTAGTTACTTAGCATTGATTACTGTCTTTTTTCTCGATTTTCCTTGACTTTCTCAAGAGCCAACAGTTGGTTTTGTTTTTGTTGAGCGTTGCCACTTTTCTCTGACGGAACCTGTGACTTATGGCAGCAAAAAAAACAGTGATATTCTGGCGCCTATGAAACTGGGAAACTATTAACAAGAAATTTTCCTTTATCATCTTTCTAATTACATTCCTCAACTTTTTTGCTACGTTTGTGTTTACTGGTAAGGAACCGGTCGCAGAATTCTGGCTTGCTTTGTCGAAGAAGAGATTATTTTTTTGACGATGCAAAACGGATAAGTCAGCTACATTTTCTTCGAGCTATATTTCGGCCCTTCTTGGCAAGGGTCCTCTTCAGGCTCAAGCCGCTCAAGCGGAAAAATAAACTTGTCCCAGCTTGAGAGGCTTGAGCCTGAAGAGGACCCTTGCCAAGAAGGGCCAAAATATAGCTCGAATAAAATGTAGCCGACTTATCCGTTCTGCACCGTCAAATATGATTCGCAGTCAGCTTGGGCTGAAGGAACATCGAAGAGATTATTTGTAAGAAATCGCAGAATTTTGCTACCGGTGGCAACACTTACTTACTTCCTCTTTAATCCTGAAAAAGGAATTCCATATTGACTAGCCTAATACAAGAATACAAACAAAAAGAATAACAGTAACAGAACGAATATCATCTATCCACCTGGGAAACCAAAAAGGTCGATGCTTAAAGGACACCTGAACAATGAAACCATACTTGAACACACCATGGAGAATGCATTTACAGACATGGCCACGGAGAGCATTCTTCTCCTGAGCGTGACGTTTTCAAAATAGGGATGTTCGCTTCTGGGGATTTGCACATGCAGACTCCAAGACAAAAGCGCAATTCATTCAAATCTTGTACAGCGCTGGCCGGATCGTAAAGGAATTTCTTCTAGATATACGTTTGGGCTTAACTGGTTTAAAATATTCCAGAGAAGGGTTGATTGGAGACATTTGTTCATTTCTAAAATTGTTCGGTACTGAAATAAGGACAGATGCAAAATGGAGCAAAAATCATACCTTGGAAACACTATTTCGTCTTTGGTTAGGTTTTCTGCAGGCTATGTTAACGAAAGTCATAGAGATAGGGATGATACTTGGTACTCTTCATTCAGGTGTCCTTTAAGCTTAACCAAAAAGATCGACTGCTTTCGACTGCTGTGACGTCTAGGTGGTAACTGGTTTCGACTAATTTTAGTTCTAGCAACCGCAGATGGTATCTGTAGTGCCAAAAATGTAAAAGAGTAGCTGCGTTCTTTGTCACGGGAGTTCTCACCGGTGGTCTCCGGTGTTTCTTATGGGCCGTTTTTGCATCCACCGGTGACTTCTCACCAGTCTTATAACCCGTTCTTGAACTAACCAGTGTCCGGTTTTATCTCACCGGTGTGGGCTAACCAGAACTTGCTCGGGAGCCCGGCTTCAGCGAAGAGTTAGCCAGTTTTCATCAACTCACCGGTGAACCAAAAAACGCGTTTTAAGAGAAGAACTGGACATTGGTGACAAAACACCAGAGACAGCCTGGAGTGCAACGAACGCAGCTAGTGTATTGACAGAAACATGATATTGGTAATTTTAGTTGGTCTTCGCTTGGGTTGCTACTCACTAAAATAAAATTCCCTAACCCAGTAGCGAAAAAGTACAACAAGAGAAGACTAAGCCCTAACTATAAAAATTATTCTGTTCGAAAAAGTTGTAATAGTTAACATACCTCCATCTCGGTTCATATCGGAATAACAACCTCGACGGTCATTTAAAATACCAAACTAACCTTCGGCTCGGTAGATATTTCAATAACCTGCCTTGCCTTCGGCTCGAATAGGTTATTTTCAATGGCCGTCTCAGTGTTATTTTCCGATATCAACCTCGATGTCGAAAGTTAACCTTTATAACTACACTGTCAGAAGTTTCATAACAGATAACACGAGGATGCATGGTTTCAGCAGATAATGCGTAACAGATAACACTTCGGATGTTATCTGTTTTGTTTCAAAATGTTATGCATAATAAGCGTTACCATCAGGAAGAACCGAAAAACCGCCAAGTTTTCCGACATCATGACGATAGGGAATAAAGTCAGTAGATACTTTTTTGGCTCTTCCTAACAAAGCTTGTTGTGCATAACATTTCATGCATGACGTTTTCAATCCGAATCCAATCCTGAAAATGCTATTAAACTTCTGACAGTGTACTGACAGTACCATTACTTATTTATATTCGTGTCGGCAATAATTGGCAAAGTTCTGTATTTCTACGTAACTTGCGGTTGACTTTCTAATCCATAGTTTAGAAAGTTGACCCACCGAACGAACGAATTTAAGAATCTAGTCTTCTGGCGATAATTTCTTTGTAAAGCAGAACTGATGGTCAGCACTCTTCCACTATTTGATTGTTCAAGTAAGTGGGAGGGGGGGGGGGGTGATACTCGAATAAGCCCTCCTTACGAATAAGTCTTGTTTCATGTCGTTTTCAGCAAGCTGAATTGTGAAAAGGCTCTCCGTGGGAAGATTCGACTTGGCAGGACAGCAAATGCCCGAAAACAACTGTGAAAGGAAAATCGAAAATGGGTGGAATGGTGATTTCGGTTCTTCTTAAGAAGGAAGATAATGGAACAGGGTCAGGTTTCAGTTCGGCTTTAACAAGTCATTTAACCTTATGGTGGACAAACTTCTCTGGGACCAGAAGATCTTTTAAATATGAAATATAACCAAGTCCGAAACACGCTAGTGATCCTAGCGAAGAACGAGAAACGTAACCGAAACCAATCCTCAAAGTTGACTGAAGTCATATGTCAACCAATCAACAGCGTTTGTCGTGGTGACGTTTCTAGCTCCTCGCTGGACACACGGTGATTCTTCATCGGCACGAAGAGTTAGTCATCAAGACGATAGATAGCAGCCCCCCATGTTTTGCTCAAGTATCATCTTTGACATGTGGTCTCGAAACTTCTCACTGATGATAAAGTCAATTCTCTTTCTCGTGAGAAAAAGCGCCTGGAGAGCCAATAAAGTCGGTTAGGACCTTGTCGCCCATTTATTTGAAAAACTTTTAATATTTTCAGACGATCGTCTCCATTATCACCACCGTCGGCATTGTTTTCTCAATAATTTTTCATTTTGGGACGCCAGAAGCGGCGTCAAATTCCCTTGAGGCTGTGCGACTCGAGAAATCATTCCATGGAAGTATGGAATGGAAAGATTGGTTTCAGGAACGTCATTTTTACGTGGTATGTCGGAATTTCCCCTTTGAAATGAAAATGATCGCTCACTTTCAAATAGGCTTTACTGACGGCGACAATATCACCCCCTTTCCTCTCTCTCTAAAAGAGTTTTCAGCTGAGGATATCCTGGGTTGGAAAAATGGCAGTTTTTGATCGTTCCAGTGCAAACGAGACTAGTCTTCCCCGTGTGACAGATGAAATTGCGAGTTCAGATCTATAACGAAATCGACGATAACAATGATCATTTATTGGAAATTCGGTCTATTGTTGTGTTCCAAGTATGCGAATCGTGACAATGAAGGGGCTTGGATTAGTGTGTAAAGAAAAGAAAATTAAACTGTAGGCTAATCGTGTACAAATGCGACAGATTAGTTAATTGAAAAGCCTTGAATGGGGGAGGAGCTATTAACGATCGATAGGAATTATTCTTTAGGTGGAACTTTTCTTTTTGCAAAATCCGTTTATCTGGAAACATTATTCACTAATTGTGTTTTTGATTCTTCACATTCCGTCAGACCAAGAACATTGAATCAAGAAAACTTTATTTGTTTTTGTTCAGACTAGGCCGCTCATTAGTACCGAGAGGGTCAGATTGCGTTGGCTACCCTAGTTGACAAACCTTTTCTTCGTGAAAACATAGCTGATTGCTAAACAGAAATACTTTAAAATCTCAAAACAAATTATTAAAAGTATTCCCTATGTTGAGCCATTTTTAATATTAGTTGGGACAACAGCTTAATAGTTTTGTTCCTCTTTGACTGTTGTGAGCTACTAAGACGTAGTAAGTAAGTAAGTAAGTAAGTAAGTAAGTAAGTAAGTAAGTAATTTTATTACCCGAAAATTCACATGGAATTAGGACGGAGTATGAAAATGAAAAAGAAAAGAAAAGAAGAATCACACTACGGAACATCATCAACAGTATTTACACACCATGTACATTAACAAGACTACTGGCACAGGATGGCTAGCCACGGGTTCGCTCTTTCCTTAGCCTTTCCCAGAAAATTCACAACGACACGGTTAACACAAACTGTTGGATCGGATACACCGTACGTACGCATGATATAGGAGTTCCTCGTCCACGGGGGAAGTCTCAGAAGGAACTTCGCGAATCGAAAAAAAAGAACTCTTACTTTTGTACACTGGGCGGACGACAAGTATTTCCAAAAAGGTGCTATATACAGTACATCTGGAAGAGCAATGGCATTATACAGCGACGCGAGGTATCTACGGCAGAACCGATGTCTGTTACCAATAATTGACCCGTACAAGCAGCGTTGCGGTGGAGTGGAGGCTTCGACCGATTGGTAAACCATGGTAGGTAATACTCTCAGATGGTTTAACAACTGAATCGCCTAAAGAAATTTCTTCTTTGCAATACTCCGCGTTGAAAAACAATACAGCCGATTTCGACACATTAAACGATAAACCTACGTTATTGTATTCCCTATTCAACACGTCAAAGTTCGTCGATAGTCGATCGGCAGACCTGTTCAAATTAAGCACGTCGTCTGCATACGTCATCAACGAAACATCGATCCCTTTTGAAACACAAGACGTAGCTACCTGGGCTTGTGCTGGCAAAACACTATTGTTGTACAAACTCGGAGACACAACTGAGCCTTGCCTGACCCCTTTAAGAACCGGTACAACAACGGATTCGGCCGGACTTGAAGGTATTTTGATTTGCGCTCTAAGGTTATTGTACATATAATTTAAAACTCTAACAATACAGAGATTTAGCCCTTGTTTATACGCTTCTAGAAGGCTTACATCAAAAGAACCAATAACTAGTGGGTCACCCGTTGCCTCAGGATCAGACAAAATAGCAGCAAGGGCGAAAAGAGCGTCGGCGCAACCAAGACCTACTGTAAAACCAAACTGGTGGTTTGGCATTTGGCAACAGTGTCTAACATTCGACAATATAAGCATTTCAAGAAGCTTGCATAAAACTGGCGACACGGCAATTGGGCGATACGAGGAGCAAATGTTAGCTGGCTTCCCTTTTTTCAGGATGGGCGTAAGCTGTCATGTACAGAAAACGTCGGGTACAATACCGATAACGAATATGATCTGGTACAATACTGTTAACATTTCATACAAAAGACGAGTACCATTCACAAGGTGAAGTGCACACAAACCGTCAACTCCGCGCGATTTTTTCTTTTTCAGCTTAAAGACATTTGCAGTTACATCCGAAACAGATACGGTGAAGTCCGGAAAACTCGAATTTGATAGAACAGATTCAAGTTGCTCGGTATAAGGTCTAGCTACACTGGGAGGGGGGGGGGGCACTAAATTCGCTCGTAAAATAGGCTCGCCAGTCGTTGGGATCACAAGGCATGGACTTAGGCGTGTTTTGGCGATCTTTCACGCGGTCTTTCCATAAACGACTTGGATCGTTGATTATTTTCTCCGTATATTCATTTTTCACATTTGTGCGATGCTGCTTGAGGGCTTTCTCAAATTTACGTTTTGTGTGTACACGGAGGCAATTCAACACACCAGATTTAGGGCGACCACTTTCCCTCCACACTGAGAACCAAAACTTAGCATCCTTACATGCTTTCACTAGCTCTTGATTCTTTGAGAACCCAGGGATTTCAGTATCTTTACGAATTTTCCTAACGGGAACAGCAGCCTTTTCTGCGGTTAGTAGTGCGTGGGTGATTTCAGCAAAGAAGGCATTAACCTATATTTTCGTTTCCTGATTATTTCTTTGCACGTTGGCTTGTAGGAGACTATATGGTACGGTGATCTTCTGAAGCGTCTTGTCGAGCACTGCCTGATAAAGCGGGGGGTCGGCCTTTGACCAGTCCTTTATTTCATACCACTGTGAAGTACTTTTGGCCTTTGGGATACATACATTAACACATGCTTCAATTGGGATATGGTCGGTGGAGTGACTTCCCATCAGCACGCTAACTGTGCCACTCACGTTTAATGAGCATGCGACATGGTCTACATTTGAGACTGAACCACTAGTGTGTACGAAAGTAAAATCTTTGTCTTTTGGGAGCACACGATACCGACTTTCAAGTGCACTCAGGATTAGCTGGGACCGAGGAGAAGAATCGTCGACTAGATTACAATTCTAGTCTCCGATTACAACGCATTCCAGTTTGGACAACATAATGGTCTTGAGGCACTTTGCAAGGGCTCGCACTGCTTTTGAGAATCGGTTATCCGATTCTTCGTCACTGTAGTTTGTGGGGAGGTAGACATTGACGATCACAAGATTCCCAACCCTTATAGCCATGAAGTTTTCGGCTGTATGCAAACTCTCGGAATCAACTGCAGAGCTACATACGATCGCTAGTCCACCAGAGGTCCTTCCGCGTTGACGAGACTTGGCTGGGACAAAATAAAATGTATGGTTATCTGAAAACTTAAGCAGGCTGAGAATACCACTTGTCACCAGATGTTCTTGGATGCACAGAATATTGCTACGCCGACATAGTTCTTCAATTAAAGGGATTCTTTGAGTCACACCTCCATTCATATTCCACGACACGATCTTAGTACTTGCAGTGTACTTCCCGAATAACCTCAGTAGATGGTCCCATGGTTGTACCAAGTCCTTGTTTGAACTAGAGAGTTCTTCCTGGTCAGGGAGTAGGCTACACTTGAAAATTACTAGAACACAGCTAAGAGATTGAATTTGTCGTCACTTGTGAAATGAAATTGACTATTAAATAAAGAATTTATGGTTCCTTAGAGTGGCTCCATAAAAGCTTGCTATCATCTCTTTCAGTAGAGTACTCTAGCTGACCAGCATTTCCCTAATAATCTCACAGTATTGACCTTCTGAGCTGACCAAAAGGTCAGTGGTTGTTCTCAAGAAGGTTATGGTGAACTTTCTGAGCTGCACTAGGAGAAACTGAGGTTACTTTTAAATTGGGTTCGTAGTTCTTATTCCGATATCAACCGAGACTGATGTATTTGAACTGCTACAATTTTTTCGAACTGCATGACTTCTGTATGACGAACTGTATAAATACCCTTTATGACCAAGTCCAAAACGTACGTCAGTGATCCTCGGAAAGAACGAGAAAACGTAGCAATGACGACTCAAACTCAACAACTCAATCCTGTGTTAACCAATCACGGCGATGTTTGGGAGCAGCTGTGATACCGCTTCCGGCTCTTCCGCTAGGTACAGGGCGATTTTGCATCGGCAAGAAGAGTTAGACATCAAGAGTATCTGAATGACTTAGAGAAGTCATAACTCACCGCGGAAAAGTCGTTACTCACCGCTGAGTTATTGAAAGGGATGTTTTGGTGACCTTTGGAGCTGCCCCAGATGAAAGTTTGCAAAAAGTGGGTCTGAGTCAGCTCGGGCTGAAGGAACATCTACCAACTAATACTGAAATCCAGGCTTTCTTGTCGTCAAACCAGACTTTCTGCATGTATTCCCTAGATTTACAGACGAGGAAGCGCAAAAATCCAGGACTGTCTGGAATTTCAAGTAGGTCAGTTCCTGGAACATATGACTGTTACCCTGGAATTCCAGAAGAGGCGGCGTAGAAATACAGGTTTGTCTGGAATTTCGACCAACTGTCCGGAATTCCAGGCTCTTACCAAACGTAAATTCGGGTCTGTCTGGAATTTCAACAAAGTGTCTGGAATTCCGGAATACTACCCTGGAATTCCAGGGAAGTAACATCATTATCTGGATTTCCAGAGAAAACTTGTCCGGAAATCCAGGTAAGTGTTTTAATTCCGTGCTGCAGCCTGGAAATCCGGGCAAAATGCCTGGATCTCCAGGCAAAATGCCCGGGCCTTTGTCTGGATTCCAGGCCGTTTTTTTCCCTACGGGGGCTTACCTTCTTTTAGGATCTTAACGATGGGCACGAGTTGTGAGGCGTCATTCAACCTAAAAGAAGGAAAATAACACGGATTAGGCAAAATGGCGTCACTTAAGAACTCGGGCCTTACCCTTTTTGCAACCTTTCCTTCCGGTGTATCTTTCATCTTTTTAGGATGCTTTCCTCCTGGGGCTTTTCCTCCTCAGTACTTTTTATCCTTCACCATCCCTGTCTTTTTCTTTTTGATTTGATAGCACCATGAATGGCCTCCAATCCGATAATAGTCGCATCACTCATAATTTGTAAAAGGGATGTAGCTGATCCTTAAAGAACCCCTCGCACTATTTACTCTTCAACTTACAGTATTTTAAAATATTTGAATACTTTAAAACTAGGCTGTGGTTTCAACAAATAACCCACGATTTTGGCTGTTTTAAGACTTTTTTCCGAGACCCGTTGACTTATAGCCAAACCAGGGAAACAATTTACATAACCGGTTTTTCTTATGGAAAAACTTCTCGCAGACAATCGTCGAGAGCGTGATACACATCGAAGGTAGCAAATCAAAGCAAATGAGAAAATCAGCGTGGTTTTCTTAGAGGGGTTAGAATGTACCGTACGAAATTGGGATCTCCGGGTTTAGAAATATACGGAGTGATTATGGAAGTAGGTTGCGTTAGTATTATAGGTAAGACAGGTCCTTTAAAGAAAATAAGTTAAAAATTACATTACTGCAAAATATTCAGACCGACAGTAAATTATTCTATCGATAGTTCTTTCTGTTTCCATTGGCTAGTTGGTAGTTCTTTTTGAAAACGGATAAATACTGCTAGACATTAAGGGCAGTGCTCTCTTAGGGTGGAGTTGTTTCAGAGTATTAATTCGGCTGTGTCTGTTGGAGGGGTGAGGAGTCACGATTCAGAGAATAAAGGTATAAGTTATCATTTCTTCTTTTATTACCGTTATTTATTTATTTATTTTTCTTTCTTCTTCTTTTTTTTCTTCTTTTGTGTGGTTTATGGGAATACAATTGATTAATTAATGTTGACATGAAATTAAGTTATTGTTTAAGTTGAAGTAGTTAGTGGTAACCGCCCAGTGCCAGTCCATTTATGTCTTCTCATGGGCGGTTACCTATCATGATTGGTTATTATGTAATTTAGCAATAAAATAATCTAATCTAATCTGAAGAAAAAACGAACTGAAAAAAATGAACTATTAAAGGAACAATGGAAGACAAAAAACATGTACACTGTAAAAAGTTTCTCCTAGTCAGGATTAAAGTTAACTGCAGTATTTGCTACTGGGATTAAGCTTATTTATTCAAACAATGTTTACAACGGATACGTCAGCTACGATTCTTCATCAGCGATATTTCGGCCCTTCTTGGCAAGGGTCCTCGTCAGGCTGTCAATCCTCTGGGTCAACGTCGACCCTGGGTCGACAGTATTGACAGTAATTGAATGTAATTGATTACAGGTTTGTTTCCTTCCCCGACGTTGACCCAGAGGATTGACAGCCTGACGAGGACCCTTGCCAAGAATGGGCGAAATATCGCTGATGAAGAATCGTAGCTGACGTATCCGTTGTAAACATTGTTTGAATAAATGTTTCAAAGTCAGCTTGGACGAAGAATATTTGAAAGATTAAGCTTATCTCTACTGGGATAAGATTAATCCGAATTAGAGATAACCTTATCTCAGTAGAGACAAGATCAATCCCAGTAGCAAATATTGCAAGATTTTGTTTTACAGTGCAGTGCTGTTAAAGCTTTCTCACCATTTTTGGTAAAATTATTTATTCTAGGTTGGAGTTATCTACATGTGTGCCCGTCTTTTTCACAATCTCTCAAATGTCTACATGCCTCTTTACCTGCAGGAGGGTCTTCATGCACATCAGGCAAGTATATCATCTTTACAAACGTATGTGTGGAATCAGCAATTTTTGTTTCTGGGATCCCAAAACGTAAGTGGAAGGATACCTATTGCATTGCAAAAAATGTCCGTCTGTCTGTGAGCACGATAACTCTCGAAGGGAATGAGATAAAAACTTGGTGTGAGGATTCTTTGGGTCAAGGGTAAGGTCAAGTTCGTAGATGGGTTCTGTAGCCCTACATTTAGGAGTGGGGGAGGGGGTTTCAAATTAAGGGGCAAACAAAAATGTTTTTAAAAAGCTATTGAGATAGTTGATTTATGGGCAAGGATACATGCTGAATCCGAATATGAAAGTTATTTTCTTGCCGAACAAGAAGTTCACCCGGAATCCGGTGAAAACCGGACATAAAACTTGTCGACCGATTTTCTGCTGTAGCGGTCCTACCCCTTTATTATCAAACGATTATAGCACTGCGTACGTGGATGCCGAAATTCATTGATTTATTCTGTGGACGTCGAAGAGACCTAGCATAATCGATGGTCGAAGGGGCTCTCTAAGGTTTTATACAGAGGCGAAAGAGGCATGGGGTGAATGTGTTTACTGTAAAGCGGGTTTCGATAGGGAGGAATTGAAGTTATTAATTAGTATGTAAGTAAGTAAGTAAGTAATTTATTTATGACCCGCCATTTTGAAAAGGCGGAGTAAATGAAGAAAATAAACAAAACACATAAACACACAGAAAAGACACTTAAATTTTATTCTTCGGTCAGGAAGCAGTGGACGACGTCGTGCGCTGGTTGGGCCCTGTTGTCCATGATTTTTGAAAGCGATGATATGCGTGCTGATATTTTACCGCTGGGAGATAGGAGGAGGTACACGGGTAGGCCGATTGGGAGAATTGGTCCTTACTTCTGCCCGATATGTGGAGATATGAATGAGTGTGTGCTACATCTTATGTGTGATTGTAGGGAATTGTATGATTTGAGAAGTGAAATACTTGTAGTAAATGAGTGCAAATGTTTAAGAATGAGTGTTATGGTACTGTAAAGAAAGTGGGTAGATTCCTCAAGCTGTCAATGATTCACACAGACCATTTTTTGTAGTTCTAGTGATAGTTAGAAATAAGTTTGTCATTGTGTTTCCTTTTGTTTGTATTGCCATGGCCCTTGGGCTTTTAAGGTAATAAATATCTTATCTTATCGTATATAATGTTCAAACGAGGAAACAATGTTGTTGAATGAGGATTTACTGGTAAAGTACAGGTCAAGTTCTTATCTTTAGAGGCAGAGGTAAAAACATGTATGTTTTTCTGAGCTAAGAAGATATTCATTGAGGGGGTAAGTAGGTACGCTGAATCCATATCTGAACTTAGTTTTCCTGCTGGACAAATGGTGCATCACTAATTCGGCTGAAACTGGACATTTGGTTGAAGCTCAAAGTTGTTTCTGAAATCAATTAGAGATTCTTCATCGGGCAAGGAGACATGCGGAATCCATTTTTGAACTTTATTTTAACAGTAAAAAAATTCAAGGAATCTGACTAAGACTGAATGGCGAAGACATGACCCAATTGTTTGAATCAAATGTTAGATTTTTGGGATCCCACCGAAACCTTTGGTCTTGTTGTTGTCCGGTAGCATAATAGACATGTATCTATCTAAAATGATGCGAAAAGCTATCCCTGTCAGAAATGGTCGAAATGCATTCACTCATCACCTTTAACTGATTACCAATTCAAATTTCGCCCCGAATCGCTTCAACACTGTAAAGCCTCATCAGCAGCTCTATTTTGTATTCCGTCGACATAGATTTTCTTTCAGGAGATGCTAGCTATCATTCCGCTAATCATGCAAATCGCCGGCTTCATTGGCTCTCTGGGTCTAAAGATAGCGAACGCAAGTATGGGAAAAAAGTCAGCTTATATCTTCGCCAGTGTTGTCGGTGGCGCTGGTTGCGCCTGGCTTTATTTCGGATCGGAGGCGAGCATGTTGGAAGGTCACGAGGTCTACGGCGTAGCAGCACTTCTGGGATTTTCAGGGTCGGTGACCGTAGTCCTTGCGATGTCCTTCACGGCAGACTTGATAGCAGTGAACACGGTAAGTGAAACTGATATAGATGGCACTTTACACAAGGGACTTGTACCGTGACCAATTAACCATAAATAATTTTTCGAATATAATTTAGAAGTCTAGGACTCCATTGTTGGAGCCACGTATGGGTCTCTGCAGGACCCACAAGACGGGATCTCATGGCGAAAACCAAATAAAACCAAATACATAATTATAATGGGGAAGACGCCCTTGAGATGGAAACATTTTATAGGTAGTGAACTGATAGACAAAAATGCTCCTCAGCCGGGATTTGAACCCAGGACCCTCTGCTTACAAGGCAGTCGCTCTACCAACTGTGTATACCGAGGGGCTTGTGAACAGAGTTCGCAAACCACTACAATAGTCTGGTAAAGCCGGCCATAGGAACAGTGATCTGCCTTCGTATTTCGTAAAAAGATATCAGTCCTCCTTGCCCGACGGAAAATTTTCGGGAATAAGTCGCATGGAGTTGTACGAAAAAGTAGCATGCAGTAGTAAATATTGCCACTGCATGCTACTACTAGCATACTGGATGCTACTATAGCATAATTGGATGCTATCGGATACTACTACTTAAGATTAACCCAGTCGGAGGCCTGCTAAATCAAAGTATTTCATACTACACTACTATATATCAATACATGCAACTTTTGTGTACAACTACGATACAACTATACAGTCAAAGAATTTTTCATCGGGTAGCATGCTAGACAATCTTTGTATAGACAGTCTAGCTAGACAATCTAGACAAGTCCTAGCTAGACAATCTAGACAAGTCCTAGCTAGACAATCTAGACGAGTCCTAGCTAGACAACCTAGCATACCTTCAGCTCAAGCTGACTGCGAACCATATCTGAGGGCGCTAAATGTATCTGTCAGCCTGAAGAGGCCCCCTTGCCAAGAAGGACCGGGAAATCACTGAAAGGAACCTCAGCTGACTAAATTGCCATCACATCTAATCTTGTTAGGATTACATAGTGTTCAGAAAAATACAAGGTTTGAAGACAACGGATTGCTCTAGCATAAAAGAGATGGATATGGCAACAAGATAAAAATCCAAACAAACATAGAGATGAAACTCATTAATCAAAACACATAACCTTCCGAAGTTTCCTAAGGTCAGAGCCAACCTGGGGGGTGTTAGCGGTTTTTTCATCTTGCAGAAATCTCTTCTTCCAGTCAAAACGACAAACAAAACAACAACAGAACAACAACAAAACAACAACAAAACAACAATAAAAACGACAACAACAAAACAACAGAGTTGTCTGAAGAAAATGTCTAAAAAAGTACGATATTGTGCTCTCTCAGACACTAACTTAACTCAAACTCATTGCAATCAGATCCCCATTTCTTTTAACCCAAAGTTCTTCTCCACACTTGAAATGTTTATTCCTGATTCAATAGTTGTGTTTTTGCAGATACCATGGTATCTGTTACCACGGTAACTGGATCTTCAATTAGTCGTTTTCGCAGTTACCGTGGTATCTGATGTACGGTTACTCTGCAAAAACGACAATTGCCGAAATTGCGTTTTTCAAAGTCATCCTAAAAGAAAAACAGATATTCAGTCACATTACTAAGTGCCAAACTTCTTTCCCACCAATTTGACTAAAATTGATGAAAGTGAGATGACTTTACAGATACCAAGACCAGTTACCACGGTCGGACCGTGGTATCTGAATATCTGATACGACGATAACTGGCCAGACACCATGATAACTGCAAAAACGCCTTTTGACCGTGGTATCAGATACCACGATAACTGCAAAAACGACTTTAGACCTTGGTATCAGATACCATGGTATCTGCAAAAACGCAACTAATCTTCAGCATTAGCTAGAGACAAAACGGCCTCTAGCTCTGGTCGCAGGACGAGTTTTTCAGGAATCAAACATAGCCATCCTCCATACCATCAACTGTGAACAAGCCCATATACATAACCCGCAGATATCCCGATACAACTTATGCACGGATTTATCACTCACTCTGATACTGAAAATAGTTTCAGAATCCTGGAGAAAAGAAATTAACAAGGCTGGCAGGCGACATTAAAAGGTGTTAAACATCTGTATTTAATATTCGCATCAAAACCTGGATGGACGAATCAAAATCTTAGCTTCAGTCTAAGCGGTTAGGTCCGGTACTTCGTATAAGAACAAAACACAAAACAAAACAGATTTCACAATGACGAAGATCAGCAGATTACATATTCTCTCTCAATGCTCTTGGAACTCTTTCAATGCTCAAAGTATATGGCAGAAAGGACTGACTTCTTGAGACACATTATTTCCTGTCGTAACGCCGCCATCAGCTGAATCATCGTAGTCACCAGCTCACGATGATTTATGAAAGCAGCGAAGTTTCTAGTGAATCGTCGTGGAGTATATGTTGCTGGTTAGAGAGTCGGTACTAAACATTTCCAGTCGTTACACAAAATGAAAAATATTAGCTTACTCAGTCCGTTTCTGCAAATCCGTTGGGTGCAAGGGAACAAGCTCGATGGAACGTGTGTTCATTTGGAAATAAACGAGTCTGGAACTGAATTTGTGTCTTCGGGGATCGCTCGCTAAATCCATTTCTTGCTTGCCGTGTCACGGACGGTTTCTTGGTCTCAAAGAAAATTTAATCTCAAGAACCGGGACTGGCTGGGTAGAAATGAGTTAATTTGCTTTGCTTTGCTTTATTTTTAAAAACGAAAAAGAAATCAACAGACGAATCCCGGAACTGCCAACGTGCCAAGGGCTCTAGACGGCCAGTTCAAGAACTCAAAAAGAATTAATACCTCTCTAAAGAAGAAAAATTTCATCTCTTAGGCTGATGGGGGAAAGGGGCTTGAAATTCTAAGTAGTAATTAAGCTTCTTACCCACCAAGTTTCCAAAGAAAAAACAATGGAGCACAGGAAGGAAAGAACTACGAATAAAACATCTCTGCTTAGTCTGAACGCATTGAACTGTTATGAGTGGCGACCGCAGAAGGACAAACTTCAGCCTATAGGCGTATTCTTGCCGTTCACTTGAGGATTCCCCGCGTTTTTGTTTGTCCCGGGGGCTCACTCCCAGTATTCTCGCGAGTCCCCACGAACGGGGAATGCTCCGAGTTTCATCACTATCATCAGAAAGGACTTCTTCAGATTCGGAGGGGAATCAATTTTTGCTGGTGTTAGTGCAATGTAAAATTAATTAAAAGAAACAGAATAAACAAAACCAAAAATAGAGTTGTTCCAGACCAACTTTGCTAACTGCACATTATCTTTTCGAACAAAATCCATTTTAGGAGCATTCCCCCTGTTCTCGTCGTTTTCCTAGGCTGAGTCCGCGTCGACTGACTACATCTATTCTCGCCGTTCCCTTCGATTCCCCGAGGAGTCCTCGGGGGACGGCGAGAATACGCCTTACGGGTCTTTGGGGTTAGGGGTCTTCGGGGTCAGCATAGTAATGCCCGGGCCACATTCAGTCACATTTGTACGTAATTTGGTTCGCTAATTTGGTTATTACCCACTCTTACATTTCATCCTGGTCACACCTTGAACGAAGAAATTCAAGACATATTACCACCATCATCACTCAAAGGTAAACAAAACTGGCTAAAGTCAGTGACTCTGATCTGTGATTGGTCCAAACACTCCAAAGATACGTTTCAAAATGGCGGAGATGGATTTTTCCATCTCGACTATATAACGTTCTCAGCGTCTTTTCTTCCTAATTTCGACCGTAAGATGGTCTTATGACCGGCGTTATTACCAAGTGTGACTATAGTGGGGCCCGGGGATAAACCGATATTAAAAATACCGTCAATTAAGCAAATGGCGGCTTCCAAGGGTTTTTCATAGTAGACATTATAAAATAACTATCATACAGGCTTCAAGGAATTTTAGTGACCTGCCTTGACATCTTTAGTAACTGATCCTTGGCCCTTGAAAAAAATCAAGAGAAGTCAGTTGCTATTAAAATGAGATGGCGTATTCTATAATGGGAAAAGTCACCGCAAGGGGACTGAAGTGCTGAAGTTCCAACAGTTCGTAGAGTAGGATTCTTGGAAAAAGTAAAATTAGAGTGAGCGACTGAGAAGTAAAACTGAATTATATACAAACAGCGAATAATACTATAATATGGAGCCAAACAGATAAGTCAGCTGAGATATGTTTCAGCGATTAGGTTCTACTCTTGCCAATTTTGTATCATGCTGTACGAAGACGACGACGATGTATTTCGAGCTGTTGGGAACCAGCAGGATATTTTCCAAACAAATCTGAAATAGGCTTAGATGACAAAATTGATGTGGAAAACTGAGAAAAGCAGTCCGCTTCCCCCCTATTTAAGGATCAGTTCTGTCGTCTAGAAGATGATTATCGAAACGCTTCAAATACCCCTGTCCGTCAACGCCGTCATTGAGGCAGTCGATGACGTCTGAGAGCTGCGAATAATAAGAGATTTATCGTAATAACAGCGACTGAAGACATTATCTCTAGCTTACCTTGCTTACATTTTCACCGAGGAGTCCTTATAATCCAACACGTTTCCTTGACGACGTCGCACTCAGTGAGATGAGGTCAAAGACTGAAAACAAGACGATTTAAGAGAAACGTCAGTCGTCACACACGTCTTTCCTCATCCGACCATGCAACGATGTCTCCCGAGAAACCGTTCTCGCAAGCTCTATCAACTAGTTTGAAACCAAGACCAGTTATTAGGCACTATACACTTCCAGTGTGAAATTGCCGAGAGGCTACCAACTCCCAAAATTGGGGTACAGTTGTGCCCGAGAATTCAGTGTGCCCGCCGTGTGACCGACTGTGCCCGACGTGCGACAGACTGTGCCCGACAGTTGGTAACACCTCGGAAATTGCACTGAACTCCGGTATTCTACTTTCTCTAGACTGGTGAGCTATGACATTAGCCTACACAGCACAATAGTTGCGTTTTTGCAGATACCATGGTATCTGATACCACGGTCAAAAGGCGTTTTTGCAGTTATCGTGGTATCTGGCCAGTTATCGTGGTATCAGATTTTCAGATACTACGGTCCGACCGTGGTAACTGGTCGTGGTATCTGAAAAGTCATCTCACTTTCATCAAATTTTGTCAGATTGGTGAGAACGAAGTTTAGCACTTTGTGATGTAACTGGATATCTGTTTTTCTTTTCGGATGATTTTGAAAAGTGCAATTTCGGCAATAGTCGTTTTTAAGAGCACCGTTTATCAGATACCACGATAACTGCAAAAAAGACTAATTGCAGATCCAGTTACCGTGGTAACAGATACCATAGTATCTGCAAAAACGCAACTAGTACTTTCTAACTCTTTGTTCTGATGAAGAATCGCCGTGTGCCAAGCGAAGAGCCAGAAACATCACGACAACAAAAAATGTTTACACAAGATTTGACTAAATTTAGAGTGTTCGTATGGGTGACGTTTCTTGTTCTTCTCGAGGTTCACTGGCGTGTTTATAGAGTAACGCCTAGGTTCCCTCTACTGCATCAAGTTTCTTATAACTCTTTGGTAAGGGAAGGCCTTGGCAACGAGGTAACTCGGGATTTTTCCAGGAGTGCGGTGCCTTCGTTTATGGCTGCATGAGCTTCTGCGATAAGCTAACAAGTGGAGTTGCAGTTGCCCTAATACAGGTCATCCACGGGTAAGTGATTCACATTTCCGAGGTGACAAGAGCGGCTTTCGTTGTTGCAAAAAACGAAAAAGATTTCCCAAGGTTTGTACGTGTTTGAGATCTTAACTTTAGGTAAGGGGTCCGTATATGACGTTGTCAATTTGTCTCTCCGCTGATACGTCTGAAATGACGATAACTCACGAATGGAAATATCTTGTGGTCAGTTCGTGAGAAACTGCAGGTCAAGCTCGTAAAAAGGCACGTGAACCTTCGGAGTATGGTTGCTTGGTTGAACCATAAATTATGCACTTCACTTCAATTCAATTCAATTTACTTTATTCGTTAAGAATCTTGAAACGGCGATAAGCCGACTAGTTGATTCTAAGTCAACAATGTATACACTAAATTTATAATATTTGAAACTGAATAATATGTATAGAGCTAAATCACATATCACACTATGGCCCATAGCTGTCCATTTGTCTTCATTGATAGTCGGGTTTTCTTAAAGCACAGCTCACTAGAAAAGATCTTTCGCGATAAGATAGTCACCATAAAAACACCAATTTTTTCCTCCTGGCATTAAAGATTTTCTTGTTGGCGTTTCTTGACTCTGTCCAGACTTCCCGCCCTCAGAAGCGGACGTCCAACGCAACATATTTGAAAATTGTGAGTGTCGTGGTTATAAAGTGAGAAACCCAGGTAAACGAAAAAGAGTCCAAACAATCAAGACAGACCTGACCAGACCTGGCAAATCTTCCAAAACGAAAAACAAAATTTTAAAGCTTAACTTGCCCTTATTTTGAAAGAGTTTTCGGCTGAACATGGAACTTTCGGCAAAGTTTCCGCTGCTTGGCTGGCAAACTCGGCTCGGACGAAAAAGAACACTATCAGGAATTTCATAACAGACAACACACGGATGTGCGGTTTCAACAGACAACACTTGGGATATAACCTACTGAAACAAAATTTTCACAAGTTCCTTTTTCCAACTGGAGGGGTTATGAACCACAAGAGAACCCTTGCCAAGAAGGGCCGAAATGTAACTCTAATAAAATCCATCTGACGTATCCCTTTTGCTCTGTCATATATGTTGTCTGTTGTTGCGACAAACTTTATGCATGAAATGTTATACATAACAGTTATTGCCAGGAAGAACCGAAAAAAAAGCCAAAAAAACAACTGTTGACTTTTATGTCTGTCGTCATGATGTGGTAAAATCCAGCAGATGCTTTTTTGGCGTTTTTCTTTGCTCTCCCTGGCAATGCTTGTTACGCATAACATTTCATGCATAATATAAGGCTGATCTAATGCATTGGAAATAGAGAATATATGTTTCCGCATCAACTCCTTTAAGGCGTATAAAGCTTTGCGAATGAAAAGGAAAGAGACACTGCTAATGCTACGTTTACACACTGCGTAAATCCGAGCGTATTTTGAAATACGAGCGTAAAGTACGCACGTATTTGGGCATGAAAAGATCTCTAGCAACACGGACGTATTTGAAAAATCGCTCCGTGTATAAATCCGTCCGTAATACTAGAAATCTTTTCAAGCTCAAATACATGCGTAAATATGCTCGGGTTTCAAAATACGCTCGGATTTTACGCAGTGTGTAAAACCAACCATAAGTCTCTCGAAAGAACTTCTATACCTGCTAAGATAGTAATCTTTGTTTCCTAGCAACATTGAAACGTTCACACCCACACTCAGATCAATAATAATAATAATAATAGTAATTTATTTGAGAAATTCTAATACGACGATACAACAGAGCGCCAACAACAATTTATACCACTAAAAACGAAAACATAAACTATTTTCTTCTTTTCATTGCATTCAAAACGAAAAAAACGACCTCGCGAATTACACTTTTATTTGTCGACTTTAAGGTACCAGGGAAATGCAATGATTGCCCGCGATAAAGACCCATGCGAAATTAGCATCTCTGTGGGAAAACCATTATGCGAAGCGTACAAATTTTTGCATCTGATTGCGAAAATCTGTCTGTGTGTGCATATGCCTTTCTGGATGTCTCTAGTTCAGTCAGGAGTATATGTTCGTCACTGAAATTGTGATGATGAGTTGTTGCTAAGCACTGAACAAGGAAAGGAGATGCAGTAAGAGGAAATGTACAGTGAGAAAAAGAAAACAATTACAGTGAGTATTCAGTAGTAATAAAATAACGAAGCGACTACGTAAGATATGAACAGTACAAAGCAAGGAAAAAAGGTATAACAGGGTCTTAGGAATCTTCTCCCTAAATTCCAACTTGGAGCTTGTCAAACGGTTTTACCAGCACTCCCTTTCCTCCCCAATTTTTCTTCCGTTTTCCGTCTCTTTAGTTGTAATATGAGCCCTTTCTCATTCCGTCGTTTGTAATTAATCTCCATCCATCAGTCCTTAAGGTTCTCTGACCCGAAGATTCTTCCTTTTTGTTTCTTCAACGGAACCTCGTTCCCCAATATCCAGTTTCATCTGAAACTCGATAACAGGCGGAAGCAAAAGGGGATGTTGGCTTAAATGCACTCCGTATTTTTCTCCTGGACACACAGTTAAAAAACGCCTTCTTAAAGCCTTGATACAAAGTTTGAACATGTTTTCAGTGTGTGAGGGGTCTGCGGCTACGAGAATATTGTTTGATACCGCCATGAAAACAACTATAATTGAGCCACGCCCATCTGATGAATACGGTGGAGTAGCGAAATACAGATAAAGACAAAGAAAAACATTAAGCGCCCTACTAACCTAGCGACGAGGCACAGCCAAGACAAAACTTTAAAGGAAATCCTAAGACTTGTTTAAAGCGGGCCACAAAAAATCGTCTTTCTACCACACACACAATTGCTAACCATCCCTTCTCTCACTATGAATGTTCAAAACCACTAAAAACACCGTAAAACAGTGAGCAAATAAAAAAAAAACCACCAAATTTCCTAGATTTGAAATAACTCTGTCTGGACTAAATCTCAGGCGATTATCACGGACAGCTGTTAGGGCACGTAGGGAGCCAAGGGTCAAAATAATAATTTCCATCTAATGCTCCAATTGTTTATTACAAATACAAATAAATTATAAAACCAAGACCAGTGTGGTACCTCTGAAGACATACAAAAATTATCAGTTAGGTCTTATAATTCTTTGCTAATCAATCCTGGAAAATTCCGCCATCTAGAAAAGAAGACGTTGTGGGTGGGTTTTTTCTCGAGCCAAAACAGCAACTCGGCAATCGAGTTCAAATCTAAACAAACCCGTGGTATGCGACCAAGGAGAGAAGGTAAACAGAATGTTTGAATTAGGTCTTAAAGTTACGCCACAAGAATACGGCCCGCCGCAGTATACCCCAAATTACGGTTATTTTTAACGGTTTATTTATTATACGGTTATTTGATACTTACAAATTTCTTCTTTACCCTCCCTTGGGATCGGGATAGAGTTATTATTCCTAAGAACGGTAACGGTACATTTCGGACTAATGCTAAACAGGAAGCTGCTCTCGGCTTTTGCCACGTCACCCCCTTACCCCCCCCCCCCCCCCTGTTTGTGCGCTACACTGTCCAAAGATTCTCCGAGAAAGGATTAAAGTTAACTGCAGTATTTGCTACTGGGATTAATCTTATCTCTACTGGGATAAGATTAATCCGAATTAGACATAATCTTATCTCAGCAGAGCCAAGATTAATCCCAGTAGCGAATACTGCAAGTTTTTTTTACAGTGTAGTACATTGTGAGCTATGTATAGTTATAGTCACTTTTTCATTTTCTTCCTTTTTTTCTGTTTTGTTTTTAATTCACTTGTTTTTCCTCTGAAATTGGCAGGTAATAAATGAATTATGAATATTCTTTAATTTTTGGCCTCCCCCAGGGAGAGGTCAGTGCTTTCTGCGGAGACGCATGTGCAAGTTCTCTATCTTCATTTTTTTTCTTCAGTAAACTCTCGGTCTGTTTAAAAGATAGATATCGGCCAGACAAATTGTGATTATAAAATAAACCTCATTTAGAGCCGCTACAAAACGTGAATAGTTTATCACCGGTTGTCGGTGCCGCCCCCGCTATAGGATACTCCAGATTATACTGCAAGCCCTTGCAAACACTTAGGATGATCGCATCGCTGCCTAGGACCCCTATCCTTGCAAGAACCTTTTTTACTTAAAGGACCTCTCTTGCTTTTCACTGCCAGGAAGAGCCTAAAAACAACCAGAAAAGCATCTCCTGAATTCTCCGATATCATCGCGACAAACAAAAAGTCAGCAGATGCTTTGTGGTGTTTTTTCGGCTCTTCCTAGCAATGCTTGTTATGCATAAAATTTCATGCATAAACGTTTGTCGCGACAACAGATTACATCCCAAATGTTGTCTGTTGAGTGTTGTGTTGTCTGTTATGAAACTTCCGACGAATTGTGACGATCGTTTCCGAGCGGTTAGTTCATCAGAAAAACCGGTTCTGCAGTTTCCTTTGCGTTTGCTGTTTGTCAACGGGCCTGGAAAATTCTGGGTGTTACTTCCCCCTGAGTCGCACGATTTTCCCCTGCGCCGCACGATCTCCCCTATTGTTGTCATGGCAACGGCAACACCCTGCAACACTCGGGTGCTACATCCCCCTGCGCCGCACGATCTCCCCCTTCAAAACGGCCAAAGCCGTGGGTATTTTTTTGAAAGCAGGATCTAATTTTAACAGAGTTTTACAGTATTTAACTATTTTCAAATGCTCGAACGTAAACAGTAAATAGGTCAAGGGGACCTTTTACAGGGTGAAGGATACGACGTGGTGAGTGGGGGGAAGACAGAATCTCTGACACTAAAAATGAGCGACCGGGTTCCGATCAAATTTTATAGGTGGAAAGAGCAATTTATCTAGTTGTGCCATTTCTTTTCCCCATTCGCCGATCTGCCCTTGATTATACTAAACTGTATATCAGCGGTGATTGGATGGGACCGTTTCCATCGGTTGTTCGACCAATACGTTTCCTTCTATATCAAAGAGTTGTGATTTGGAGTGGTGCCGGTTACCGGGATTCTTCGCCTGCCTCGCACAGTAAACTACAAGTACATTCGGGGCTTCGAGAATTGAATTAACGAAGGAATGAATTATTACGGACTACCGAACGGCATAATAATTTCGTAATCAGTTCTATATGTCTACAATTCCTCTCTGAATCCCAGCATCTTGAATCTGACAAAGTTGTTGTGAACATGAAGCTCATCACATGGAAAGGCAATTCTGGAGGATTCCAGTTTGGGTCCAGTAAAGGAATTGGGTGTTCCCGTACAGATCAAAATTCTGGAAAAAACGACTATAATGAATGAGATTCATTCGCTTGTATGCGGTCGACATAGCC
Organism: Branchinecta sandiegonensis; assembly: GCA_030848855.1. Classification (NCBI taxonomy): domain Eukaryota; kingdom Metazoa; phylum Arthropoda; class Branchiopoda; order Anostraca; family Branchinectidae; genus Branchinecta; species Branchinecta sandiegonensis. The sequence continues at coordinate 7,670,470 of JAUPMV010000011.1, forward strand.
GAAGCCTTCGACAAGCAAGAACCAACTCTAAAGCCGAAATTGCTCTCAGAAGAACTAGGCAGTCGATCCGAATTCTCGCAAAAAATCCAGAAATACACGAACCTTGTAGGCTAAAACCTGTCCAATTTCCAGTTGTCATGACAAATTAACATGGGCCGATGCGGGTTCCGTGAACCTAGCACAAAACCGAACAGAATGCACAGCCCATTCCGCCCATCCAGAAAAGGCAAATCTCAACCATTCCTCTCCGTACATCGAGCTCCAAGGAGTTTCCGCTCCATTCTGTCGGTTGTAAAGTAAATATTTGCTGCGTTTAATGGTCTATGAAAGTGTTTAAATACATGACTGAGAGTGGAATGCTATTGTGAAGAAAACGTCGTCGGCATTACAAGAGTTACTGTTGTCAGGAGACACTTAAAAGGACACTAAGGAAAAGTTATAGAAGAGATAGAGAAAGGAAGTTGCCTGTTGTCCCAAAATTGTTTTTTAACTTTGGTTTCGAAACTACCTACACTTTAAAAAGTTTCTTCGAGTAAGGATTAAAGTTAACTGCAGTATTTGTTGGGATTAATCTTATCTCTACTGAGATAAGATTAATCTTAATTAGAGATTAGATTATGTTTTTAGAAGCAAGATTGATCCCAGTAGCAAATACTGCCAGTTTTTTTTTTTACAGTGTATTTTCCCGAAAAGCAGAAAAGCAGTGAAGGCTAGGCGCTCTGGTCTATAATTCAATTTCAAATAAGCGTTCAATTTTACTTTAATCCGATAAAAAAAAAGTTCTATACTCATTTGTGACGACGATTATATCGAACAAAAATGTAAATCCGGTTTTCTTTGGCTGTGCCATGACCGTATCTTCGGGATGCGGTGTTCCAGTCCTCGATACGGTTTCCGAATCGCGACCGGATACCGACCGGATATCCTGGGGAAACGAGAGCAGGAGATTTTCTGTTACAATCAATCAATTTTACTCCAGTAAAAAATTACCATGTCACAAACAAAAACAGGGAAAAAAGAGAAAAAGGAACGAGCGCTGCAACAAGTTCAAATATCACATGGACAAAAGAAAAACGGGAAACATTTTTATCAAACATTTATACCATAAAGAACACTTTGTCCGATGCGTTAAGTTGATTGTATAGTGGTTAGAGGGTTAGGTAGAATTCATTAAGGATAGTGTAGGCTAATTATTTTTAAATGACTTAGTTTCTTATGAAAGTATATGGTCGAGTTATTAGCCAGTTGTAGACCGAGTATTTTATTATATTTTGTCTACTCGACAGCTTTGGCGGATACAAATAAATGAATTGAATTAATTGAAAAAAAAGCAAAAATACCTAACCAGGCTCATACAACTTCTGTTGCCACTGAGCCACTAGTTGCGTTTTTGATCCGAATTCTCCGTTCCGATTTCTCGCTTCTGAATTCTCGATTCTCGTACAAATCACCGTGTTTGCTCCTCTGACTTCTCCATTCTCGCTTTTGACAAAAACACTAATTTTGCAGCTCGTCCGCAACCCGGTATACGTGTATGTGCATATTGAACACCCGAACTCTGTTGACCAATCAGGGAGAAGAACGGAGAGACGAGAATCGACAATTCACCATCGGAGCAAATTCTCGATTCTACAGAATCGCGAGGCTTTCCCCGTTCTCGATTCTGACAAAAACGCAAGAAAAGGAGAATTCACTTCATCTGAATAGTCCAAAAACTGTCTTACGTCGAATCATGCTTACTATCTAGCGCTGACTACCTAGATGGCGTCAGCGTTCCAAACCGTAACTTCTGTCCGCTTAGGTTGGAGCTGAAAAAATAACGAAAGGGGCATCAAGCCACAACACGTTTCCTGTAAGGAGTGAATGAATTAGCAATATTCTCCACTGGACGAGGGCTTGAGTGCAGCAAAATGGTAAAAAAAAATCATCCATATAATTACGGCTTAAAGGACCGGTCGTACCTATATTGGCTATGCAACCTACTTCCGTAACTGCTCTTAATGACTCTTAAGCCCGGATACTCAAATTTCATATGTTACATTCTGAGCCTTCTAACGACACCCCACTAATCTTTGGATTATTTTCCATGCTCATTATGCTCCCGACGAGTGCTCGCGTATCATGCTAGTGATGCGTAAAGCTGGTTATCTGAATTTTGCTGAGTTTTTTCTTGAAGTCAATGGGTCTTGGGAAAGGCTTAAAACAGCCAAAACCGTGAAAAATTTGAGTAAATGAATCTTTTTATTATCCCACTTCTATAAAATAGAAATAGTGGAGTACATAAAGAAAAGAAAGTACACAGCTTAAATTAGAATACAAATTACACTTCGAACAACGGACAAGACCGTGACACAGCAGAGCATGGTTTCACAGTATTCAGATAGCTTTAAATATTGGAACATAAACAGTAAATAGTGCGAGGTGTGCTTGAATAAGATATCTGCTACAGAAAATTTCAACTCTGGTAGGCCAGGATGGAAATTTTAATTTTTTTAGTCTCCAGGCTTGCGATGGTGTTAACTGTGCTAGTCTTGCTAGACGAGTCACAGTCTGAAGTTGAGAATTTGGATGTTTCTGTAGCACATGTTATTAAATGTTCGTCTTTTTCTCTTCTTGTACGGTGAGTCAAGAATAAACATTACGCTACATTATGACGCACTGTCCAAGATCATAAGTGCAGTAAAAAAAAAAGAAATATAAGACACTCAAATAATTTCCGGAAAGGTTAATCACGAATGAGAACTATGCTCATTGGGTGCTGAAAAGGTAAACGACCAATCAGAGAAGACAGATAGGTCAGTTTTACTCTCTTTTCACTACATTCAAACCATATTTATTGTTTCCTGTTTTTACCTTTAAATTGTTTCCAGGACCTTATGCTCTGACGGCTGTACCTGGTATTACCGGGACATCATGGCGATCGGTATCGCCATTCCATTGGTTGTTGGATGCATTGCAGTGTTGCCGCTCTATTCCTCTGTTCTTGGAAGGAGGAATTCGAAGTCGAGTGAGTTTTTACCTTCTCATCAGTTAAACAGGTTGAGTAACCCGACCTTCAGGCCTGTTACGTACCGGCGGGAAACATGCTGATGTGGAAGTTTAGAGAAGGAAGGATGAAAGCCCGGGCCATTTTCAGTCACATCTGTACGTAATTTGGTTCGGTAATTTGGTTATTACCCGCTCTTTACGTTTCATCTGGAAATTCAAGAACTAGTACCACCGTCATCACTCATGGAAAAACAAAAGTCTGTGGTCTAAATAAGTAAGTACTTTATTCATAGCACGCCATTTTGAAAAAGCCGAGTAAATGAAAGAAAATAAATAAAACACGTAAACACACAGAAAAAGACACTTAAATTTTCAATCCTCGGCCAGGAAGCAGTGGATATAGTCATGCGCTGGTTGGGCCGTGTTATCCATGATTTGTATAGCGACGACGAAACATCCAAAAGGGTAATACTTGCACCTTGAATTTTGAACTTTTCCGTCAATGGACGGTTAGACATAATCTCGACTGTGAATGGTCCAAAGATACGTTTCAAAATGGCGGAAATGGATTTATCCATCTCGACTATTTTACGTTTCCAGCGTCTTTCCTTCCCTTTTCGTTGGTAAAACGGTCTTCTTGCCGGCGTTATTACCAGGTATGACTATAGTGGGGCCAGGGCATACCCTTGTGTTGGGAGCTACGATCCACTGACTAATTAGGGACCTTGATACCGAACGAGATTAGAACCTTTCCTGACCGTCAGGAAAGACACGGGAAGTCACGTTTGTGAGAAGAGTTTACAATTACAATTACAATTACAATTCATTTATTCCCAAAATTCTGATAAAACAAAATGCACGGGATTGTCAAATTACAAATTTGGTCAGTTCACATTAAAATTGCGGATAAAAAAAGGCACAAATGAGTTAAAACAGCGATAACCGTAAGAGATAACCGTTAGCCTACTTTATTTACTTATTTTCTTAAAAATGTCGATTCTCATTTCATGCTCCTAACAAATTGTCATACTTATTAGTTTGTAATAGCACAGCAAAACAATTCCATACAAACGGAACCAAAAGTAAGCTAAATTAAGCAGGTGAGCACCGACGTGGTGTCGAGAGGCGTTACAAGCAAGGTATTTACCGACTGGCTGGTCATTTTCGACCAGCGTTCAAAGTTCGAGATCAAATGATCAATGCTGAATAACTAGCTTCTGGTAAACAAGGGGTATTAGGATGTTTTTTAGTTGAAAAGCTGTTTTTTTTTTTTTTGTAAAAACCTGTATTTTAAGTGGAAATCCGATTCTGACAAGGTATGACCTAGGGAATAGGCTGGTTGTCTAAGAGGATCAGATGTTCTGTAATTTTTCAGTACTTGTTTTCTTTTTTATTTTATTTTTATATAATTTTTAAGTATTTTTTGTGTTTTTTTACGGTAAGTGTTGTTTTAAATTTATTTTTTGGATGTCACCTTTTACTTTTCAGTATTTGAGGAAAAGTGCCCGATAACACCTGCGGAGGCTGATACGGTACCGTAGCAGCCTCTCTGGAGGATGATACAAAGTCGTAACAACCTCCACAAAAGTAATTGTCATAATGTAACTTCCTGTGAGACATAGGAAGATATGTATTACATACCTGTTCGAGGAAGGTTATCAATGATAAATGGGAAGTAAAATAATAAAATGGAGTCGGATTTCAGCTCTAGTTTAAGTAAGCTATCCGTAATTCATGTTCACACAGAACGCTCCCTACGTTTGGGTCCAGCCCTCCACGAAGTAGGCTGACTCTGTATTCGAGTTTCTAATGGCACCCAAGGGAGCTCTCAGAACTAAATCTGTGAGCGCTATTCTGATAATTTCGATGTTTCACGAAGTCAACTTACAAACTGATGCTCGTATCTTCCCGTCAGAATTATTACTATCTAGTATGCTTTAATCTTAACGTAATCCTCATTAGTTTCAACAGCAAAGAACTTCCTGTCCGAACTGTGTTTTCGCGAAGGGATATTTTATCTCCACAGATTTTCAAATCTACAATGTCTTCGGGTCTCGATTCATTACTTCCTGCTGATTTCTATGAAGTACTATGCCTTCAGCTACATAGCTTACGCGGACAACTTACTGTTAGTTAGCCGCAACCGATCCACGCTCACCAAAATATCAGTAAGTTTTAATCTGAACTTCTCAAATCGGCCTCGAAGTCAACCTCTAAAAATTTTATTAGCTGCATTTCATCCCTTCGTCAAACGGCTCAAATACGTTCTTCGGCTGTTGTTCAAGACGAATGAGAATTTATCCGGAAGCCTATTGGCGCATCGCCTCTAACAGGGGGCGCTACAAAAGTTTTTCTCGATTGTCGATTGTCCCTTTCGTGCCTCTTTCTAGTACTCGTGCTTCCTATGTGGAAGCACGCACTATGTTGTGCTGTGCCCTGCTTCTTTTTAGTCTATCCCACAACTGCCCGGTAGCCGAAAAATTCCAAGTTCTTTGGTCTACAAAAGGAGTTGGTACGAAAATGTCCCATTTGCCAAAATTATGCTTAACCACCGAGATCGACTAAAAAGGGGCACGGCGTGTTGCAGGAGGCACGAGCAATAACAAAGATGAGCAAGTAGTAGAAGTAGACAAGTAAGTGACAGTTCGTAGCTCCAGCTTCTAACAGAAGGCCAGTTAGAACATTGTTCTTTTGCCCCTCACTCTGAAGCCTGAAAGGGTCCTTTCCGTTTTCGTGCCTCTTTTTAGTACTCGTGCCTCCTACACTATGTTGTGTCGTGCCGTGCCTCTTTTTAATCGATCCCCACCCGCTGACCGAGAAATTCCAAGTTTAAGATGCCAGCGCTACCATTTTGTATTCATTGACAACTAGGACGAAGAGTCTAAAGAGTTTGCTGGCGGAAGATCTAGCCCGCTTTTCAAAATGACGGGTGACAAAAATTGCTTACTGACTTCCTTAGCTACTGGGGTGATTTTCTAACAGGAACGGGTTTCCCTCGGGGGTTGTTTCCTACGGGGAATTTCCTAGAGGAAAGTGTCCTACTGGAGAGTCCCTTGCTCGATGTAAATAATGAGAAGTTGTGCGACAGTGCTTGTTTTGGTCCACAGTCTATATCTGTAAATTTTACTGAGAACATCTTCTTTGCAAGAGGGTTCCCTGCAGGACCGAACTAAATGGGGGTAGTGGTGCATCTTTCCCCGGTGGCCATATGATATGATATCTGTTCCTTAAAGCCCGAGGGCCATCGCGTACAAACAAATAGAAACAAACAAACAACTCTTCTAATAAATCCTAGCTGCAATAACTCTACCATGTGCTTCCAACTTATCCGCAAAAACCTTCCAAGTTGGCTAACCCCACACAAACTTTTCTCCTTTAACTTTTCAACCAACCATCCTTCCCGAAAATTCGATCCCCAAATATTTCAACTCAAGGATCATTCAATTCCGCCCATTCGCACATAAAATGAACAAACTATTATCCACACGACCACACATTGGGCAAAAGTAAGGACCACTACGACTAGGAGCGCTCTATGTATATGTCCGATTGCCTTCCAATTTGCTGTTTTTGTGGCACTTGTCTTAGGGCTCAGAGTCATATACCGATCACTTTTCCGTTCGTCTGTCTGTCTGTCGGTCGGTCATTCCAGTGATCGTGAGCTAGGGTACTTCCAGATGTTGGAAATAGTCAATTCTCCGATCCGACCACCGTGGGGGGGGGGGAGTGGAGGGAGGGGGAATCCAGAATATTGGTGTAAATATAACTTTTGACGGTGTATCGGATCTTAATGAGACTTGATATTTGGAAAGACCGTGACCTCACACTGCATAATGATCCGGTGACTTTCGTGGGAGTTGGAGGGAGGAACCGCAAATCTGAAATCTGCTCAGGGTGGATGAATCGGAATTAAACTTGGTGGGAAGAACAAACACAAGCCCTGGATCTATATTTGACAAGAACGGACTGGATCCGGGCACTGGGGGGGGGGGGGGGGGGGGGGGGGAGTTTAAGTGTGGATTCCGAAATTCCAGTGAAACCGAGTTAAGATGCTTCCACTATGTGCTAGGACGGTGAAACTTGGCAGGCATATCAGGGACTCGACCGTTTTAACTTAAGGACAGTCGTTTCTCCGATTTGACCATCGTGAGGGAGTGGAGAGAGGGGGAATCCGGAATCTTGAGATATGTCGAACTTTTGAACAGGTGATTGGATCTTAGGGAAACTTGATATTCGGAAAGAGCTCATGTCTCAAATATTCCATTTCAAGTGCGACAGGATTCGATCAAAGGTGTGGAATGAAGGGAAAAGGAAATCTTGTGACAGGCTTAGTGGGGCAACTGGGATTACACTTGGTAGGAAGAACAAGCACAAGCCCTAGATACATATCAGTGACAGAACCGGACCGGATTTGGACACTCTGGGAGGAGTGGGGGGGGGGTGCGGGGGGGGAATTCCGGTTATCGCGATTTAAGGTACTTCCAGATGTGTTAGGAGGATGAAACTTGGCTTGAACATTAGAGACTTGACAATATTGGCTTTGAAATTGTCACTTCCCAGATCCGACCATCCCTTAAAGTACTCATCTTAACCGCAAAATACAACAAATGCTTTTAAGCAAAATCTACATTTTCATGATCCCCATGAGCCCATGATCATTTTTGTCTCAAGGATTTTGCTTAGAAATGAATTTCTAGTACCCTTAAAGTGCGCATCTTAAGCGAAAAGTCAAAAAATACTTTTGACCAAACCATATATATTCATGACTCTAAAGGGCCAAGTATCACTTTTGCCTTAAGTGTTTTGGTTACAGATGAATTTCTAGCGTTCTTAAAGTGCACATCATCACAGACAAGTGCAGAAATAAAATGCTTTTTACCAAACAATACATCCTCGTGATTTGCAAGGGTCCATCTCAAGGGTTTTGCTTACGAATGATCACAGCAAACCCACGAATTGGTAAATTCCTACTTTCATCCTCCTACCCAGCTTTTCAATTGCCATATAAGCTTCTAGCTCTTGTCCTTCTGTTAAAATATAGGTAGATACTGAACAAGTAGAAGGAAGGATGTCTGTAGATGAGAAATTCTAATTTACATATATTGCAGAATATGTATTTGAATATATATACAGAGAGAGAGAGAGCCGAGCGGCCAGCGAGACACACGACCCGTTTTCGTTTATGAACCGTTGTAGGAAAAATCAAACCCTATGTAGCTCCTCAGGCTGACTAGATAGGCTAGATTTAATTGACACCTAAATCTAGTCAGAATTCTGTATAGGTACCAGCGAATTTGATGGCAGTCGTGCAATTACGGAGAATGCTCCCAACCGTACGGATATCTATGACTCCGACTTGGCTGATAAGCTGTATGTCTGCGTGTCCGAGTATAATACAATGGTACACAATAGGGGAGGTCGGAGTTGAACCGTTCGTTTTTCATTATCGGCTGATAACTCCATTTCTATATAAATTAAATTTTTTTGAACATTGGAAAGGAAGGTGATGATTAGGTATGCCCTGTAATTTTCTGAGAATTTCCTTTCAACTCGTTTTGGAACTAACATTTCTTTCCAAAAAACGTCAGTTTCAACCCCATCGGTGGGGTTGGTTCGTACGGTTGGTGTTCCGGACATTGTTAAGAGGAGCTCTGAATATGACCGAATAAGTAGTACCACAAATCAAATAAAGTTTTAATTGGCTGGAGAAGAGTAGGACTATGCGAATTTACTTGTTACCTACTTTCCTATAAAAAGAAACGGAGTTAAATTACACAAAATAAGAGAAAAAAACAAGCGCTTACCTTGCACTTAACCTTTATCTCGGACATAAACATGCGGATAATTCTATGGTTTAGACCGAAGGACGTGGATGCATTACTTGTTAACTTAGCACTAAGTAACTCAAAAGACTGAATACCAGTCTGAAACCATGCTTACTTAACAATACTTGTATTACGAGACGATGTCGGGAGGCACATTAGAAATTTGCAATATCTAAAGTAAGCAATACGGATCTGGCGGAGATCTTTCTTATTCAGTAGCGAATGCAACCCAGTTAAAAACAAAACAGAAGGTCACAATATGTACTTGGGTACAACGACTTTATCCTGCATTTAAAAGTGCAGAAACTGGTAAATATATTGATCCGGACAGAGTGGGGTTGAACCGGACCTCTAGAATTCAACCCCCCCAGAATTTGTCCGGTTCAACCACACAGAGACTATTTCTAGAAAATGGACACCAAGAAAAAACAGAAAGCGGTAGGAACCCCGCAATAGGCTAGTAAGATGCAGAGTTGAAACGACATTGAACTAAAACTAAAACTATGGCGCACTCGCAAAACACAACTAACTTCTTCTCGAACTGAAAATGAACATGAAATTGGAAATCCGAATACCCCGGTAGAAAGAACGAAGTCGCCTGGTTGGGAATCGGTTCGAGATTGAGTCTTTAGATTTCGTACTGTGAGTTAGTACGCTGTTGCCAACCCCAGATAATTATTTCGCGATTTTATAACTTAGGGTCTACTCAGACTTGAAACAGTCCGGTTCAACCCGCGTCCGGTCCAACCCCGACCTCCCTTAGAGGTATGCATCTATCTCACTCTTCTCTAAATTTTCTGAACGTGATATTATTTTTTGGCCTCTAAACTTTGAAAAGTAATGACAAATTAAGAAATCAATATTTGCTGATAGCCAATTTTTCAACATTCGTTCGAGATAAAGAATAAAATCAAACTCTCTTTGTGGGATTTGTTATTTATTTCTGACGACCAGGAAAGTAATGCAAAACGTCGGCCGCCGTAATTTGACCGGGACAGGGTGCAGAATAAACTGAGCAACAAAGAGCTACAGATTCAAATGACCAACAGCTTGTGGCTTCATAGCTAATTTTGAATTGGTGCCCAATTTAAGCTTCCGTGAAGCAGAATTTAGGAAAATTTGCTTACTTAATTTTCAGAATGTTTTTTTTTGTGGGGGGTGGGGGGCAGATTTTAAGGAATTACGAAAATTTACTCGAAAAACCTCAAACTTTGGTTTTCGGCCGTGCGCATGACGCCTTAAAGGGGTTGAACTGGAAGCGTATAACCCCTCTCCAAGTCGTTTGTTCAGACGAGGAATTGGTGCGATCTTGGGATCATCTGGTGATTTTTCGTAAGAACAGTCGATTTTTTTCTTGGAAACAGTCGATTTTTCGTAAGAACAGTCGTAACAGAAACAGATCTTGGGGTCACCTCCCAGAAAGTGTTGTAAATGCCGAAAAAATCAACCAATTCAAAGCAGGGTTTGACTACCACCTGGCTGAAATTCAATTTAGTGTGTAAAGTGTCCCGAGAAATGTATAGAGGCGAAAGCCTTATTATTGCAATTGTATTATTATTATTATTAGTGGAGCGATTCGGAAGCATTGCGACTGGACAGACTCAAAGTAGATTTTAACAGGAAATACAGACAAAAGGTAAAACATTTAGCAGGTGTAAATTAATGAAAAGTAATAGAAGTAAGTCTACATGTACGACAGTATTTATTTCTTTTAACAATCTGTTTGAGTTTTTTCTGTGATTTATCTCTAAAAATGACGACATTTCTAGAAGAAAAGGAAAGTCCGCTGCGCTAATCAATGCAATTTTGACCTACTACATAACTAGTGAGCGGGAAAGGTTGAGTGACTTATTGCTAAAAAGGGCAATTTTTGCCTTTTTAAATAATGATAGCTATGGATTCTGCAGAAAGAAAATATAAAGTTAGAAATTTGAATATATAAGAACTATCCTATGGATTGGTCCTAGTTTCTTTCAATCAGTTTAGATGAGTGGGCAGGAGGGTCGTCAAAATTATGCATAGAATTATATTTACAAGTACGTCTGGACTTATCTTCATCTCCACAATTCGGCTTGGAATTTGGTAGAATGTTGCGGTGTTGATCGGATTCAAGTCACTGGAAACCAAAATTTCATGGTTAGTCTATGCCTTCTAACGCCCCCCCCCCCCTCACATACGCACAAACACAGAGCACGCAGATCTCTGGATATCAGTTCTAGGTCATGTCATCGATGAGTCGGCAACACCTATGTGCCATCTAGCGATTGTCGACAAGTTCTCGTGTTTCCGCTAGATGCCATATAGGCTGCCGGTTGACATAGTGTTCCCCAGAGCGTCCGTGTGGCGTATGTGAATGATGATAATGATGTTGAATATGTGTTATAGACTAAAAAAAGTAGAATTACAACTCACCTTTCGTAAGCCTTACTCACTAGGCGAACCTGCAAGACAAGTAGAATTTAAAGCAAAGTGGGAATAAAAGACTAGTCGTGCCTAAAAATATCCTAGTAAATAGTAAGATAAGTGAAGGTCCTGGATGATAGGCTCGTGCACTGATTTGCGGGTTCGTCATGCACTTTAGTGCTAAAAATTGTCACCTCGGATATTCGTTGAATCCTATCTATGTATTAATTTGGGCGATTTTGTTTATTGCGCAATCTAGATTTCCTGATTTTGTTCCTTATTTGTAAATTAATAAATACAGAAGGCTAATGATATGCTATTGAGCTTATTCTCTTGGATCCGGTTGTAATTTATTATACTTTGAAAGCTTCTTATCGATGGAGTTCTTGCTCGAGCCAGGTCCATCCTCTAGAGCCTCGACTACATTTCTGTCTTCGGATTCGTCTTCGTTTTCTTTCTTTGGTCTGATCTTCATGTTGGTGTCAAGGAATCTTTTCGAAGCGAAGAGATGATGAGAATGGTTTCGTTTGCAAAAGTTTCGATGGAAAGTTTGCAGAGATTTATTCCAGCTACATTTAGCACTTCTTGGCAAGCTCTTAGAGCTTCAGCTAAAAAAAGAACCGGCGATAATCTGTTTATTGCATTTTTGATTAATGATTCTAGCTTGAATTTCATCGGACATCAACGATGAATCGAAGTCAGCTTGAACTGAAGGAACTCAGAAACAAGTAGTTATTTCTTGTTCGTGGAGTAAAACAGTTTACAAATTATCTAAGAGCTGCATTAAATTGGAATAGGTGACAAATGAGCCTTACATCCAGTATTGCCACCGATCATTGAATTCTGCGATTTGCCACAGATTTTCGACTTCTTCGACCAATTGAGCCGGTTACTTACCAGTAAGTAGACAAATTAAGAAACAAGTTGAGACTTGTAAAGATGAAAGTGAGATTTCTTGTTAATTTTATACAAAAAGCGGGTCACAAATAAATAAAGAAATAAAATAAAAATTGGCAAAAAGGACCCAGTTTGCTATAACCTTTTGCGGCCAAACGTCACAGCTGCCGTCCGGGAAAATTGGCAACACTGTTTACACTGCCTGACGATGAAGAGACTTTTCTAAGTTAGAGCACCACATGCTTTGTTCGCTTTTTTGCCATACCTTTCATTCTCTTTACTCCGTTTATTACATCTATGTGTAAAAAAGATGGGTAATAAAGTTAATTATTATTTTTATTAATGTGTCCGGATTGTCTCCACGCCCTTGATTTCTTGTCTTATTCAGGTCTTACTCGAAGGGACAGTACGTCTTCTGTCGATTCTTCGTCCCGAATAATTGGACCATCAACTACTGGTAAGAGGACACCTATTGACGACCCTTCGAGGTTTCTTTACCCGAGCTACGGTTCACTAGCGCCATCCAAAGTTCACATCTCTGACTCGATATTTTGATGTTTTTGATCTTGTTGGTAAGCTAATATTTGAAATAAAAAAAATCTTTGGGAAACATCTATGTCGTTGACAAATCTCTGTCTGTCTTGCTCTGGAAAGACGCCTCCCTGCTTATCTCGAAACGAGATTTGCAAATTTTATTTTGTTGGTTCCCTGATTTGAATAAAAGAAAATCATTTGAGAAACATCTAATGTCGTTAATAAATTTCTGTCTTTTTTGCTTTGGAAAGACGTCTCCCTCCTTATCCGGAAACAAACTTTGCAAGTACTGCGGTTTATATATCTTGTGAAAGATGGCGCAAAAAACAAACTTCTGTCAGAAAATTGCTCTCGGTGTCATTTGATCAGAATAGTATTTGTGAAGTAACGTTATTAACAAACAGAGGCGTTACTAGCCAAAATGTTTGGGGGGGGGGGACGAGGCATTTACCGACTGGCTGGTAATTTTTACCGACAGTTTTTGCAGAAAAAACGACTGCATTCAACAAAAACAAGAGCTGTAAGCTCATATAGCACTAGCATGGGTTAAGATGTATTGATTGATCAAAAGTAAGTTTCGACTTTGCGGTTGAGATGCGCACTCTAAGGGAGCTAGAACTTCATTTGTAAGCAAAGCCTTGAGGCAAAAATGATAATGGGCTGATGGGCATCATGAAAATGCATATATTGCTTAAAAGTATTTTTCTTACTTTGCGGTCCAGATTGGTACTTCAAAGAACAATCGAATTTGGGAAGTAGCGATTTCTAAGCAAATCTTATTGAATCTCTAAGAATACAGCGAAGTTTCATCGGCCTAGAAAATCTGGAAGTACCTTAACTCGCGATAAACCGGAATCCCAGACCCCCCCCCCCTCCAACTCCACCCACAATACCCGGAGCTAATCCGGTTCTGTAAATTATTTATCCAGAGCATCTGTTTGTTATTCCCACAAAGTTCGTTCCCGATCACACCGGTCTAAGCGGGTCAAGTATTTTCCGCCCCCCCCCCTCAATAGTTGTCGGATTTGGTGCGGAAATGAAAAAGATTACCAGAGAGAAATGTCCTTTATTTTTAGTTAATTATTAAATTTCACTCAAATCCGATCACCCGTTCCAAAGTTACGCATGACTCAATATTCCGGATTCCCCTCCCTCCACTCCCCCCTAAGATTATCACATCGAGGATTTGTTTCATTTCCAAGTCAGTTTGACCGGGTCCTGATATGCCTGCCAAGTTTCGTCGTGAAAATCCCCCAAAACCGGAATTCCGGCCCCCCCCCCCCCCAAGTGTCCGGATCCATTCCGATTGTGTAAAAGATTTACATGGAGCAGATGTGTGTTTCCCAGCAAGTCCCAGACCCCCCCCCCCCCCTCTAACTCCACCCACAATACCCGGAGCTAATCCGGTTCTGTAAATTATTTATCCAGAGCATATGTTTGTTATTCCGTTATTCGTATTCGTTTATTTTGTTATTCGTTCCCGATCACACCGGTCTAAGCGGGTCAAGTATTTTCCGCCCCCCCCCCTCAATAGTTGTCGGATTTGGTCCGGAAATGAAAAAGATTACCAGAGAGAAATGTCCTCTGTTTAATTATTAAATTTCACTCAAATCCGATCACCCGTTCCAAAGTTACGCATGACTCAATATTCCGGATTCCCCTCCCTCCACTCCCCCCTAAGATTATCACATCGAGGATTTGTTTCATTTCCAAGTCAGTTTGACCGGTCAGTTTGACCTGATGTGTCTGCCAAGTTTCGTCGTGAAAATCCCCCAAGACCGGAATTCCGGACCCCCCCCCCCCCCCCCAAGTGTCCGGATCCAGTCCGATTGTGTAAAAGATTTACATGGAGCAGATGTGTGTTTCCCAGCAAGTTTCACTCCGATCCCTCCATTCTAACCATTTCTCGAGATTTGCGGTCTCCCCCCCCCCCCCAACTCCCCCCTGGCTACCGAATCCGGCCAAGACTTTAAACGGGACATCAAAGATATATAATCTAATCGCTTATTAAGTTTCATTCCAATCCGATAAACCGTTCGAAAGTTACACACCACTCAATTTCCCGGATTTCCCCCCCCCCCCCTCCACTCCCCCCCCGAGATGGTCAGATCGGAAAACTGTTTATTTCTAAGTCTGTTTGGTCGTGTCTCTGATATGCCTGTCAAGTTTCATGGTCCTAGCACATCTGGAAGTACCCTAACTCGAAAAAGTGAAAGTTTCGAAAAAGTTTTTTGTGACAAAAAACTCAGACCGACCGACAGGCCGACGGAGCGACAGACGTAATTGTGATCGGTATATGGCACTTGAGCCAGAGGCTGCAAGTGCCTTAAAAACGAAAGCTTTGAAAAGAATCGACTGATTTTCAGAAAAATCCACTGATTTTCGGAAAAGCCGACTGTTTTGACGAAAGATCTACTTATTTTCAGAAAAAAACGACTATTTTCATGAAAAAAATCAACTGTTGAGACGAAAAATCGTGGCGCTACGCGCAGAATCGGGTATTTTTTTACCGACTGGCCGACAAAATTTGGGGGGGCGTCCCCCCCCCCTCCAGTCGTGACGCCCCTGTTAACAATATGTGTGAGTTCATTCTCCGCCTGTAAACTCCCGCGCCTGCCGGAGGACAGCAGGTCCCAAGCCTGGATAAAGCGAGGAGGGTTAGACTGTGGGTTTGCACCCCACACTTGGGACCCAGAGGGGAAGCTCCCTGGGGAAAAACGAACGCAACTGAATCCAATAAGAAAAAAAGCGGACTGATCTCGATAACGACCCCTGCATTCCCTTCCCGGACACGATTTTTGGAAGCGAAAACGCCACTGAGGATAGGGTTTTGGACTGTGCTTATGGGCAACGGTTTTTCCATTTACAGTTGTTTTTCCAAATGTGCCTCTGCTGTTCCCTTGTTCCTGATAGCTTTTTGTGTGGAACTGTCACTTCTGTACTTAAGCGAGGTAAGACTCCGCTGGATTGTTCTTCTTACAGGCCTATTACGGTTGCTTGTAATTTTAGTAAAATCCTTGAGTATATCCTACTTCCTTTCATAAGCATTAATGCTAATTTGGGGGAGAATCAATTTGGTTTTCAGACTGGCATTGGCTGCCAGCACGCTCACCGTGCTCTTGCTTCCCTTCTTAAAGATGCTTCGGCTAAAGGTTATGGTCTTCATATTTGTGCTCTCGATCTTTTCAAGGCTTTCGATAGTGTTGTACATAGTCAGGCTCTTTACTCTCTTTATAGTCATGGTATTAACCTTTCTGTTATTTTTCTTCTAAAGTCTTGGTATGGTAATTCCTATCTCCGGATTAAAACTAACGGCGCCCTTTCATCTTCTAATGTTCTTGTTCGTCGCGGCGTACGGCAGGGTGGAGTGTTATCTCCAAGTATTTTCAAATTTTGTATTTCTGGTATTCTTGAGAATATTTCTTCTATGTGTTTTGTTGGTCTGAGTGATATCTCCTACCTTGCTTATGCTGATGACATTCTTCTAGTTAGCCGGTCTAAACTCAGTCTCTCGCAGATGGTTCATAAAGTTTCTTCTTCTTTTACTAAAATCGGCCTTTCGCTTAATGCTGATAAATGCGAGTATCTTTCTTTCAACGTTCCTTCCTCTACTAGACCTCTAAGCTCTAAAAATTTCTCTATCCTTCATGTAGATTCGATCCGGTGGTTGGGTATTACACTTACAAAAAATCTTAAAACTCTTCGGGAGCGCGCTGTCCGGGATGCTAGAGTGAAAATCCAGATTGGTTACTATAAAATTGTAGCCAATCGAGGGAAATACAATCGTGTCGCCCTTGGTAAGCTTTACTCTACTTTCTCCGATCATTCTGTTCTTTACCTTTCTGGGCTTTACCCTATATTTAAGAAAAAAGATATTAGTGATATTCGATCTTCTTACTTCCGATTCTGTAAATTTCTTCTCTATCTTCCTCTGTGGTACAAGAATCGAAAGATAGTTAAACAGTTTTATCTTCCGAATATTACTGAGAAGTTGACTGACCTACACAAAAAGCTCTCAGAAACAGCGTATCGACGTTTGTCGCCTCACAACGGTTTGATCCGTTTGTTTGATTTATGTTTTGTTGACTTTAGTTTTTGTTGTACGTCCTTTTCCGTTTTTTTTTCCTTCTTCAAGTTTATATTCCACTATTAATCTTTTTGATGTAAGTGGGTAATAAATAAATATTATTATTATTATTATGAGAGACGACTGCCGACTCTTCTTGGATGTCCTATAAGCGCCTCTGGAGCTGCAGGAGGAACTAAGGTAAGGTAAGGGAGTTCATTAATTCTTGGGGGGACAAGGAGATGTTCCAAAAAGGAAATCGGGAAATATAAAGATAGAAGCTGGAATACATAAGAACTATTGTAAGGAGTGGTTATGGTTCCTTACAATTCCCCCCCCCCCGCCCACACACACGCAAAAAAAGAGCACGCAGAGCTCTGGTTACCAGTTCTGGGCCATGTGCTTCACAATCTTCAAACAGTCGGAACTACCAATATTCCATGTAGAGATTGTCTACAAGTTTCTCGTGTTTCTCGTATTTCCGCCAGATGCCATATGGGCTGCCGGTTGACCGAGTATTCCCCAGATCGTTCGTGGCGTATGTGAATGATGATAATGGTGTTGAATATCGGTTATGGACTAAAAAAAGGAGAATTACAACTGACCATTCGAAAGCTTAGCCTTGATAACTAGGCGAACGTGCAAGAACAAAACAAAGGCGAATGAGCAAGAACCAAAGAAAATTTGTAAGTACTGCAGTTTCTATGTTTTGTGAAAGATGGGCCAAAAAACGAACTTACGTCAGAAAATCACTCTTTGTGTGATTTGATAAGAAGAAGATTTGGTGTAGTAGGGGAGCTCGGGTTGACCCCGACACTAATTTTCCTTTTCATGCTAGGCCGCTATTTCTTGGCGGATTTACATCGTTCTTGTTGTCAAACGTGTAAAATGTCTGGGAGAATACCTGGTAATTTTTCAGATTTATTTCTACATTAGGTTTTTAAGTAAACATTTTTTCTGTTTTTTAAATTGTCCGAACCAACCCCGTACCCATGGGGTTGATTGGGACAGGCCCCGGCTCGGTTTGGACAGTATTTTTAGTGTATTATTTTTTACTCAACGTTATTTAAATTTGTTCAAAAGTGGAAATGATAATATTGCAGCTCCGAAAGTAAATACTGAAGAAAATAAACGCTTCAAGAGCCGAGGTTGCATTAAAATAAAAATCCTTCATTTGTGCTTTCAGTTAACCTAGCAACGACGTCAAACTTATGTTAGATGGACCGACTACTCGATTCTGCAGAATGATGAAAGTTCCACTCATGCGCAGGTCTTCTATTCCGGTTTTGTTCGACTTTCCCACAAAAGAAACACTTTTGTTTGGCCTTACCCAGAATTCCCAGATTGAACTTCCCAAAGAAGAATTCGTGTTTTTCTTCTCCTTGAAAATATCGTTAGTCAATTATATTAAATACATTCAATAAAAAAAAATCTAATTTTTTACTTTATTGTAGACAATTCTACTAGCTAATTTTCTTCGGTTATGGCCGTCTCGTTTTAGCGTCCATTTTTCTCTATAGATAACTAATTACGTTAACAAATGATAAGATTAGGGTTCTTATGATGTCTTTTTGTATTTTACTAACTCAGTTTCGGGTTTTTCTGGGGTTATCAGTAGGTAAAGACTGTTCGAACCAACCCCTTCAATACTAGCCAGACCAACCCCACCCGGACTAAAATAACAAAATGGCGTACCACAGGAAAATCAAGTGATGTATCTCGAACCAATTTTTTCAACTTTTTGTTGAAACCAGAAAAGCAAAGACCATGAAACTTTGGTACAACGTAAGATCACTTGAAGGCAGATGTTATGTATATTTTTCCGATTTTAGTGACAACCTTTAATATTTATTTCTCGGGTGTCCAACCAACCCCGTGTCCGATCCAACCCCGAGCTCCTATGGTTAATTAGCAATATGTGCTATGCTATGATATTTGGGAACTCATAAATCTGAAATCGCCGCGTCCCTAAATAGATATGGCATCTCATCGGATGACATGGAGTCACTTGCCTGGTGATGACAATGATGAAACAAGACCGAAGCTTTGCTTTCTGTTCGTACGATACTACGGACTTACACGGGTAAAAACCCGGAAACTCAGCACAGGTATCTTGTTCTGTCTCTTACGGGTGTCTGGAGTTTTGATCCAGGGAGCAGAAGATATAGGTAATCAACCCTTCAGCCTCTTACTCCTATCAAGTCGATACCCCGCCCGGGTTCGCAAGAATCTGGCAACATGTGGGAAATTTTTTAGTTCTAATAATATCTTCGTAAAGTTGGTCCGTCCCGGTATAAGGGTAATAAGGCGACTGATCCATCAGTTTCTTTCCGACTTTCCTACCTGGTACATGGTACTACCGATATCTGCTCTGAGCCGGATTTTTCCAAAATAACAAGATTATACGATATAAGGTTGTGAATTACGAAATAAAAGGTAATTTGTCCCAGAATATTCGATAAGTCTTCGAATAGCGTTGATATTTCGGTCGTTATCTGGACTGGATCGGAGCTTAAAGACATAAATACTAAACAGAACCGGCGAAGGGACTGATTAAGACAAATGCCAAGTTTTCGCGACCGAAGAAGGACAGTTGTCTAAAGATCCAATTGTCTGGATAAATAAACCCAAGATTCCAATTCTCCTTAGGGATCCAACCGAAGTATTTGGTCCTTATTTGCTAGTGAGTCTTCGAATAGATCTCATGTTCCGGTTGGGGGCTGGATCAAAGGTTAAAGATATCAAACAAGTAGCTAATTAACAGATCTGGTTAAGGGATTGATTAGGGATAACTTTCATGTTTACGCGACCTGACGAAGACCGGATGTCTACAAGACCCGACAGTCTCGATAAAGAAGTCCAAGAAATATTCCCCTCTGGGATCCTACCCAAAAATGTGGACCTCTTTCGCATTTGTATTGTTTTTGTGTTGTACTGCATGCATGTATTCCGGTCGTAATCTGGGCTGGATCGGAGAATGGAGACATCAAACAAGTACTGAACGGGTCTCGTTAAGGGATGGACTAGTGACAAATGCCATATTTTCACACCTGACGAAAACCAGAAGTCTCCAAGACTTGATTGTCCAGATAATGGAGTCCAGGAAATGTTCCCCTTTGGTATCCCAACGAAAGTCTTTTTACTCTCTAGTGTCTAGGGTTTCCACCAGAAAGAGTATCTTTCGTCTCACCATCTCCGGTGACTACTCATTAGAACCTGCCACCCAACTAGGCTCTGGTGAGTCCGCACTTGGGAAGTAAAAATCAGGCATTGGTGAGTCCGAAAACGGTTTATAACACTAGGGAGAAGAACTGGATCCAAAACAACTTAGGACAATCAGAGACCAGTAATGCCCTAATGAACGCAATAATGTGTCTCGTCGGTTGCTTCATTGAGGGGTCAATGAGATGAATGACGGATGTTTCTACATGTCTGCTCAGGTTCTAGTCGACCAAACTCGGCACGGCTCTTCTTCAGTCAGTAGACAAAAAACGTGAGCTTGCGATATAGCTTTTGAAGTCTTGTGCAATTCCCAATCACCAAAACTTCCAAAAACATCCACCCCAACATGACTTCACGTTTAGCTTGAGCTAAACACTTGTAGTGGAGGTCAAGTTTTATTCTCGTTGCTTTTAGGACCAATTTATCACAATAAAGACTAGACTGGACGGCTCACGGCATGGTGCAAAGGCAATAGACAACAACATGGCATACATCAACAATGCCTTTTCGGAGTGACAAGTGTTTTAGTTTCTTCACTATTTCCGTTTCTCTTTGGTAAACTGGCACAAAATCAGTTTCTCTATAAAAGTTGAATGCAAAAGCTGAGAAGTTCTAGTTTCGAGAGACACGGTTACTTCTCACGAAACTAACTCTTTTCATAGCAGCTTCTTTGGACAGTTCTGAAACAGTATAGAGGTATGCCTGTTTGAACACTTCTCTAGCTTTTTCACTACCCTGGTTCGGTAAGGAAAAAAAAAAAAACGTGACATCAACAACACTGTCAGAAGTTTCATAACAGATTGCGCATAACACTTTAAGACTTTAAATCATGGAGAACAGGGCCCAACCAGCGCACGACGTCATCCACTGCTTCCTGACCGACGATTGAAAATTAAGTGTCTTTTTTGAGTGTTTGTGTGTTTTTTATTTTTTATTTATTTTCTTCATTTACTCCGCCTTTTCAAAATGGCGGGTCATAAATATATTACGTACTTACTTACTTACTTTCAAGAATAACACCTTTTCACTTAGAAAAAAAGTGTTATGACCAATTAAGTTTATACTATTTCGTGCCCAGATCTCCAACAACACCTTCAATAGGTAAAAATACTACAACGTCAGAAGTTACATAACGACAATAGCACGATGCGCGGTTTCAACAGATAACACTTTGGGATGTTATATGTTATATTTCTTTCGTTCCCGTTAGTATTTTTACCAATTGAAGGTGTTGTTGGAGATCTAGGCACGAAATAGTTTAAACTTAATTGGTCATAACACTAGTTCTAAGTGAAAAGATGTTATTCTTGAAAGTGTTATGCGCAATTTGTTATGAAACTTCTGACAGTGTAATAGCCAACTACTGCAGGATTGTCCTGGCACAGACTTTGAGTTGAAATTCGATTTGTTTGATTTCATTTTGGATTTACAAGTGTACGTCATCTTCGGCTTGAGTTGTCTGTTGATCCGCCATCTTCTTGGTTACGGTGGTAGTAAACAGACTAAGCAGCGTAATTTTCGAAAAAGAGTAAAGCAAGAAGAGGACCCACGACAACGTTGGACTCAGTGGCTCTACATTTTTGGATTGGAAACAGGGTATGAAATAGTTGTTTTTGGCAAGTATTATGCAGTAGTAAAAATTACCTGGTACGGGCTTTAGTTTCTTCTTCAACGACTGTTGCTGTTCGGCGACGTTCAAACAAGCATACCGATACTGATATACCGTTATGTTTACGGTGGTCGGAAATAGCGTATTTTATTTCTGCTTATTCGTAGCTAATGCTTTCTAATATTTTAAGGCCAAAACCTTGACATGACGATCATTCCCATTTCTAAAACTCCGACAAAGTGAATAACAAAAAAATACCGCACTTCTCTAGTTCACCCGGCATAAAGACAATACGTCACACATTTCACTTGTGTCTGCGTGGTACTTTGGGCGTTTCTTCCCTTTTGAAACCTAAATAGTTGGAAAACTTTTAAGGATACAAATATTTCCTCTTGCGGGGTCACTAGTTTCCTCTTCAAAATAATATTAACGATAAAGTAATAATCCAGACTTGGTAAGAATGACCCTACGAAGCCACAGGAGAATTAGACATGTCCGTAAAATGTGTCCAAGCCTTGCAAAGAAACTGTGACAATATTGCAAAAACTTCATCTGTGCCCAAAAAGCCTGACAACTGTAGATTCTTTTATCGACCTTGACAAACAATTACACTGTAAAAAGTTTCTCCGAGTAAGGATTAAAGTTAACTGCAGTATTTGCTACTAGGATTAATCTTATCTCTACTGGGATAATCCGAATTAGAGATAATCTTATCTCATTAGAGACAAGATTAATCCAAGTAGCAAATACTGCAAGATTTGTTTTTACAGTGTAGTTGTAAAACTCCAAAGGACACACCTCTCTTCACTTCTAATTTCACAGAATGCTCAAGGCTCCACGAAGCTAGAGGAGAAATCAGATGTATTGATATGTCGTGTAGATTCACTCTCTAACCAGTTCCTGGAAACAAAACTTCAAAGGACAGAACTATTTTCACTTCTAGTTCACAGAATTTTCTCAAGGCCTCGATAGTTCGTAACTTTATAACTGTTACTATACGAAGCTATAGACAAAATCAGACGTATTAACTGATGTTCTGCCCGTGAAAATTGTTTAAGTCGTACAGATTCTTTCTCAAACCAGTTCCCGGAAAAAATGTCTCCATAAAAGGTCACAAATGACGATCGAGCATGTTCCAACACTTCTAGTTCACAAAATGCTCAAGGCTCCCATAATTGGAAGCTTGGTAACTATTACTGTACGAAGCTAGACGAGAAATCAGACGTATTGACTGATGACTTCCAGGTCCTGCCCGTGAAAATTGTTTAAGTCGTATAGAGTCACTCTCAAACCAATTCCTGGAAACAGAACTCCAAAGGTCACAACTATTTTCACTCACAGAATTTGCTCAAGGCCTCGACAGTTAGTAACTTGATAACCGTTACAATGCGAAGCTAGACAAGAAATCAAACGTAGTGACTGATGTTCTGCCCGTGAAAATTGTTTAAGTCGTATAGATTCTTTCTCAAACCAGTCAGTTCCCGGAAAAAAACGTCTCCATAAAAGGTCACAAATGATGATCGAGAACTTTTCTCAGTCCGCTAGCTCCTGAAGGTACTCGGGCTCTTCATCATTGTCCATATACCCAGGTAGCTCCATATCGAGGATTTTCGGGATCCCTCCTTCTTTCTCCACCAGCCAGAAGGTGTCCATGGTGCCTTTGCCCTAAATAAAAAGGTATCGATACGTCGTCGCTTTTCATCAGTGCTTTTTTCATCATTCGTCTTAGGATTCAAGATACTTAAGTCAATGAAACGCTTAATTGCAATAGCCTACAGAGCCAAAAAAGAGCTTAAAGGTGTAACCTTCATTTTAGTCACACCTCTCGGTTCTCTCAGCAGAAACCAATACACTGCAAAAAGTTTCTACTAGTAAGGATTAAAGTTAACTGCAGTATTTGCTAGTGGGATTAAGATTAATCCGAATTAGAGATAAGATTATCTTTTTAGAGACAAGATTAATCCCAGTAGTAAATACTGCAAGATTGCTTTTTACAGTCTACTCCACCTTGTTCAAACATTTAAGTTGGTTTCTTCTCATGATGACGCTAGAAGTGCAATACAACGCGAAGACAGTAAATCAAGAATATAATAATTAGGCACCATGTATTAAGGACCATTTCTTCGTTTGTTAGAAGCCTGTCAGTGTCTGAGTGAAGGGAGTTATTCCTTGATTACTTACTTGTAAAGTGAGAACAGAGTGAATAAAAAATATTGTAACCGAGGTTGGTCTGAAAGAACCTTAACCGGTCTGAGCCCGCCTACTCCACGCTACCAGACCATACGTTCAACATCCCCCTATTACAGATGCCCTTACCAAGAAAAAGGTAGCATGTCTAATGACAATTGTTTAAAAATGTTCATGTTTCCTGGACTTAGAACAGAAAGTTCCTCATTCGGTACCACCTTGGACAAGGGACGGAAGACTGCGGGAGAGATACAGCTTGCCAGACCCTCTTGATGCTGCGGACAAGCTTTTTGCTAAGGTCAGAAAATCCTTCGAACCACCCTTGGGAGTATTTTTGTTCTAGGTTTGGTTCTGTTGTAGTTCTTTCTTTTTATTTGTTGGTCCTTTATTAAGTTAATTGGTTAGAAGTTAGTTTGCTGTTGTTTTTGCATGGTGTAATGTCTCTCCGTATACCACTTATTCCTCTTTTTGGCATTTATACTCCGTCTTTCTCTGTGTGAGTGTATGATGGGTCATAAATAAATAACTTTTTCCTTTTTTTTGTATTTATACTCCATCTTTCTCTTTGTGAGTGTATAAGGGTCATAAATAAATCAGTCTCGAAAGGGCAATTGTCGTGTGCACATGCAAACGTAATTGCAGCGACCGAGTTTGGATGAGGGCCAGATTGTTTTGATAATCTTTTTTATTGGAAGGTTAGCTTATGCGAGGGGTTGCGAGGGGTCTGCAAGGGGTTGCGCACTGGTGCCTCATGGTGTACAAGGTACCTGCCTCATGCTTGCCTCACGTGCCTCATGCCTGCCTCACGTGCCTCTTGCCTGCCTTACCTGCCTCATGCCTGCATCACATGCCTCATGCCTGCCTCACGTGCTTCCTGCCTGCCTCACGTGCCCCATCTGCCTCATGGTGTACACGAAATCGGCCAGTGCGCAACCCCTCGAGCTTAAGTTATTGTACTCGTAAGAAAAAAAAGGAGGATAGTGGAGGGCTAGAGCGAGGATAAATATGGACAACGAAAGAAAAGTATGAAAGTATCAGAGAACAAGAGCTACGAGCTCATATGGCACTTGTTACGAGTAGGCACGTAGGCAAGAAAGAAGATGAGAACGTCAAAAAATACCCCCTTCAACCTCCGAGGATCGGACCTAGAAATATGATATCTAGTTCACCGGATCCGGTCCGGATTTTAAGTGGGCCGCCTGAGGCATGAGGTCTTGCCAAATATCAAGTTTCATCAAGATCCGATCACCCGTTCAAAAGTTATAAATACCTCAAGATTCCGGACTCCCCCTCCCTCCACTCCCCCACGGTGCTTGGAGGGGGGGGGGTGACTATTTCCAGCTTAATCATTTGGGGTCTCTGATATGTCTGCCAAGTTTTGTCGTCCTAGCTTATGTGAAAGTGCCCGAACTAGCTGATCCGGATTTGAAACTGAATATCCCAAACCCTTGTCCTTGACACATGTCAAGTTTCACGCATGTTCGATTACCCATTCCAAAGTTATGCATGTTAATAGTTTCCGGATTTCCCATCCCTCCACTCCCCCCACTATGATCGGATCTGGAAAGTGATTATTTCCAAGTTAATCTGGTCGGTTCCCTGATATTCATGCCAAGTTTCATTGTCCTAGCTTATGTGGACGCGTTTCACGTGGTCTTACTTTAATAAACCATATGTATTCCCGTATTTGCTCCCGAATAGACCGAGTCTTGGCGCAGTGGTAGAACACTCGCTTCACGATTAGAGGTCCGTGGTTCGATCCCGCATTTGGGCAGCGCTCTTTTACTACGTTTCGCTCCGCTTTTGCTTTATAGTCTCCGGACTCCCGGATCCGGGGAAAGTCGGATTGGGGAAATCATTATTTGGAAGTTGATCTGGTCGGGTCCCTGATATGCCCAAACTAGCAAAGCCGGGACCGACAGACCGACTGACGGACAGAAATTACAATCGCTACATGGCACTTGGCCGAAGGGCAAGTGCCATAAAAACCACGGCTTTTCTGAGCTTCGAGGAGGTATTTGGCTAATGTTTCATACCCTTCGAAAGCAACATTAAAAAAACTTCACAAAATAATCTACAACTTCATATGGGAAGGAAAAGAACCGCCGAAACTCAGAATTACAGATATGTAGCAACAGAAGCTAAAAGGATGACTTTTCGTCGGGACAGCTCTAGAAAGTATGACTGAGAAAAAAGACTCAGTATTCAAGAGAATAAGCGGGGAAAAGAATACCCACACAGGAAATTATGGACATAGAAGAGATGAGAAAATAAAAAAAAATGTTGATTCTGATGTAAGAAAACACGAAAAGAAAGGATGTGAAACTTTTACCGAGAAAAGATGATGAGTATCTTAGCAAGCAAACCGAGCTTTCGACCATACATCGATCCTTAAAAACTTTGTTACAATATTAGATATTAAGACCGTTGGCGTCACCGAGGGAAGTGGAAGGGTATAGTCACCTGGCCAAATCATATTAGACAGGAAGAACGGAAAAGATACTACGCGGCAAAAAATATTACATTATTATTACAGAATATGTCTGATTTCTAGATCATCTCTTAGCTTTAACTTGAACTTAATAGCTTGAATTAGTTTTCCGGTGGCAAAACAGAAGGTGTGAAAACATGGGACTTCCGAACTTTTTCCTGGCCTCCTAGCTTGAGTCTGACTCCAAGTTCCAACCATTTTTCCTACCTTGGAACTTAGATATCCTAATCTGTTCCAAGACCGCTGACCATCTACCAAACTGGTTTCTCTGTGGACAGGGGTTCTTGATTATTCAGGGAAAAACTTTTACCTTAACTTCAGTGGTTCCTCTGTACTGGCAGTAGTATCCTCCAAGTTGGTCGAGCAAGACTTTCGTCGTCTCACTGATATGGATTTTCAGGGCTTTAAAAAAAGGGAAAATAACTGTGGGATGTAACCTTTCGAAACTTTGAAAGTATTTTAATATTTGTGTGCGTACATAACTGGAACATAACGAATCACTTAACAGGTCAAGGAAGAGAAGAAAACTTGTAGGGGCCAAATTTGTCCCTACTGCAGCACGACAAGAAGAACAAGACCAATGGCTTCGATGGGATACCAAAGGTAAATATTTCTTCATCCAGACAATCGGGTCTTGTAGATTTTTGGCTTTGCCAGATTCCGTAAACTTGTTATTTGTTCCCAGGTCAGATTACCCTTATTCTGGTCAGATTACAACCGGAATACCAACGCTGGTTGAAAACCCATAAAGTCTTCTAATCGATATGTTCGTTTTCATGATGTGCGCCACCTTGTTAGTTTTACAGGAGGATTATTTTCTTTCCGAAATTTCTGTTTTACCTCCGATTTTGATCGTAACATTTATGGTGGGTTTACACACTGCGTAAAATCAGGGGCGTAATTTGCTATAGAGCAGGGGGGCCAACTGCCCCCCCAGCTGAAATTTAGTGTCTTCGAAACTGTCGTCGAAACTAAGATAGGCCTACAGAATTCATGCATCCACAGAAACAGATCGGTTTTCTTTAGTATACCTTTGTCTTTATGGTAAGATTGGAACACGGAAGCCTTGAAACTTTTATAGCGATCTGCATGCGCTCTGCAGGATTAAACACGTCTATGTCAGACGACCGACTAAGTGATCTTTTGGTCATTGGCACCCAACCTGAGAAAGAAAAGAAGCTTGACGTCAATCGCGCACTGGACAGTTTCGAGACTTTGAAGAAGCGTCGTTTCGCCTTAGTCGATTAGTAAACTATCTCTTTGTTTCTGTGTTTTTATTACGTTTTTCTTCTTGAAATAAAACTGCTCATTTTCACTTGACTTGGGAAAGTCGGCGCCACTTTACCCCCCCCCCCCCCAGGATTTTGACGAAATTACGCCCCTGCGTAAAATCCGAGCGTTTTTTAAATCCGAGCGTATTTTACCCACGTTTTGAGCTTGAAAAGATTTCTAGCAATACGGACGTACTTGAGAAATCTGTCCATTTTGTATCTAAATACGTCCATAATGGCCTAATTCAAATAACACAGATGGATGGATTCAGTCGTGAATTTAGTCTTACTATCTGTATACGGACAGGAACAACATGACAGACAATAAATAGTGAAAATGCTGGTTTCTCGCAAATTAGGGCCGCTATTTTCCGCTGAGAAAACTAAGAGAACAGATGTGGATTTAGCATGTATTCTTTCCCCCGAATCAAAACTCTATACGACTTCACAGTTAACTTTCAATTCTATCGAGTTTCTGGATTTCACTGGATTCGGACGAATTCCTTGTCCGGTGACAAAATAAAATTCAGATTTCGAGTCAGCATGTTTCTTACTCCTCCTACGAATCAAACTATATGATCGTAGGCAATAAGCGAAGTGAGGGTAGGGTTGACAAAAATGAAGTTCGAACTCTCAAAAATGATTGTGGACAGAACGATTAGAAACGTAAAGTAGAGCAGTAATATAGGTAACATGGATTTTTTGAGAATGGCTCTATACTCAGAAAAAAGGACCTTTGACGCATACGCTCGACACACTTCAGATATCTGAGATTTCTTCTTTACCTACCACGGCGCACGCAGAACCGCTACCTGATCCGCCGTTTGTTAATTTCCGACCCATTGTTGACGCTTGAAGCCCTGTACTCTAATTTGTGTTCTCCGATTGGAAACTTACCTGTCCACGATCCCATCAATGGGATTCTAAATTTGTGAACCTTTGTGGAAAATCTTTGTTGAGTTTTGTGATTATTTTATATTTCTTAGTATTTTTCTACTGCACTTACGCCCTTGGGCAGTGCATCATAAATCCTTCATTCATTCTTTCAGAGGACCAGTTTTCTGTACCGGTACGGTAAGCTGTCATGTAAAATAAAAGGAAAGATTCTGAAGTGTCGGCTGCGTGTCACCAACCATGCGTGGACCTCTACACAGATTTCCTTAGCCACAACCCCCCGTATTTCCAAGAATCCACTGAATGCTTACGTTCACTGTTGGATTCCATCCTGGAGGCAACGTTTATTGTATCGCCAAACAGACAGTATCTTGGCATCTTTGTCCCAACGACACCAGCAACACAGCCCCCACTGTTCAGTCCAATCCTGATCTTCAGCTGCTCACCAGGCCGGTGCGCGATTTTGAATCTTCTTACGGACTCGACTAAGTCAAGCGAAAGGGTTGCAATTTCTCCTGCGTGTCGGATTCCTAGAAACGTACAGGAATTAGACATTAATTAGAACTCTTCTGGCTGTTGATAGTTTATTCCCCTCTTTTCTAGACGACATGTATGTATGGGTTTTATTTTTTTTTTGTTTTATTTTGATATCGGTACATGGTCTCATTCTCCATATTTCTCTTCTCTCCTTTTCTTTTTTCTTACAAGTTAGCACAGCCTCGCAAGCCCCGCTTTTGTTGTGCTATTGAAAACAAAATGTCCTTTTCAATACAACTGTTCTACTACTACTACCACTACTATATTCATATTTGATAGTGCAAAACGGATACGTCAGCTCAATTTTATTGCAGCTATATTTCGGCCCTTCTTGGCAAGGGTCCTTTTTTGTTTTCCCGCAAGTTCGTATTTCCAACTGGAGCGGCTTTGAGCCTGAAGAGGACCCTTGCCAAGAAGGGCCGAAATATAGCTCCAATAAAATTCAGCTGACGTATCCGTTTTGCACTATCAAAAATGAGTCACAGTCAGCTTGGGCTGAAGGAATATTTATGTATATTCATGTAACCCGTTAAATTCAAACTGAACAAAGAACGGAGTAAATAAACGAAAAAATAAAGAATAATAGAGAGAAAGATAATTAGCGACTAATGTCAAACAATATACAACACTACAAATGATGAAAAACACAAAAGGCGATTTAATCAGTCGCCATCATTGGGCACAAAGTATTGGAAAACTATGGGTGTGCGACCGTTCCAAGAACTTTTTAAACTAGCTTATCTGCAGCCTCTTTAGGTCTACCAGGCTGAAAAGATTAGTGGAAATCGGCAACGATGTAAGTTTTTTGAACGCGACTTGTCACTGAAGTTTCACTAACAACTTTCTGTGACGACTTGAATCGTTATGACATATATTTTATTGACACACCAAATAAACAAAAGGATAGTTTCACTTTTATATGCACTAGCTCGCCCAGGCTCTACTCCAAAACCAGTTTGCTCTTTCTGGTTCGGAACTACGAATCAATCTGAACTATATCCATTGAATTAGATGCGACGTAACTTTGCTATTTCATTCCCCACTGCAGCGTAGCTCGTGAAAAGCGCAGTGGCGATGTTAAAAATATGTGTCGGGCGTCACACTTTCCGTCTAGGTTTATAGAAAGCCGACCGAGCAGCCTACGTGGATCGATTTTGTTTTTTCAGCATAATCGCTGTATTTTTCTACGTTCTTTGGCACTGAACTTCTGTCTCTGCTATAAGTAATTTGGTTGGGTCGGTTATGGTTTTCCACTGCAACCATCAGCTGGTGCATGACGATTTTTCGTTCTTACCAGATAAAGAACCCTAAGCTCACTCACTTTCAGTTGTCCTACACTAGAATGAGAGTTGGCTCTCGTGAAAACTGGACCCAGATAGTGAATTACCAGAGTGAACTACCTTCCTGAGTGGTTCTAAACCCTATGTCTCTCTATTATGTTATTAGTTGCGTTTTTGCAGTTACTACGGTATCTTTTACCACGGTAAATGGATCTGCAATTAGTCGTTTTTGCAGTAACCGTGGTATCTGATATACAGTTCCTCTGCAAAAACGACAATTGCCGAAATTGCGCTTTTCGGAGTCATCCCAAAAGAAGAACTGATATTCAGTCACATCACTCAGTAAAAAAAACTTCTTTCCCACCAATTTGACAAAAATTGATGAAAGTGAGATGACTTTTTCAGATACCGCGATCAGTTCCCACGGTCGGGACGTGGTATCTGAATATCAGATAGCACAATAACTGCAAAACCGACTTTAGACCGTGATATGAGATACCGTGGTATCTGCGAAAACGCAACTATTGTTTTAAGAATAGGGGTACGGTTTTATAGCATAGGAGGCTCAGGCTCCGGGGTCGGTTTTCATTTGGGCTGGGAAGTCAAACTCTTACCGTTCCTGATGGGAAGTCCCGAGACGACCATGTAGGCGTCACCAATCGTTTCCACTTTGTAGACGTCATAAGTTTCAATCTTGCAGTCAAATAGTTTGTACAACCCATTGAGAAAGTTTATAATCTGAAAAGAATAATATAACTTTATTTCTTACCCAGTAAAGAGCACAAGACATATTCTACCTCAAGCAGTGCTGGCCTCATTTCAAGCCCCCCTGAGATATGATAAAGAAAGAGAAAGAAAGAAAAGAGGAGACAGCAGTACTATAGAGTTTGAGGGAAGTAACAAAGTATGCCTACCTCCATAGGGGTGCTTCCTGAAGAAAGATTAGTGAAGCCGACGATATCGGAGAAGTAAACGGTCACTGAGTCGAATGTCTCAGCCGGAACCTGCAAAACAAGTGACAAGTACAGTACAACCCCAGATACAGCTCTATTGTGGGTATTCCTCATATAATAGTTGCGTTTTTGATCCGAATTCTCCGTTCCGAATTCTCGCTTCTGAATTCTCGATTCTCGTACAAATTACCGTTTTTACTCCTCTGACTTCTCCATTCTCGCTTTTAACAAAAACACTAATTTTGCAGCTCGTCCGCAACCCGGTATGCGTGTTCATGCATGTTGAGCACCCGCACTCTGTTGACCAATCAGGGAGGAGAACGCAAAGAGGAGAATCGAGAATTCGCCATCGGAGCAACTTCTCGATTCTGCAGAATCTTGAGGCTTTCCCCGAATCTCGATTCTGACAAAAACGCAAGAAAAGGAGAATTCACTTCACCTGAATAGTCCAAAAACGCCAAATAGGAGAATTCGGAGGAGAATCGCGAGGAGAATTCGGATCAAAAAAGCAACTAATAATAAGTGTGTTTAAAAGCCCAGGGGCCAAATCCATAACAAAACAGCAAGACACATTACAAAAGAAAAACAACAACAACATTTTCCTACGGCTGTGAAGCCTCACTACTAAGCTTAGTCGCTCTTAGCTTCAACGCTCCGTCAATATATTCGCACACTTTTGTTATAAACCTTTCCGAATTGCAATTCAGGATATCCGGAAGAAGCAAAACAATCCCCTTAAAACACAGATCCCTTAACTCCAAAAGCTCCTGGCATTGATTGAGAAAGTGGTCCATGTTTTCCTCTTCCATAGCTTTGCAACGTTGGCAATTGTACCTGACATCTAGACCAGTCCTATCCCTATCAAAAACTCTAAATCTACCAAACAGGGGGAGGGAATTAGCTCTAGCCTGTACCCATAAATTCAAAAGATTTTGAGGTAGATTCATATAATCAAAATTCTTCCTACTCTCCGCGTCAACCTTACCCTTTACCAGTTTACAACTGCAATGCTGCGGTACTTCGCATTGGCGGTACACTCCTAACTGGTGTCTATTTTGCCCCAACGCGCCACAGTAATTATTTTCACTTCTATTTAAAGTTCAACTGAAAAGCCAACTTATTTTTGTATCATTTAAAGGAGTTATATCATAAGCCTTCTAGCACTTGCAACGTCTAGAACCCCCCCCACCCAAGACCCAAGATGAAGCCACGGCTCGATCCGACCGCTGGGTCATCTAGCGGCGCTGGTCAGAAGCGCCCCACATGGGGAGTATTGGATCATTATTTGACTTTGGATCTAACAAAACGTTTTTATTGTAGCAGGCATATGGAAAATGTGTAGAAAAAGTAGACTAATTATTTGTATGATCGATTTCTTTAAGTATTTTTGTTTTCTGTTTTTCTTGTAAATTCTCGTAAGTCCAAAGAATTAAGGATGTAAACTAGATGTTAGTAAACAAACGCCGTAAATTATACTAAATTCGTTATAGTGATTTCTTGAAGATTCTGAAACTGAACTAAATAATATTCAGCTTCCGAGACCTAAAAATGTCAAACTGGCCGATGATTTCTTCTTTCGACATCTAAACGTCCACATGGTGATGTAATTAGTTCTTGTAATCCTCTTACATGCCTTCTCGAAGCGTCTAGTAATCTTTGACAAGCGTCAGGAGATCAATGAATAGTTAAGTAGCAATGGCGGATTGACGTTCAATAGTGAATTGTGTTCAAGTATTTTCTGGATAACGTTGGCTACCGTGAGGATTCTGGGGAAAACAAAGGCAACAGTGTGTTCGTAAAATCAGACCCATCGAAAAATGATGGTGTCTCCCACCTTCTCGGCCCACATGAATCAAAGACTTTAACTGGGTACCCTGCATTATTTGCATTGTGTAAAGGGACTTTTTTTTCGTTTTCACTTTTTGCTCTAAAGTGGCGTTTAGAATATCTACGGCGATCCTCACAACGGAGAATTCTACTATGACGTGGAAAATTTGAATTTCAATAGAAACGCGACTTTTCAGTTGACAGTGACCGTCTTCCGGAAGGTAGCTCACTGCGTGAACACATATTTTTCGTAAATCGTTTTCGTCAAGCAAACAAGACAGGTACAAGCGCAAACAGGTGCCACAAATCTGACAGAAAAACTCCACTATTTGAAAATCGATTCTTCGTGAATAGCGGAACAACGAAGTAACGCATTTTCATCAGGTCTTCAACCCTCTTCAAGTGAATATGTGATGGGTAGCTAGATTGTCCTACCTCAGCCCTTTTCGGTTAAACTTTAAGGAGGAAAAGCAATCTAACGCCATCTAAAGAATCATGCAGTAAGTTCCTCGCCTGCATGTCTGAACGAGCTGCCTAAATTCCTTCAACAGAGAAACTAGAAAAGCACGAAGACAAGTGTTTCACCAGTTGTGTAAAACATACTATTATGCCAACAATTATACTTTTTGGGGCTGAGACCATTGGCCAGAGTTTCGACCAGATAATTAAGGGTTAACCGACAATGATTTTTAATAATTGATCCTCGTCGACTCACTCCGAACGGCTCAGTATTTTGCGCGTATTCAAGGTTAAGCTCGGGAGCCACCCAGTGATGCAAGACCCGCTAAAATCCTAACAACAAAAAGAGCGTTTTCTTCCAGAATCTACCTTCTGAGTAAGTTACGTTCGAAACAAATCGTTCTCTGTGAATCGGTTACTCTGTTACTTTTCAAGACGGCTCAGACCACGTTCGTGAAGTGGGTAAAGTTGTTCGCAAAGTTCGTAATGTTGCCCCCTAAGCTCGTGTAAAGTACTTTACGGAAGCAGGAAAGAAGTTCAACATCTGTCTTAAAGGAGAAGCGATCGAAAACAATACTTTAAAGTAAATTCGAAAATGTGGGATTAGGAAACTGAAAAATTAAGAGATGATGATTCTAATCGTTTATATGTGGTAATAATAATACGGTCGAATGATTTGATAACGTCTTTTTGTAAGAATAATTGGAAACAATTTTTTTGTAGAAGTTTGTAGTTCTTTTTGTTTTCTGTCAGGTGGAGAAACGGTTATTGGATTACATTATTTTGAACTGACTTCTTAATTTATATTTTTTTTATTATCTGATCTATTTGAAATTTCTTTATTGGAGGTTACTTTTTTGGTCTCAGAATGTTAACCATGGCCTATGATTGCTTTTAGTGTTATTAAATATCTACTTAAGGTATATATTTGATAATAATAAGGTCTAATAATTTCAATCTTTTTCTTTCAAGAATAAATTGCCAAACAAAACCTTAGTAAAGTATACTAGGTCAAATTCTGGTCGAAGCGACGACAAACTTTCCGGAACATACTTTGCGAAAAACTTTACGAGCGTTACGAATGCCGTCTGAGTTGTCCTTTCGTGTTCACAACTACGCTTTTCTTAATATCGCAGGTAACATATGTACTCGTCTAACAACCTGACATTGACTAGCTCACTACGTTCATCTATACGCCCCAGTCTACCCCAAATCCCTAGTTTTTGGATACCCTATGTCAAACGCTGGGTATATCTAGCATTTGGCATAGCCTATGCCTTACGCTGGATACCCTATGCCAAACACTGGATACCTGTTGCTAACCTAACCCTGACCTACTTCAATGTAAAGGAGATCTGATTGGTTGATTTTTTAGTTTCACTCAAATCATCAATATTTTACTGGGTTACCTGACTTCAGAGCTGAGTGCTGGCTGACTTTTCCACGGGGCTAATACACGACTCGGTATGAACCGAAAGACTAATCGCTTCTTCACCCGTCAGATAACTTATAGCAAGATCTCACGTGTGATTGTTATTATTCCTATAGCGCGTCTGGTTGGTCATCGGATTTTAGGAGGGACGTATTGTATCCCTCCCGGGACATCATTATGCCTGACTATAGGGCGATTCTGGTGGTCTGGAAAGCTCCGCGAGCTTATGTGCCGGCTGTTCTTGCGACTTCGGCTAAAAGTCGCTTCGTTTTCCTGAGCAGTTCTCGCGCTCCGCTAGTTTCCGCCAGCACTTGGAAAGCGAATCCACTTCGCGAGTGGAAAGGGGTTTTGGCGAGTCAGCGAGAAGTTGAAAAGGTGCAACTGAGGCGCTGCGACTTTTCGCTTGTTCTTCCGCTCGGCGGATTCTCGCTTTGCTTTTCGGAAAGCAAATCCAAGAGATCACCAGAATCGCCCTTATATACAAAAATAACTCTTACACTGGTAATAAGGCGAAACGTTCGCTGGTGCGGAAGCTGTCCGGCATAATCTGTCTAAAAACATGTTTTGTAAATGCTGCTTTGAGCCAATCGTTTACCTTTCTTCGCTGCTTCAGCGCTTTGATTACCGGTGCTGGAAGCATTTGGCTTAGAAGACGGTCGCATCTTCTTCTTTCACGTCTAATCTCTGTCGCTTTTACAGTAAGCACTTGCGAGAAGCCCTGGAAGACAACTTAGGATATCAAGTGGTCTGGTTTAGGACGGACCTGTCGTGGTTACGTCAGGGTTTGCCGAATCACTGTTTTATTCATCTGCGACATCTTTGTGAAAACGCTGTTTCAGTGAACTAGCGTCGGTCCTCAACCAATGAGCAGAAATCGAGCTTGTACAAAATTTGTTTTTTAGGGGGAGCCCCGGGTTACGAGAAGCTAGAGAATTGCCCAAATAGGTGTTGTAAGGTGTGTTACGGCGTATAAAGCTTACTACAGATTCCTCTTTTCCTCGGGCGCACTGTATTAGGGCGAATAAGGAGAATAGAGCCAGGCTTGCCTTATGTAGAGCCAATCAGATCGCTTAGTTGGTTCCGCCAGCAGGCCGCGGAGAGGAGCAGCGTCGTCAGGGTTGCCAAGGGAAGCAATAAAGTTCTACTTTGTTGGAAGCTGAAGAAACAACTTTTCTTCAAAAGAACACGTCCTATTCTGTTACGACTGCTTATTGTTAGTTCGAGGACCAGTGCTGTCCATCGGTTAATTTATTAGCCTTTTATAATATGAAGGGCGACAAATTGTATTCGTGTACCTAAGAACACTTTTTCTGATCTTTAGAAACTCGAAAAATTGTATCAGCGTGGCAATCCCAAACGCTGTATTGATAAGAACCTATTGAGTTCCGATTTGAACAGGCGTGTGTATTAAGTAAACATCCCGTATAGCGATATTCAGCCTTTTACACCTATTTGGACAATGCTTAGGGCGAGACGCTGAACAATACAGATTGTTCTTTCCTTTTAACAATAATGCCTTCGTTGCATTCAGAGGTACATTCCCTTGCTTATAAAGAAATAAATTCCTCTATATATATAAATGACTTACACTTACTTAAACTGCTACGTTGTAAGCGACAAGATCATTTCTTGATACTTTTTCCAACGTACGACAAAATTGCATCAATACAACTCGAAACTGAGTATTTTTGTCCTGATCTTCTAAAGGCTCGCCTACGTCAAAGCTGATCTTGAGCCCAAAGGAGGATTCAGCCGTTTTGGCACACGGTGGGGCAGTGTTGCCAGATCGCGATCCAAAGAAATAAGCCGTTCTCTTAGAAAAATACGCCAAAATTTCTTTTTAACCCGAAATTGCAAGAAATCTCCCAAAACTTACAAAGATTGTCAATAGAAGTTTTAATACGCAAGCAAAATGAAATCCGCCAGTCGATCGTCAAATCCGCCAATATGGCAACACTGCGGTGGGGCAAGAACTGGCTCGAAATCACACAGAAATGGACCCAAGACCGACAAGGATGGAACTTGAATGTGAAACAGCTCTTGGACGCCAGGGGAAGGCTTGCAGCCGGTGTCCTGATTCAAGTAAGTAATGGTGGGTTTACACACTGCGTAAAATCCGAGCGTATTTTGAAATCCGAGCGTATTTAACGAACATATTTGAGCTTGAAAAGATTTCTAGCAATACGGACGCATCCAGATACAAAACGGACCGATTTTTTAAATACGTCCGTATTGCTGGAAATCTTTTCAAGCCCAAATACGGCCGTAAAATACGCTCGTATTTCAAAATACGTTCGGATTTACGCAGTGTGTAAATGCACCATAAGTAGGCCAAGTACAATCGTAACAGGGGAGAAAACAAACCCATTAGAGTGATGACCCTTTGAAGACCCTAGGACAATCTAGTGGATTGGGAATTGTCAATAAAATTTTCTATCTGACCGGGTTCAATTTCCTCAGAAGATATTAGTTGCGTTTTTGCTGATACCATGGTATCTGTTACCACGGTCTAAAGTCGTGTTTTGCAGTTATCGTGGTATCTGATACCACGGTCAAAAGGCGTTTTTGCAGTTATCGTGGTATCTGGCCAGTTATCGTGGTATCATATATTCAGATACTACGGTCCGACCGTGGTAACTGGTCGTGGTATCTGAAAAGTCATCTCACTTTCATCAAATTTTGTCAGATTGGTGAGAAAGAAGTTAAGCACTTAGTGATGTAAATGGATATCTGTTTTTCTTTTGGGATGACTTCAAAAAGTGCAATTTCGGCAAGAGTCGTTTTTGCAGAGCACCGTGTATCAGATACCACGATAGCTGCAAAAACGACTTAATTGCAGATCCAGTTATCATGGTAACAGATGCCATGGTATCAGCAAAAACGCAACTATTTTGTGGTCAACCAGACGGAGATTGTAGGAAAAAGGTAGAGCAATGTTTAGCCTTAAAGTTTAACTGAAAGGCCAACTTATTCTTGTGTCATTTAGTTGTATACACTGAACTATTTGGATTCTGCAAACTGATTTTTTTATTTTCCACTATCTACTCTAGTTACGACGTTCAGAATATCTGCGGCCGTCCCCGCAACGAAAATTCTACTATGATGCGAGAAATATTGATCTCAACACAAACGTGGCTTTTTAGTGGGCAGTGGTGAGATTAGTGAAGATTGCTTAGTGCCTGAACAAAAAAAGTCATAAATCTTTCTCGTAAGGTATACAAGCGCATAGAGGTACCACAAATCACACGGATATTCCACTATTTGAAATTTCGATTATTCGTGAATAGCGGAATAACGAAGTAACGCACTGTCAGCGGGT
The DNA here is from genome assembly GCA_030848855.1 of Branchinecta sandiegonensis. NCBI lineage: Eukaryota > Metazoa > Arthropoda > Branchiopoda > Anostraca > Branchinectidae > Branchinecta > Branchinecta sandiegonensis. Next base: position 7,708,664 of record JAUPMV010000011.1, read on the forward strand.
CTTCAAGCGAATTTTAGTGAATAAGATATGGATAACTAGATTGTCCTATCCCAGCCCTTTTCGATTAAACTTTAAAGATAAACTAATTCTCTTTCACCAGAAAAAAACATACTTTTTGTCGCAAGCCTTGAACTGGAAATTTATCCAGTTCTGAGTGAGAATTTGATTTCAGAAAGAACTGGATACCGTAAATCAAATGCAGAGAACATTCAGCTTCCGTAAGCGTTGCGCTCCCGTGTACTCACTTTCAATGCGAAGCATTCTGGTGGATTTGTGTGGCCATAAATCGTTTTGAAGATAGCTATACGCAAATAATTAAAAAAGTAGCAATGTGGAGCGAGACCCTGTCTTCCAACGCTTATTTAAAGCGAAAGGTTATACGATCACATCATCGAGATAAAGTATAGAGCTTTCTGAAGATTTGCTTGAGTTGCAGTGTATCGTCCAGCAGGAACAGGACGAGAAGACGATATTCTTACATCCGTGACGCAGTCGTGATACACGTGCACGGTACGACATAAATGACCCATGTATTTTAAATACCAACGTTTCCTGCTATACTTACCCCGTGGCACGTGACCACCATTTTTCAATTCCCAACCCACTACTGATGATGGAAAACCTGTCCTAAAGAATACCTTTCACAATTGCCGTTTTCTTGTCAGTACCCTATTAGCTTTAGTTACCATTTCTTATTTAATTATATGGATGATTTTTTTTTACCATTTTGCTGCACTCAAGCCCTCGTCCAGTGGAGAATATAGCTAATTCATTCACTCCTTACAGGAAACGTGTTGTGGCTTGATGCCCCTTTCGTTATTTTTTCAGCTCCAACCTAAGCGGACAAAAGTTACGGTTTGGAACGCTGACGCCATCTAGGTAGTCAGCGCTAGATAGTAAGCATGATTCGACGTAAGACAGTCGTCCGGAAGCCATGTTCAAGGGCTTTGACCCAATAGAGAAATAATCATATTCTTGGTCTTGTACCGCGCTGTGTGAATTACAATGATTTATTTGTACTTGCTTTGAGAAGCAGAGAGAAAGAGGAACGTGAGCTGAGCCGTAGGCTGAGTGGGATAGGACATTCCTTCCCCTCAAATTGTTGACTGGTGAGAGATTGGAGAATAAGGTCAGGCCCACCGATTTTAAGACAGTTTGTCCCGCTCTTCGTCAGGTCCCAAGAACCTTTCTCAAGACCTATCCTAACCAGAGGCGTTACTAGCCCAAATTTTTATGGCACTTGCAGCCTCTGGCTCAAGTGCCATATACCGATCACAATTCCGTCTGTCGGTCGGTCCGAGTTTTTTGTCCCACTTATCCGAGTTAGGGTACTTCCAGATGTGCTAGGACAATGAAACTTGGCAGGAATATCAGGGACCCGACCAAACGAACCTGGAAATAACCAGTTTCCCGATCCGACCATATGCGGGGGAGTGAGGGTGCTCGAAACTTGAAAATTTAGGGCATTTTGTCACACTTTTTCGAGTTAGGGGACTTCCAGATGAGCTAGGACAAAGAAACTTGGCAGGAATATCAGGGACCTGACCAAAGTAACCTGGAAATAATAAGTTTCCCGATCCGACCATATGCGGGGGAGTTGGGTCGCTGGAAACTTGAAAAATTAGGGCATTTTGTCACACCTTTTCGAGTGAGGGTACTTCCAGATGAGCTAGGACAATGAAACTTGGCAGGAATATCAGGGACCCGACCAAACTAACCTGGAAATAATCAGTTTCCCGATTCGACCATATGCGAGGAAGTGGGGGCGCTGGAAACTTGAAAATTTAGGGCATTTTGTCACACTTTTTCGAGTTAGGGTACTTCCAGTTGTGCTAGGACCATGAAACTTGGCAGGCATATCAGAGACCCGACCAAACAAACCTAGAAATAATCAGTTTTCTGATCCGACCATTTTTTTTTGGGGGGGGGGGATGGAGGGCAGGGGAATCCGGGAAATTGAGAAGTGTGTAACTTTCGAACGGATGATCGGATTGTAGTGAAACTTCATAACTGAATAGAATATATATCTGTAATGTCCCGTTTAAAGTCTTGACCGGATTCGATATCCAGGGGGGAGTTGGGGGGGGGGGGAGACCGGAAATTTCAAGAAATGGTTAGAATGGAGGGATCGGAGTGAAACTTGCTGGGAAGAACAAGCATCTGCTCTAGATAAGTCCTTTAGACCATTGTACTGGATCCGGACACTTATGGGGGGGGGGGGGGGGTCCCGGAATTCCGGTGATGGTGGTTTTGGGGATTTTCACGATGAAACTTGGCAGGCATATCAGGGACCCAATCAAACTGACTTCAAAATAAAAATTTTGTCGATCAGATAATGGTGGGGGGAGTGGAGGGAGGGGAATCCGAAATTTTTAAGTCATGCGTAATTTTGGAATGGGTGATCGGATTCGAGTGAAATTTAAGAATTGAACAGACGACATTTCTCCGATGACTTTTTCCATATCCGGACAGGATCCGGCAACTATTGGGGGGGGGGGGGGCGGAAAATACGCGACCCGTTTAGAATGGAGAGATCGGGATGGAACTTTGTGGGAAGAACAAACAGATGCTCTAGGTAAGTCATTTGCTGAATCGGATTGGCTACGTGCACCGCGGGGGAGCTGGGGGGGGGGGGGGGGGGTGGACCGGAAATCTCGAGAAACGGTTAGAATGATGGTATCGGAGTGAAACTTGCTCGAAAGAACAAACATCTGGTCCGTGTAAATCTTTTACATAATTTGACTGGATCCGGACACTTGAGGGGGGGGGGAGGAGGGGGTTTCCCGAAATTCCGTTTTTTGGGGGATTTTCACGACGAAACTTGGAAGGCATATCATGGACCCGGTCAAACTGACTTGGAATAAAAAAAAATCCTCGATATGATAATCTTGGGGGGGGGAAGTTGAGGGAGGGGAATCTGGAATATTGAGTCATGCGTAACTTTGGAACGGGTGATCGGATTCGAGTGAAATTTAATAATTAAACAGAGGACATTTTTCTCTGGAGATCTTTTTCATTTCCGGACCGAATCCGGCAATTATTGGGGGGAGGGCGGAAAATACTTTACCCGCTTAGACTGGTGTGATCTGGATCTAACTTCGTGGGAATGACAAACAGATGCTCTGGATTAATCATTTACAGAATCGGACTGGCTCCGGTTATTGTGGGTGGAGTTGGAGGAGGGGGGGGGGGTCTGGGATTCCGGTGATCGCGCGTTAAGGTACTTCCAGATGTGCTAGGACGATGAAACTTTGCTGGAATATTGGAGACTCAACAACATTTGTTTAGAAATTGCTACTTCCCAAATCCGATTATTCCTTAAAGTACCAATCTTGACCGCAAAGTAAAAAAAATACTTTTAAGCAATATATGCATTTTCGTGATGCCCATCAGCCCATTAGCAGTTTTGCCTCAAGGGTTTTGCTTACAAATGAAGTTCCAGCTCCCTTAGAGTGCGCATCTCAACCGCAAAGTCGAAACTTACTTTTGATCAATCAAATCATCTTGACCCATGCAAGTGCCATATGAGCTTACAGCTCTTGTTTATTGGGGGGGGGGGGGGGGGGGGACAAGGTATTGAACGACTGGCAGGTTAATTTTACCGAGTGTTTTTGCAGAAAAAAACGACTGTTTTTGAAAAAAAATCGACTGATTTTCAGAAAAATCGACTTCTTTGACGAAAAATCGACTGATTTTCAGAAAAAACGACTGTTTTCGTGAAAAATCGCTGTGCTTCGCGCCGACTCGGTTATTTTTTACCGACTGGCCGACACCATTTGGGGGGGGGGCGTCCCCCCCTCCCCCCTCATTCGTTACGCCCCTGATCCTCACCTCCACCCTCGAAACCCCTTCAATACGGTTGTCTCATTTATGGAGTAGCCTTTTCTGGTTTCATAGTGCCATTCGTTTGGATTGTTGGGAATGGACAGAATTCCCCAAAAACACATACCTGCATAGTTTGAGTTGAATTGACTACCAACGAAACGATAACAGGGCTGACGAGAACGACGAGAACCAAAATTGCAATCCCGATGGTCTGTTGATATGTCGCATCTCGCAAATCCTTCTCCACAGTTCCCCTTCGAAAAAGTGTAGTTACAAGTGTGCTCGTCTGTACAGACAGGAGGGGGGGGGGGGGGGTCCTTGCCAATGTCTCTATAAGTATCCTAACCCGATGAAAAATTTGTTGCCTGCGTAGTTGTATGGTAGTTGTACGAAAAAGTTGCATGTAATACTATGTAGTAGAAAAGAACACTATCATTTAATGTGTCTCAGACTAGTCCAATCTTATGTAGTAGTATCCAGTAGCATCCTGTCTTGCCATAGTAGCATCCAGTCTTGCTAATGGTAGCATGCAGTAGTATGCAGTAACTCGGTAGCCTTGAAGTAGAAGCATGTAGTAGCATCAGTTAGTACTGCATGCTACTTTTTCGTACAACTTCGTACTACTATTTTGAGATAAATTTTTCATCGGGACGCGTGACGTAGGAAACCACAGGGTCTCGAAAAGCTTCACTCGTGAACCTGCCATGTGTCGTTCTGATGGAAGAAGCTACAGTTTTCGAAGATAAGAGTGGGCCTAGCGAACTGGGGGAGGGTGACTACAAAATAAAGTACCCCATCTGCATTTCGTTGCAGTACCGTGTGTTCTTGGGCAACATTTTTCTCAAATAAATTTTATTGGGATTGAACATATTTCTCATATAATTTTTATTTGAATTGAACATATTTCTCACATAAATTTTATTTGAGAAATAGATTTTCGAGAAAAATAAAATAAAACTAATACTAGTTAAGTAGTGAAGCAGGGGTATACGGCACCAGACAGTTGCTTATGAATGGGACCAGTCTAGGGTCCTGAAAAGCTACTAGCTATAGATGAAGGCGTCAACTGTTAGATTTGATAAGATACATATCAAAATTATCGCACTCTTGTGCGGGGGAGCTAAACTAAACCAAGGTTCGATACAACTTTTTTTTGGACCTCAAGGGTAGATTGAGTACCCAAATTGTCGTGTGTCGGTCTCTTTGTCTGATGCAAATATACATTGCAAAGTGATTACGATCCTCTAATACTTCTGGAACTTAACTGAACTAGTGAAGATTCAGAGCTAAACTCAAACGACATCAGTTGTATCTTGAATTAAACCTCAAACGACACAGTTGTAACTTGTACTAAACCTTCATAGTAATCTTCACTTGTGGAAATAAAGTACAGAAGCTCTTCCTTTTCTTAGTGTGTTCTGTGTTGCCATTTTATAGTTGTCAGTGATTCTTCTACATTATTCATCCATTCCATTTACCCAGATCTGGATTTACATTGTAAACAGTAAGTCTGAAAATTCAACTTTTGTTGACCTAGTTCAGCGACCAACCATCTTACACGCTACGGTTCACATTATCCAATCACCCATTTCCTGTTTACAGAACCTTTTTTGATCAGAAGTAGTGAAGGGCATAGGTAAGAAAAGTTAACAACTGTCATCGCTCTCTGAATAAAAGTAGACCAAGAAAAACTGAACTTACATAATATTATCTCGTACTTTGTCTTGAAGTGTCCTCAGTTTGTCGATATACACCACCATGAAGCTGTAATATCCTTTCCTTGTTTCCTGACTTGGGACGTGGGGTACATTGTTGTAAATGTTCTCGCGTCTGCGAAAAGCATCCTGAGTCTGATTTGACCGACTGTCATTGGACCTTGATTTTTATAGGTTTAAAGGACACGTCATACATATTCCACATATTCTCATTCCCTAGATCGCAAGATTAGACTAGACTTGTTGCATTTTCTGTGTTTGACACATTTTCACCCCAATCAGGCTCCTTCCTATCATTTCCGAGAAGCAAATTAGTTAGAGATACTACTATGAATCTTTTTCCATGTTTCTCGTCAAAACCCAAGGGCGCTGCACGAGGCTGAAAACTAAACGATACGGGTGTTTAATCTTTGAGAAAACCAGTAAAGTTACAAAATAGTCACGTAGTTTCGAATGTTTGAATATCCACCTGGATCGATTGCGTGTGTCTTTTTATGCTTTGTTTGACGGTTTTGGTTCCACTTTAAAAATGGTGGTTTATAAATAAACTACTTACTTCCTTACTTAAAGTTTAACTGAAAAACCATCTTATTTTGTATCATTAAATTGAACACACTAAATTATTTTTATTCTGTTTAGGTTTTTTTTTTAATTTATCACTATATGCTCTAGTAAGACGTTCAGAATATCTACGGCCGTCCTCACAATGAAAAATTCTACTCTGACGCGGGAAATTTGAATCTCAACACGTGGCTTTTTAGTAGCCAGTGGTGTGCTAGGTGTTCACTGCTCACTGCGTTCATACATCTCTTTCGTCAAGCATACAACCAAGGAATAAATAAGGAGAGAACTAAGAACTCACATAACCTCGATGTCAGCATGCTGGATCTTTTTTTTTTTTGCGATCTTATTTACCGGCGGTGAAGCCTGGGTGGAGCTTCGCGCGTTGCCTCTTGCAGTAGTAAGTGTTTCTCCAGAGCAAAAGTGATGAAGCAGTCAGAAAAGGCGAAAAGTTCAAACAGTGCTAATTTCTGAGGATTATACAAATGGAAACGACTTTTCAATCTCTAGTCAGATTTGCAATATGAAGCTTATGTTATCACGACCCTTCACAAAGACGATGCAGCCCAAGGGAATGCGGCATTTGATGACTCAGGGAGCAATTAAAAGCCGCGTTCGATTTAGCCTTGTCCCGGTCCTGTCTCAGTCCTGTCATCCAAACGCCGTTTTATTTAAACTGCCTTGTCCGCTTGATGCCGTTTTATTTGTCCTGTCAGCTGACAATTGTCAGTGCCCTGTCAGACAGGACGCCGTGAATGATGACATGCTCTCGGAGCAAGTTTCGGTCCTGTCACGGGTAGATTTCTCGATTGCGTTTTATTTGCGATGCTTGTCCGCTGAGTCATTCACCTGACAAGGGTAAATGATAGCTTGTTCACACGGGGCTGATAGCTTGTTCACACGGGACCGAAATATGCGCGTAAACAGCGGCTGATCTGTTCAGACGACGGATCAACTATTTGGGGTTGACGGGAGAATTAAAAAGAAAAATCTAACTCCGAATATTCTTTTTGTTTGTAACAAAATATATAAAATTAACAAACACATCTTGTGAGTTAGTCGAAGTCAAATATAGTTCACTTGTAGTCTTTTGACTAGGAAAAAGTCACAAAAGTAAATAATGCCAGATTTTAGGCGACTCGGCAATTTTAAGTTAAATAGCAAATAAAATTCATTAAATATTTTTGTTTTTAAATGAGAACATAATTATTAATAAATATAAACAACACGAGAACAGAATGCAATCATTTGTGTTGTTCAGTCACTTTTCAGTGAAGATTGAATGGAAAAGTTATTCAAATTACTCTTTTTTTTAAAGAAAAACAACGAAAATAAATATTAGACATAAACAGGACATAGATTGTTGTAATTAGACAATTATTCTACCTTTTTTTCGGAATCGTTTAGTAATCCTGGGATGCTTAGTGGAAAAATCATGTTATTTTCACATTGGTCTGACAGAATCTGAACTGGATTGACCTAAAATTCGCCAAGTTTGACCTAATTCTCCTAATTACAGTCTGTTTACTGTCCCAAGAGTCGTCAAAGGTCACAATCCAAAGAATTTAGTTTATCCCGATCGGTGCCGCAATGAAAATAAGCGCCTATTTGAAGAATCAGCGGCTGATTTTTGGATTTTTTTCAACCGCTATTTACGCGCGTAAATCAGCCGCTGATCGAGAATCGGCCGCTGTTTCAGCCCCGTGTGATAGCTTGTTCACACGGGGCTGAAACAGCGGCCGATTCTCGATCAGCGGCTGATTTACGCGCGTAAATAGCGGTTGAAAAAAATCCAAAAATCAGCCGCTGATTTTCCGAATAGGCGCTTATTTTCATCGTGGTCTCCGATCGGGATAAACTAAATCCTTTGGAATGTGACCTTTGATGACTCTAGGGACAGTAAACAGACCGTAATTAGGAGAATTAGTTCAAACTTCGTGAGGTTTAGGTCAATCCAGTTCAAATTCTGTCAGACTGATGTGAACATAACATGTTTTTACTTAGCATCTCAGGATTACTAAACGATTGCAAAAAAAAAAAGGTAGAATAATTTTCTAATTACAACAGCGTATGTTCTGTTTATGTCTAACATTTGTTTTCGTTGTTTTTCTTAAAAAAAAATAATAATTGAATAACTTTTTCATTCAACCTTCACTGAAATGTAACTGAACATCAGTAAATGATTGCATACTGTTCTCATATTACTTATATCTATATTATTAATTATATTTTAGGTTCTCCTTCAAAAATAAAAATATTTAAATTATTTTTATTTGCTTTTTAACTTAAAATTGCTGAATCGCCTGAAATCTATCAATATTCAGTTTGTGACTTTTTCCTCGCATAAAGACTACAAGTCAACTAGATTTGACTTTGACTAACTCACAAGATGTTTTTTTTTAAATTTTATATATTTTGTTACAAACAAAAACAATATTCGGAATTAGGTTTTTCTTTTTCATTCTCCCGTCAACCCCAAACAGTCGATCCGTCGTCTGAACAGATCAGCCGCTGTTTACGCGCTTCTTTCGGTCCCGTGTGAACAAGCTATGATAGCTTGTTCACACGGGACCGAAATGAGCGCGTAAACAGCGGCTGATCTGTTCAGACGACGGATCGACTGTTTGGGGTTGACGGGAGAATTAAAAAGAAAAACCTAATTCCGAATATTCTTTTTGTTTGTAACAAAATATATAAAATTAAAAAAAAAACATCTTGTGAGTTCGTCAAAGTCAAATCTAGTTGACTTGTAGTCTTATACGAGGAAAAAGTCACAAACTGAATTTTGATAGATTTCAGGCGATTCAGCAATTTTAAGTTAAAAAGCAAACAAAAATAATTTAAATATTTTTATTTTTGAAGGAGAACCTAAAATATAATTAATAATATAGATATAAATAATATGAGAACAGTATGCAATCATTTACTGATGTTCAGTTACATTTCAGTGAAGGTTGAATGAAAAAGTCATTCAAATTATTAATTTTTTTTAAGAAAAACAACGAAAATAAATGTTAGACATAAACAGAACATACGCTGTTCTAATTAGAAAAATATTCTACCTTTTTTTGCAATCGTTTAGCAATCCTGAGATGCTTAGTGTAAAACCATGTTATGTTCACATCAGTCTGACAGAATTTGAACTGGATTGACCTAAACCTCACCAAGTTTGAACTAATTCTCCTAATTACGGTCTGTTTACTGTCCCTAGAGTCATCAAAGGTCACATTCCAAAGGATTTAGTTTATCCCGATCGGAGACCGCGATGAAAATAAGCGCCTATTCGGAAAATCAGCGGCTGATTTTTGGATTTTTTTCAACCGCTATTTACGCGCGTAAATCAGCCGCTGATCGAGAATCGGCCGCTGTTTCAGCCCCGTGTGAACAAGCTATGAAACGGGTTTAAACCGTGGGCAGTAACAAGAAGACAGGACCGAGACAAGGAGGAGTCAAATCGAACGCAGCAAAAGTCTTTGATTCATGTGGGCTGAGAAGGTGGAAGACACTATCATTTTTCGATGGGTCTGAATTTACGAACACACTGTTACCTTTGTTTTCCCCAGAATCCTCACGGTAGCCAACGTTATCCAGAAAATACTTGAACACAATTCACTTTTGAACGTCAATCCGCCATTGCTACTTAACTATTCATTGATCTCCCGACGCTTGTCAAAGATTACTAGACGCTTCGAGAAGGCATGTAAGAGGATTACAAGAACTAATTACATCACCATGTGGACGTTTAGATGTCGAAAGAAGAAATCATCGGCCAGTTTGACATTTTTGGGTCTCGGAAGCTGAATATTATTTAGCTCAGTTTCAGAATCTTCAAGAAATCATTATAACGAATTTAGTATAACTTACGGCGTTTGTTTACTCTCATCTAGTTTACATCCTTAATTCTTTGGACTTACGGGAATTAACAAGAAAAAAACAGAAAACAAAATACTTAAAGAAATCGATCATACAAATAATTAGTCTACTTTTTCTACACATTTTCCATATGCCTGCTACAACAAAAACGTTTTATTAGATCCAAAGTCAAACTACAATTCCATACTCCCCATGTGGGGCGCTTCCGACCAGCGCCGCTAGATGACCCAGCGGTCGGATCGAGCCGTGGCTTCATCTTGGGTCTTGGGTGGGGGGGTTCTAGACGTTGCAAGTGCTAGAATGCTTATGATATAACTACTTTAAGCAACTTGAAGATTGAGGCATAGACCTAACACGCATGCATTTAGTTCAGATTCAGTAGGATCGGTGCGAACATTAGAGTAATATTTTGGTCTTCTCAAGACTGTAGAGAATCACTTCGAAAAGAGGATAATTGGACAATTTAAGGTATTTAGCTGGCGAACTGTACTCAATGAGTTATTATGTTTTGTTTTTAAGTTGTACTCTTGACACAAAATCATGTGCGCGTGTAGGTGCGAAAGACAGTTGGCTAGAAAGTATTTCCTAATTTTGAATCAATAATTGCTGATTGTAAGATATCTTTCAGATTATCTTCCATTTGTGATAAAAATTTATTATTCTTGGTCAAAATTTATATCATTTTCTCGGATAGTTGCAGTTTACATCTGGCTAAATTTGTTATTATCGATACTATTAACAGTCCATTTTTTCATCATCGTTTTTTCCTAATCATGTTTTTACATCATTCAAATTCGAATTTTGGGCATAGCTGGCGAACTGTAGTCAAAGAGTGTTTTTAAGTTGTACTCTGTTCACAGAATTTAGTTCTTACTATTTCTCGGACAGTTGCGAAAAACAATTGGCTTCAAAGATTTCCTAATTTTAAATTAATTATTGATTATTGAAATTGATCTATCGTAGTAACAGTATTTTTTTTTTCATCAGTAAGAATTAGCCATAGATATTACATTAATGTTTTTGTGTGAAAAAAAGAGTAAATCTTTCTTCTCACATCTCCAGAGATGGATTTTCTAACTAACTTTCTAAGTCTGGAGTAAAAATACTTGGAAGGATGGCCCTTTCTTCTTCAAAGTTGAATTATAGTGTTCGGTCCAAAATGCTGTCGGTCCTTTTCTGCCTTTATTTTCGAGATCCTTGAACGTAGGATTGCACGACTTCTGTCTTCTCATTACTTTAGCCCCTTATCTCGTCTTTTGAACTAGTGGTAGCCAAAAGACAATAATAGTGGGAAAGTGGGAAATCGGATTTCTGAAAATCGATCGGAGCGCCGACTAGCGTTTGGACTTAGTCCAATTTCGAGCGGTAGATGAGTAATATAATCAAAGCAAGAGGGCGTGAGTAGGCAATGTCTGTCAGTATTAATTGATTCGAAACCGTGAATTCAACATTTTTTTTCTATAAAAAATCGACTTATTCTTTTCCCACTTGTTTTTTATTCCAATTAAAGAGGAAATATGAATGGCGAGAGGATGTTCATCATAAACGAACGAAAAAAAATCAACAAAACTTTTTATAAGTAGTGAACTGATAGACAAAAATGCTCCTCAGCCGGGATTTGAACCCAGGACCCTCTGCTTACAAAAGGTTGAGGGTCCTGGAATGTCTACGTGGCTCCGACAATAGAGTCCTAGACTTCAAAATTATATCCGAAAAAACTGTTTATGGTTTATTGGTCACGGTACAAGTCCCTTATTTAAAGTGCCATCTATGTATATCAACAAAACGTGCTTTGCTGATGATTCTGTGGAGAGCGATGGAAGAAAATGTTAACAGAGCAATTTTTTAACGAAAGAACATCCGCTAAACGGCGCTTATTGTTGTGACTCACGGGGCTTACGGGAGTTTCTGGTCTTTCCCACTTTTACTGTCTTTGGTGGTAGCTGCAATTTGTTGGAGGGAGAAGGGCGCAATGTCGACCTCTTTCTTTTTTATTTGAATTTGGCGTACTTTCTTGACGAGAAGAACGGCGATCAGAAAAACCAGCATCAATAATTACTCTGTGGTCGCGACAGGCACCGGGTAGGCTCCACCCCCGGTAAACATAGTCGCAAAAACACGGAGTCGCATAATTCAAGTCTTCTCAGTTCTTCCCTTATTTATTCTTGATACAACACATGATTAAGTGCAAAAATATGAAATAATTCACAGACTTACGAGCTTGTCAGTTCTTCCCTTATTTATTCTTGATACAAAACAGGATTAAGTGCAAAAATGTGAAAATATTCACAGACTTATGAGCTTGTCAGATTATCTTTGAAAGAAGTACAGGAATTCCAAAACTGCAAACAATCAATCAGGAAGAAGTAAGGAAAAACTCTTGGATGTCATGGGTAACCCTGTATTACTTTGTGCGATCCCACAAATGCAAGCGACTAAAACAAATTTGCACTTTAAAATACCGTAAAAACACAAAACAGGAATAGGTGCTAAAATGTGAAAAACATTCACAACTTACGAGGTTGTCAGATTATCTGCATGTTCGAAGGTCTGCAGAAACTCAACGTATTCGGTAAATAGACCTGGTGAGAATTGCTGAGAGGCGTTGAGGTAGTCGTTGGCGAGTGAGTCAAACTTGATGTACTGGATGTGACTATGAGGACTTAGACGACCTTTTCCAAAATAATACATTCCATAAATGACTAAGATGCTGAAGTTCTCGATACTTCTGATGATGAACTTGTAGGCGATTAGGTTCCTAAGAAAAGTACATCTGTAAGCCGGAGTTACGCCAAGAACGCAAATGCTTGATAGAAATATTGCAAGGCACGGCACGGCATGGCATGATGTAGGCGGAACGAGTACTAAAAAGAGGCACGGGTATTGAAAAAAGCACGGCATGCTAAAAAAAAGGTATGCACGCACTGTCTATGCCTTCTTTTTTCTTCCCGGATAGCTTTCTTTTCCTCTCATTCCTTGCCATCGACTGAAATATAGTGAATGGACAGGACTCGATTCCGTGATGTTAGAATTCTTAAAATAAAATACACTGACATCATTACACTAAACAAAATCATGTCGAGTCACTCTAAATACAAATATTCCTTAATTAACCATCATTCATCCTATCCATGCCATCCTCTAGTCTACCGAGTTCTTGAGCATTTTGGAGTGAATAATGTCTAAATACTCCTTCAGCTCAAGCTGACTGGGAAATATATATAAGAATGCCTTAAAACACAATGGACACTTCTAATGCTTTATTTTGTATTTAATGCTCCACAAAAAAACATCGACTTCCTTTAGAAGGCGCTACGAAAATCGGCCGTTTTCTTGTTATCCCTTGTCTTTACCTCTCTGGCATTTCGGCGATCCAAATCTTAGGAGCTGGGATATCGTGGCAGAAAATACAAAAACTCCCAGCAATGCTTGATAGAAAAGGATATATTTGAGATGTCACCAATAAGTCAAGCCGCAGATGCAGTTTAACTGATTGTTCTAGTGTTTCATCAGAAGTTCCATGTTTTAAGTGCCTATTAAAAGTTTTTCTTTGTGGAATAGTGTTGTGAAGCATAATTAACTTGCTTTATAAAATTTACCAGAATATGCAATAAGTTTGTAAAACATAACGTAGCTACAAAAATCATTCAAAAACAAATAGCATATTCAAATCTGAATTAGACAAGCTGATTTATGCATGGAAAAAAGATATACTAAGTGTTTTAAGAAACATCACTTTTATCTTTGTCCAAGCTAGTAAACTGAGCACGTACTGGCCCGAAAAATTACGCTTTGAAAGATCACAGAGAGGAAACTGCTGAAAAAGCTGCTGAGCTAGGGGGTAAGCATTGTTCCTAGGTTGTTACAGAGTGGGATTGGGATGTGCCCATTGAACTTTAAAATGGATAGTCCGCTACGAAATCTCGCTGCCAAAGTATCGTAGCTGACATCATTTGAATATGTGAGAAATGTCGTATGGCAGAACCCATTGTCCTTGCTAGAAATCGGTTGGTAAATAGATATTGACGATGACCCACTAAAGAGGTGGGTGTGTGTCACGATGAAGCTTAAGGTAAGATTAGGACTAGTATGTCAAGGTTTTGGAAAGAACTTTAGCTTCAAAAGATGTACTTGTAGGCAACTCGTGGACACCTAGAGAGGTGGCATCCTCCGATTCATGTAACACAGTGCTAATTTCAACCAGAAGAGCTTAAAGGCTTACCTCCAAGCGTTTGTTGATGACGTCTCCCGAATCCTCTTCGAAAGTTGGTCAAGGATCAAATCGTTAGCAGTATTGTACCATTCAATTTCGTGAATGGCCTCGTCATCCGACTTCTCCTGCTTTTCCCTAGCGAAAAAACAAACAAACAAAACATTATCTATATGTATATTTATATACATTTATACCGTATATGATCCACCAAATACACAAGGCGACAGCAGATTAGAGTATAGAGAAACATAGGAAAGACAATACAACGAAAAATCAACATAAACACAGATACTGAGTTTCTAACTGGGCCTAAGAAAATCATGAAAATCCTGTGTAGATGGTGAGCTGAATGAATAGATGTGTACGGATAACATCTTGGATGCCGAACTTCCGAATTAATTTGCGTTGTGTGAACGTAAAATTTGGACATTAAATTATGTTTATTGGCTGTATCTGCAGAGACAATTAGACATCTAAGAGGAGTCGCCAGTCGTTTCTCATAGAGGCAACTGCCCAAACCTTCCCATCCGGACTGGAGAAACGCGTTTGAGGCTGCGGACAAATAAAGCCGCTTTCACATTGACGCGTTGAGCCTTTCGCAAAGAGCTACGCAACCTCTGCGTCGCACTTGCAGCGACGCAACGCAGAGCTTACACAGACAGATAAAATGCAACACAAGAATATAACCAAGTTCAATTCTTGCGTGGCGTCGATGCGCACGCATCAGATCTTTCAGTGAAAAATTGACGTATTTGACTAAAAACTGGAGAAAAACTTACTAATGATGAAGAATTTACTAATGATGAAAGAAACGAAAATTCAGCAGAAGAAACCCAGAAAGGAAAACGAAAATACGCACCCAGCATGAGAGCTTATCATGCAGGCGTGAAAAATACGCTACGCAACCTGTGCGCAACTCAAGATAAACGCATACGCAACGCATCGCAATGACGCGTCAATCTGAAGGCGGAGTAAGCCTTGGGTGGGATTTGTGCCCGCGGCCTTCGGCGTGGATCATTCGGTGCGCAAACAAACTGAACTACCGAAGGGCTTGTGAATGCTTCCACCAACGGGAATTATCGTCTTCAAATTAAGTCTTTCGTTTTCTCTGAGGCTGTGACCACGGTTGACCTTGTACGATTCGACGGCGTTCTCGGAGTGTAGCCTACTTATAAATTTAATTCAGAATCATCGCAGGTGTATTTGTCATGGTTCTCAAAAGTAAAAGAGTAATGGAACAATGTGGACACGGTTGCTGAGCAGGAGGGCAGGCTAATCCCATTCTATGCTCCAGTTTCGTTGTGAAAACATGCTAGTTGTGTTTTTTTTTGTTGCTTGAGAAGGATGAACAATGTTCTTCCACTAAAACTAGTGGCTGCACAGCAACAGAACGGCCTGAGCATTTTACTAGCACAAATTAAATGCCTGAAATGTCAGAAGTTTCAGAACAGGCAACACAAGGATGCGCGGTTTTGACAAATAAAACTTAGAATGTTAGCTTTTATGATTTTCCAACGTCAAAAGATCATGCATACACAATCCGAAACACCGCAAAAATAAAATTTGATAACTTTTTTGTCATCTATCGTCGCCAATCAAGTCGGTCTTTCGACAATTTTTATTATGCATAAAGCTTTCAAAATCATAACAGATAACATCCCAAGTGTTGTCCGTTGAAACTGTGCATCCTTGCGTTATCTATTGCGAAACTTCTGACAGTGTAGGGGCTAAATAACTGAGACAAAGTTGTCCGTTGCGTTCAATAGCATTTTACTTACGCCATCTGAAGCATTCCGTATCTCTTGACGCTGCATTGCAAAAAAAGAGTAAACTTTTAGAAGAATAGGTCACAGGATACTGCCTAGAATGACCAAAGAAGAAGATTTGGCTCGAGTACCTTGACCATTTTATTTAAAGTACAGCTAGTAACATGCTATGAATGACTAAAAAAAATCCCAGGTATGGAATGGATTCGAGGATAAATGCGTCGAAGATGTATTCGAGAACCCCAGAATGTAGTTGAGAATCCCTTTAATGTCTTCGATGAATCGGTGTTTGTATCCGAGAATCGATGAAAAGTTTTCGAGATTTCTGTTAGGTCTTTGAGAAACTACAAAAAGTATTTGAGAAAAGATAGAAAATATTCGAGGACCTCTAAAATGTATTTGACATTTAAATTGAAATAATGAACTCGAATGACACAAAGGTATTCGAGAATGACAAAAAACATTCGAGCATTTAAAAAATGCAAATTCTTGAATACATTTTTGTCATTCTCGAATACATTTCTGTCATTCTCGAATACATTTTTGTCATTCTCGAATACATTTATGTCATTCTCGAATACCATTTATGTCATTCTCGAATACATTAATGTCATTCTCGAATACATTTATGTCATTCTCGATTACACAAGTTCAATTCAAATGTCAAATACTTTTAAAACATTCTCGAATACATTTTATCTTTTCTCGAATACTTTTTGTAGTTTCTCGAAGTCTTGAAAAGAATCTCGAAGACTTTTTATCGATTCTCGAAAACAAACACCGATTCCTCGTTTTTTGACGTATTTAGCCTCAAATCCATTCCATACCTTGCGGACATGGAGGGAAAGCACTCCACCTATCCTTACCCAACCGACGTAAACCTTAGAACCCTTTGCTACTCGTCATGTCTGTCAGAGCCCCATCAAAAGCTTCGCTCCTTAAATCCTGTGCCTCTCTAAAATAACAAGCTAAGTGTTTCACATTATCTTTCCGCATACCGGGCAAAAGTAAGGACCAGAACTACACTTGATTGTACCGTTATATTTCTTTCTCAGACCCACCGACAGAGTTTTACTGCCACTAGTTTTCTGCCACAAGTTTTCTTTTGTGGCAAGAAATAAAACCTGACGAGAAGGGTGATTTATTTGCGCTCTAGTCTACAGTTCTTTTTTTTAAGGACCATTATTTCTGAAGAAAGTCTTGCAGAATTTCCGGCAAAACAAAAATTCGACCGATCTAAGTCTCGAGTTTGAGAAGAACACTTGGGCAGTGTCGGTCTTAAAGGCATCCTCTTGCTGTTCCCATGAAACTCGCACAGCAGAGTAACCGCTTTCTTGTTTGATCCAGGGATTTATCATCGTCATCATATTCATTACCATCATCAAAAAGGGGCCAATTTCCAGATTCGATTGGAAGTCGATTTGGGGAATTGCTGTTGTCGATATTTCTCTGAAAAAACGACTTTTAGCTTGTTATAAAAAATTGCTGTTACCTGTGGTGAGTTTAATTGGCTTATTTTAAGAAAAAACGCAGAAACAACTAAGCATACCTTTACCTTCACAAACTAACTCGATCACCTTATTAGGTCCGGCAAGCTCCTTACTGTCGTACAAAATCCACACGGAGGCATTCCCCAGATTCTCGCTGTTTTCCGTCTCAGAATCTTACTCCCGTCTTACTCCCTCTGTTTCCCGGTTCCCCTCAACCTCCTAATTAGGACCCGGGAACGACTTGACCTTAAAGGGCCCGCTGTACTATAATGTCAACTAAGCCTATTTTGAAACCGTTCCATTAGCTCTTAATCCTGAAAGCTCGAATTTCATACGGTACTTTCTAACCCCGTTAAGGACAACTCACTGTTTTGCACACTTGCCGTGCTTGGCTATTTTCGATGCGTATCATGCTCCCGGCAATTGTTGACGAAAAGCTCACTCATCAGAAGCAACGGCTATGAAATTTTTCACTATTTTTAAAGCTGTGTAGAATTTGTTTAAAAGCAGAGCCTAGTAGGATTCAACTATTGTAAGATACTGGAGTATGAACAGTAAACAGTGCGAGTGTTCCTTTAAGGCTTGTTCTGGAAAGACCAGTAGGGAAATGGTTGCATAATTTAAGAAAAAAAAAATCAGGAACCGTCGAAAAAAGGCTTACAAAGAAAAACAATTAGCTGTTATAAGGAGGGTTTTCGCGAGATCTCGGAATCACTTTCCGGCGAGCGAAGCGCATCGCGAAAACTGTGGGAAAACGATTCCTGGGATAACTTTCCACTTTCCCTCTGGACTGATCGCGAAAACGCATGGAAAGCTGATACCGCCGAGTCAATCTTGAATTACAGACTTTTTCGAATAAATATGGTCCACTTTACGGTTCTTTGATTCTAGTATATTTTTAATTACGATTGCCATTTTTTTTTTTGTTTATTAGTAACACTTGGACTGTTTTTTCTCCACACTTTTGAAATTCCCGCCGAAACATTCAACTTTCCGCGGAGCTTTCCACTAACCTCGTGGAATCACTTTCCGGGAAAGCTGCTTCGGTTTCTAAAGCGCGAAAACCGGGTTGGAAAGTTCGGCAACTTTCCGAAGGAGCACGAAAACCATTGGAAAGTGATTCCGACTTTGCTTTCCAGCTCCCGAAAACCCTCCTATAAGCTAAGAAAAACAGCTAAATATTTAGAAGTATAGTTGCACGAAAACCATTGGAAAGTGATTCCGACTTTGCTTTCCAGCTCGCGAAAACCCTCCTATAAGCTAAGAGAAACAGCTAAATATTTAGAAGTATCAGTTTCTTTCAATTGTCTGTTTCAAGGTTTTTCTGTCATTTCTGCCTAAAATCTGCCCTGTTTTCCAAACTGAATAATCCATCAGTGGTTGGGGTTGACCGACTAGTTGTCATAAAGGATCAGTTCTCTTAGTTCTGAGTAATATTGACTGTTATTAGAACTTTACAGAAAGAAAAGGTGCAGTAGTGTTGACAGTTGTCACTCCTGTCGACTGGTGACGGTTTCTCCAAACTTACCCACATTCAATTAACTGCCAAGGTAAGACTGGCGTGAAAATGGGAAGACATGTCTAAATGCTGGTACTTACCTTAATAAGGATAGATGCTCCATAAAGTTCACTTTCGACTGGAAAATTGAGTTCCAAGAGTCGTGCTTCAGGGTGAAGGCCGTTGTCACGTTCCGGACCGCTTCGTCCGTTCTTAGGAAATGAGGGCTCAGATCCGATCTGCAACAAAGGAAATCAAATATATGTTGCAGGGGTTAGAGGTTGGAATGGAGTGTGGAGACAAGAGAATGACTTAGAGGAGAGAATTGTGCTAGAACAGGTCAACTGCATAGGAGTGTAATAGAACAGGGCTCCTGTCCTACGGAACTTAAAATTCGCCCATACATGCCGCCGACAAGTATCCATCTTAGCTGGAGAGAAGAAGAAGAGACAGGTGACTCCAAATCCAAAATGCAGAAGAATCTCTACCCTTTCGATGACCCAATCGAACAGCAAAAACAACAGCTGTACCCAGAATGAAATCACAGTACCAGCTTTAACTCCAACCAATCTTCAGAGAAAAAGTTCACAATAAGGAAGAATCTTTGATTATTTTTCCACAAGCTCATTTCCAGTTTGAGCGGCTTGAGCCTGAAGAGGATCCTTGCCGACAACGACAGAAATTTAGCTCTAACAAAATGTAGCTGGCTTATCCGTTTTGCACCGTCAAATATGCTCCTGTCCTTCGTTGTTTTTCGCAAAGGCTTAAAAATTCTGCGGCTATCGCCGGCTATCACCTAAACGCCCTCGAATGTGGCTATGTGGCCTTTGTTTGGGGTAACATAGTTTTGTCTTCTATGTGGAGTATAATTTTGGGTCGATCGTTAAGACACCAAGACGGTGTCCGCTATCTGGGTCTGTTAGTTGTGACTCAGTTCTATAAGAGATCAAAGGACACGATTTTTTGTTCTATACAAGGTCGACTTTTACCAACATTTGGTTTCGACGTCGTGATGCCTACTGAGAAAACGGGGTCGTTTTTGTATCAAATGTACGAGGTAGATTCAATACCAAATGAGGCGAGAGAGAAAACGAGGTAGTTTGTGTTTCAAATGTACGAGGTCGTTTTGACCCAAATTTGAGGTTAAAAACGAGAGCGAAAACGGCCTAGTTTGTGTTTCAAATGTACGAGGCCGTTTTGACCCAGATTTGAGGTGAAAAACGAGAGCGAATAGGCAGCGAAAACGACCTAGTTTGTGTTTTAAATGTACGAGGCCGTTTCGAACTAGATTCGAGGTGTAGATTTTCCGTACGGGTATTGATATGAAAAGTATAGTTTTCACCTTGCCATTTTCTTTTCACTAACTGGCAGAATGTACTAACCCTACAATAAACAAAAATAAAATGCTCTAATAAAATTAAGCTGACGTATCCGTTTTGCAGTGTCAAACAGCCCTACAACCCCTTCCTAAAATTTAGCGGAATACAGTTCTTCCTAGTTTTTCTCGTATACTTTAAAGTCAGTGAGAGGGAGCACGAAGCTGAAAAAAATCTAAAAAAAAAAATTAGTTTACCTACCTAGAACCGTTGCTGAAGAAGAAAAAAGCCAATTCGAGCCTCTCTTGCTGAACGGCTGTTAGAAGTCTCCCGACTTCCACCGTGAGGTCAACCTGCAGGAAGAATATTGGTCAATTTCTTTTCGTCAGTACTTTCAAGCTTAGCTCACATTCGCTGTCCCCAGTTCCAAAAACTGACAATCCACTTAGGAAACCTGACGTCCGATCATGATCCTGAGCTGACGGTGACCCGACCAGTCCCTCTTCAAGAAGCACGCATGGCGCCAATAAGTAAGTAAGTAAGGTTTATTAGACAAAACTTGCTAGCTAGCTAATTTGGTTGTCTTTACAAAAATTACATTCTTTTAAACATTCACGAGTAACATAAATACTAAATACGGTACTACAAATATTAACGTCACACTGACATTTTATTGAACATGTTGACGAAAGATGGCACAAATGTGTTACTCTGTCTCCTTGTTTTGGTTTTTACCGTTTTTAGTTTCAACTGCGAACGCGTACGATTGTTCATTGGTGCATCAGGTGGGAGGATAGTTCGGTGTTGGACAGATGCAAGGATTTTACACCCAAACTTAAGAATTAGTATGTTACGACGTTCATGCAGTGAGGGGAGGGATAATTCAGTTAGAAGAGACCCATATGAGCCGGATATACATGAATATACATGAATACAAAAATAATATACATGAATACTGAATTTTGTATATACTTTTATTATTTTTTCCTTACTTTAGTTTATTTAAATACTTTCGCGGGACTTCTCCACTCAGGGGCATTAATGTTGTTGTGTATATTGTTCGTTTACAGGAATATTTGGCTCTTGCTTTTGGTCGAACTGTTTCTTAGTTGATGTTTCAATGTCATTTCATACCTAGTTACCAGGTTTCAAGTGTGTCCATCCAAAAAAGAACAAGAGCTATGAACTCATATGGCACTTGTTACGAGTAGGTGGTATAAACAAAGTAGATGAGAACTTCACAAACCACACACGGCGTCCAAAAATGCGATTGGGACCTACAAATAGAATATGCAGTTTCACTCAAGTCTGTGCATTTCTGGCGTCGCCTCGGATCATCTTGGTTAAATGAATGTTGTAACTTCCAAGTTTCAGCCCAATAAACCCACTGGTTTGATCCCTAGACGTGCCACACGGTTTCCGGTACCTCCCTCCAACTGCCCCTACCGCAGCCGAATCTGGCTCGAACTCGTGAATGGATCATCTAAAGCATCTTCTCTCACCACCTATCAAGTTTCACTCGAATCTGAGCATTTTTCGGTAGATTCCGGTCCCCCTCCCCCACACCGTGATCGGATCCGGTTCGGACAGTAAAATGTTTCACCTAGGGCATATGCTTACTCAACATTCCAAGTCTCATTTAAATTGCTGCACTCCTATGCGAGCCACAATATATCCGGGACTCCCCGTACTGTGGCCGAATACGACTTGAAAACAGAAAAGTCGCATCTCTGACATCTCCTTTTCCCGTCCATCAAGTTCGACTGGAATCGGAGCGTACCCTATCCAATCCCTCGACTGCAAGTGTTTCACGAGTTTTCCGGTGCCCGCCTCCAATCCCCCCACAAGTATCGGATCCGATCCGGACTTGACATGGAACATCTGAGACCAGTTGCCAGATTTCAGTAAAATCCAATCATCCGTTCAGAAGCTATGCATCTGCCACTAGATTCCGGATTCCCCATCCCTCAAATCCCTCCACGATGGTTGGATCGGGGAAACGACTATTATCAAGTCAGTCTGTTCGAGTCCCTGATATGCCTGCCAAGCTTGATCGTCCTAGTACATCAGGAAGTACCGAACTCGCGGGATTGCCAGAAATCTGGACCCGGAATTCCCCACGAAGCCCGGGTCCGGTCCGGTTATGTTAATGCCGTGTCTAAGACTTACGATTGTTCTTCCGCCCAAGTTTCATCCCGATCCCTCCACTCTATAAGTGTTTTCCGATATTTCCGATTTCCCCCTCCAACTCCCCTGAAAGTCACCGGATCTGGTCCGGATTTGAAGTCGGACGTCTAAGACAAGAGGTGTATCTAAATATCAAGTTCTATTAAGATCAGATCCTCCGTTAGAAAGTTAAAATTACCTCAGTTTTCCGGATTCCCCTCCCTCCACCCCCCTAGATGGTTGGATCGGATCTCAAGTCAATCTGTTGGGATCCCTGGCATGCCTGCCAAGTTTCATCGTCCTAGCACATCAGGAAGTACCGAACTCGCGACTGCATCCGGTCCGGTTATGCCATTCACGTATCGAGGACTTTTGCTTGTTCTTCCCATCAAGTTTCATCCTGAACCCTCCACTCTAAGCGTTTCCCAAGATTTCCGGTTCCCCCTCCAGCTCCCCCCGAAGTCACCGGATCCGGTCCGGAATATAATCGGGTCGTCTGGGGCACGAGGTCTTTCCAAATATCAAGTTTCATTAAGATCCAATGGATCCAATCACCCATTCAAAAGTTCTTAATTCCCCAATATTCCGGATTCCTCCTCCATCCACTTCCCCCCCCAATGTTCAGATCGAGAAAGTTACTATTTCCAACTTAATCATTTGGGGTCCCTGATATGCCTGCCAATTTTCATCGTTATAGCTTATGTGGAAGTGCCGAACTAGCAAAACCCGGACCGACCGACCAGCCGACCGACCGACGGACGGACAGAAATTGCGATCGCTATATGGCACTTGTACGAAGAGCAAGTGCCATAAAAACTGAGACAGGGAAGATGCACTAGGGCTTAGTTCACTTTCCTTCCTCCACTTGTATTTTCGTTTCCCTCATGTCGAGTGTTTTCACCTTTTACTCCTTCTGTCAATGTGTAGGCAACCATCGGCTATTACTTACATCAACCTTTCGTTTCCTCTTTCTCTGACGAACAGGCAAATTCCACGAGCCTACTCTTTTCCCCCTGTTCTCTCTTCTGTTCCTCTTTCTATTCCTCCTCTTTTTGTAAACACAAACATTAGGCTACAACTAATTCATCTCTATTATACGTTTTGTAGATGGCGCTTTACGCAAGGGACTTTTACCGTGACAATTAAACCAGAAGCAAATTTTGAATTAAAATAAGAAGTCTAAGACTCCAATGTCAGAGCCACAAACTAATAATAAAAAATAACAAAAAAACTGGGAACTGATTAGATGAATTTGCCTTTGGGCGGGATGACTGTTCCCATGGCCGGCTTCTATCTGACTACTGTAGTTGTTTGTGAAACTACGTTACGAGCACCTCGGTAGCTCAATTGGTAGAGTGGTCGCCTTTTAAGAGGAGGGGTCCTGGGTTCAATTCCCCGCTGTGGAGCATTTTTGTCTTTCAGTTTACTACTTCTAATATATCTCTATGCGTTACTTTCTTTTTCTCTTCCTCCCTCTTTCTTCTTCTACCTTCCATATTCTTTTCCTCTCATCAAAAGAATAATTATATAGGTTTTACTTTTTAGGTTGCGATTCCACCTCTATTTTTAACCCGCCAAATACACAAGGCGGCGACGGAGTAAAAAAAACGAAGAAAAAGCGCACACACAAAAACAGTATGAACACACTAAATGTATCAATAATTTCTAATAGGGACTAAAAACTGGGATATGTCATGATTGTATTCAAAGAAATTATTGGGCTAAACTAACCTGATGTTCTATCGTTGCTGCTTCTTGCTGCATGTTAATAGCGCCAAGCAAAGACAAAAGTGTCTGGACGACCAAGGCCATAATTGGAAGAAAGGGAAGGGATATCATCTGGCACACCTTTAAAAGAGGGAGACAATTCTGTAATTAGGAAATACGAGGGCGGAGCTACTTCAGCAGATTCTTTCACCGAGGGAAAAGGGAAGAAGAATTGAAAACAGTGCGGTTTAGCAAAGAATTGCCAAGCGTAACTATTACAGGTGTTATGGATTTTAATACAGCTTTAGAAACAAATTGAAAATTCATATTTAAACGAAATCCATGTGCTCGAAGCCTGCCTATTGAGACAATTGAATCTCGCGTCTCACATTCGCTGTGTTCGAACTATACCCATAAGTGTATATTAGGCATATATTAAATAACGACTGTAAACGGAAAGTCAGCTACGATGTTTGTCAGCGATATTTCGGCCCTTCTTGGCAAGGGTCCTCTTCAAGCTGTTGCTTGTTTGGATCGGTTAGATCCCGGTCCTTACTTCTGCCCAATGGGGATCGACTAAAAACGGGAACGGAACGCAAGAAAATTACAGATAGAATAGGGGCCCTGTCATTCCCCTTTTTGGTACTTATTCCTCCTGTAACATGGAACCAAGTTCCCATTTTATAGTACCTTGTTCCTCCTGCAGTCTGGAACCAAGTTCTCATTTGTTCCTCCCGCAACGTAGAAACAAGTATTAAATAACTGGAGCCATGGGGCTAACTCGACTAAAAGAAGGAACATGACTACTAGAGCAAGGATCACACACGGGAATGGTCTGGAACTCGTGCCCAAACAAGATAATAATCTGTCACTGGTCCTTTAAAGACGGTGCACTGTTCCCCGTTTTAGTAGTGTCCCTCCTGGTGCAGTGTTCCGGATTTTAGTATGTTGTTCCCGTTTTTAGTACGCGTTCCTCCTGCACCGTGTCATAATGTTCCATTCCCGTTTTAGTCAATCCCTGCCCAATGTGCGGTTGGTTGTGAGAATGAGAATTTGTTTCAGTTTATGTACGAATGTGTTGAGTTGACGATTTGAGAGATGAAATATTTGGGGAGCGAAATTTTGGGGAGGGATAGTTGGTTGAAAAGTTTAAGGAGAAAAGCCTGTTGGGAAGCACAGATAAGAATTTTGTGGTTAGGATTCACTAGAAGAGAAGCTTGTTTGTTTTTTATTTGTTCTGTATGCGATGGCCCTCGGTCTTTAACTAATATGTCATATCATTTAATATTGCTGACAAACATCGTACCTTTCACTTTCCAGTTCCGTTTTCTCAGTTGTTTAAGATATGTTTCCCAGTCATCTTGGGCTCAAGGAGTACTTATATCTTATGCTACGCTCCAACAACCTACTTGAGCGCTTACACTATTTCATAAGGCTTATTCTCGCCGTTCCCCGAGGACTCCTCGGGGAATCGAAGGGAACGACGAGAATAGAGGGAGTCACTCCACGCTGACTCCGCGTGCAGAAACAGCGAGAACACGGGGAATGCTTGCAAAATGGATTTTGTTCGAAAAAGAAATATGCAGTTGACGAAACTAGTCTGGATCCACTTTATTGTTGGTTTTGTTTATTCTGATTGTTTTTAATTAATTTTACATTGCACCAACACCAGCAAAAATTGATTCCCATCCGAATCTGGAAGGGAATCCTTTTTGATGATGGTGATGATAATCGGAGCATTCCCCGTCCGTGGGGACTTGCGAGAATACGGGGAGTGAGTCCCCGGGACAAACAAAAACGCGGGGACTCCTCAAGTGGAGTCCTCGGGGAACGGCGAGAATGCGCCTATAGTGTCAAATTTGTCGAGTTTTTTCTTTCTCAGAATAATTTTTTCAAGCTTGTTGAATCTCCTTCCTCCGAAAAATACAGACGAATTCCCAAATCTTTTGATGTTAGTAAGATAACTACGGAACCAATTACAGCTAAATGTAACATTCTCTTTGACCTCCCCCCCCCCCCCCTGTTTTGCAACACTGGTGGCACGTGTAATCAAGGAATAGTCTCAATAGCTTGTTAAAAAAGACTACCATCTGAATTGCCTATAGCGCTCACGATATTTTACCAATGAGATAAGATGAGCTTGCATATAGATATGCATGCATTTCTGCATAATAGTCACTCGTAGAAGATCGAAAAAAAAACGAACCAATTTAACGCATAAACGTTTTATTCTTGGAATTCTTTTATTTTAACTGGCTTTTTTCTGTTTTTCTGGGATCCTTTGTGGCCTCGGGCCCGCCAAAGCTGTGAACTTCAGACCTAGATCAAAACAAGCCAAAGCTTGTAGTTAAAACTCTCCCGGAAATCCAATGTGGGAGTTACAAAGGGGTTCAATACTGGTCATGAGCGTCCTTGCCCAGGAACTTATTTGTAAACGGGACCAGCGGTAGCGTCCTGGAAAAAATGTAGACTGCGAGCCTAGAAGTGCCTTTCAAAGTCATCGTACCCCCAGTCGGGGGATCCAATGGAAGCCAAGGTGCAGTACAGATTCTCTTGTCATACGTCATCACGAGTAGACTGTGTACCTGAGTCCGTCGTCCTTTCTTTGTCCCAGGATTTGTATGGAGGCATCCTGTACTAACAGCAATGAGAGTCGACTCGTCAGCCGATGTCGTCATACCTCTTGACTGGCTGGCTTCAGAATCTGAGACGTGCCCCATGATACCCTGAAACAGTAAGCTTTGTCGCCTTCAAAAATCGCATTCTAAACAATATTGTCACATTGAATATCAGCAAACCTTTACTCATTCTTCTCCTTTATATGTACAAACAGAAAGTTCTGTATTAAAACCGGTCTCGGGTTGATACTGCAGCCGACTGAACGTAGCATACATCATTTTCAGTCTAGAGCATTTTAGCATTTCTGAATGAGTTAGAGCAAAACTCTGGATTCTCTCAGCCCTCTTCCCTTAGGAAAAATTTAGCTTGTTCGAAACAAAAACGAACATCATATACCAACAGAGAACAGGTTGTTGTACCCTCCGAGTAGACCCCGCGTTTTATTTTCCAAATTTTCTTTCAAAACAGATTGAGAATTTTACGCTCTGACAATATTCAGACAGAAGAAGCATTCTAGCAACTTATTAAGCTCGCTGTTTTACCCTTATACTCACACTTAACTAAATTCAGTGGGTAATCGTTATTCTTTGTAAACTTGTCGGTTTTGTTCCAATTCTGGCCAAACTATCCATCTGAGTAAGAACTATCAGTCTTTATTCTTTGTAAACTTGTCGGTTTTGTTCCAGTTCTGGCCAAACTATCCATCTGAGCAAAATAATTAACAGTCTTTTCGGAATTCTAAACGTTTATCGATTATCTTCATGAGTATTTTGTGGTATCCCTGTTTCCACACCCATAATTACTATGGTTTTCTATCGTCCAGCTACGAACTTTACCTCTCTGTTGACATCAACGGTCTCTGTACTAAGTTTAGCAATACTTATAAGGACATAAGTTGCGTTTTTGTAGATACCATGGTATCTGTTACCACAGTAACTGGATCTACAGTTAGTCTTTTTGCAGTTACGGTGGTATCTGATACAATGGTTGCTCTGCAAAAACGACAATTGCCGAAATTGCACTTTTCTAAGTCATCCCTAAAGAGAAACTGACATCCAGTAACATCACTAAGTTCCAAACTTCTATCTCACCAATTTTACAAAATCCTGGTCTCTTTTATTGGTAATGAAGACGGCTGGATGACAGTGAGATGGCTTTTTCAGATACCACGATTAGTTACCACCGTCGGATCGTGGTATCTGAGTATCAGATACCAGGATAACTGCCCAGATACCAGGTTAACTGCCCAGATACCAGAACAACTGCAAAAACGACTTTAGATCGTGGTATCAGATACCAAGGTATCTGCAAAACACAACTATACTAACGGATAAACAAAATATGTCATAGTATCCACCACTTTCGTTAGGATCCCATGAGACTCACCGAGGAAGGTAAGCAGTACTTCCTTAAATTCACTTCAAACTTATATCTAGCTTTAGAACTTTCCTTGCCGGAGGCTGATTCTCATCTAGCTCTTCTTCCGATTCCTTTCTGGATTCTAGAGGTGAATTTCTTCTGTATCCCCTCATTAGCCCACAGTATCGGGTAACGTATGATAGTTTACTCCTTGAGCCATATTGATAATGGGATTAGTGGACACGATAATTTGCCTGGTTATGGAGAGGACGGAAGGTCACGTTTCAGGTATGACCGATAATTATTTCAGGGTTCAGTTCCCAATGTATCGCTTCTGGGAGATCTTCTCATTTATTTCAGCCTATCGAAGATTAACTACCACGAACACGCAAGACGCAAGTCCCAATTATGTATTAGTTTGTTGGTCCAACCATCTGTCTGTTCGTCTATCCGTCTTTCTGTTAGTACGATAACTTTCAAAGGGGTTGAGATATTTTTCCAAGCCTATTTTCTTTTTAGCTTCCGGTTCGTAGTTCTCACGTTCGTAGACGGACCCAATATTTAGGGTTAGGGAAATTAACGTGAGATTATAGAGGATTGGAGACAAAATGGTCAAGAGTGGAAGTGGTTGGATGCTCGACAGGCACAGCGAAGCTGGGGGTCTCTCACGGGGTGTAAGATCACCTAAGAAAATTTGCCCCATAGCCAAGCAGCTGCTTCTGTGATCTCGACATATGTGTCGATGAGTCCTTTAGTAATAAGCTTATGCAACGTGTGTAATCCCTAACTTGATTCTTGATTGATTTTGTACTGTAACAACTTGGGAGTAAAATTTTAATGTGTGATTGTGATGATATTAGGTTCGTAGGACAGAAAAAAAATAAAAATAAAATAGAATCAAAGCGAAAGTCTTATGGGGGAAGAATAGTAAATGCAATACGGGCTTATTTTCAAAAGTGAAGTGACATAAATAGTTAGAAGTGGGTAAAAATAGATTAAAATAAACGTCACAGAGGGACGAAGGAGTAGCCACAAAAAGTACGAAATTTGATTTTTTTTTCTTTTTTTAAGTAATATAAAAATAAGTTAAATTACAGCTACGGGTTATTAAAAAAAAATAAACTAACAACTTGCTTATGTCGAAAGGGAAGCAGCCAACCTTCTAGACTTGCACTTCCATGCAGT
Source organism: Branchinecta sandiegonensis (assembly GCA_030848855.1). NCBI lineage: Eukaryota > Metazoa > Arthropoda > Branchiopoda > Anostraca > Branchinectidae > Branchinecta > Branchinecta sandiegonensis. The sequence goes on from JAUPMV010000011.1 coordinate 7,737,957, forward strand.
CGATTGGTGCATGCACCTAGTCCCGGGTCACGTATCCTTTCATAAAATTCACCCACAGTCATCCAGCTCACCACCTTGTTTGCTTTCACTGTGGGGGCAGACTGACATACTCTCGGCTGCTCCGCACATTCTTCTCCTAATTTACTGAAACAGAGGAATTTGGTATTTCCATCACTCATTGGTGGCGATATCCTTTCCTGTTAGGAACCGTCAAAAAAACGGTGAAGCGCTACTTTTTCTTCTGTTTGTTTTTAATCTCTAGCTGTGCGAAGCCAAACATTAACAACCAAACTCGATTGCTTAGAAAAAATACTTGAACCAGCTGAATGATTATTCACAGCAAACACCTTCTAAAACCTTCGACGCTGATAGTCCTTACATCACATTAGCTTTCTTTGAGAGCTATTATTTCAGTGTTCTGCCCTCTTTTCTCACATCGTTTGCTCACACTCCAAAGTTACAATAGTCCGGTCAGCAGGTGACTCGGAACACACGGTGGATTCAGGAAGCAACTCAAAGCCTATTGGCAGGATACGAGAACTATATACAGACCCATAATGATAGGTTCCGGAAGGGTATCCGTAATTCCCGCCCATGTAAGCCGTCTGTGTCCCATAGCAGTAACTTCCATCTAAGAAAAAATAAATATTTAGTTGAGATTGAGATTAGGAGGATTGGGTACGTTTCGATTATTCCAATCGAATGGAAAAAATAACTAGTTGCAGTTAAGAGCTTAGGGAGTCTTGGACATGTTTGTTTACTCTTAGACCAAGTTTCCACATTTAAGCGAAATCTTATTCGAAATGGGGTTTGTAAAAGCTAACACAGGGATGATGAAGGATTATTTTATATAGAATATGATTATAAAGTGAATATAGTGAATATTGTAAAGAATAGAAATATAATTCAACGTATTTCGTTTGGAGATTGTTAGTGACATTCAATGGCAGTTGTGAATGTTTGAAGTATTAAGAGGAGAAAACAAGAGATGCTGCGTGGGTTTAAGACCAGCAGAAAATAAAACCAAATATTAGGTTAAACATTTGTTCGGAGCAAAAGAAAACAAGACCCGACATGTGTGGTAGTTGACTTCGACATTTCCTGGATTTTACTTTAGCTTATTCAATTGCTGAAAAAAAATGAAAAATGTGGTTTCAAAACATGAGCGAATCTGGAGCTAAATATGGAACATCAAATCTGCTGTTCTGCATGTCTGTTCGGGCGATTTTTAGTCCAGAGAACGCGGTAACAGGCCTGGCTCGCTTATAAGTGTTTAGAGATACTAAGAGGGTTTTATAGCCAATTGCTTGGGGGGGGGGGGGGCAAGATGTAGAAAAATGTGAGGGTGTAGTTTACGAGAGGTGCAGTTTAGGAGTAACGGGCTTAGGTGCACACGGTACGGTTACTACTCTACTAGTCCTCTTTCAGTTCAGTTGGTCAATAAACTAATCGTCATCCATTCATTAGAATCATAAATACTGAATCTCACATGTTGTTTGATTCTCTATTGCAGCGTAGACACTCACCTTCTGGGATACTTAAACGAAATTCAATCGGACGGATTCTACGATCTGCAGTGCCTACAGATGACCCACTTTGTGCTGGTTGGACGAGAACTCAGCGTGACAGTGTGGTGATCTAGAGGCACGATTCAGTACAGTACTGAAACTATTCAGACTCCCATAATACTAAAATTCCCATCTACTAAGGCTTCAAATTCCCATCAGAAAAATCCAAGAGACAGAAAGCTTTTAGCTGGTACATCAATAAAAAAATATATATTTGGCACCGTCCATTTCTTTCGATAGGAAGATTCACCTTATAACTTTCTAGAAGAAAAGCTTACTCACTAAGATCGGCGAATACAGTCAACCGACTGAACAATTTTATTAATGAGCTGGAGAGTTGTGCTAATCGGTTGATTCGGTTTATTAGTGGGGTGTTCCTTGGAACAATCCACTATTGCGAGCGCCGTAGCAGCTTTCGGCCTTCGGTTTTCGGTTTTCACCGTATTTTGTGGAGCTCATAACTCGTGAACCAGTGCAATTATCAAGTTCAAACTTGGTACACTTGTGGGTATTGGGGTCTAGTTGTGTCTTTTGGGTGTCCCACCCCCCACCCCAACCCGGTTCAGGGGCAAATGGGTCCAGATTGCCCAGTGAATAAAGTTCATAACTTGACCAGAACTGGACATAGGACGATGAAATTCCTTGGACGCGTAGATCCTAGGACTGGGAAATTGCTTTTGAAGTTGCACCTCCCCGACCCACCCCGTTCATGGGCAACTGGGCCCAGATTGTCCAGGAGTAAAGTTCGTTACCCTTGCCAGGAATCAATAGGTATCAAGTTGAAACTTGGTAGGATTGTGAGCAATGGAGTCTCTTTTTACTTTTTGCGGGTCCCAAACCCCACCACCACCTGGTTTAGGGGCAATTGGGCCCAGATTGCCCATTTTTTATGTTTTTAATTAGACAATAACTTGGGATAAGGCGATGAAATTCCTTTGTGCTTTTGAATCATAGGGACCGGAGAGAGTTGAACCACCCCCAACCTCCCCGTTCATGGGCAAGTGGGCCCAAAATTGCCCATGAAAAAAGTTTTTGACCCGCGACTGGAATCAAACTCTAAGCGGGTATACTTGAGGAAAAATGGTTTAAATACGCATTTTGATGGGTCCCGACCCCCCCCCCCCCCTCCCGTTCATGGGCAGCTGGGCCTAGATTTCCCATGAGTTAAGTTCGTCTATGACAGGTCTCAAGTCCAACTCTTGTATATTTGGGGAGATATGTCTGATGAGGATTTGGTATGAGGGCATTACTCTGCTACGAATTGGTTTATTGCACTTGTTATTACCTTGCTAATGGAAAAGGTTTGAAGGGTGGGACTGGCAGGCAGACCATTCAGTGGGTTCGAACAAATGCTATTCGTGCAAGATCTTCAACATTTCTTTTATTCAGACTGGCGGTCTGTTTACATTTAAAGCTTTTAAAAGGGGGTGATTACAACGTTATTTCAATACTTGTTTGGTTATTGGGTAAGAGAAATGTCTTGGTTCTAAAGCTGTTTGTATATAAATGTGATAAACGTTTTACTTTTACACTCCACGTCTGAGCGCTTGCGGATAGGGTTGACAGGTGTTAGGGTTTTCCAGAAAAAAGTTAACGTTCTGTTCACTAAATCGTTCCTTCCGACCGGTAATTGTTTCTCTCCCTCTTTCCTCTCAGTAGTATTAATTAAATTCTTTAACGCGGTACTCGTTCAAATTTGCAATAAGTGAATCATTTTGCCGCCACAATTAATGCTTGGGCACACTCTTTGCCGAGACCATGAGGCGTTTTTCCGTGCTCCCACAAACAGTTTGTGGGTCGACTGTGGCTCGAAAAAAGTGTTTCTGCGGTCTTTCGTGCGGCCCACAAGTGTGTTTCCGCGACTAACAAGATTTTCGTGGCTCGCTTTGTGGCTCAAATTTGACAAACAACTGGCGAGGTGATTGTCGATTTTGTGGCTCGATTCTGGCGGGAAATTCAAATTAAGCAGCAAAATAGTGTCTAAACAATAAAGCTGACTACTTTTTCGAGCATGTAGACTTAAAACTGAAGATACTTTTTGTCCAGAATGGTAAGGAAATAAGCCTGGAGTTCTATTTATTTAGATTTTACATGAATTTTCTTTTTATTTTTAGATATTTGAAATTACCGCTAAAAAAATAGACAAAACGGCGTTTCCGCGAGTTTCAACTAGTGGCTCGACCGTGTGGCACACAGTCGTGTTTCCGCGACAAACACTCAGAAGTGTGTGGCCCACAACTGTGTCGCGGAAAAAGGCCTTGTGTCGCGCTCGATTCTACGCAGTGAGGAGTCGAAATTACTACTCTTGAGCAAAATTAAGAAATTTGTATTTTAGTTTATTTCTCAATTCAAAAGAATACGTTTGCAACCTGCCAGGAGCCAATAAGTTCTTTAAAGGTGTAGCCCAAACGGTTCTGAGGGCTAGACACATAATGAGCAAAATTCTTTCCTAGGCTAAATCATTGTTTCTAGGGGGAATTCTCCTAGTTCCCAAGTCAAAGCGAAAATGCCTCTAATGACAGGATCTTTTCACTTTGATAATAATACTATAGGCTATGCCTATTACTGTTTCCTGGTACGCGTACTAAGAAATTTGAATCTCACATGTCTCTTGAAAAGTCTGGGATAAACAAAAGGGAGGAGGTGAGAAACCAGGCACCGACTGGTTGCAAGAAATCCATTGGGCGAAATGGTTTGTAATCGATCCCCGTAAAGTAGACCCGATGCGATTTTCTGTTTTCCACAAAGTGGCTTTGCCTCAAAAGAGTTTTTGACGTCATTTTTTGTGTGGCCAAGAAGTCTATTTCCGCAACCAGCAAAGGTTCCTGTAACTCTCACTGTGGCTCAAATTTGACAAAACATTATCGAGGTGATTTCTTATTTTGTAGCTCGGTATTTTGCGAATTCAAATTTCCCCGCGAAGTCAGGACCAAATAATATAGCGAGATATGAGGCTGAGATTTAGGGGAGACTGGTCTATAGTGAATCACTTTTTTTTACCAGCTCGCATTACTTTATTGTGGTTATTCTTTTCGGGATCCCAAACGTCAGTTGCAGGATACCTGTGATTTCGTAAAGTGTGTCCGTCTGTTAGCACGATAACCCTCGAAAGGGTTGAGATATACTGTTCAAACTTGGCTTGACTGCTCTTTAGGTCAAAACTAAAGTCAAGTTCGAAGTTGGGCTGTATAGCCTGATATTTAGGGTGGGGGAGGGGTTTAAAATTAACGGACAAATAAAATATTTTTTTAAAAGTCAATGAGATTACACTTTAGGGTTAAGGAGACATGATGAATCCGAAGATATAATTACTTTCTCGCCGAGCCGAGTTCACGCGGAATCCTGCAAGAACCGGAAAATTTTTGAAAAGTAAAAGTTTAATCTAAAGTTGATTAGAGGTTCGATTTACCGCTAAGGAGACATGCTGAATCCGAATATGAAATTCATTTTCTCGCCGTACAAGTATTTCAACCGTAATCCGACAAAACCAGAAAATTAGTGAAAAGTCAAACTTTAATCTTCAGTTGATTACCCGTCTGATTTACCCGACGAAAAATTTGTAGCCTGTGTAGTTGTATGATAGTTGTACGAAAAAGTTGCATGTATTGATATGTAATAGTAGGCTACTGTGCCCTTGCTCCACCATACCAGTGCTCATATCACGGAGCGCCATCCCCAAAAATTGTGGATATGCTTCTTACAACTCTAACTGTAGATTTACAATTTCACTGAAATCCACAAAAAATATTCAAAATTAATTTTAGTCAACAGGGTTAGCCAGCACCTAGGTTAACAGGAGTAGGCAGAGGCTATTTGAAACTGATGGCATACCCAGCGGCGTCGCAAGGGGGGGGGGGGGGTGCGGGGGTGCAGCACCCCCTCACTTTTTTTAGATTCGGTAGCAGAGCTGTTCGATATCTTTACGGGAATTTGATAGTTATACAGAATCCTAAATAGGCTGTCTGTACAAATCTCTTCAGTATAATGATCGGAATTCGGTATAATTGTCAGTATTCGGTAGTTATCACGAGTTCGGTGAGAGAATTTACTGAAATCATTTGGTAATTTTTCAATGCCGGAACTATTCGGTATATTTATGGAGATTCCGTAGTTACACAGAATCCCGAATAAGCTATTGGTTCAAAATTATTCAGAATCATGATTGTGATTCGGTAATAAATTCAGTACAATTTCTAGGATTAGGAAGTTAACCACGAATCCTGACTTTGTCCCAGTTTCGACGAAAGTATACCGAATATGAATATTGTTCGGTAGTCTTTCGATACCAAAACAATTCGGTATAACAACCGGGAAGCGGTAGTTATACAGAATCCCAACATGCCATCGATTAAACTTATTAATTTATTCGTTACAATTGCCCGAATTCGGAATTTACCACGAACCTCGGTCGAGTGCTTTGGTCGTGTGAAGCACTGGTCGCAGACAAAAGGGATGATCTATGATATCATCAATAGTCCTTACTTTTATTTTGGATCCCAAAAAGAATATCTAATCGTAAATATTTCGAAAATTCCGCCTGCAGCACTTGTCGTAAAATTCTCTATTTTGTGGAAAGGCGCGTCATTTGACGGGGGTTTAAAACCAGTTTTAGGATTGAAATTTCTAAACATTAAAAGCTAGAATTTGGATGGAAATTAAATTTGGCAGGAAAAGCAAAAACAAAATTCGCCTGCGACGCTCACTTTATGTGATTATGGGTAGTATATTGACTAAACTACTGTTGCTGCTGCTGCCGGAACGTCGCTCCATCCGGTTTCTGGAACTTCTTAGAGTCTCGGTATTTAATCAACGGCAAATGATAGAATTTGCAAGAGAAGCAGTTAAATTTTAGCCTACAGAAAAAAAACTGATTTCGAAAAGTTTCGCCTGTGGCGCTCGATTTAATTTTCTATTGGCTATAATAAATAGATGCTGTTACTGCAATCATGCCCAGCAACATGTTCTCCATGTGGGCTTCGCAGGAACGCCGCCTATTAGTTGGCTTATCGTCTTTCAAGCTGCCCTTTACTGTTACTCTTCCAACGTAATCGTTCCTGTTCCATAATTTAAAGCTCGAATTCATAGTTCTAGGATTCGGTACGTTTTTGAACGATTTGGTACAATTTTGGCTCTGCACCCCCCCCCCCCCCCCACCGAAAATGCACTTGCGACGCCCCTGGGTATACCCCAATTTGCCTATGATCATGAACTCGTGGCAGATAGACCACCCCAGTCCTGACATATACCCGATGAAAAATGTATAGCCTGCGTAGTTGTATGATAGCTGTACGAAAAAGTACTAAAGATTGATTAAGGATACGGTATCGGGGTAATCCAATTTTGAACTTGATTTCTTTGACGGACAAAATTGCAAGAATTACCAAAACCCGGAAATATGGATCGAAAGGTTCGCCTATCAATGGCACCAGCTCGTTTGCCCTATATGCGGTTGGCCGAGAGTACTGCTAAAAGGAGGAATTTGGTCAAGTGGTCGATTAGAAACTAGATATTGGAGTGAACACGTATGCTAAATCCATATCTGAACTTGGTTATAGGCAGGGGTGGTTCGAAGAGGGGGCGTGGGGGGGACTTATCCCCCCCCCACCCCCTTGCTCCAGAGAATCTACTCTCAGTCGTATGTGTTGACCTTGTCTGTATGACAGTCCTATGTCTTTAGCTTTTCAGAATGGCATACAGGCAGTTACCAAACGTAAATTTCACCCACAAATCACATTGCCTAGTCGCATGGCTACGATCTTAGTTTTCCAGAACGAAAGTCGTATGTTTGAGCTCGCCAGAATGACATCAACCGCGAATTTCGCCTGAAAAGACCCGTTTCTTGTCATACTTGACGAAGGGATTTTCTATAGTCGTAAATTAGAGACAGTCGTAAGTTTTGAGGTTGCAGGACAGAAAGGGGGGGCAGAAAAAGTAGTCAGCTAATCGTGAACTTCGCCTTCAAATGACCTGTTTTGGGTCCGTCTGTCTGTCCGGCTGTCTGTTAGCACGATAACTCTCGAAAGGATTGAGATATTTTGTCCAAACTTGGATCCATGCTGAATCTGTGTATGAAAATTATTTTCTCGTCGTAAAAGTAGTTCGCCCGGAATCCGGCCAAAACGGGAAATTTGTCAAAAGTAAAAGTCTTATCTGAAGTTGATTAGAGGTTCCATATAGGTGTAAGGTGATATGCTGAATTCGTATTTGAGCTTTATTTTCTTGCCGGACAGGTAGTTCCCCCAGAATCCGGCTGAAGCCGGAAATGAACTTCGCCTTCAAATGACCTGTTTTGGGTCCGTCTGTCTGTCCGGCTGTCTGTTAGCACGATAACTTTCGAAAGGATTGAGATGTTTTGTCCAAACTTGGTGTGAGGATCCATACTGAATCTGTGTATGAAAATTATTTTCTCGTCGGACAAGTAGTTCACCCGGAATCCGGCCAAAACGTGAAATTTGTCAAAAGTAAAAGTTTTATCTGAAGTTAATTAGAGGTTCCATGTAAGTGTAAGGTGACAAGCTGAATTCGTATTTGAGCTTTCTTTTCTTGCCGGATAGGTAGTTCCCCCAGAATCCGGCTGAAACCGGAAATTTCTCAGAAGGAAGGCGGGAAGTCTTAAAACTCGACGAGGTAGTCGATATGTCTATAGGAGTGAGAAGACATGCTGAATCCAGATCTGAAACTAATTTTCTTGACGGACAAGTAGTTTGTCCGGAATCCCGCCCGAATCGGATATTTGGTAAAAATAAATTTTTTCTCTGTTTTCTTGTTAGACTCCCGGTGTCACCAGCTCTTTTGGTCTGCACACATTTTGGGTTTAAAGTTGCTAGGTTTCGATTAGAGATTCGACAAATTGGTTAAAACACAGGTATTTCGCTCGGAATCTGGATAAAACCAGAATTTTAGAGAAAGTTCTTTCTGAAAACTTATTGGAGGGTCGACATAGAGATAAAGCTACATGCTGGATCCATTTTGAGCTTTGTTTTCCTGCCGGATAAGTAGTTCGCTCGGAATATACCAAACTTAACTAGGAAAGTAAAAGACTTTTTAAATTCGATTAGAGCTGACATACAAGGGTAATCAGACATTGGCCGTAATTTGTCAAAAAGACTATTACGGAATCGATTTTAGTGCATTTTCAAGCGGAAGATAGGGATAAATAGAAATATGTTGAAGCGACCTGACGAAGACGTGAAATATATGGAAGACCCGATTGTCTGGATCAAAAAGCCAAATAAATTTTAAATGTCTGGGATCCCATCGAAACCTTTGGTCTTGTTTCCTATTGGGGTTTACAACGAGAGCGTATTATTTTCGTTTGGTGAGTCGCAGAGACGTTACTAGCCAAAATGCTTGGGGGGGGGGGCAAGGAATTTACCGACTGGATATATGGTAATTTTTACCGACTGTTTTTGCAGAAAAAGCGACTGTTTTCAAGAAAAAAACGACTGTTTTCAAGAAAAAAACGACTGTTTTCAAGAAAAAAACGACTGTTTTCAAGAAAAAACGACAGTTTCGAAAAAATCGACTGATTTTCAGAACAAGAGCTGAAAGCTCATATGGCACTTGTAAGAACAGACGGTTTGCAGTTTTCAAGGCTGGATCTCTCTCCATTTCATCAGAAAATGGGCTTGATCTAGTAACTCTGCAATGCAATGGTTATAACACTCATTGACAACTGTTTCTTCCTCCAAACGATGATCGGATTGGGGGAAGGACTATTTTTAAGCCAATCTGATAGAGTCCCAAACATGCCTGCTAAATTTCACGGTCTAGCACATCTGGAAGTACCCTAACTCGTGATCATCGGAATTGTGGAAAACCCCCTCTAACTCCCCCCACTGTGACACGATCCGGTCCTGTTTTGTCAATAATGTATATACGGCTTATGCTTGTTCTTCCCTCCAAGTCCCATCCCAATAGCTCGACTCTAAGCGTTTCACGAGATTTCCGGCATCCCCCTCCAGCTTCCCCCAAGTTATCGGATCCGTTCCAGACTTAAAATTGATCATCTGAGGCACTTGTTCTTGACACTTGACAAGTTTCATGCACGTCTGATCACCCGTTCCAAAGTTATGCATGTCACTAGAATCCAGATTTCCCATCCTTCCACTCCTCCCGACTCCTCCCATGATCATCGGATTGGGAAAGGAACTATTTTCAAGTCGACCTGGGAGATTACCTAATATTTCTGTCAAGTTACTTGGTTCTAGTACATCTGGAAGTACCCTAACTCGTGATCACCGGAAATCCGGGAAAAACCCCTCCAACCCCCTCTACTGTGACACGATACGGCCTTGTTTTGTCAATAAAGTATCCCTCGACCCTAAGCATTTCACGAGATTTTCGGTCCCCTCCTCTACCCCCCCCCCCCCCAGTTTTCGGATCCGGTCCAGAATTTGAAATTGAAAATCTGAGACACTTGGTCTACACAACTGTCAAGTTTCATGCGTGTCCGATTATCCGTTCCAAAGTTATGCATGTTGCTAGTTTCCGGATTCCCCATCCCTCGACTCCCCCCGCGATGGCTGGATCGGGTAAGTGATTATTTCCAAGTTAATCTGGTTGGTTCCCTCATATGCCTCCCAAGTTCTATTGTGCTAGCTTACTTGGAAGCGTTTCAAGAGATTTCCGGTGCCAACCCCCCCCCAGTTATCGGATCTGGTCCGGATTTGAAACTCAACAAACGAAACACTTTTTCTTGACATATGTCAAGTTTCATGCATGTCCGATTACCCGTTCCGAAGTTATGCATGTCACTAGTTTCTGGATTTCCCATCCGTCCACTCCCCCCACGATGGCCGGATCGGGGAAGTAATTATTTCCAAGTTATTCTGGTCGGTTCCTTGACATGCCTGCCAAATTTCGTTGTCCTAGCTTATGTGGAGGCGTTTTACGAGATTCCGGATCCGGGGAAAGTCGGATTGGGGAAGGGATTATTTGTAAGTTAATCTGGTCGGGTCCCTGATATGCCTGCCAAGTTTAATCGTCCTAGCTTATGCAGAAGTGCCAAAACTAGCAAAACCGGGATAGTACGAAAGAACGACAGACAGACAGACCGACATAAAGTACGATCGCTATATGGCACTTGAGTCTGCTCAAGTGCCATAAAAACGACTGCTTTGACGAAAAATCGACTGCTTTACTGAAAAAATCAACTTTTTTGACGAAAAATCGTGGTGCTTCGCGCCGACTCTCCCCCTCCCCCCCCCCCCAGTCGCGACGCCCCTGGTGAGTCGGTGCGTGGAGTTAAAAGGTTTGAGAAGGATATTTGGGTTATGAAACATTAAAGAGCCCAAGCAGGCTATGGGGCATCGGGCGCCCTCTGGGGCAAGGAGCAGTGAATGTGTGAGTGGTGTTCTTAATTATATTTTTGTTTTTGTTTTCATGGCCGCTCGGTCTTTTTGGAGAAAACAAATTCATTCGTTCAAAATGTCTGGGATACATATCCGCAGAAAAATGCCTCTAGTTCATAGTTACTCTCACAATCAAAAACCAATTTTTGTTGACACAGTAAGTAGGTTTAGCCTTCACTGCGAGCTCCAATTCCAACATTCACTTATAACACTACTTCGTAGTATTATAACAGACGTATTTCGCTTATCGCAATGAATACTTGCTCCGACTCCACAATTCTTGACCGGGATGCATTCTATCACAGCACCTGCAAATTCTACATTCTAATGCCTCTGCACTACACACGAAAAGGGAAATAGCGGACGGAGTACAGAGAAAGAAACTGAAAAAATTACACTGAGTTTTCAATAACGGAGTAAATGTACAAGATTAAAAATAAACATAAAAAAGAAAAGAAAGGTGACTATAGCAGCTTTCACATTGACGCGTTGAGCCTTTCACACTAAGCTACGCAACCTCTGCGTCGGGCTTGCGTCGACGCAACGCAAACCTTACGCAGACAAATAAAATGCAACGCAAGAACAGAACCAAGTTCCATTCTTGCGTTGCGTCGTCGCGTATGCATCAGATTTGTCAGTGGAAAATCGAAGTTTTTGAAAAATAAAAAACAAGAAATAACAAGCTGATGATGAAGAAAAACTTGCTACTAGTGAAAGAAATTTAAACTCAGTAGAAGAAACCGAGAAAGGAAAATATAAATGAGCATCCAGCGCGAAAGCTTGTCGCGCATGTGTGAAAAATACGCTGCGCAACCTGTACGCAACACAAGATAAAAACATACGCAAGGCATCGCAACGACGCGTCAATGTGAAAGCGGCTTAATAGGGTCTACAAAATCTTCTTCGTAGATGGAATGCGGAAAAGGGTCAATGGCAGAAAAGTGGTAGTCCTGGGCAATGGAATATAACTTTGCACAAGGGTCAGAGGGCAAATAATTTGCAGTTACGCGGGAATTCCTGTAGCGTCGAGGAAGGTACAAAAGATATTGACAATATCTGAAATAAAAGTCTTCATACCTTTTAAATATTTTCGCCTCAGAATGCCAAAAATTCCAGAAAGGTTGCAAACAGAGGGAGAACGAAAGCTGTTATATAAGTTACCAGGGCTTTTCGTAGATTCCTCTGTTTGCTAGATGATTGAGCTGAGCTAGCTGACTACTATTTTCCAGTATCCGATGTTTCCATAATATGGTTGTATGCAGTTTAGATCCCGATGAAAAATTTGTAGCCTGCGCAGTAGTATGGTCGTAGTACGAAAACGTTGCATGTAATAATATGTAATAGCAAAGAATACTATCATTAATGTGCCTCGGACTGTTCCAATCTTATGTAGTAGTATCCAGTAGCATCCTGTCTTGCCATAGTAACATCCAGTCTTGCTAATAGTACCATATAGTAGTATGCAGTAACACGGTAGCCTTGAAGTAGAACCATGTAGTAGCATCGTTAGTACTGCATGCAACGTTTTCATACTACTTCATAGTTCTATTTTGAGATAAATTTTTCATCGGGATGGTACAGAAGCTATCACCAAGTATTTCTGGAACACGGAACTTTAGCTCGGCACAGTTGCTGAGAGATCCGTCCTTGGTTTCCGGAACGACTAAAAAGAGGCTCGGCACGGCACGACATAGTGTAGGAGGCATGAAAACTAAAAAAAGGCACGACAACGAATAGGGCCCGTTTCAGGCTTCAGAGTGAGGGGCAGGACCAATGTTCTGACTTGCCTTCTTTTAGGCTTTGGAGTTACGAACTCTCACTTCTTTGCCTTCTTCTACTACTTGCGAATCTTCGAGAGAATCAGGGAGTCGGAGAACCAGTTTTTTTTTTAAAATAGATTGAAAAATAATTTTTTGGATAGTTAGATAAATTTGGAATATTTATTTGGAATTTTATTTAAGGTGAATATTTCATTACTATTATTAGTGAATGAGGGTTGGGTTGGGTGGAGTGGGGAGGGGGGTAAAGAAAAGGAAATTAGAAGGTGAAGACGAGAAATGTGTGTAATAGTTTGTAACAGTTGATTAAAAGTTGTGCACTCCCGCACAGGACACGGTTGTGCCCTTCTTGGGAGCATTCTGTTTGTTGTTTTGTTTAAAGAATGTCTAAATTAATATGGATTGAATTAAAACTACTCGTGCCTACTGTGCCATGCCGTGCCGTGCCTCTTTTTAGTCGATTCCATTGATTTCAGAGGGAAGTATTGCTTACCGTTAGAATCGTCCAGGCTCTTGGATGACTGCACTAGGCCTGCCCTTTGTACGTCAAGAAGTGATTCATCCTTTGGCTTATCAACAGTTGATAGAATAGTAAGTTCCGGTATGCTTATGCTCATTGCCGTCTTAGTCATGAGGGCGACATGACCGTTTTTTTGTTCTTTCTTTTCACGAATGACGTTTGGATACGGAATCTGAAACAGGATCGATTCGCACTTATTTTCTTCACGGGGTCCAGAAATTTGGACAAGAGCAGAGTGCAGAGGAGCTATGAACCAATCAGTCTGAAGTACGTTTCGGAACTTTTGTATTTCATTCACAATACGATACTGTTCTAACGTTTACGGACGTAGAAGATTATCATGACAAAACCGTGAAATCTCGTTTTCCAAAAATGTCCCCACGTACGTTTGTGTGACAACTTTCCGGCTTGTGCAAAGGCTGGTAGGAAACGTAAATGTGGCATATGGGTGTAGCCCAGATGTAGCCTATGATGGTCTATAGATGTGGCCTAGAGGTACTAGATATTTATCCGTGGACGTCTGATACAGATCTCACGAACGGCAATTAATGAATGACTGACACAGCGTCGCGCGAACGTAGTTTATAATTGTTATTTAACATGGGTGTTCTGGGGATCCCAAAACGTAAGTGAAGGGATACCTATGACATTGCAAGAGTTGTCCGTCTGTCCGTCTGTCTGTCTGTCTGTGAGCATGATAACTCTCGAAGGGAATGAGATATTTTGATGAAACTTGGTGTGAAGGATCTTTGGGTCAAGAGTAAGGTCGTGTTCGTAGATAGGCTCTGTAACCCTACATTTAGGGTTAGGGGAGGGGTTTCAAGTTAAGGCGCAAACAAAAAAATAAAAGCTATTGATTTAGGGGCAAGGAGACATGCTGAACCCGAATAGGAAAGTTATTTTTCTAGCCAGACAAGTAGTTCACCCGGAATTCGGCGAAAACCGGACACAAAATTTGTCGACCAATTTTCGGCTATAACAGTCCCTACCCCTTTATTCTCAAACCAGTATAGCTCTGCGTGTGTTTGACGACATTCATTTGTCTATTCTATGGACGTCGGAGAGATCTAGTGTAATCGAACGTCGAAGGGGTTGATATGTAATGTTTAAACGAGGAAATGTGTTGTTGAAGCGAGGATGTTGTTCAACGAGGATTCACTGGTAAAGTACAGGTCAAGTTCGTAGATGGGTGCTTTAGTCCTATGTTTAGAGGCAGAGGAGGGGTTTCGAATTTACGGTAAAAACATGTATGTTTTATGAGCTAATAAGATATTCATTGAAGGGGTAAGGAGGTCCGCTGAATCCATGTCTGAACTTAGTTTTCTTGCTGGACAAATGGTTCATCACGAATTTGGCTGAAACTGTAAATTTGGTTGAAGCTCAAAGTTATTTCTGAAATCGATTAGAGATTCGGTATCGGGGCAAGGAGACATGCTGATTCCATTTATTAACTTTATTTTAACAGTAAAAATCTTCAAGAAATCTGACGAAGACTGAATGGCGAAGACATGACCCAATTGTTTGAATCAACTGTTAGATTTTTGGGATCCCATTGAAACCTTTGGTCTTGTTCTTTAAAGTAAGCTAGAGTTGAAAAGTAGGTTGAAAGGTTAAAACAAATTGAAGAAATCCCACCGTAAGGAAGGACCGAAGGGCACCCTTCCTAAGGGAGTTGCGGTTGTTTATCCATGTATATTTTTGGTTTTTGTAACAGACATGATTGAAAAAGTCTACTGTTTTGGTGCTATAATGTAAACATAAAATTATGTTTGTTTACAAGGGCATACTGATCAAATAAAGGGAAATGGTTAATAGAAATGTGTTATTTACTGAAATCAAGTTTGATTATCATTTTTTAGTAGAAATGTAAATTAGTGTAATTGACCTTTGATTATAGTTTATATGACACTTGCAGCTTCGCTCAAGTGCCATATACCGATCACTTTTCGGTCCGTCGGTCGGTCAGGCCACTGTTCTCGACTTAGGGTACTTCCAGAAGGACTAGGACGATGAAACCTGTCAGGCATATCAGGAACCCGACCAAACTAACTCGGAAACAGTAACTTCCCCGTTCTGACCACCGTGGAGGGAGTGGAGGAAAGGGGAATTCGGAATCTTGAGGAATTTATAACTTTGGAACGGCTGGTCGGATCTGAGTGAAACTTGATATTTCGAAAGAACTCGCGTCTCGGATGTCTCATTTCAAGTCCAGACTGGATCGGATGAGTGTTGGGGGAGTCGGAGGGGGGGGGGAGGACCGGAAATATATATTCCTTCAGCCCAAGCTGACTGCCAATCATATTTGATAGTGCAAAACGGATACGTCAGCTGAATTTTATTGGAACTATATTTCGGCCCTTCTTGACAAGGGTCCTCTTCAGGCTCAAAACCGCTCAAATCGGAAAAACGAAAATGTGAAAAACACCCATACATAGCCACACCCAAATATAGCTCCAATAAAATTCAGCTGACGGATCCGTCTTGCACTATCAAATAGGAACCGGAAATCTTTTGGCACGCTTAGCAGAGCTGGTGGACTCGAACTCCGGACTCGTCTCGAGACACCCTTTTCCGGGACTCGGACTCGTCCTTTGTGGAGGAGGACTCGTCTCATCTTGAAATCCGGCCCAGTCATCGAGTCCAAGAGACGCCTCGGACCAGCAAATTTATAATGAAAATGACGTCTCGGGGGACCAATTAAAGAGATTGGTCAAGGGATGGTTGCGTCTTAGCCTTTTCCAGTAGGATTAAATTTGCGATCGAAATTTGCGTTCCTGTGGAATGCGATGCTTCAAAATTCCGGAGCCAAGGAGGAAATTCTTATCCAACTTCGAAAATCGGACTGCGCGTGCTCATAGTAAGGACTCATAATTGCGAGCACTTAGGATGTCTCCTTTCACTTTTATTTATGTTCTTGCTGAAAAAGTGTTGTTATGTAGGCAAGAATATTCCGTCGGTGTCAAGCGTAAACGACGTATCTCCCCTTATCAAAATTCTTCAGGAGGTGAAAAAAACATAATAACTTTTTCTCGTTAGTAATACAGCCCCCTATGTTAATCCGAGATACGTGGTTTCCATCTTGGTTGTATCTCCCAAACTATGAGTCGGAGGCAATCGTTCGACGCAGAATTTTTCGGCGAGTAGAACTCTGTCATAGTCGCTCTACCAACTGAGCAACCGAGGGGCTTGTGAACAGAGTTCGCAAACCCAATTTTATGTATTATTATTATAAATTTATTATTTAAATTTATGTATTATTATTTACTGAAATTGCTTTTTTGTTCAGTCCTGGAAGTGAATAATCCAAACTCAATCTTCGTCTTCTACTCAAACATCTAGGTTCTTTCGAAAACCAGACCACAGACTTTTGTTACGCTTAATTGTGACGTTGGGCAGACTTGCTATGCCCGTCTGGTATCTGACTCTCGAGTAAAATATTTATTTATCAAAATGACCTCAGATTGACGAAGACACTTGGCTGCTTAGGTTCCGGGGTCCGGCTATCGAGTCCCCCGAACCTACCCTCTATTCACTGTCAGAAGTTTCATTACAGATTGCGCATAACACTTTCAAGAAGAACACCTTTTCACTTAGAAATAAAGTGTTATGACCAATTAAGTTTACACTATTTCGTGCCTAGATCTCCAACAACACCTTCAATTGGTAAAAATACTAACGGGAACGAAAGAAACATATCAAATAACCTCCCAAAGTGTTATCTGTTGAAACCGCGCATCCTGCTGTTGTCGTTATGAACTTCTGACAGTGTAGCATTTTTACCTATTAAAGGTGTTGTTGGAGATCTGGGCACGAAATAGTATACACTTAATTGGTCATAACACTTTTTTTCTAAGTGAAAAGGTGTTCTTCTTGAAAGGGTTATGCGCAATCGGTTATGAAACTTCTGACAGTGAATAGAGGGTAGGTTCGGGGGGACTCGATAGCCGGACCCCGGAACCTAAGCAGCCGCTTAGTCAATCTGAGGTACTTTTGATAAATAAATATTTTACTTGTGAGTCAGATACCAGACGGGCATAGCAAGTCTGCCATACGTCACAATTAAGCGTGACTAAAGTCTGTGGTCTGGTTTTCGAAAGAACCTAGATTTTTACCAAGTAGAAGACGAAGATTGAGTTTGTATTAGTCGCTTCCAGGACTGAACAAAAAAGCAATTTCAATAAATAATAATACATGAATTTAAAATAATAATACATAAAATTGGATTTGCGAACTCTGTTCACAAGCCCCTCGGTAGCTCAGTTGGTAGAGCGACTGCCTTGTCAGCAGAGGGTCCTGGGTTCAAATCCCGGCTGAGGAGCATTTTTGTCTATCAGTTCACTACTTACAAATATTTCAGTAAAGAATAATTGTGTGCCTACATTTGTACTTTAAATAGATTTTTTACCTTTGTCCCGACGATTAGTTCATTGTAAACCATGACGATATTTTATTGACGCGTTTTATTGGATGTAGTTTCGGTGGAGTTTCACTCTTGTTTCCTTGGTTCGTCCAAAAGTTTTGCTTCGTACTAGAGATGCGTTTTTTAGATGTAGCTTCGGTGTAGTTTGACGTACTTTTATTTCAGTTATGGAAGTACAGTATGTGTACCGTTTTATTTGTCCATTACACATACTGTACTGTCATAACTGAAACAAGAGTACATCAAACTACAGTGAAACTACAACAAAATTACAGAAAAAAATGTACCCTAGCTTCGTACCTTTTTCTTTGTCCATTCCAGATACTAAATAGTAACTGTTCATAACTAAAACAAAATACGTCAAACTACAGTGAAACCGCAACGAAACTACACCCGAAAAAAAAAACCTTAGGATAAATGTCGTCCAGAACTGAACGCACAAACAAATGAATAATTGGGGGCCTTCAGTTGTACTTTAAATATATTTTTACCTCTGTCTCGACGATATCGATCTTTCGGCCCACTTAGGATTAGTCTCGTCCGGAACCTAACGCACGAACAAATGAATAGTTGTATTTTAAATATAGTTTACCTCTGTTTCGACAATTAGTTCATTGTGAACCATGACGATATTGATCTTCGGCCCACTCCGCTTCCTTTCTCGGTCGTCAACATGTTCATCACGTTTCTCCTGAAATACGGAAAGCCCAGGAGAGATTAGGACAATTCTGCGAGGAGAGACTCCATTTGAAACTTTCACAGAAAATAAATTTCAATGCTCCGATGAAGAGAAAACTACCACCTGTCCTAATTGATGGACCTTGGTGCCGTATTTTCAAAATATTTCAACCTAAGATGAGCTTTTCCAAGACCAACGGCTGTTGCCGTTTACACAACAGTTGCTTATACACTCACTGTCAGAAGTTTCATAACAGATAACACGAGGGTGCTCGGTTTCAACAGATAATGCGTAACAGATAACACTCTGGATGTTTTCTGTTGTGTTTGAAAACGCTATCCAAGAAATTGTATGCATAACAAGCTTGTTAGGAAGAGCCCAAAAAGCATCTACTGACTTTATTCCTTATGGTCATGGTGTCGGAAAACTCGGCAGATACTTTTTGGCGGTATTTCGGTTCTTCCTGTGGTAATGCTTATTATGCATACCATTTTGAAACACAACAGATAACATGCAAAGTGGTATCTGTTACGCATTATCTGTCGAAACCGCGCATCCTCTTGTTGTGTGTTATGAAACTTCTGACAGTGTTGTTTTTATTGTCTTTTTAAAACAGTATATAATCAATATAATGCTATCCCAAATACTACAACTTTACGGAACGACCCGGGAATAAGTTTAAAGGCTTCTGCGACCCCACACGAGGGTGTGGTTTGGTTGTGGCTAAAAAGAGTGTTTCTGCGGTTGTTTGTCTGACCCACAAGCTTGTTTTCGCGAACGACAAGATTTTTTTGGCTCACACTGCGGCTAAGCAAACAACACTCGAAGTGGTTTTCGATTTTGCAAAATTTCGCGAGAAACTCAAATTAATATATAAAAAAAGAAAAGGGCTACTTTGTGAAACCGGTAAAAAAAAACGAGAATTATTCTCGGAATGTTAAGGGCGTAAGCCTGATGTTCAATTTCTTCACATTTTATCTGAACTTACATTGATTTTGAAACATTTGAACCTTGGACTTTCACTCTTGTTTTCTTTGTTTATCCAAAAGTTTTGCTTTGTACTAGCTTCGTACCTTTTTATTTGTCCACACCAGATACTGTAGTAACTAAATAGTAACTATTAATAACTTTTTCGAGAAGCTTATTGGTCAGCAGACCGGTTGTGCAAATTTTGCCACTTTTTCCATTATTTTACTCATCTTCGCTGTTATGCACAAAGCGGGTCACAAATAAATAAATAAATAAAAATTACCACCAAAAACAGACAAAATTGGCCTTTCGAGTGTCGACACGTGAGTCGAGTGTGCAGAACATGAACACTTCCGTTTCCCTGACAATTCAGAAATGCGTGGGATACAAATAAGCCACAGATAAATGTACTATAGCAGTCCGAATCCTGTGCACACAAACACCCTTAAAGGACACGTCGTACTTATCAAACTAATTCATTCTACTTCAGCGTCATTTCCATCCGTTCTCGTTCCCGCGTTTCTGCACTTTATAAGTTAATCTTATCTCGTCTATTGGCGTTACATTGCTTATTACGCTAGCCACCTTTGTTCTCTTTGTTGATCATTGTTTTCGAGAAGCGTCTTTGTCAGCAGACCGGTTGTGCAAAATTTGCCGCGTTTTCCACCCAAGGCAATGGACATGGAAAGAGGGTAAAACGGCCTAGGCCTTGTATAATTTGCTGTGAGACAGCCAAGTCTTAACGTAGTCAACTATCTCAAAACACTATGTAGCGCTATGCAGTGCGAACTGTCCTTTAACCCAAACGGAGAATCAATAAGACTGGCGGTTCCTTCTTACCAATTCGCCCTGGGATTTGCTTTTCCGGAATGATTTCGACTCCGATAAACTGGGGGCAGAAAGAAAGGAAGAAACGGTGCTCTCAAGGGACTGGTCTTTGTAGTTGATTCGGTTCGATATTAGGTTCCCGCGTCTCGCTCCCCTTGATTTCCATAAGAACCTAAAAGGAACTTTGTGTAAACAACTGGAAAGCAAGGTATACAAAAAGCTATAGAGTTCTTTCCCATAACTTTCTGACATAACTTTCTGAATTCCTAAAGGAAACGAAGAAATTATTCCACGACCATTTGGTACATAACTTTTTGAATCCCTATTGCAGACGAAGATATTATCCCACAACAGTTTTGGAGCTTAGGAATACGAATTTCTTAGAGATGGCAAAACTCTAAAACATGCGCTTGTTAGCTAACAGCGGAAGTTACTTACATACTGACGCTAATGATCGATGCTATGACCGCTACTACAGCTATACATGCAACGACCGCTGTGACACCAAGACCCTCAGAGTCTGAAACAAAAGAGGCGAGGGCAGTTTCAGTCAGAGTGTTGACACTTGTCTCTGACGAGACCTCTGATATTTGGTCTAAAAAACCTGTGACAGTCGGTGCCGAAAAACCCGGTCCTTTATACCGATTATGAACGATTAATCTCACCTTTTAAGCTTCATAATCATATGCTTTTAATTTTTTTACGGTCCACCTACACTGTAAAAAACAATCTTGCAGAATTTGCTACTGGGATTAACCTTGTCTCCACTGAGATAAGATTATCTCAAATTCGGATTAATCTTATCCCAGTAGAGATAAGCTTAATCCCAGTAGTAAATACTGCAGTTAACTTTAATCCTGATTCGGGGAAACTTTTTCAGTATATTGCAGAATTCTGGATCGCTTTGTCGAAGAACCTGTGACAAATTCTAAGATTGGCAACACTGGTTTTAGAGGACCAGCTCGTCGAGACAGGTAACGCGGTAACCTTTGTCACCACAATTATTTTTTCAAGAGGTTTTCTTAAAGCATTTATTAATGACACACATGTATTCAATTGTATCATCATCATCCAAAGCGTCAAGCTATTGTGTGCGAGGTCAGCTTCGTTCCCTTTCGGCCCTTCGTTGGTTGAATGGCTGAGATTTAAGGAAAATTGGTTTGGTGGATTTAAATCCATTTTGTTTCTGATCACTGTCCTTCTTCCAGTCCGTTGGTGAGAAAATTTGAGATGTGCGAAGCTCGGAAAAGTTACGCCTGTACAAAAATAGGAAAATGATGTTAAGAGATGCGGATTAAGAGAACGGACAAACGAAGTACCACATTTTTATTGGGTTTTTTGGACTATTTAAGTGAATAAGTGATGTGTAACTAGACTGTCGGATCTCAACCCTATGCGGTTAAACTTTAAACGTTGTCGGGCGAGAGGACAGTTCAAGTCACAAGGTCTCAGTCATAATGCCTTCTGTCTGATCGTGCGTCTATCCGTAGAATTTCCAGCCAAATTCACAAATAAGCAATACTATAGTTGCGTTTTTGCAGATACCATAGTATCTGTTACTACGGTAACTGGATCTGAAATTAGTCGTTTTTACAGTTACCGTGGTATCTGATACACGGTTGCTCTGCAAAAACGAATATCACCGAAACTGCGCTTTTCGAAGTCATCCCGAAAGAACATCACTAAGTCACATCACTAAGTGCCAAACTTCTTTCCCACCAATTTGACAAAATCTGATGAAAGTGAGATGACTTTTTCAGATACCACGATCAGTTACAACGGTCGGACCGTGGTATCTGAATATCAGATACCACGATAACTGCAAAAACGCCTTTTGACCGTGGTATCAGATACCACGATAACTGCAAAAACGCCTTTCGACCGTGGTATCAGATACCATGGTATCTGCAAAAACGCAAATCATATGACTCAGTTCAAAACACGCCAGTGAACCTGGGGAAGAACGAGTAAGGTCACCCGAGCGATTATTCAAATCCTATGTCAACCAATCAATAGCGTTTGTTGGGGACAGCCATGGTGACCTTTCCGGCTCTTTGCTAAGCACACGGTGATTCTTCGTCTGCACGAAGAGTAAGTCAAGAATATTCCTGAGACTGCGACCCCCTCACTCTGTTAAGATAATGAAAAATTCATCGAAGGGCCAAGAACTCTAGCATACCTTCACCTGCTTCACTGAATCGTACCCCAGTATGTTTTGTCTCGTGAGAATACATGTTCTGCATAAGGGAGGCTGAAGTTACCGTTCTGACAAGCGACGCTGATGCAGTCGGTGAGAAGGCTGAAGACACAGAAATACTACTTGACACTGACGATGTGGAGTTGAAGTTCCTTTCTAGAATGTACAGAACAAACTTGTGATCAATATTACATTAAACTGAATTAAGTTTTATTTAGAACTCGTCTATATGCAGATGGAGTATTAGAAAGAATCAAAATAGAAGGACACATCACTGCAACAACAACCTAAATAATTGAAGGTTAGTGAACGCTACAGTCATCTTACTTACAATACTTACTTTCAATTTTGCCTCCCAATCACAATTTCTCATCATTCTTTGTTTGTCCTTACTCCATCGGTTACAGTCAAACCAAAACCATTGATTTTGGGATACCCTATGTTAAACGCTGGATATTATGCTCTGTGCCTAACTCTAGATATCCTATGCCAAACGCTGGATACTTGTTGGTATCCTAATCCTGAACTACCCCACTGTGGGTGAATTCTGATTGGTTGATTACTGAGCTTCACTAAAATCATCAATATTTTATTGGGTCAGACTATCCCAAAAGTATCCAGCATTTTGCATAGTGTATCCAACGTTGGGCATAGGGTATGCTAAACGATAGATATACCCAGCGTCTAGGCATTTTAGGCATCCCTTCAGTGCCAAACAGACCCTGCAGAGGTCCCTGAACAGTGAATTCGGGGCCTCTTTCTGAAGGTTAATGTGTTAAGCGCTCCCATCGACTTGTTTTGATCCTCTGTCGTGAAGCCCAATAAGTCAGGTCAGTCAGTCACCTTCCAGGTTTTTTCTTCCGGATCCCAGGCAGCCATATTCGTCCGGACGGATCTGGAAGGTGGAGCGTGGAAATCCGGGGTGATGGATGTCCCGGATTCCGGATGTCTGCAGGAAGGTGACATAGAGGTAACACGTTCAAGAGACATAGTGTAATAGGAAAAGGGAAAGTAGATAACAGTTGTGATCGGGAAGCAAAAGATATTTGAATTTTGAAGTGGATATCTATGAAATGTTGCAGAATAGTAAAAATTAGCTATCATCATTAGATGAAAATCCGAAAAGGTTCAATTGACTGTGCGGAAAGGTGAAGCCTGTCTGGAAGATGAAGCCTAACCTTTAAAAGCACAGTGCATCTTCTTATCTTTCTTTCTTTTTGTTCTTTTGAGCCAAGTGGATTGTTAGTTCCTTAGTAAGACATCACTATACTCCAGCTTTTATCGGAATTCTCTAATCTAAACTTATCTACAGGCTGGCAGAACCCACAATTGATACAAATTTCTCTAGAGTTTCAGAGCATGCTCCATAAACAGTGCGATTTCGTGTTCGACTATATACCACTACGAGGTTTCAAAAATTATGAGTATGTATCTTTCAAGAAAATAAAATTTCTGCGTATCTACAGGTTGGATGAACCAACAATTCATGAAAAATTCTCTAGAGTTTCGTAGCATAATCCTGAAAGAGGACCCTTGCCAGGAAGGGCCGAAATATCGCTGATGAAGCATCGTAGCTGACGTATCCGTTGTACACAGTATTTGAATAAATCCTGAAAGAATGTGAATTCGTCTTCGCCTATATACCAAAACGGGGGTTCAAAAATTTGTATTTATCTTTCAAGAAAATAAAATGTCGGCATGTTGCCCGCTTTCACGTTATGCAGAGCTTGTTGCAAAAGAATATGAATCCCAACAACAACCCATAAAGCTTTACACTCACCTGTTACATGAGATTTTTCCATTCCATCCATAATTTTATGAAGCTGGGATTCCAGACTGGACAAACCGTTGAATTCACCTTTTTCTTAGCTAGCTTAGGGCTGACTAACCTTGTTCTAGTCGGAGTAAGGAATTCCTCTGGAAATTCGGACAGATTTAACATGAAATTGCTCAGCGTTTGTGGCCAACACTTCTCGCGCAAAGGAAACTATAGGAATTGGTCAGCAATACAGCTGCTAAGATAGGAATAATGAATGGTCTAGGCCTTGTATAATTTGCTGTGAGCACAGCCAAGTTTTAACGTAGTCAACGACCTCAGAACATCGTGTAAATGCGACGAACTTTGCACAGCGATATAGATAGGCTTGTCTTTAAAACGTCCCTTCGCGAACGGGTCCCCGACGAAACGGCCTCATGACATATTCTATGGCAAAACGTCCCCATGATAAAAGTGTCCACGGCAAAATGTCCCAAACAAAAACGTCCCCAAACCCAACGTCCCCATGTAACACGTCACCATGAAAAAAATCTCCGACTTTACAATACAAAAATATGTGAGAATAGCATGTTTTTGGATTCCGAGATTTTTCATCAGACCCCGCACTTTTTCAAGGCGTATAAATTCAATACGACAGAATGGGAATAAGAGATTTATTTTCTTGAAGAAAGCGCAAAGACTTTGTAGTACTTATTTTCGTCGTTTTGGGGATGTTTCTTAACTAAGCGTATAGATAATCATTCATAGCGTCAGTAACAGCTGTTTAGTCGAAGCCTTGTTCGTCAAGGAGTAAGTAACAAGGTTCCGACTTTTCGGACGTCTCACCTAACAGCATCATTCATTCGAATCCTACTCAGCCGTAAACATGAATACCCCGATAAAACTGAGCGGAAATCTTGCTGTGAGGTATGAGTTGATACCGGTCTACTTCCCTCTTCGCCAATGTGCATATCAGATGAACAAGTGCGCAAGCGCTCAGACGTGGAGTGTAAAAGTAAATTGTTTATCACATTTTATATACAGACAGCTTTAGAACCAAGACATTTCTCATCCCCAATAACCAAACAAGTATTGAAATAACCTAATTTCTAACCATCCCACTTTAAAAGCTTTAAATGTAAACAAACCGCCAGTATAAATCCAAAGAAATGTTTGAAGATCTTGCACCGCCTGCACGAATAGCATTATCTCGAACACTGACTCAGGCGTAGATATTCTTTGCCTTGAATGATCTGCCAGCCAGTCCCACCCTTTACACCTCTTTTCCATTAGCAAAGTAAAAACAAGTACAATAAACCAAATAGTAGCAGCCCAATGCCCCCTTTGTCACGACTCATTAAGAACGGACTATCATCGATCATATTACAAAACAGTCAAGTTTCCAACTATTCATTAGAGATTAAAGTACATCGCGTCGTCTTGTTTGTTGCTGTTACACCAAATCCTCATTCACAGATATATCTCCCCGAAAATACAAGAGTTAGACCTGAGACCTGTCATAGACGAACTTAACTCATGGGAATTCTGGGCCCAGCTGCCCGTGAACGGGAGGGTGGGGGGGGTCGGGACCCATCAAAATGCGTATTTACACCTTTTTTCTCAAGTATACCAGCTTAGAGTTTGATTCCAGTCACGGGTCAAAAAACTTTATTGATGGGCAATTTGGGCCCACTTGCCCATGAACGGGGAGGGCGGGGGTGGTTCAACTCTCCCCAACCCCTATGATCCAAAAGCACAAAGGAATTTCATCGCCTTATCTCCAGTTAATGTCACGTTAAAAACATTGAAAGATGGGCAATCAGGGTCCAATTGACCCTGAACCAAACGGGAGTGGGGTTTGGGGCCCGCAAAAAGTAAAAAGAGACCCCAATGCTCACAATCCTAATAAGTTCAACTTGATACCTGTTGATTCGTGTCACATGTAACGAACTTTACTCCACGGCAATCTGGTCCCAGTTGCCCATGAACGGGGTGGGTGGGGGAGGTGCAACTTCAAAAGCAATTTCCCAGGCCTAGGATCTACACGTCCAAGAAACTTCATCGTCCTATGTCCAGTTCTGGTCAAGTTATGAACATTATTCACTGGGCAATCTGGGTCCATTTGCCCCTGAACCGGGTTGGGGTGGGGGGTGGGACCCCGAAAAGGCACAACTAGACCCCAATACTGACAAGTGTACCAAGTTTGAACTTAATGCTTGCACTGGTTCACGAGTTATGAGCTCCACAAAATGCGGTGAAAACCGAAAACCGGAAACCGAAAGCCGAAAGCTGCTACAGCGCTCGCAATAGTGGATTGTTCCAAGGAACACTCGACTAAAAACCACAGGATGCCTGCAGAGGTGGAGAAAGTGGTCTGCAGCGAGTTAGACATGACGTCACAATTGTAGACAACCAATCAGCTGTAAAGGACGACTCAGACGGCGTTCGTATTCTTCTGCGGGGTTCTACTGCGATATAGTTGTTTGTAGAGGTAACAAATTATGATGTTCTGCGTAGCTCCTCCTCCGCTCATTTGCATCGGGTTGCAGAATATATTCGACTTCGCATGGTCGTATTACAAGATACGGAGACGGAGTTTCTTGTGATTATTTGTTCTTGGTCATAGGAGAGGTACATATCGAATAAATGACTGAATATTTTCATTTCCTCTTATAAAGATAGTGGAGTGAAAAGGTAAATAAATACAAGTAAGTAATACGACTTGGATTAGAACAAATATATACCCTTTGAACAGATGTCCAAGATCGTAGTGCGGAAAAGAAGCTGTAACCAACAACTTTGTTAACAGTTCGTCAAGTTTTATTGATATAAGAGGGGCTGAAAAATTGTTGGTAAATTTAATTTTTTGTACCGGCTCGCAAGTAAAGGAGGAATTTCTAGTAACGTAAACGTGAAATTCGAACAGCTCCTAAGCCCGTCTTCAGAAGGGTGTAAAGTCCGGTGTGGACTGTGACCGATTGGTCACGGTAGGTGGAGTAGATCTTGGCTAGAGCTCGGCGGTTATATTTCCTCGGCTGCAACATTTTTAGCATATCCAGTTTTCAGTTTTGGTCTCAAACTGCTTGCTGCCGAAAACTTGAAACTTTCCTGCGATAAAAATACTGAGCCACTGAATGACTGGATCTACCGTAGAGAGGCATCGACCAAAGGTAACCTCATCGTGTGCACAGCAACTGTCATATTTTTGTCAATCGCGAGACGGTCCCAGATTTGTTTTCTATTTCTAAGTCCCACTGAGTCTCAGATCCTTAGTACGTGATGCCGTGAATGGGAAAATCCATGTTCCGTACCACTTCGTGACCCCGTATACTAAGTAGCACTTTATTGTGGAATGTGGCAACTCCCAACATGACAACTTCGAAAATGGCTAGGCGCTAAGAACTCTTCAAACTAAATGTATTAAATTAATAAAAAAAATATAGTTTCTAAAATGTCTTCTTGTCTCTTCTATGCTGCTATCATCCGAGCATTGGAAGAATACCATCGATTATATGTATCACGCCGTTGGTTGTCACGATATCACCGTCAACTATCTTGACGTTCTGACCGATTGTCACCACTCTTCTCCCTAGAATTAAACTTAAATTTTAGTTTTGACGATGAGCTGTCTTAAAGTCGTAATGATGAAATGGAAATTTAAACTTCACCTATTTTTAACTAACACCAAGTAGCCTAATACTGAGAATATCTAGTTTCACATTTTCTTAATTGCAAGGCTTTTATGAGAATTTGCAGAAAAAATACCGCATCGTCCGGGTGTAAAACCGATAGAGATAGATGGTTTCGAGATAGACAGAGATAGCACTCTGGCGAAGCGCTGCAAAGTTACTGCCGTCAACAAATATTCTCTCGATCTGATCGATTCTTACATAATCCTTGAGCCCAAGCTGACTTTGAAACATTTATTCAAATAATGTATACAACGGATACGTCAGCTACGATGCTTCATCCGCTGAGAAAGCATCGTAGCTGACGGATCCGTCGTACACATTATTTGAATAAATGATCGATTCTTGCTACCAAATAAAATGTTAAAACCCTTTTCAAAGGGAGCGTATTTTCAGCATAGTAGGCTGCTATGTGTATATTCTCCCTTTTATGAATTCTGAAAAAATGTCCAACTATCGGTGGTCAATGTAGCTAAGGAGAAATTGGATGCTGTTTTATGCTTCGTCTGAACGGGAACTACGGTGACAATTATTTTGAGGTATACCTCTCAAATATCAGACATATTATGGGCATGAAGTACATACTGTGTGCCGAGTGTGCTTTCCGATTTTGTGGTGAGGTAGAAGAGAGTTTATGCCATCTACTGACAGATTGTCGGGGGTGAAGGAAATCAGAGATAGTTTTTTTGGTGGGGTACCCATACTATTTCCTGGTATTCTGGAGTCGACGAATCGTCAGGTAATTCGGTCGGTATGTGAATATTTTAAGTGTATAATGGAAGTTTAGATTGGAGGTAATTTGGGGAATAGTAGAAGGGAAAAAAGAAGTGATATTATTGTATGTAATATTGAAGGTCAATTTTGTTAGTTAAGTGCGAGAATGAATGCTGTTGTATGGCCCTTTGATGGCTTTAATAAATTATTATTAATAAATTATTATTATACTACATCATATGATAAACTGTAACAAAGAGTGGGTTTTAGTACCCAAAAATGGTCAAAACCAAAAAACATTAACCTTTGTGTGACACATTAGTATCGGCTTCTTAGACGAGACACGAAAAGCTCACTGACACAAAAAGTTCAGTCAGAATTTTCGGGTATCAAACAATCGCAAGGTAGGAAAGAGAGTGATAAATGTTCCTTCCAGCTTCCTCCTGAAGAGAATCCTTGCCAAGAAGGACCGAAATGCAAATTCGCAAGAAAGAGAGACACCTGTCACTGCCTGTGCGAAGTTTGTTTCTCCGCAGTGCTTGTTTAAATGTACAGTTTTGTCAGAAAATAAGAACAAAACTTGAACTTTGCGATCAGATTGTTCTAAGAGACTCGTATATTTAAATTCACATATTTGGCTCTTTCACTAAAAAGCGAAGCATCCAGCTTTTAATGTATCACAACCCCAAAAATTATAGTAGATTGATCGCAAAGAAGTAGGCAAATATTTTTGTGTTATGTAGTTTTGAGTAGAATTACTGGAAAGTTTTTGTTTAAAAAAAAAATTGTTTTATGAAATGCCCAACAACGCAAGGCCCAGTGAGTGTGTTGATTTATTGTATTTTTGATGTTTTATAATAATATACGTATTGTATGTGCACATTTATATGTAATTAAAAAAAAAAAAAAAAAATTCAATCCTTCAAACGGAACGAATTTGATTTCTTGCGTGTAAAAAGAACCCGATGTGCGAACGAGTCGACCAACGCCCGACAAAAGCATACAAAATTTAATTTCTTCTGTGTTACATACGAATATACGAACAGGTCTCTTCAGACCTGTTCTAGAAGCCTGCTCCTTTGCAGAGGAAGAAGAGTATACTGAATGAATTTAGCCACACACAGTCAGACGGCGTTCGCAAAGTCCGCAAAATTCGTAAAGTTGTTCCGGAAACCTGCAGGTTTTTCCGTTAAGTCCTTCACGTCAGTAGGCAAGTTCAACTTTAGTTATCTTTATTCGTAAAGTTCATAAATTTGATCAATATGAGAAGAGGTAAAAATAAGCAAAATTTTCAAATAAGTTTTAAAATGTAGAATTAGCAAACTGAAGATATGCTGATTTCTCTAGTCCGAGATAAGCCCCGTGTATAAGTCTTCTCAAGGGAAGAGAAGAAAGACGCTTAAGTTTAACAATTGATTTCGGGGAGAAAATTTTGCAGTCAGTCAGATTCCGCCACCTCCTTCCCGAACAACTCCATGAACCGGCTTACTCGACAAGACATACTAATTTACTCAAGCCGTTTCCAGCATTGAGTACCGCCTGTCGACTCCACTCATTCTCCCCCCTTGTTACCAATTATTTTAACAACCAATAAAATTTCACGTTTGTTGTTATTTGTGCCTGTTCGGTCCCTAGATTTGTTTCTGTATTTTGTTTGAAGTTTCGTTGTTGATGGTAAATTATTTAGATGTTGTTACATATTAACGCGTGTTTCTTTATTTTCTTTTTGTTGCCTATTATTTAGATTTTGCTATTGTGGCAGTTTTTCCATTAAACCATTCAACCATCAAAATCAGTTTAGTAATTTAATAGTGTGACACACAACATTCTCATCTGAGCGGCGGCAAACTTTACGGAACATACAAAATTTCATGTTTGTTGTTTATTTGTGCCTGCTCGGTCCCTTGATTTGTTTCTGTATTTTGTTTTAAGTTTCGTTGTTGATGGTAAATTATTTAGATGTTGTTATCTATTAACGCGTGTTTATTTATTTTCTTTTTGTTGCCTATTATTTAGCTTTTGCTGTTGTGGCCATTTTACCATTAAACCGTCAAAATCAGTTTATTAATTTAATAGTGTGTCACACAACATTCTCATCTGAGTGGCGGCAAACTTTACGGAACTTGCAAGCGCCGTTTGAGTCGTACTTAAATCGCGAAGTTATATTTTTCACTGTGTCACACAACATTCTCATCTGAGTGGCGGCAAACTTTACGGAACTTGCAAGCGCCGTTTGAGTCGTACTTAAATCGCAACGTTATATTTTTCACAGACTTGGGGTCTGTGAAGCATTGTCCAAATGTAATAAGCTGAATAGCGCCATACGCGATGTTTACGTCTTAATACACACGCCTGTTCAAATAGGAGCCCGAGAGGTTCTAATGAATGCAGCGTTTGGTGTTGCCACGCTGGTACAATTTTTCGATTTTCTAAAGATCAGAAAAAGTGTTCTTGGTAATACTTG
This sequence comes from Branchinecta sandiegonensis, assembly GCA_030848855.1. Classification (NCBI taxonomy): domain Eukaryota; kingdom Metazoa; phylum Arthropoda; class Branchiopoda; order Anostraca; family Branchinectidae; genus Branchinecta; species Branchinecta sandiegonensis. The sequence goes on from JAUPMV010000011.1 coordinate 7,768,892, forward strand.
AAGTAACCAGTACAATTTGACGCCCAATATACTGTAAAAAAGTATTAAATTTACGGATGGACAGCATTGGTCCTCGAACTAGCAGTAAGCAGTCGTGACAGAACAAAATGTGTTCGTTTGAAGGAAAGTTGTTTCTTCAACTTCTAACAAAGTAGAACTTTATTGATTCCCGTGGCAACCCTGACGACACTGTCCCTCTCCTCGGACCGCTGGCGGAACCAACCAAGCGATCTGATTGGCTCTGCACAAGAGAGAATAGAGCAGAGCTCCATTTTCCTTATTCGCCTTATTACAGCGCGCCCCGAGGAAAAGAGGAATCTGTAATAAGCCTTACACGCCGTAATAGACCTTACAACACATATTTGGACAATTCAATTTTCAATTTATTTAATAATAAAGCAAAACATATCTCTCGTGGGCAGAGCCCAAATACGATGTTTTGTAGTCATAAATAGAGATAAAATAAGTTGTCAACAGATAATTTAAAAGAAAAAAAAAATAACAAGGCTGATAAATGCTAAAGATCATTGTACTGCTTTACGAAGCTCGGCACGAAGCTTCTACTGTAGCGCATAGTGTTACAGTAGATGCTTGAGGTGGGGGGCCTGTTTCACAGATTGGAGGCGCTCCCGTTTTGCTTCTCCATACTAGTAACACCATCCTTTGATCTTGATTACTCTTCCCACGTCATTTTGTGACCATAGCAAGGACTCTCATTAATCCGAGCCGACATTGGAGGAAAAGTTCCCCTCTAAAAAAATATCTGGTCTGTCGCAGACATGATTACTTTTATCTCTTGTTCGCTTACGAACCACTTCCATAACTCTATTCATTAATAATTCCGCAAGAGGAAAAGAAAGAAGTACTTAAATGAACGGGGACACAGTACATGACATGTTGTTGGGACGGAGGCAAGATCCAACGTATGACTTGGCACGTGTATTCCTTCTATCAGTGGGAACAATCAGGTCGTCTGTGGTCAGAGCAATATAACGCAAGAGAGTAGTGCCAAGACCTATACTGCCCATGCTTTGGAAACGGGCCATACTAGTAGTGCCGACCACTACACTTAAGCATTGTCCCAATAGGTGTTGTAAGGTGTATTACGGCGTATAAAGCTTATCACAGACTCCTCTTTTCCTCGGGGCGCGCTGTAATAAGGTGAATAAGGAAAATAGAGCTCGGCCCTATTCTTCCTTATGCAGAGCCAATCAGATCGCTTGGTTGGTTCCGCCAGCGGGCCGAGGAGAGGCGCAGCGCCGTCAGGGTTGCCAAAGAATGCACAACAGTTCTACTTTGTTGGAAGCTAAAGAAACAACTTTTCTTAAAAAAACACGTTTTTGTTCTATTACGACTGCTTTTCGTCAGTTCGTGGATCAATGCTGTCCATCCCTTATTTTATTAGCCTTTTTACAGTATAATTTGCGTTATATTGTACTCGTGTACTTCAAGTAGTACTAAGAAACTTTTCGGATATTTTTCGAGCTCGAAAAATTGTATTAACTTGGCAACACCGAACGCCGCATTGATAAGAACCTCTTGGGTTGTATTTGAACAGGCGTGTGTATTAGGACGTAAACATCGCGTATAGCGTTATTCAGCTTATTACACCTATTAGGACAATGATTTACGCCATTTAAAGCGAGACAAACTTGCGCGTTTAGAAATTTCTAGTAAGCAAAGGTGCGGTCTGCACACACCAAGGAAACAATGAAGGCTGTATCATTTTTCTGCTATGATTAGAATATGAAGTTATTTGAGCCAGCGCTTGTGAACGACTGCGTGAGTTTCGAGACAAACTTGAGCGTTTAGAAATTTCTAGTAAGCAAAGGTGCGGGCGGCACACACCAAGGAAACAATGAAGACTGTATCATTTTTCTGCTATGATTAGAATATGAAGTTATCAAAGCCAGCGCTGGTGACCGACTGCGTGAGTTTCAGTGGGGACGCTCTCGATCGCTAGTGGTGCTAGTATCGCTGCTATTCGAGTGCGAGTCAATGTTATAAAGGCTTGGCGCTACTCCCTAGTGTTGCTTTGCTCTGCCCTTGATTGACTACAAAAACAGGACAAGGCTGAACAACCATGGTATCACAGAAGAATAAAAAACATAAAGGAGCTTGCCACTGCGATTTCCCACCACGGGCATTCGTTTGCTGCACTCCAGTTCAAATTTCCAGGAATAAAACGTAACAGACCATCTCTCATGCATAAGCCTCCGTGATGCCTCTCCATTGTGAAATTACAGTAGAGGTCTGCTTATGTGAACAGTGCAATTATGGGCTAAATGGTAAAATGAAGATCCAAATACCTATACAGGTGTTTTCAGATGCCCTGTTAACCTACTTTGGCTAACTGGTAGTTAGTTTCAGACACAGCAAGTGCATGAAATGGCTAAGTCCACTGTCAACAAACGTTCACATAAGCATACCTCCACTGTACACTACTTATTATCAAAACCAAATAACCCAACAGGCTTCCAAGTCCTCGAGTCCAATAAACTAGCCACAACCAAACCGTCTGTGGCGGTCAATACAATCTGACTACATTCCCTACCCCTTGCGGTGCAGTGCTCTTGGAAAATGGGTATGTATCGCTGTATAAAGTTGTTTAAATTCGTGGAGGGGGGGAGAGGCTCAAGGCCTGTTAACTTATGTACAAAAACACAAGTGAGCCCTGGATTTGGATGTAGGACACCAGAAACCCAGAGGGGCATAGTTCATAGGTTTAATATATAGGTGGTATGGGGGATAAATGTTTTCTGCAGATATCAGTGTAATGCAGAACCTTCATCTTTGGTCCCATGCACCAGCTATGGATACCCCGACAAAACTGAGCAGAGCTAGAGCTACTTACTGAGCTTTGAGTTGACCCTCGTCTACTTCCCTCTTAGTCACTGCGCATTGAGAGGAAAAGACCGTAGCACTTTACGTCACAATGTTAAACAACCATTAGTCGCTTACTCTCGACTTTTTTCTCCAGGGCTCTACTGCGATGAGTTGTTTGTACGAGTTGACTTGTGATGTTCCGCGTAGCTGCTAACTTCCGCTCGTTTGTATCGGGAGGGCATCGGGAATCTAATCGACTCCGCATGGTCGTACTACCGAGATAGGAAATGGAGGTTCTTTTGCTTATTTCCGTATCCGTTTTTATGACACTTGGAGCCTCTGGCTCAAGTGCCATAAACCGATCACAATTCCGTCTGTCGGTCTGTCGGTCTGTCGGTCAGTCCGAGTTTTTTGTCCCACATATCCGAGTTAGGGTACTTCCAGATGTGCTAGGACAATGAAACTTGGCAGGCATATCAGGGACCCGACCAAACTAACCTGGAAATAATCAGTTTCCCGATCCGACCATGTGGGGGGGAGTGCGGGGCGCTGGAAACTTGAAAATTTAGGGCATTTTGTCACTTTTTTCTGAGTTAGGGTACTTCTAGATGAGCTAGGACAATGAAACTTGGCAGGAATATCAGGGACCCGACCAAACGAACCTGGAAATAATCAGTTTCCCGATCCGACCATATGCGGGGGAGTGGGGGCGCTCGAAACTTGAAAATTTAGGGCATTATGTCACACTTTTTCAAGTTAGGGTACTTCCAGATGAGCTAGGACAATGAAACTTGGCAGGAATATCAGGGACCTGACCAAAGTAACCTGGAAATAATAAGTTTCCCGATCCGACCATATGCGGGGGAGTTGGGGCGCTGGAAACTTGAAAATTTAGGGCATTTTGTCACACTTTTTCGAGTGAGGGTACTTCCAGATGAGCTAGGACAATGAAACTTGGCAGGAATATGACGGACCCGACCAAACTAACCTGGAAATAATCAGTTTCCCAATCCGACCATATGGGGGGGAGTGCGGGGCGCTGGAAACTTGAAAATTTAGGGCATTTTGTCACACTTTTTCGAGTTAGGGTACTTCCAGTTGTGCTAGGACCATGAAACTTGGCAGGCATATCAGAGACCCGACCAAACAAAATTAGGAATAATCAGTTTTCTGATCCGACAATTTTTTGGGGGGGGGGGGGTGGAGGGCAGGGGAATCCGGGAAACTGAGAAGTGTGTAACTTTCGAACGGATGATCGGATTGTAATGAAACTTCATAACTGAAGAGAATATATATCTGTAATGTCCCGTTTAAAGTCTTGACCGGATTCGGTAGCCAGGGGGGAGTTGGGGGGGGGGAGACCGGAAATTTCAAGAAACGGTTAGAATGGAGGGATCGGAGTGAAAATTGCTGGGAAGAACAAGCATCTGCTCTAGATAAGTCCTTTAGACCATTGTACTGGATCCGGACACTTATGGGGGGGGGGGGGTCTCGGAATTCCGGTGATGGTTGTTTTTTGGATTTTCACGATGAAACTTGGCAGGCATATCAGGGACCCAATCAAACTGACTTCAAAATAAAAATATTGTCGATCAGATAATGGTGGGGGAGTGGAGGGAGGGGAATCCGCAGGGGAATCCGGGAAATTGAGAAGTGTGTAACTTTCGAACGGATGATCGGATTGTAATGAAACTTCATAACTGAACAGAATATATATCTGTAATGTCCCGTTTAAAGTCTTGACCGGATTCGGTAGCCAGGGGGGAGTTGGGGGGGGGGAGACCGGAAATTTCAAGAAACGTTTAGAATGGAGGGATCGGAGTGAAACTTGCTGGGAAGAACAAGCATCTGCTCTAGATAAGTCCTTTAGACCACTGTACTTGATCCGGACACTTATGGGGGGGGGGGGGGGTCCCGGAATTCCGGTGATGGTGGTTTTGGGGATTTTTTGGGAAATTTTCAGTCATGCGTAATTTTGGAATCTGTGATCAGATTCGAGTGAAATTTAAGAATTCAACAGAGGACATTTCTCCGATGATTTTTTTCATATCCGGACCGGATCCGGCAACTATTGGGGGGGAGGAATACGTGCCCCGTTTAGAATGGAGGGATCGGGATGGAACTTTGTGGGAAGAACAAACAGATGCTCTAGGTAAGTCATTTGCTGAATCGGATTGGCTACGTGCACCGCGGGGGAGCTGGGTGGGGTGGGGGGGGGGGGGGGGTGGGTGGACCGGAAATCTCGAGAAACGGTTAGAATGATGGTATCGGAGTGAAACTTGCTGGGAAGAACAAACATCTGGTCCATGTAAATCTTTTACATAATTTGACTGGATCCGGACACTTGAGGGGGGGGGGAGGAGGGGTATCCCGGAATTCCGTTTGTGGGGGGATTTTCACGACGAAACTTGGAAGGCATACCAGGGACCCGGTCAAACTGACTTGGAATAAAAAAAAAATCCTCGATATGATAATCTTGGGGGGGAGGGAGTTGAGGGAGGGGAATCCGGAATATTGAGTCATGCGTAACTTTGGAACGGGTGATCGGATTCGAGTGAAATTAAATAATTAAACAGAGGACATTTTTCTCTTGTGACCTTTTTCATTTCCGGACCGAATCCGGCAATTATCGGGGGGAGGGCGGAAAATACTTGACCCGCTTAGACTGGTGTGATCTGGATCGAACTTCGTGGGAATGACAAACAGATGCTCTGGATTAATCATTTACAGAACAGGATTGGCTCCGGTTATTGTGGGTGGAGTTGGAGGAGGGGGAGGGGGGTCTGGGATTCCGGTGATCGCGCGTTAAGGTACTTCCAGATGTGCTAGGACGATGAAACTTCGCTGGAATATTGGAGACTCAACAACATTTGCTTAGAAATTGCTACTTCCCAAATCCGATTATTCCTTAAAGTACCAATCTTGACCGCAAAGTAAAAAAAATACTTTTAAGCAATATATGCATTTTCGTGATGCCCATCAGCCCATTAGCAGTTTTGCCTCAAGGGTTTTGCTTACAAATGAAGTTCCAGCTCCCTTAGAGCGCGCATCTCAACCGCAAAGTCGAAACTTACTTTTGATCAATCAAATCATCTTGACACAAGCAAGTGCCATATGAGCTTACAGCTCTTGTTATGGCACTTGCAGCCTCTGGCTCAAGTGCCATATACCGATCACAATTCCGTCTGTCGGTCTGTCGGTCGGTCCGTCCGAGTTTTTTGTCCCACATATCCGAGTTAGGGTACTTCCAGATGTGCTAGGACAATGAAACTTGGCAGGCATATCAGGGACCCGACCAAACTAACCTGGAAATAATCAGTTTCCCGATCCGACCATATGGGGGGGAGTGCGGGGCGCTGGAAACTTGCAAATTTAGGGCATTTTGTCACTTTTTTCTGAGTTAGGGTACTTCTAGATGAGCTAGGACAATGAAACTTGGCAGTAATATCAGGGACCCGACCAAACGAACCTGGAAATATCAGTTTCCCGATTCGACCATATGCGGGGGAGTGGGGGCGCTCGAAACTTGAAAATTTAGGGCATTTTGTCACACTTTTTCGAGTTAGGGTACTTCCAGATGAGCTAGGACAATGAAACTTGGCAGGAATATCAGGGACCTGACCAAAGTAACCTGGAAATAATAAGTTTCCCGATCCGACCATATGCGGGGGAGTTGGGCGCTGGAAACTTGAAAATTTAGGGCATTTTGTCACACTTTTTCGAGTGAGGGTACTTCCAGATAAGCTAGGACAATGAAACTTGGCAGGAACATCAGGGACCCGACCAAACTAACCTGGAAATAATCAGTTTCTCGATCCGACCATATGCGGGGAAGTTGGGGCGCTGGAAACTTGAAAATTTAGGGCATTTTGTCATACTTTTTCGAGTTAGGGTACTTCCAGTTGTGCTAGGACCATGAAACTTGGCAGGCATATCAGAGACCCGACCAAACAAAATTAGGAATAATCAGTTTTCTGATCCGACCATTTTGGGGGGGGGGCTGGAGGGCAGGGGAATCCGGGAAACTGAGAAGTGTGTAACTTTCGAACGGATGATCGGATTGTAATGAAACTTCATAACTGAAGAGAATATATATCTGTAATGTCCCGTTAAAGTCTTGACCGGATTCGGTAGCCAGGGGGGAGTTGGGGAGGGGGGGGGGGGGAGACCGGAAATTTCAAGAAACGGTTAGAATGGAGGGATCGGAGTGAAACTTGCTGGGAAGAACAAGCATCTGCTCTAGATAAGTCCTTTAGACCATTGTACTGGATCCGGACACTTATGGGGGGGGGGGGGGTCCCGGAATTCCGGTGATGGTGGTTTTTTGGATTTTCACGATGAAACTTGGCAGGCATATCAGGGACCCAATCAAACTGACTTCAAAATAAAAACATTGTCGATCAGATAATGGTGGGGGAGTGGAGGGAGGGGAATCCGCAGGGGAATCCGGGAAATTGAGAAGTGTGTAACTTTCGAACGGATGATCGGATTGTAATGAAACTTCATAACTGAACAGAATATATATCTGTAATGTCCCATTTAAAGTCTTGACCGGATTCGGTAGCCAGGGGGGAGTTGGGGGGGGGGAGACCGGAAATTTCAAGAAACGGTTAGAATGGAGGGATCGGAGTGAAACTTACTGGGAAGAACAAGCATCTGCTCTAGATAAGTCCTTTAGACCATTGTACTTGATCCGGACACTTATGGGGGGGGGGGGGGTACCGGAATTCCGGTGATGGTGGTTTTGGGGATTTTCACGATGAAACTTGGCAGGCATATCAGGGACCCAATCAAACTGACTTCAAAATAAATTTTTTGTCGATCAGATAATGGTGGGGGGAGTGGAGGGAGGGGAATCCGAAATTTTCAGTCATGCGTAATTTTGGAATGGGTGATCGGATTCGAGTGAAATTTAAGAATTCAACAGAGGACATTTCTCCGATGATTTTTTTCATATCCGGACCGGATCCGGCAACTATTGGGGGGGGGCGGAAAATACGTGCCCCGTTTAGAATGGAGGGATCGGGATGGAACTTTGTGGGAAGAACAAACAGATGCTCTAGGTAAGTCATTTGCTGAGTCGGATTGGCTACGTGCACCGCGGGGGAGCTGGGTGGGGTGGGGGGGGGGGGGTGGACCGGAAATCTCGAGAAACGGTTAGAATGATGGTATCGGAGTGAAACTTGCTGGGAAGAACAAACATCTGGTCCATGTAAATCTTTTACATAATTTGACTGGATCCGGACACTTGAGGGGGGGGGAGGAGGGGTATCCCGGAATTCCGTTTTTAGGGGGATTTTCACGACGAAACTTGGAAGGCATATCAGGGACCCGGTCAAACTGACTTGGAATAAAAACAAAATCCTCGATATGATAATCTTGGGGGGGGGGAGTTGAGGGAGGGGAATCCGGAATATTGAGTCATGCGTAACTTTGGAACGGGTGATCGGATTCGAGTGAAATTTAATAATTACAGAGGACATTTTTCTCTTGTGACCTTTTTCATTTCCGGACCGAATCCGGCAATTATTGGGGGGAGGGCGGAAAATACTTGACCCGCTTAGACTGGTGTGATCTGTATCGAACTTCGTGGGAATGACAAACAGATGCTCTGGATTAATCATTTACAGAACCGGATTGGCTCCGGTTATTGTGGGTGGAGTTGGAGGAGGGGGAGGGGGGTCTGGGATTCCGGTGATCGCGCGTTAAGGTACTTCCAGATGTGCTAGGACGATGAAACTTCGCTGGAATATTGGAGACTCAACAACATTTGCTTAGAAATTGCTACTTCCCAAATCCGATTATTCCTTAAAGTACCAATCTTGACCGCAAAGTAAAAAAAATACTTTTAAGCAATATATGCATTTTCGTGATGCCCATCAGCCCATTAGCAGTTTTGCCTCAAGGGCTTTGCTTACAAATGAAGTTCCAGCTCCCTTATAGCGCGCATCTCAACCGCAAAGTCGAAACTTACTTTTGATCAATCAAATCATCTTGACACATACAAGTGCCATATGAGCTTACAGCTCTTGTTCTTCTTTTCTTCTTTCCGTACCGTGTCAATTTATCTTCAAAACCTGTAGACGTTGCTATGATGTGACAATTGCGCGGTTACAATGCGCGGTGACAATGCGCGGTTTACCATGACAAACGTTCGCATCAAACGAAACACAATACGACGAGAGGTCCTGGCATGGCTGGCTAGGAAAAAGATACACTAGAATTCACAACAAGCGTAAAGCCCTATTGAAAGTGCGTATCCAAACAAGCATTATAATCTAATCTTCAGATTTTGGTTCATTGTAAAGGCAAGACATGATTTCAGGCATTAAACAGTCCTGTCAACATTCCGATCAAGAAGAAAGCAAAATTTAAAGTTTTTACAAGATGGTTAATTCTCATCAAGGGGGGAATTTAGGAACCCTGGCATCGATTTGCAAGTGAGTTAGAGACAGTAAAGTTAACAATTAAAACACGTGAATGCATGTGCAATTTTGTCCTACTATAGCGACAATTTTGTGAAAGATCTTCTAGATCTCAGGAAATAGAGAAAAGATCGAGCTGCTTTCACGCAGAAACAGTGTATTTTCGTACAGTCTTTAACAAACTGGTTGGCGTGCGACGGTAAAGTGCCACGGGTCTTCACCATCCGTTGATCATTCGGTGTTAGCCATTCTTTTGAGAAGTCAGAACAAGGCCCGGAAGTTACGACAAGAAGTCGAAAACAAGTTACGCGAGTTGTGAAGTTAAGCGTCATTAGTGTCAAGGAATATTGATCCTGTCCTGGAAGATATGTGGTAATAAGCCCTTGCTGAAAGAACAACAAATGAGAAATATTACAGAATTTAAATTTAATCTCTCACCTTCGGAATCTTGAACGTCTGTAATCTTGAGGGATCTATCCGGCTGTAGAGTCTCAACAGAATTTCCGGCCGAGAAACTTCGGAGAAAGTGAATTCCTGGTACCACGTGTATTCTAGCGATTGCTGCAACAAGGAAAGTTCTTGAGTCAAGATTTTTTCGTATTTCCAGAAATGTAATAGGAAATTCCTGGGTAATGTTTCGTTCGTAATTTCTAGAGAAAGAAGAGGAGCGAAAATTCGCCTACACAGATGGACATCTGACTGAAGCAAAAATGTATTGCGATGATTCGCAGAAAAAGGTTTATAATTGTTTTGAAATAAGAATAAAAAAAGTATTAAGATTCGTAAATTTAAATTAAAAAATAAATTAAATAGTTGAAATGGAGCAGTTAAAGTTTTTCAAGTTTAAAGTGTGTATGATTGTTTAGAAAGAGTAGATGACGTTAAGGAGTTTAAGGAAATATTAACGTCACCGAGTGGAGGAGGAGTCGTAGCCCAAAAAGTTAAAAAATCAAAATGTTTGGATAGATACTACGCGGGTTTAAGAAAAAAAAATGCATTGTAGTAGAGCCTACGACAGTCACTCGCAGGCGAACTTCGAAGCATTGTTCAAATAGGTTTGGTAAGCTGTGTGGCGCTATACGTGGTTACGCGACTGCTGTTTCAACTGAAATTTCGGATTCGTATAATGCGATATTAAGGATTGCCACATCCGTAAAAATGTTTGTTCTACTAAAGATGGGAAACATTTTTTTTTCCTGAAAAAATGTACTATTTTAATTAATAGTTGAAACAACTTGATGGTCATCACAGATGATCAAGGAGAGCACTGTTCCTCTAACTAACGAAAACCTCGTAACAGAACAATACGTGTTCTTTTGAAGAGAATTAGCTGCTACTAATTCCAGCAGAGTAAAACTTGTGGCAATGTTCCTCTCTCTTCTCCGCTCGCTGGTAGAGCCCAACCAAGTGATCTGATTGGCTCTGTATAAGACAAAATACGATCAAGATATTTCATCCGTTCTGTAGCATAGTAGCATTATGACTTATTGCCCATATGTGAACAATGCATTACTCTCAGCCAGTCACACCATTTCAGTAAACCTCAGGGGGGGGGGGGGGGGCAAACATCAATTTTGGGCACCTTCCTAGATTTTTTTTTTTGCTCAAACGCAAAATTTAATTGCTCTTTTAGGGTAAAGTTAAAGCAGTTTTAAAAGGTACCACAATGAGCATATGCAAGAATCACGCATTGTTCAAAGGCCCTTCACAAGTAAAAATGTTCACTGGAGCATGCTGCGACCTGGAGTTTGAGGCTACCCATATGAACGAATAAGCGACTTTAGACCCTCTGAGGCTTTCGATCGAAATCCTATCGAGATTTGTCGCGATCTCGAGAAGTAGGTCTGGATTTGTGACATCTTTTGAGTTCGAAAATGGGGTTAGAATCTTAAAACATCTAACAAAAACCAAATTATATCGAAACTGAGCACCGCAGGCAAAAAAAACAAAAAAAAACAGCCTGTCTTCTGCTAAAATTCAAATATTTTGGTTCAAAACCAAATTACTAACTGTGGGGATCGACTAAAACCAGGAAGGGAAGGAAACACGAGAAAAGCAGGAAGGCATACTAAAACCAGGAAGTGCATACTAAAACGAGAAAGGGCATCCTAAAACCAGGAAAGCTTTTGCAAGAATTCGCAGCACTGTTCCCTTCCTCTATTTAGTATTATTTGAGGGGTCGGCAACTTTTCAAATTCAAAGTTCACCATCCCTTCCTCGTTTTAGGATGCCCTTCCTGGTTAGTCGCCTACCAACAGAACGAGAAATGAAAAGGTGAATTACAATTTTATAGTTACTGACCCCTCACTGAACTTAATGCCTACCCATATCAGGATACTAAAACGAGGAAGGGATGGTGAACTTCGAATTTGAAAAGTTGCTGACCCCTCCTATAATACTAAATAGAGGAAGGGAACGGTTCTGAGAATTCTGGCGACAGCCTTCCTGGTTTTAGGATGCCCTTCCTGGTTTTGGTACGCCTTCCTGCTTTTCTCGCGTTTCCTTCCCTTCCTGGTTTTAGTCGATCCCCTAACTGTGCGGTGCAGTGTGAAATTTACGATTTGGCAAATGCCTTTACCATTGGCAAATGCCAAACAACAAGGAATATAGACAAAAAACCTCGGATTTTTGGCCCCTTGAAATGGCCCATGCCCCCCCCCCTCCCCTGAATTTGAGCTGAGAGCAGTGGAGCCCCCAAATGCGGCGCCGCTGCTCTCAGCCTAAACGGTCTCAGAGGGAACGAGTCTAAACTTTGCTCACAATGCTTTAAGAAAAATGTCGGCAGGTGCGTGTTTGGAAATCGCACTGTCGAAACAACTTCCGAGACCATGTGGGAAATGACAAAAATATTCTTTTGACAATTTTCGTAGAATTTTGCAAAATGTCCCCCTGGGATTGCTCCCCGGAACCGCTCAGTTGGAAAATAGCAAATTGTCTCAATAGAAGAACTTTATGCCAAGGGAAAGGAATGCAATGGCAGAGATTCTTCTCAAAGTAGAACTCTTGCTAAAAATGATCTTTACACGACAAAATGGTGCAGAGCTGTCATTTTTTGGAAATACCAAAACTTGCCCCGCTAAATCAATGATTTCTTGTTGATGCTTGCCGACCTTGTCCAGAATTTTAAAAATTGGATGCAGAGGTTCGTCACAAAAGCTTAGCAAATCGTACGTGCTGTGGGGAAAAGCCAAGCAAACGAAGAAAAGTCCGAAACCCAAGGTAGACCTGTTAGTCTTCCAAGAACGAAATAAATGGACCTTATTTTTGAAAGAGCTAGACCTTGGAGCTTTCGGCAAACTCGACCCCGCCGAAAATGGGCTAAAAACTCGTAGGTACAAAATGAAACAATAGTTAAGTTTATGCAGATACCATGGCGGTATCTGCTACCACGGTCAAAAGGTGTTTTTGCAGTTATCGTGGTGTCTGACCAGTTATTGTGGTATCTGATATTCAGATACCACGGTCCGACCGTGGTAACTGATCGTGGTATCTGAAAAGTCATCGCACTTTCATCAAATTTTGTCAAATTGGTGAGGAAGAAGTTCAGCACTTAGCGACGTAACTGGATATCAGATTTTCTTTTGGGATGACTTCCAAAAGTGCAATTTCTGCAATAGTCGTTTTGCAGAGCAACCGTGTATCAAATATTTATTCAAACAATGTTTACAACGGATACGTCAGCTACGATTCTTCATCAGCGATATTTCGGCCCTTCCTGGCAAGGGTCCTCGTCAGGCTGTCAATCCTCTGGGTCAAAGTCGGAAAAAGGAAACAAGGTTTGTTTGAACAAATGTTTCAAAGTCAGCTTGGGCTCAAAGAATATTTATCGTGTATCAAATACCACGATAACGGCAAAAGCGACTAATTGCAGATTCAGTTACCGTGGCAAAATATACCACGGTATCTGCAAAAACGCAACTAATGGCGACGGGCAGGGGTTTTCGAAGCTTATAAGTCCTTAGACGATTGGAAAAATAAAAGGCAGAATGAGTACGAGGGGTCCTTTGATTTAAATGAAATCCTGTCCACTTGGTGCTTGTCATGTGCAAGTTGCAATCGACGCTTAATGAATAAAAGGGAAATTGCCGCCGTCGTTCCATTTTCGACACGAAAGCACGTCCCATGGAGAAAATGCAGTGCAAGCGCGAACTGCTACGAAGCAGTCAGTCTATTACAAAAAGGACAACTAGAGATTTGTCAGTAAAGTGCTAGTCACTAATCTGAGTCAGAAGCGACGAGTCGGGAAGTCACGTTGATAGTTTCATTGTATCACTTAGAACCGAGTTGGGTTCCATTTAGGTATATCCACCAAGGTATATAGGTGTATGTATACGCAACCATACACTGTCAGAAGTTTCGTAACAGATGACACGAGGATGCGCGGTTTGGGATCGACTAAAAAGAGGCACGGTATGGCAAAGGAGGCACGAGTAAAAAAAAGAGATTAGTAAGTAGTGGAAGTAGACAAGTAAGTGAGAGCTCGTAACTCCAGAGCCTAAAAGAAGGCACGTTAGAACATTGTTCCTGCCCCTCACTGTGATGCCTGAAAGGGCCCTTTTAGTTTCCGTACCTCTTTTTAGTACTCGTGCCTCCTACAATATGTCGTGCCGTGCCGTGCCTCTTTTTAGTCGATCCCGCTCGGTTTCAACAGACTCACAACAGACTACAGAACTTTGTTAGGAAGAGCGAAAAAAAGCATCTACTGACTTTATTCCTTATCGTCATGACGTCGGAAAACTCAGCAGATACTTTTTGGCGGTTTTTCGGTTCTTCCTGATGGTAACACTTATTATGCATAACATTTTGAAACACAACAGATAACATCCAAAGTGTTATCTGTGACGCATATCTGTTGAAACCTCGCATCCGCGGGTTATCTGTTATGAAACTTCTGACAGTGTACATGCATACCCTATTTAAATTTTCATTTATGGCAAATTTTCGAAGATTTACGAGAAGTGTTTTGTATATATTTAGACTATAGTGAGTATTTTAATGTTGACGACAAAGTCAGAGAGAGAGAGAGAGATCGGTATATTTTAAAACTATCGTAGCATAGCTAAATTCAGTTTCTTACATATAAATAACAAACATACAATGACAAACATACACTATGATTCTGTATCGAAAACTGAAGTGAAAAAAGGCACAAACGAGTTTCCGTAACGATTTGTCCGGACTTTAGGGGGTTAGAGTTTATTTTGTAGCCGGGTTCGACGATTCTTGCCACCATCCGGTAATATTTGCATACTATATAGCTGTAGCAGATTATGTGTCTTGTATTTTAACTGGGGATAAGTGATGGGCGACTAGGCTGTCATATCTCGTCCCTTTTCGGTTAAACTTAACATTATGTTCTCATCTAGTGAAAAGAAAAGTTAACTCCGTTCCAATTTCTTCAGATTTTCTAAATACTTACTTCGCCCCCCCCCCTTGCACAAGAAATAACAAAACGATGAAACTATTTAACATAAGAGACCCTGAGCTTGCTATTTCTGACCTGGTTAACAAGTACAATTGAAAAATCCTGTCCCACACCTGGAGAAACATTCTCAGAGTTTAGGTGTATAGGTGTGGGTCAATTTCTATTACTACACTGTCAGAAGTTTCATAACAGATTGCACATAACACTTTCCAGAATAACACCTTTTCACTTAGAAAAAAAGTGTTATGACCAATTAAGTTTACACTATTTCGTGCCCAGATCTCCAACAACACCTTCAATAGGTAAAAATACTACACTGTCAGAAGTTACATAACGACAAGAGCAGGATGCGCGGTTTCAAGAGATGACACTTTGGGATGTTATATGTTATGTTTCTTTCGTTCCCGTTAGTATTTTTACCAATTGAAGGTGTTGTTGGAGATCTAGGCACGAAATGGTGCATGGTAGCAAATAGGCACGAATCGTGGTTGATCCGACCTAGATTTTTAGCCCACTGACTAGCAATGAGCCTATGATAAGGACTGCCGGCTACACCCAAGCTCCCAAAGGGCTCTTCCCTTCCTTGCATTTGCAATCTTATGAAGTTTATCTCCTAGAATACTTATCAGTCTTGCTATTGCCCGGAGGTTGAGGGTAGCCACTATTATTGCGTTGTGGAGTTTCAAGATAGCCTACTGTGCTCTGCCACTGATTTCCAAAGTTCACCAGTGGGATTCTTGAAAGTAATGACAGTAAAACCATCAGATTGGCTTGTTCACTCATTCTTCGAAAGACCCAGGGATAGACAAGGGGTCATCTGTTCCCAAAATCCACACAAGCCTATCACAGAGTAAGCTTCCACTCCTGTCGACAGCTACGAACCTTGCCTACCGGGATATCGTTCGATCCCGACTAAGAGTAAATGGCTTTCAAACTCCCGTTCGGTGACCTGGTGATTTTTTGCCGTTGCCAAGTTACAATGGCTTAAATTACAGAAGGTTAAGGATGCGTTGGCCTACTACTTCACCAATAAGTGGACAGCTTCCGCTTTTTTTTCACGAGTACCACCGATACGTACTGCAGGCAGGGGCGTCCCTAGGGGGGGGGAGGTGCTGCACCCCATCCCCCCAGAAAGCCTGTGGAAAAAAAATCATGAACTTGATGATTTTTAGGAAATCTACCGGATTATTACTCAGGGAACCTACCGGATTCTGCTCAGGGAATCTACACTAAATCTTTCACAAGGAATCTACCGGAATTTACCCCTCGGAATCTACGAAATTCGGCTCAGGGAATCTACCGGAATTTGTGCCAAATCTTTCACAAGGAATCTACCGGTCTCAGGGAATCTACCGGAATCTACCCCTCGGAATCGACGAAATTCGGCTCAGGAAATCTACCGGATTTTGCTCATGGAATCTACGCAAAATCTTTCACAAGGAATCTACCGTAATCTGTCTCAGGGAATCTACCGGAATTACCCCGCGGAATCTACCAGAATTTGGCTCAAGGAATCTACCGGAATTTGTGCGATATCTTTCACAAGGAACCTACCGCAACTTGTCTCAGGGAATCTACGGGTATCTACCCCTTGGAATCTACAAAATTCGGCTCAGGGAATCTACCGGAACTTGTGCGAAATCTTTCACAAGGAATCTACCGGAACTTGTCTCTGGGAATTTACCGGAATTTAACCCTCGGAATCTACGAAATTCGGCTCAGGGAATCTATGGGATTTTACTCATGGAATCGACGCTAAGTCTTTCACAAGGAATCTACCGTAATATGTCTCAGGGAATCTACCGGAATTTACCCCACGGAATCTACCAGAATTCGGCTCAGGGAATCTACCGGAATTTTGCCGGAATTTGTGCGATATCTTTCACAAGGAATCTACCGGAATTTGTTTCAGGGAATCTACCGTAGTTTACCCTACGGATTCTACTGGAATTCGGCTGAATCTAAATCCGAAAATCGTCGACAGCTTTCTCAACTCCTTTCCGGTGACATGGGTGAACCGAGAATAGTTAAAAACGAATTAGCCTTGTTTCGACATGATGGAGAAAGTCGTCGGGAGAGCCTCGAAACAAACAAAAATTTGAAGATATATTCGAGGTCTCTCGTCAACTGAAAGACGTCTTACCAATAGTATGGAAAGCGTTCAAGCTGGCTAAGACAATCCCTGTTATCTCAGCAAAAGGGGAAAATTTTTTTAGCAAGATGAAGCTGGTTAAGACCACCTTGCGTTCAACAATGGCTGACCAGCGTCTTGAAAGTCTGCTATTAATAGCATATGAAACAGATCTGGTTGATGAATGTGAAATTGGATGTGTTGTGGACAAATTGAAAGTGGTTAAAACGCGACGAATAAATGTGTAGTGTGTGTTGAACGTCAGATTTTTGTTTTGTTTTAAGTGTTAACGAGCCTTTTTGGGATACCAAAACGTAAGTGGAGGGATACCTATGACATCGCAAAATTTGTCCGTCTGCCAGTTTGTCCGTTCGTCTGTCAGCACGATAACTCTCGAAGTGAAAGGGATATTTGGTGAAACTTGGTGTGAGGATTCTTCGAGTCAAGGAAAATGTCGAGTTCGTAGATGGAACCGTTAGCTGCATATTTCGGGGAGAGGGAGGGGGAGGGGTTCCACATTAAAGGGCGAAAAAAACATTTTTTAAAAGCTAATGAGATAGTCGATTATAGGGTAAGACGACATGCTGAACACCGAATATGAAAACAGCTTTCTCGTCGGACAAGTAGATCGTCCGGAATCCGGTCAAAATCGGAAAACTTTGTCAAAAATAAAAGTTTAATCTGAAGGTGATCCGAAATGAGAAAATTATTTTCTCGCCGGACAAGTAGATCGCCTGGAATCCGGCCAAAACCGGAAAATTTGTGGAAAGTAAAAGTTTTAGATGGATTTCATTAGGTGTTCGGTTTACGGATGAGAAGACACACTGAATTCGTGTATGACAGTCATTTTCTACTTGGACGCATAGGTCGCCACGAATCCGGCTGAAATCAGAACATCTGTTGAAAGTTTAAGTTTTATCTGAAGTTGATTAGAAGTTCGGCATAGGAGTAAGGAGATACGCTGAATCCTTTTTTTGAACTTAAATTTTTTGCAAGACAAGTAGTCCGCCCGGAATCCGGCTGAAACCAGAAATTTCGCAGAAGCAAGGCAGGAATTTTCGTCAAAGTAGGTATGACGCAGGCTATAGGGGTAAACACACATGCTGAATCTATATTTGAACTTGGTCTTCTCAGATGATTACCATTTGCCTTAATCTGTTTCTAAATTTATTAGTAAAGTGCGCGAGGAGTCTGGCGAAGACTGCACCTCTATATAAGACCCGATTATCTGGATCAAATATTAAATTTTTGGGATCCCATCGAAACCTTTGGTTTTGTTTTTTGTTTGCTCTTGTTTACAATACATAATCGAAGTCAGAACACAACAGTATTCTAGAGTTTTCGAAATTCCGGCAAAACCTCGAAAAATTCCGGTAAAATTCTGAAGCTGCCCCCCCCCCCCCGATCAGGAAGGTGTCGGGACGCCCCTGAATTCAGGACATAGAGATCCAGAGTCCATCCAGACCCAATTTTGTAATTCAGA
Organism: Branchinecta sandiegonensis; assembly: GCA_030848855.1. Classification (NCBI taxonomy): domain Eukaryota; kingdom Metazoa; phylum Arthropoda; class Branchiopoda; order Anostraca; family Branchinectidae; genus Branchinecta; species Branchinecta sandiegonensis. The sequence continues at coordinate 7,787,182 of JAUPMV010000011.1, forward strand.
CAAAAAACTTTGCCTTTTTTAACGTACTTTGATCTTAGAAAATAGACAAGCACACCATAGAAAGAAAATAGAGAAGTACCAAATACAATTTTTCACACGTGTTATAGTTTTTACATTTACCACTTCGGGCTCGGGGCCCCTGATACACTTATTTTCCTGCTAAGTACTCCGGGAAGTACAGGATTCGCAAAAAAAGGGTGACGTCATAAGATATTTAAGGTTCAAGAAAATTTCTTTGTGTATTTGACCACTTCGGCCCGGGGACCCCTGATACACTTACTTTCCTTCTAAGTACTTCGTGAAGTACAGGATTCGCAAAAAAAACGGTAAAGTCATAAGTTATTTAGGGTTGAAGAAAACTTCTTTGTGTCTTTGAAAGTTGCCGCGTCAACCAGAAGACGGATAGGTAAAAATCCTTCATTATTTTATTGCTAAGATACACATTGATATCAGATACCCCATGAGTTTCCTATAGAGATCTTGCTTCTTGACGCTTCCGTGACAGAGAGTACATATCTCCAGGGTTTCAATCAGGATTACGTTCTGCGGGGGACAACTTTGATATCTGATTATCGGGAAGCAGAACAGTATGTGAGTTGGAAGACCTAACACGCATATTTAAGTCCTTAATAGAAAAAGCAATAGCTGCGTTTTTGCATGCCTTACAGCACGCCTGTGAGTGGCAGCTGCGCTTATTAGGTGTTTGCGCAAACCTTTCCCTGTAGCCTGTCTGCCTATAAGGCGTTTTTGCTCCTCAGTCCAACGGCCAAAGAACGAAATCCACAGGCTACGGCCAAAGGCCTTCTTGATGCCGTTGTCCTTAGCCTTAGCCTGTGGTTCCTTTCAAAAATGGAGCATGCAAAAACTCCTTATTAGCACACAGGCCAACTGCTACGGCTACAGTCCACAGGAATGCAAAAACGCAGCTATGACTGGGACTAATACCACCCCACCCCCCTCCACATATGGATACCAAACTGATGCATCTGAGTGGTCTAGGTCCTAGGTAGTGTGTATCTCCCGCGCTACCAGACGGCTTGCTGCTTCATTAACACTGTTATACACTGGATTCCAAGTCCTCTAAATGTAAGCCATTGGGTTGGCTAAAGCTTAAAGGGATCTTGAAAAAATTAGAGATGGCGCCTCTACTCCGTAAACCAGACGATTACCGATACTTAAGAAGTGGTCATCACTCCTGAATAGTATCATCCCACAGTATATTTATATCCCATTCATATCACCCCCTTTAAACATTTTTCCTATCAACCCATGAGGTACTATTTCTCATTTTCACTTGTGGAAAGATTTTGCAGTACCGAGTTTTTGCAGTACACCTATATTTGCAGAAATCCCTGTACCACCCTTAGAAACCCATCACCTTGTCCTTACTGGTTTCTTGTGCCCTGTGTCCAAATCCAGTGTGAACTATGCTTTTGCACCAAAGTTAACGGGCCATTTGCCTTCACTGTCAGAAGTTTCATAACATATTGCGCATAACACTTTCAAGAATAACACCTTTTCACTTAGAAATAAAGTGTTCTGACCAATTAAGTTTACACTATTTCGTGCCTAGATCTCCAACAACACCTTCAATTGGTAAAAATACTACCGGGAACGAAAGAAACATAACATATAACATCCCAAAGTGTTGTCTGTTGAAAACGCGCATCCTGCTGTTCTCGTTATGTAACTTCTGACAGTGTAGTATTTTTACCTATTGAAGGTGTTGTTGGAGATCTGGGCACGAAACAGTATTAACTTAATTGGTCAAAACACTTTTTTCTAAGTGAAAAGGTGTTATTCTTGAAAGTGTTATGCGCAATCTGTTATGAAACTTCTGACAATGTTGTACCCTTCCCCCCCCCACACACACACGAATTAAAAACTGCTCTACCTCTCGCGCGGTCGTACAGAGTGCCGCTTCACAACTTTTTACACTTAATTAGGTCCACCCCACTCCCCTTCGAGCTTCAGGACGGGAGAATTGAAAGGCTCAAACCAGGCTGATAAAAAGTCTCGCTTCAGAATCTACATCCGCAAAATATTCCTGGCATTTTATATCTACAATTGACCATCTGTTTTCCAATTTTCTCGGACACAACGAGCCCACAAATGAGGATGTGGGGAGATCTTACTTCAACTGACCGTACCTCAGACCTGGCTGATTTGCCCCAGAACACCGGTGCAACTTTCTGTGCACCGACTCGACCGGCGCATGTCCCCTCGCTGCCGCGGGTTCTGTCCAAAATGACTATTTGATTGTACACACTGTATTTGATCGGCCTGATGTCCTAACTGAGACAGATTGCTGCGGCAGCAAACGAGCTCAAATAATTTGATTCCCAGAATGCGGTAATAAGGATTTAATGCAGCTGGATGCGATTAGAAGCAGAAGATCTATGGAACTGATGGTCCTTTCGACCTGGTGAAGTGGTCATTAGACGGGAGTTGTTCCCGTCTCAGTTGTTCCGCAGGGAAATAGGAAAGGAGTCCTGAGCTTTTGGCAGAGTTGTTCCCTAATTATCCAACGTCGGTAAAAGCAAAAATAATTAAACCTGTAATTAATATACTTTTTTCAAGTTTGCTAAAAAAGTTCGTACTGTTGTTCTCATCTTTGTTAATTTCCTTCCAGGTCTTAGGATTGGGTGAAGAGCTTGGGTTAGGATTTAGCGATACAAATTCAGGAAAATTAGCACCTTTTCTGCAGTTTTTTTCAACTCCTCCAGTATTTTCACCTTAATACAATTGTACTTTAACAAAATCAAAATGCTGCCATACCTAGCGAAGAATGCTTTGGAAATATTAATATAACAAAGAAAAGAAAATCATACCTTCAACTGTCATATTTTCGTGAAGGTCGCCGGCTTTCGAAGAATTCAGGAAATGTTTGCTTAATGACTTGACGGAAGGTAGAAACACTGTGTAGAACACGTCATTCTGGAACTCCAAAGCGTTCCCAATCCTCGAAGCAAGGAGAGACTCGTACAGATCTGGAAAGGAAAGTTTTATCGACGAAATGCAGCGGAACGGCTAGGAACGTGAAACTACTGGTGTCAACTAGTGGCGGACGAGGATAAAGCGCTATTCAAGGGTTTAGAGGGGTAGCAAATAAGAGCTGATGAAGGGAGAAAAAGGGACATCCCACTTTTTAAAGTGTATTTATTCTGGATTGAGTCATTTTCAGGTTGGCCCAGAATCTGTTCAGTTTGTTTATTTATTTGTATTTTTTTTTTGGTTTAGTTTGTTTTTGGAGACGGAGTTGTGAAGTATATAGTTCTTTTTGGTTGGTGTTCTGACAGGGAACCGAGGTTGCGTTCCAGGAACTTAACAATTGTTACAATCTTTAAATTTGCTTCGGGGCGGAGCTAACTGTAGCTTTAACGATCGTTAACTTTTTCCAATTCTACAATTGTATCTAGTATTTTGTATCAATAAATAACTATTTTGTAACGATGCTCACCGACCATCGTTACAAAATAGTTAACAATCGTTGAGCTCTGGAACGGAAATTGTAGGTGGGCGAAGCTTAAATTTCGAAATCAGAAACCTGGAACGCAAAAAGTTAACAGCTGTTAACAATTTGTTAAAGGACCCCTCGCACTATTTACTCTTCAACTTACAGTATTTAAAAATGTTTGAATACTTTAAAACTAGGGTATACTTTCTCTCTTTACGCCATTTCCGAGACCTGTTGACTTATAGCGAGAACAGGGAATCAATTTTTCCCTGTTGGGGGATTTTTTCAATTTTTCTGATGGAAAAACTTCTCGCAGACAACCATCGATAGCGTGATCCACATTGAAGGTAGCAAAACAAGTGAGAAAATAAGCGTGGTTCTGTTAGAGGGGTTAGAATGTACCGTACGAAATTGGGGTCTCCGGGTTTAGAAGTACATGTAGTGATTATCGAAGTAGGTTGCGTTATTATTATAGGTGAGACATCGTTAAGTTCTGGAACGCAACCCGAGTAAGTGCAAAATTTTTTCTTCCACTAAGTATTTTTTCTTCTTTTTTCTTTATTACAGTGCTAAGTAGGTTAATTTGTCAAGCGGGGTTTCTTGAACTTCTTAACAAGTGTAAACTTCTGGAGGGTGTTGTAGTTACTAGTTTTATTTCCAATAAACCCCATATTACAATCTAATCTAATCTAGTGATCAGCACCCGATGAAAAATTTGTAGCCTGCGTAGTTGTATGATGGTTGTCACAAAAAGTTGCATGTGTAGATATGTAATAGTAAAGAAAACTATCATTTAACGGGCCTCAGACCGGGCCAATCTTAAGCAGTAGCATCCAGTAGCATCCTGTCTTGCTATAATAGCATCCAGTCTTGCTAATAGTAGCATGCAGGAGAATGCAGTATCACGGTAGCCTGGACATGCAAGCATGTAGTAGCATCAGCTCGTAATGCATGCTACTTTTTCGTACAACGTCATACTACTATTTTGAGATAAACTTTTCTTCGGGCACAACCAGAAGCCAGGTCCAGCGAGACGTAAGATAAATCCGTTTCTTTGAGTTTCGCAAGGGTGTTTGCCTCCCAGATCGGTCATATTGTCACGGTTTCGGGACGATTGATTGACAGCAGGCGTCTTGGTGCTGTTGTCGACCCTAAATAGTTGAGATCAAATAGAGCTACCACAAGGTCGAAACGATATTTCACAGAAATAAAAAATCATAATTAGGGGACAGTGTTTTTAAATCCGGCCTAATGAATAAGGGATTCTCAACAATGCTTACGTATTTCCAGCATTTAAATTTAAAGACAACAAATGCGTACCTGCGAACTCGCCAGCAGTTCTGATATATCCCCTAATCGTTCTGTCCGGAATAGATGTCAGCACCTTGTCTATGACATGAATGGTTATATTTTCAGTGAGTATATCGGATGTCGTCACCACGGCGCCGTTGACATACCAAACCTAGAAGTGAAGTTTTGATTGAATGAAACGTGCGTAGCTACATTTTATAATAGAGCTCGCATACGGGCGAACAAGTTTAATAGAAATCTAGCCGTGACATAAGGCGTTTTTCCGTGCTCCCACAAACAGTTTCTGGGTCGACTGTGGCTCGAAAAAAGTGTTTCCGCGGTCTTTCTTGCTGCCAACAAGTGTGTTTCAGCGACCAACGAGATTTTCGTGGCTCGGTTTGTGGCTCAAATTTGACAAACAACTCGCGAGGTGATTGTCAATTTTGTGGCTCGATTCTGGCGAGAAAATTCAAATTAAGCAGCAAAATAGTGTCTGAACAATAAAGCTAACTACTTTTTCAAGCATGTAAACTTAAGGCCTTTTTCCGCAACACAGTTGCGGGACAGACACTTCTGAGTGTTTGTCGCGGAAACACGATTGCGAGCCAACCCGTCGAGCCACTAGTTGAAACTCGCGGAAACGCCGTTTTGTCTAATTTTATCTGAAAATAAAATAAACTTCATGTAAAATCTCAAGAAATAGAACTCCAGGCTTATTTCCTCACCATTCTGTACAAAAAGCATCCTCGGTTTTAAGTCTATTTGCTTGAAAAAGTAATTAGCTTTAATGTCTAGACACTATTTTGCTGCTTAATTTGAATTTCCCGCCAGAAACGAGCCGCAAAATCAACAATCACCTCACCAGTTGTTCGTCGAATTTGAGCCACAAAGCGAGCCACGAAAATCTTGTTGGTCGCGGAAACACACTTGTGGGCCGCACGAAAGACCGCGGAAACACTTCTTCGAGCCACAGTCGACCTATTACGACGACTGTGTTTGTATGTGAAGGAGCACTCTCAACCTGATGTTATGGCGAGGGGTGTAGTAGGCCGGACATAGATGGTAAATGTCCTTATATACAGTCATCGGAGTCAGGACAGCCTAGGGCGTCTGGTGGCCTACTACACGTGCAGACTTCACGGGTTCATTATGGATTCCCCCGGTCGATTCACACTAAGGTTTGCGTACCGAACCACAATAGGCCCGGAAAAAAAGTGTGAAGAAGATGACTCATGGTCGCCGGATGAGTGATGAACATGAGTCAATAAAATAATACAAGAGCCGCGACCGTATAAAAGATTAAATACACCGAATGGAAAGGGAGTAGCGCTGCGTAGCGGCGGCATAAGTTAGCAGTGCGGGGTTGCAGATGGCACCACCGTAACAAACCCACAAACTGTTTGTGGGAGCACGGAAAAACGCCTTTAAAACTGAAGATGCCTTTTGTACAGAATGGTAAGGAAATAAGCATGGAGTTCTATTCATTGAGATTTTACATGAATTTTATTTTTATTTTTAGATATTTCAAATTACCGCCAAAAAATAGACCAAACGGCGTTTCCGCAAGTTTCAACTAGTGGCTCGACTGTGTGGCACACAATCGTGTTTCCGCGACAAACTCTCAAGCATTGTCCTAATAGGTGTTGTAAGGTGTATTACGGCGTATAAAGCTTATTACAGATTCCTCTTTTCCTCGGAGCGCGCTGTAATAAGGTAAATAAGGAAAATAGACTAGCGTTCTATTCTGGCTTATGCAGGGCCAATCAGATCGCTTGGTTGGTTCCGCCAGCGGACCGAGGAAAGAGCAGCGTCGCCAGGGTTGCCACGGGAAGCACTAAAGTTCTACTTTGGTGGAAGCTGAAGAAACAACTTTTCTGAAAAATAACACGTTTTGTTCTGTTGCGACTGCTTACTGCTAGTTCAAGGACTTGTGCTGTCCATCCGTAGATTTAATTGCTTTTTACAATATATTGGGCGTCAAATTGTACTGGTGTACTTCAAGTAACACTAAGAGCACTTTTCTGATCTTTAGAAACTTGAAAAACTGAATGAGCGTGGCAACACTGCACGCAACATTGATAAGAACCTCTCGGGTTCGTATCTGAACGGGCGTGTGTATTAAGACGTAAACATCGCGTATAGTGTTATTCAGCTTATTACACCTATTAACAATGCTTCAGAAGTGCGTGGTCTACAACAGTTGTTACTGTGTACTACACAGTTACTGTGTCGCGGAAAAAAGCCTATAACTGTACGACTGAGCAATCCAAAGGTTAGACCAGTGGATTCGCATACTTGTCTTGGTTTACTGGTTGGGAGGTCGGCGAGCACACCAGAGCACTATTGATCAACTATGTTCGCAAACAGATTGCTTCTGCTTGCTTATAGTTCCGTTGTGACGAATGAGTTTCTTTTCAACCGCGATTTTTAACTCGGTGGTCCATCTTGTGCCTATATTGCAGGACCGGAAATAGTACAATTGCCACAATTTACAATATCACTATCCCGCTTACAGCAGGTGAAACAACACATTATACAGAGATTCAACAATAATTTATTAAAGGACACCTGAATGAAGAGTGCCAAGTATCATCCTTATCTGTATGACTTCCGTTAACATTACCTGCAGAAAACCCAATTCAAATACGAAATAGTGTTTCCAAGCTATGATTTTTGCTCCATTTTGCATCTGTCCTTATTTCAGTACCGAACAATTTCAGAAATGAACAAATGTCTCCAATCAACCCTTCTTCTGGAATGTTTTTTAACCAGTTAAGCCCAAACGTATATCTAGAAGAAATTCCAATACGATCCGGCCAGCGCTGTACAAGATTTGAACGAATGGCGCTTTTTGTATTGGAGTCTGCATGTGCAAACATCCAGAAACGAACATCCCTATTTTGAAAACGTCACGCCCAGAAGAAGAATGCTCTCCGTGGCCATGTGTGTAAATGCATTCTCTATGGTGTGTTCAAGTATGGTTTCATTGTTCAGGTGTCCTTTAAGCACGAATGGAAGATCTTTGACGATTAGGTTTAGTTCTGCAGATCGGTAACGTTGTCGCAGTCTCTTTGTTCTTTTCCTCTTATTACTGTATTTTCTTCTTCTTTGCTTTCTTTTTCCTACTCCGTCTATGCCTTTTGCTTTCTAATTGGTCCAAAATAGCATTATTATTATTATTATTAACGAAAGGTTGCACATACCAGCGTGAATACTGTTCTCTTTGTCAGAGCAAGCATTTCAAGCTTTTCTTCTATCATTCTGAACTGCTTTGACAAAGCAATCCAAGACGAAGTTTTCTTAGAATCTCTCAGTCCTCTAGGATACGCTAATGACACAGAGCCGGAGCCAGACATAGCAACAGAGGCTTTTTAGCCCCAGATCCAGACAGGGCGATCCAGGGCCCCGAGTCGGGGCCGCCTTTTTGGTAATTTAGCCAAAAACAAATTCTATCTATTTATTTAAAGCACAACTCCTACTAGAAATGACCTTTTCAAAGATGAAATGGCTCAGAAATAGGCCCGTATCCAGGAATTTATTTCGGGGGGGGGGGGGCTTTCGGGGGGGGGGGATTGCCAGCGTGTGAAATTGGCGATTTTCTAGTTTGCACTTATCGAGTCTATCCAGCCATCCCGCTCTCCGACGCGGCGGCTGGACGCAGAATATTTGAAAACTGAATGCGCCGTGGTTAAAAAGCGGCAAAACCGAGCAAAACAAAAGAAGCCAAAACACAAGATAGACCTGATGGCCTACCATGTCTTCCAGAACGAACATGAGCTGTAAGCTCCAATGGCCCTTGCAAGGCTTCGTAAAAGGATGAAAGTAGGAATTTGCCAATCCGTGCGTTTGTTGTGATCATTTGTAAGCAAAACCCTTCTGACAAAAATGACAATGGACCCTTGGGAATCATGAGAATGTCGCGTTTGGTAGAAAAAATGTTTTTTTTTTGCACTTGGCTGTGATGATGCGCACTTAAAGGGCACTAGAAATTCATCTGTATTCAAAAACCTTAGGCAAAAACGGTCCTGGGCCCTTTAGGATCATGAATATATATAATAATAATAATAATTTATTTTTGACGCGCTATAAAAAATCAAAGAGGAGTATCAATATGGTTTGGTCAAAAGTATTTTTTTACCTTTCGGTTAAGATGCGCACTTTGAGGTTGCTAGAAAAGCCTTGAGGCAAACATGATCATGCGCTTATGGGGATCGTGAAAACGCAGATTTTGCTTAAAAGTATTTTTTTTACTTTAAGGGGTGGTCGGATCTGGGAAGTGACGATTGATAAGCCAATCTTGTCAAGTCTCTAATGTTAGGCTACGCTTGTTCTTACCAAGTGTCATCCCAATCGCTTCCATCTTAGCGTGTCACAAGATTACCCCCCCCCCCCCCCCCGACTCCCCCACATTGATCGGATCCTGTCCGCACATGAATTGCGACTCTGAGACATGAGTTCTTTCCGAATATCAAGTTTCATTAAGATCCGATCACCCGTTCAAAAGTTGGACATTTCTCCAGATTCCGGATTACCCCTCCCTCCACTCCCCCCACGAAGGTCAAGTCAGAGACACGACTTTTTAAAATTGTCGATTCCCTTATACGCCTGCCAAGTTTCATCGTCCTAGCACATGTGTAAGCATCTTAGCTCGGGATCACCGGAATTCCGGAACCCCCCTCTAACTCCCCCCAGAGTGCTCGGATCCGGTCCGGTCTTGTCAACTATGTATTTAGGGCTTGTGCTTGTTCTTCCCACCAAGTTTCATCCCGGTCCGTACACTCTGAACCAGTCACACGATGTCCGGTTCCCCCCTCCAACTCCCCCCCAGAGCCACCGGATCCATTCCGTACTTGAAGTGTGACATCTGAGACACGAGGTCTGTCCAAATATCAAGTTTCATTAACATCCGATTCCCCGTTCAAAAGTTATAAATACGTCAATATTCCGGATTCCCCCTCCTTCCACTCCCCCTTCGGTGGTAGGATGGGGGAAGTGACTAGTTCCAAGTTATTTTGGTCGGGTCCCTGATATGCCTGCCAAGTTTCATCGTCCTAGCACATGTGTAAGCATCTTAACTCGGGATCACCGAAATTCCGGAACCCACCCTCCAAATCCCCCCACAGTGCTCGGATCCGGTCCGGTCTTTTGAACTCGGTATCTAGGGCTTGTGCTTGTTCTTCCCACCAATTTTCATTCCGATCCGTCCATTTTGAACATATCACCTGATTTCCTGCACCCCCCCCCCCCTCCAACTCCCCGCAAAGTAACCGGATCTATTCCGGACTTGAAATGTTACATCTGAGACAGGAGGTCTTTCCAAATATCAAGTTTCATTAAGATCCGATTCCCCGTTCAAAAGTTAAACATACGTCAATATTCCGGATTCCCCCTCTCTCCACTCCCCCCACGGTGGTCGGATCAGGGAAACGATAATTTCCAAGTCACTTTGATGGGGTCCCTAATATGCCTACCAAGTTTCATCCTCCTAGCACATCTGGACGTGCCCTAACTCGAGATCAGTGGACAGACCGACCGACCGACCGAAAAGTGATCGGTATATGGCACTTGAGCGGAGATGCAAGTGCCATAAAAACAACACTCTGAATCCTCTCATGTGTGAAGAGTTGTCGGCGTACCTTGAAGCTTTCAGCGAAGTTTGTGTTGCGTGACTGGCAAAAACTCGGATCGGCCAAAAAAGTGCTATAAAGTCGTACGTCCAAAAAAAAGGAATGGCGAACTGCAGGGATTTCGCAGAAGTTCATAATTTCATGAGGGAGCTGGGATAGCATCCCGATGAAAAATTTATCTCAAAATAGTAGTACGAAGTTTTACGAAAAAGTAGCATGCAGTACTAACTGATGCTACTAACACATGCTTCAACTTCACGGCTACCGTGTTCCTGCATATTAGTGCATGCTACTATTAGCATGACTGAATGCTACTACGGCAAGACAGGATGCTACTGGATACTACTACATAAGAGTGCACCAGTCTGAGGCACATTAAATGATAGTATTCTTTGCTATAACATAGTATTACATGCAACCTTTTCGTACAACTACCATACAACTACGCAGGCTACAAATTTTTCATCGGGGTAAAAGGCAGGATAATCAAGAGAGGTCCCTTAAAGTAGAACAGAGCTAGCAAACGGGTCATTTGTTAATGACACCTAGTGCAGGACCACTTGAGACATAGCAACAGAGTATTTTTTACCCCTAGCTATTTGAAGAACCGTTTTGAAAATCTCATTTAATTTGCTATTGTTGAAAAAAAACCCGTAAAAACGCCAATCAAGTTATATATACGTAGGTTTCGAACATTCCCTGTTAACATGTTACTGATTGACATAATTTGAAACTTAATTTTACTATTATTCTTGTGGACGGAAAGCTCATCCGTTCATGGTTTTAAAGACTGGACGAATGAAGAACAGGAAACAACTAATGTTCCGTTTACACACTGCGTAAAATCCGAGCGCTTTTTTGAAATCCGAGCGTATTTTACGCACGTTTTGAGCTTGGAAACATTTCTAGCAATACAGACGTATTTGAGAAATCGGTCCGTTTTGTATCTAAATACGTCCGTATTGCTAGAAATCTTTTCAAGCTCAAAACGTGCGTAAAATACGCTCGGATTTCAAAATACGCTCGGATTTTACGCAGTGTGTAAATCCACCATAAGGTTTGGCTAGGGCCGACAAGTAAATTATTCTCCCCGACGGTTGGTTGAAGTAGCTACAGTATCTATCGTAAGTTTGAAAATGTTTCAAAGGGTTTTAAAAGCGACAAATAAAAGAGCAGCTAAACAAGCTCAAAATTAAACTTCATTTCATCGAGGCCTCAAAGTCTACCCACGAGCCCGATGGTGCAGAATGAAGCAGCGCGCCTCCTTGTCTATCTCAAACGTCGTTGACTACGACTGCGCTTCAAGCTCATTGAAAACAAAAACATTTGTTTTTATTACAGTAGAGGTATGCTTATTTGAACACTTTTTTTAACTGTTCCACTACCTTGGCTTTCTTACTTGCATATAAAAAGTAAAATGGAAAAGAAAAATAACAAACTTGATATCAGCTAACAGACAACTATTTCAGGGTTATCCTGGCACAAACTCGAAGTAGAAATTCACTTCACTTTCTTTGATTTTGAATTCACTAAAATCGTCCTCCCTCTTTTGAAGGCATCTGCAGGTTCGGAACGCCATCTCTCCATTGAAGGTGCGTTCCTCGTGGCAAAATTTTCAAATTATAAAAAGCAAACGAGGTGTCAGTTGAGTCACTTTCAGCCGTGAATTAGCAAGATATTCAAAAAGTGACAAAAGTGTGAGTGATTATTACTAGTATTTGTAGGAAAAGTGCCTGGTTTGGATTTTTGTTTTTTCTTCGGCGATCGTTCACTGTTAGCAGACGTTCACATAAGCATACCTATACTGTAGATCGCCTTGATTTCTGTTTGTATGTAATGATTGTGAAGAAATTTTATTTACGCACTCAAGAAGAGGAAAATAGCGCAGTACAGACAAATAAAAGGAGAAAAAACACTGAGCTTTCAACAATGAAGTAAATACACAAGCAAAAATAAACGTTAAAAAACGGGACTCATCGGGTCTAAAAAATCTTCTTCCTAGATAATAGTTAGTAATTAATAAATAATAACAAATAATAATTAATAATCTTCTTCCTAGATATGTAAGTGAGTCGGTTTGTGTTTCTTCTACTCTTTTTCGGAACTGACACTTCATTTTCGGCATGAAGAATTAAAATAATGACAATACTCGTTCAAACCCAGAGAGATTGACTTAAAAAGAGGAGAGAAAAAAAGAAAGAAAAAAGACGCACATCCAGGGATTGATTAAAAAGCTCAATAAGATTGATTGCTCAAGCGGTCTATTTTCAAAACGGCCAAAATAAATGATTCGCATCAGCAACCCCTTCAGAAGCGGACCTTTGGTTCCACATTCCTAGAAGTTCAAAGAAACCTGAGAGGGGAATGATCAGAACCTCTACTTACCTCCTCCAATCCGTCCGTCTTATTCGTGATCAATAAAGGAGCCCCCTGCAAGCTCGTTAAAGCTGTCTCTGTTTTCAAACTATTTCTTGAGATCCGTCGCGGAATTACGTGGTAGGAGAGAATGTTTGTTAGGAGGGAATCGTCGTTTTCAAGCTGGCCCCGCATTCCAAGAGGCAATTCCCGAAAGGCGGCGTTACTCGGGGCAAACAAAGTCAGCATTCCTGAAAAAGAAAGCACGAGGATATTACCGCAAAGGGTTCGAGGTCCGGGCACCATGGTATGCGGTAAAAACCGTAACGGGCAAAATAGCGACACCGCGCCATGAAAAACGCGACAGGACAGAAACCGCGAAAGCAGAACCCTCAAAGGTAGAAAAACGCGAAAGCAAAAAACCGCGCCGTACAAAAAGCTACAGGCCAAAAACGCTACCGGTCAAAACCCCGCCTGACAAATGTAAAGGCGTATTCTCGCCGTTCCCCGAGGACTCCACTTGAGGAGTCCCCGCGTTTTTGTTTGTCCCGGGTACTCACTCCCCGTATTCTCGCGAGTCCCCACGGACGGGGAATGCTCCGATTATCATCACCATCATCAAAAAGGACTCCCTTTCAAATTCGGAGGGGAATCAATGTTTGCTGTTGTAGGTGCTACGTAAAATTAATTAAAAAGAATCGGAATAAACAGAACCAAAAATAAAGTGGATCTAGACTAATTGTTTCAGCTGCATATTCATTTTTCGAACAAAATCCATTTTAGAAGCATTCCCCGTATTCTCGCTGTTTCTGTACGCGGAGTCCGTGTGGAGTGACTCCCTCTATTCTCGCCGTTCCCTTCGATTCCCCGAGGAGTCCTCGGGGAACGGCAAGAATACGCCTTAAGAGTTGTTGCGAGATGCAGGACCGTTGACAACAGCATCTAAAGAAATAATGTAAAGGTACTGTCTTTGCTTTCGTAACAATATTTCCATTATACTCTGTTCGACTCATTGTTGTCTGTTTATCAATGTGTGTCGGTACTTTTCAATGTGGAGGACTCGAGGATCAGGTAAGAAAGGCTTGATGAAGACATAAGGATACAATTCCGAACTATGTTTGCCCCGTAAATGTACATTGTCATTCGCTAAAACACACCCCAAAGGCCATCAAATGAACAAATCTTATCTGAGCAAACAGAAGAAAGCTGAGGATAAATTACTTCAAAATCACCTAGGATTATCACCGTGGCATTAAATTTTTACGTCACGTGATTTTGGAATTCTTGATCCGAAGATTAAGTTTAATGTAAAAGAAAAACAAAGTACAAAATGGCACCTCAGGCATCTTGCCCGAGTAGGATATATTCTAGCATGAAGCTAGCACTGAATGTCTTTTATTTGTTTTTGTTGATTAGTCGTTATTTCTTGTTGCAACTAAGCTCTTGTAAAACGTACAGCATAAATGATTTTTATTTAATGATTTATTATTAGCGAAAACAGTAAGTCACTAATCAAGACAAAAATAGGCTATGGCTACAACATTAGCAGAAAACTTGGACACGGAGAAAAGGTGATCCTTCCAACAACGGATCTGTAAATGACTATTGTTTTACTCATTGTTGAAGGCTTTGTGCTTCCATTTATATTTTCCTTTTATTTCTTTTGTTTTGTAGCGTCCCCCGTTAGCTGTTATTTATTTAAAAAAAATAGAAAAACGAAATTTTCGTTTTTTTTCTTTTGATCAGCTAGTTATCCCTCTAAGATGATGTGCGAGGGATAAATAAAATCTTGGATATTTCGGTTGCGCTTCCGGCAAACCGTCCTCAGCGAAAAAAAAACTGAAAAAAGCAAAGCGGAGCTGCAAGTGCCATAAAAATTCGAATTTGGCAATTGTTGTTTTTTCAAAGCAACTGTAAACAAAATGTAGATCCAGTTACCTTTGTATAAGGGAAGCTACCATGGTATCTGCAAAAACGCAACTATTGCTTTTCTCTAATGATTAAGTTGGATAGGTCTTCAAGGACAGAGTATAGCAATAGCACGTACCTGGAAGTTTCAAGGGTGACCTCTTTTGGAGACGGTACAAAATAGAGGCGAACCGCTTCAAGTTCAGCGAATACAGAATACGGACCAGATCCATCGTCTGGTCTTCACTTGCGCCTCCTAGTGTATGTGACTCATCCCCAACTCTTATGCTGCGAGCGAATCCACTAGGTTCCACGGAGTTATCAGGGAAGGTGAAAATGTCGAGTTCGCTCGTTCCCCCAACAGGGAGTGGGTTGGTTGGGAGGCTTATGATGATTCCTGATCCGTCAGAACCGATATTTTTTGGATTTCCACCAAGACCGAGGACATCAATGAAACCTAAAAAACGGTGTGAAAAATGTGTTTACAGAACATGTTTACTATTTAGTAAACAGCCTTGAAGAAATCCAGATCTTGATTCATCTCGAGCAGCCCCTTGGTAAAGCGATGCGATAAACCCATTCCGGACTATCCTGCATTTTTCTGGTAAAACTGTAAAAAAATCTTGCAGTATTCGCTGCTAGGATTAATCTTATCTTTATTGAGATAAGATTACCCCTAATTCGGATTAATCTTATCTGAACAGAGATAAGATTAATCCCAGTAGCAAATACTGCATCCTTATTCGGAGAATTTTTTTACAGTGAAAGTTAGAAAAGTAATTTTTATGCTTGCTGCGTCCAAAGCTCGTTCTAACAGACTCGTGCATTCGTCACTCGCATGCCTTTGCGCTAGCACCATTCTGGAAACTTTTCCATACATCTTATGTTAAAGCTACATGAGGTTGCCTACGTTTTATAAATACGGCGAAACTCTTGCTTGGGTCCCCAGAATTATCGAGTAACCACCTTCGAAACAGCCTTTACCCATCAATTACATAATAGTTACATAAATAGTGTATCCACGCTTGTTTAGATTGTATATTGTTAAGTTCAAACTGTATCTTGTTTTTCACATTTTTTCTTTTTTCTCTTTATTCATTTTACATTTCATGTAAAGGCAGGTTATAAACACATTATTACTTCATTCTTAAAAGATATTATTGATACTGCGAAACGGATACGTCAGCTACATTTTATCAGAGCTACATTTTCCACAAGGAGTTTCATAAGTTCATTTTCCGGCTTGAACCTGAAGAGGACCCTTGCAAAGAATACTGTAAAAAAAAATCTTGCAGCATTTGCTACTGGTATTAATTTTGTCTCTGCTGGGATGAGATTATTTCTAATTCGTATTCATCTTATCCCAGTAGAGATAACATTAATACCAGTAGCAAATACTGCAGTGAACTTTAATCCTTTTTCGGAGAAACTTTTTATAAATGTAGCTGACGCATCCGTTTTGCAGTGTCAGGCATGATCCGCAGTCAGCTTGGCCTAAAGAAGTATTCAGTAAATTATATTACAATCTGCTACACGGCTACACGTCCTCGTCAGGGAGGTCAACTTTTTCGATTGTACACTTGACTACACGGAGACCGTAATGAATTGGTATATTCTTGATGACTAACTCTTCTTGCCGATACAAAATCGCCCTGTACCTAGTGGAAGAGCCGGAAGCGGTATCACAGCTGCTCCCAAACATCGCCGCGATTGGTTAACACAGGGTTGAGTTGTTGAGTTCGAGTCGGTAGTGCTAAGTTTTCTCGCTCTTCCCGAGAATCACTGGAGTGTTTTGGACTTAGTCATAAAGAGTATTTGGCGTACCTGCATCGAAAAGGAAAACCTGACTTTGGTGGCAGTAAGGGCAAGGACGGAAATCTAGACCTTTCCCCTCTCCCCCTAAGTAAGAGCTTGCCAAAGAATTTGTAGGAAAGGAAAGACTCACCACTGCCAGGGAAGTTGCTGTCCAGCTGATTTCCACTGGAGAAACTTGAATTGCTTAGAAATTCTGGTTTCCAGGTCGTTACGACTTCGAGATGTGACCTCACCGTCACCCCTATTCGACCTTCATTCTCAAAGGCACTAGGTTCAAGCCGCCCAAACCCTTCAGAATTAGCTATACTGTCTTGCACTGCTACTTGCGAGTGGAAGCTCCCACTGTCTTGAAAAGGTAGCACGGGATAATAGATATATCCGCCAGAAAGAGCTCCATACCCTCCGTTTATGGAACTCGTCGGGTTGCAGAGAATCTGATGATGTCGTCCCGATTCCATATGGTCTTCTGGCCCTTCCATGATATTCCAAGGGGAGCTGCCGCAAGGGTCGAAGGGTTTCCCACCACTATTTCCCGAAGGCCACCCACCGGGCTGCGACGGTGTCGTTTTCTGGGGAAAATATGGTGCGTCGGTCGAGTATGACGGGCTGGGTGGGTAGAACGGCTTGAAGACAGGGTTTGGTCCATAACCATCACTGGAAAAACCGCTACCACCAACAGGTGGAAGGTAGTTCACAGGCGGCTGAATGGCCTCCGGGTAGTAGGGAGGGTCGTACACCGCGCTAAGATTGTACCTGTTTCCATAATATGCTGATGTTGTTGTATAGGTGGCGGTCAGAAAGTCATAATTAGGATTTGGAAACAGGAGAGGCTTTCCACTAGTAGGGATGAAAGTTGAGGGGTAGTTAGGGGTAGATGTCACTGGCGGAATATATGGGTATTGGGTAGTCGATCGAGTGAAATAAACGGGCTGCTTTCGGGCAGGAGTAGTAGGAGGTGCAGTTGGATACATATTCGGAGGGTTAGTGTAATAGTTAGGTGGTGGTACATAGACTGGTCTTTGGGTAGGCTGATAAGACGGTGCGGCGGTACTATATGGAGAGTTCGTGTAATAATTAGGTGGCGGTACGTAGATTGGTCTCTGGGTAGACTGATGAGACGGTGGATTCGGGGGGTTTGTGTAGTAATTAGAGGGTGGTACATAGATGGGTCTCTGATTTGACTGGTAAGAGGGTCGAGGGGTGGTAGTATAGGAAACTGCTGGGTATGAAACAGTTAAGGGCGGCACATAAAGCGGACGGCTTGTAACTGATACCGGTGGAGGGACATAGTTAGTAGGGGCAGGGTAGAGAGGAGCCGGGTATCCTGGGTTACGTGAAGGGTACGGCACTTTCGCCTCGCAGGGTGACCCATACTGGGAACACGGCTTTTGATGTACTTCATAGTAATGGTACACGACAGTGGGTCCACTGGTAGGCTGCGGACTCGGTGGTGGGTAATATGGCTTCGCTGGTGGGTGGACAACGCCGGGATGGGGTGGAGGGTACACTGTCGGGGGCCCGGTGAGTCGGGGTGGTGGGTATGTTTGTGGATAGAACGGCGCAGCGGTGGGTCGAGGTGGGGGGTATACTTGTGGGTAAACAGGTCTGAACGTCACTGTTGGATTGACGGGTAGAGGCGGTGGGTAGTACGGAACTGGGCCAGGTTGCTGATGAACGCAATTCGTCTGGCAGTGGACACAAGGTGGCGCTGGCCTATATAGGGTAGGCTGACGGACCCCAGACGAAAACCAACTTCGCTTATCTATACCACTGAAAGTTTCGTTCACATTTAACTGCCTCGCATCTCTACTGTCTGAAGAAATGTCTGTCGCATTCACACTTATCGGTTTCCATCCACTATAACTCAACTTTTCACTGTCTACCAAAACAGCAGTCAACACTAAAAAAACGATCATGGTTAACTGAGAAGAGAACGAACTGAAACTGATATTGCAAAGGTCAAGTTGAAAGTATTAACTTAGAATTTCCGCTTTACCCTTGAAAGGAGGAGGAAATCAACAGGCGTGAAGTTCATTTAGGCGTTTTGCTTTCTCTGGGAAAAAATTATACATCCTCACTTACGCATTGAATGTGTGGACGAATTAATTTGTCTCCTGCCGGAAGAGGATGGAAGTTAAGAGTGAAAGTATTTATTCACGCATGGATTATGGTTGGGTGGAGGATGATTAATAAGTAGGAGCGTTTACGAGAAGGACGTCTGCTAGAGATTGAAGAAGGGATCTTTTCGGTAGTTAAGATGACATCAGGGTTATCCCTGAATCCCGAAAAGTTCACTGATCAGACAGACTGCAACACCCCTTCAACTCAATAGGCTCTGTCATTCAGAAATCACGGAGATAGCTCGCTTCATACAAAAATGAGACCCGGTTTGTGAAATAAAAGAATGTGAGCCAAACCATATTTTTTCGAATGATGTGCAACGGATGGGCATGCGGCCAGCTTAGACCTAATTTAAATTGGACCCCTACTCAAGTAAATGGGATGTGTCAGCAAAAAAAAACTGTGGACATTCATCTCCTCCCAAAACTAGAACTGAAATACCAGAGAAGTCTGTTCAAGAATGCTAAGCAACCAAATTTGTTCGATGTGCATGTGGCTAGCCTAGACAGCCAAAACTAAGATCTATGTTAACAGAAGAATTAACGTTAAAACACAAATTACGGACTGCGAAACCGCGACCAAACCGCGAAGCATGAAAATACAAAGTAGCAAACACACAACGTTGTGCGGGGGCGACAAGAACGATTAATATTAAAAGAAAACATCCGGGCAGCGACCGTAGGGCATACACAAAATAAACAAGACCAAAGGTGTCGATGGGATCCCAAAAATCTAATATTTGATTCCGACAGTCGGGTCTTGTGTTCGCCAGATCCAGTCTTCGCCAGGCTAATGATCAGAGAAAACCATGTTCAGATATACCTCTATAAGCCATATCCATTTTGACAATACTGACCGAGACTTCCTGCTTTACTTCTGCCAAGTTTCCGGTTTCGACCGACTTCCGAGCGAACTATGTACAGAAAAAAGACAACTGGGTCTTGTCTTAGCCAGATCTAGTCATCGCCAGAATCCTTGAACATTCTTACAATTAAAATTCAGAAACAGATTAAGGCCAAATAGCTAATCATCTGAGAAAACCAAGTTCAGATATGGATTCAGCATGTGTGTTTACCCGTATAAGTCATATCTGTTTTGACGAAAAGTCCCTGCCACTTCTGCCAATTTCCCGGTTTCGGCCGAACTCTAGAACTACTTGTCCGGCGAAAAAAGAAAGCTCAAAAACGAAGTCAGGGTATCTTCTTTCCCCAATAATGAACATCTAATCAACTTCAAATAAAAATTTAACTTATAACAAATTTTCCGACTCCAGCCGGATTCCGGTCGAACTATATGTCCGGGTAAAATATGATTGTCACACACGGATTCAGCGTCTCTTCTTACCCCTAAATCGGTTATCTAATCAGCTAGAAATGAAACTTTAACTTCTAACAATTTTCCGGTTTTGGCCGGATTCCGGGCGAACTACATGTCCGGGAAGAAAATTGTTTTCACATAAGAGTTCAGCATGTCTTCTTGCCCTAAATCGGACATCTGATCAACTCCAAATAAAACTTTTACTTTTAACAAACTTTCCGGTTTTGGCCGGATTCCGGGCGAACTACTTGTCCGATTACAAAACAGTTTTCACCATCGTGTTCAGCATGTCTTCTTACCCCATAATCGACTATCACATTAGCTGTTTCAAAATATTTTGTTTGCCCCTTAATTTGAACCCCCTCCCCCACCCCTAAATGTTGGGCTACAAAGCCAAGCCAAAGCCAAAGCCAACGAATCCTCACACCAAGTTTCATCAAAATATCTGATTCCCTTCGAGAGTTATCGTGCTTACAGACGGACGGACGGACAGACGGACAACTTTTGCGAAGTCATAGGTATCCCTCAACTTACGTTTTGGGATCCCAAAAAAGAAACAGACAGAGAACTGAAGCAATATCACCAAAACAAGTAGGTCTGGGATTAAATTGCTGATACAGAACACAAACGATGCAAAATTTAATAGCCTCTTCGATGGGCTGGTGCACTATGTCTTCACATTAAACAGTGCAGTATGTATGTTCTCTCAGAGGTAAGGGCCAGAGCAAATAACACTAGGGAGTAGCACCACACTGAATACGCTTGTGCCGCCTGGCACCCCGTACTTACGTCTGAATTGCACGATTTAATTGAATCAATCCAGACGCGGGTTGTTAAAATCATACTTTCTCACGAATACACTAATTATGACCAGGCGCTTAAAACTCTCCGGCTTGAACCATTAAAGACAAGACCAAAGGTGTCGATGGGATCCCAAAAATCTAATATATAATGTAGATAGATAAATAATTTAATTGTAATATTTAGGAACGATACTTAAAAACTAATTGTCTTTTACAGATTGGTGCGCTTATCAGATGAGAAGTTTGACATTATGTTAATTTGAGGCACCGCTGGATAAGTTGTTGATTATTTGGTGTGATTAGTCCAACATCTAATCAACTTCAAACAAAAATTTAACATATAAAAAATTTTCGGTTTCAGCTGGATTCCAGACGAAAAAAAATTTTCGGTTTCAGCTGGATTCCGGACGAAAAAAAATTGTCCGGCTAAAAAATTTTTGTCATAATCGAATTCAGCATCTATTTTTGCCCCTATGTCGGACATCTAATCAACTACAAATATACCCCTATAAGTCATATCAGTTTTGACGAAAACTTCCTGCCACTTCTGCCAATTTCCCGGTTTCGGCCGAACTCTAGAACTACTTGTCCGGCGAAAAAAGAAAGCTCAAAAACGAACTCAGGGTATCTTCTTTCCCCAATAATGAACATCTAATCAACTTCGAATAAAAATTTGACTTATAACAAATTTTCCGACTCCAGCCGGATTCCGGTCGAACTATATGTCCGGGTAAAATATGATTGTCACACACGGATTCAGCGTCTCTTCTTACCCCTAAATCGGTTATCTAATCAGCTAGAAATAAATCTTTAACTTCTAACAATTTTCCGGTTTTGGCCGGATTCCGGGCGAACTACATGTCCGGGAAGAAAATTGTTTTCACATAAAAGTTCAGCATGTCTTCTTGTCCTAAACCGGACATCTGATCAACTCCAAATAAAACTTTTAATTTTAACAAACTTTCCGGTTTGAGCCGGATTCCGGGCGAACTATTTGTCCGTCGAGAAAATGGTTTTCACCATCGTCTTCAGCATGTCTTCCTACCTCTAAATCAAACATCTAATCAACTTCAAATAAAACTTTTACTTTTAACAAACTTTCCGGTTTTGGCCGGATTCCGGGCGAACAACTTGTCCGATTACAAAATGGTTTTAACCATCGTGTTCAGCATGTCTTCTTACCCCATAATCGACTATCACATTAGCTGTTTCAAAACATTTTGTTTGCCCCTTAATTTGAACCCCCTCCCCCACCCCTAAATGTAGGGATACAAAGCCCATTTACGAACTTGACTGGTCCGCCGACCCAACGAATCCTCACACCAAGTTTCATCAAAATATCTCATTCCCTTCGAGAGTTATCGTGCTTACAGACGGACGGACGGACAGAGGGACAACTTTTGAGATGTCATAGGTATCCCTCCACTTACGTTTTGGGATCCCAAAGACGCCTAAATTTAACAACAGATTTTGGTAAGAAAATTCTGCAGTCAAACAGATCCCGCCACCTCCTTCCCGAACAACTCCCTGAACCGACTTACCCAACGAGACACTCCAATTTACTCAAGCCGTTTCCAGCATCAAGTACCGTACGTCGGCTCCACTCATTCTCCCCCCTTGTTACTAATTATTTTAATAACTAATAAAATTTCACGTTTGTTGTTCATTTGTGCCTGTTCGGTTCTTGATTTCTTTTGTATTTTGTCTTAAGTTTTGTGTTGATGGTTTATTATTTAGATGTTGTTAGTTATTACTGTGTGTTTATTTATTTTCTCCTCTTTGCCTATTGCTTAGCTTTTGCTATTGTGGCAATTTTTCCATTAAACCTTAAACCTTAACTCGGTTCACGAGCGTCGCCTGGTTAGGGAATAGATCGCCGTTACCATCTCTTTTCCCTCAATTCGCTTTGCCCTCCATATTCACGGCCCTTACATCCCATACCCCAAATCCCAAATGTGTCGAACCGTAAAGCACAAAATCCCGCTTTCTCTATTTACCTCGACCAAACAAAACATTATGATGGAAAAGCCATATAGCTAGCTCAGTCCCTTTTCGCAAAATCACTGTAAATACCTTTATTTCAATTTTCGCTCTTCAGCGCTGGCCGGATTGTCCAGGGCTGCCAGACTTTTTGTCCAGGGCTGCCAACTTTTGTTTTGTCTTGGATTGAAACGTCAGCGAATATGCGTTGCCCAACCTGTTTTTTCTGCTTTCGTTAAACATTACTGTCTGTTCGTAGCGGTGGCCTTTTGAGGGTCATAAATCGGTACTTGACTTCTGAACATTTAACCGCGACGCGTATTTGTTTAAAAATTTTAGCGAAAAAAAGACTTTTTTCGCAAAGCTCGGCCAGAAGCGGCAAGCGCCAACAAGAGAATCCCTAATTCCATGAGGTAAGTATGGGGATTTTCGAAAAACAGTATTCCCGGACGACTCTCTCGTGAAAAAGCCATTTCTAGTAAGAGTGGTGCTTTAAGCAAAGAATCACTGTTGCCGCGTCCGTGGTTTCGATGATCATGCTATTTCACGAGTTACCGCGTACAAGGCAGCTGAGGTGCAACCGAAGCTTTGAAGGTCAGCATACACGATTTTCATCGACGTGGCCAGCCCCTAAGCGGCAGAAAGAGAACGATTACCGACTATCATCGCCTGGGCTTCTCAGACTGGCTCAGGACAGAGAGCAGTACAGGGTTGCCACATGTCGCACGATAGTGTGAATTATCACTCTATTTTGTTTTTGTCACTAGGACATGAAATTCACTCTATTACAGAAATGTCCAGATGTGTCATTCCAGCAGTAATTCCGACCAAAAGTGACTATTTTACGTTTTTTTCATGACAATCAAATCAAGATGTGTCTTTTTGCAGGAGTGCTTCCGATAAAAAATGACCATTTCACATTTTTTCATGAAAAGAAAATTTCACTCCCACTTCACTCTTTGTTTTCGACCAAAAAGTCACTCTCTAAATTTGTTCGATGTGGCAACACTGAGCAGTACAGGCGAGAGGCCCAAGGACGGCCACCGAGGCTGGATGGGACCGAAATCAAGTAGGTCAGATTTAGATGTAAAAACTTTTTTGTTTCGATCTTTTTGTTCTTCTATTTTTGGGTTTTCCCTGATGTGTAAATTCACCAAGCAAGATATAAACGATCTCCGCGTGGCATACAATGATAGCTTCCGCTTCCTTCACGGGCTGCCACGGTTCGCCAGCGCTTCCGAAGTCTTCGACGATTTCAGAGTGAAAAACTTCGCACAGATTCAACACTCTTGTAATGTATCATTACGTGAGCGACTCGTTTCATCGGAAAATGCAAATGTTCGCGTTCTTTCTTGTGCGGTACTCCGTTTATCTCTGCCTATCTGGCTGCAGCTATACGAACCTGAAGCTGGTTAAATGTTTGTATGTTAAATGTTATGTTTGTTTAAGTTTGTATTGTAGAGTGTAGATTATGGTCTTTGGCCGGAATAAAGTTATTACGAATTACGAATTAAAGCAGGGCACGAAGTTGCATTCCTGGTAAAAACCCGACAGGGAAGTTTATCGTCCCGAAAATTTCGGGTCCAAGGTGACCCCGTACGGACATTTATCGCCTGAAATTGACCAAGACAGATTTCGACACGAATTCGAGTTGCTTTATTCCTCGAATCGACCGGGACAGGCGGGAACATCCGTAACGGTTTAAGTTAAGTAAAAACGTCCCACTCAGAAATGAAATACACCCTACCATCAAGCTCGAAAGACCTCGTGTCCAGGGTTGCCACACGGAAAAATTTAGAGATACTTTGGGTCGCAAACAGAGAGTGACATTTTATTTTCATGACCAGATTTGAGAGATGGTCACTTTTGATCAGAATAAATGCTGCAAAAATGACATACCTAAATTGTTTCCATGAAAAACGAGAGATAGTCACTTTTGGTCGGAATCACGGCTGGAAAATTACACATCTGGACATTTTCCGAAATAGAGTGAATTTTATGTCCTACGTAGGACAAGTGGCAAAAACAAAATAGTGACAATTTACACTATATCGTGCGAATGGCAACCCTGCTTGTGTCTCGTCTACATTAGACAAGAGCCCAGCGATCATCTCTACTACAGACGTTCCCCTTTACAGTACCAGCACTAAAAGCCATGCTTCACCTTCCA
Source organism: Branchinecta sandiegonensis (assembly GCA_030848855.1). Taxonomy (NCBI): domain Eukaryota; kingdom Metazoa; phylum Arthropoda; class Branchiopoda; order Anostraca; family Branchinectidae; genus Branchinecta; species Branchinecta sandiegonensis. The sequence continues at coordinate 7,812,025 of JAUPMV010000011.1, forward strand.
GACATCTAGGCCTTCCGCAGAGTCAAGCCAACCCTTCCATATTTTCAGAATAATGATGACAGATACTGTCACTATCCTTCAACATTTCCTACATGTCTCCTTCAAACATCTGTCGCTTACCAGTCGTAACTGTCAATCACACTCCCTTTTCTCCTACCCGTATCATTTGCATATTTATATATACCCATTCTCTCGTTGCCTCTATGTCACCTTCCAGATTTCCGAAAGCTAGAGAGCGTGTTCCACCCTCGTACCAATAGTAACTATTAGTTACTAAATCTGTTCCAACCTCACGAAAAGTTACTACGCTGACCGTTCTAGCCTTCTCGAAATAGTAACTATTTGCTTACCACGCTCCGAGCGTGGTAAGCGTAGAAACCACGAATCTCTGTCACGTGAATGGTCGGTATCACCTGTGGCAGGATATTCCGCTGGAAAATAGAAAAACCGTTCCAGCCTTGACGATAAAAAGGCAGAATTTGTGACGTCATGCGTAGTAACTACGGTAAGTAGGATGGAACACGCTCAGAGTGTTTAACAGCCCGGATTTCCGGACGTTTTTGGGCTGGCTCCACCTTCCAGACCCATCTCGACGGAAACGGCTGTCTGGAATCCGGAAGGAAATCTGGAAGGTGAAGCATGAGTTGCGTTTTATTTGAAGTTCATAGTACAGCGGGAGCGGACGGCGAACTGTCAGTTGCCGTTTTATTCCTGGCGGACTACGTCAGAAGGTACGCTAAACTGTTACCTGCCTCACCCAGCGTACAAAATAGCGGGTCCGCTGGCAATCAGCGAGCGGCCCGCTGGCAAATAAAACGACTTTAGGCACCCCGCGCCTTCCCAGCTACGGCCCACTGGAGAATAAAACGACAACGAACAGTCCGCTGTACTATGAACTTCAAATAAAACGCAACTCTGGCTTTGAACCCAGCTGAGGTGTTGACTTTAGCCGATTATCTGCGAGTCGTGACGTCACACGAAAAGTCTATATTTTCATTTACTAACGGAGCTGATTGTTCCTAGAACGGTTTATAGGTGTAAACGCGCCCGGCGCCTCACTGGCCGCTCGGCTCTATATATATAGATACAAATATATATTCTGCAACATTAATTGAATCGAATTTTCCTATTTCTTTCATGACGTCATGAAAACGTCACGGGCCGTAGATAACCGGCTAAAGTTTAGTCAAAACCCCAGCTGAGACCGCAGCATAAGAATAAACATACCAAGAAGAAAGCCATTGCTCGAGAGAGTGTCGTTACGAGACAACCAGATAACAATAATCCTTACGCTGACTGGAGGGGGGGGGGGAGTCGTTCACCACGACGCTAAACACACAGTTCAATATTATTGTAAAATGTACGATAATCCCAAACTTTATTTCGCGAAATCTATCGTCTTACTAAACAGGAAAAAACTAAAAATCACTAGAGAAAAAGAAAGATCAAAAGTCACTAAAACCAGAACGACGATCCGGGTACAGGAATTTTTTCTTTCCTAAAGCTAATTCCATCACACACTGCTTGGATAATGACTGTTATTATTGCTTTTATGGAGCAGATCTGAATAATAGTAATTAAGATGCCCTCAGCAACAAGATGACGCTTCAAAACCGGACAGGAAGAATCCGACCGGAATGGCGATTAAGTTTCGAACCAAGGAAATTCATTTCATGCTAGTTTGAATAAACAAAATTATATGTCAAACGCAATCTTGAACTTCGGCTACTTTCCGATACAGATTTGCAATTTTCATAAAAACTACCTTCACAAAATCAACTTTCCCGCGCAATCTTCCTGAAAGATTTCCGGTCCGGTCTCGTTCTTAAATGTGCTTTAACACAGTTGCTTGCTCGGGGCAGTGGGGTATTCCACGGACAATCAGCTGGGAGTCAAATATGCAAACGGTCTGGATAGCCAGCTATAGCCATCTGATAAAGGACAAGCCACCTCAACCATATGAATATTGCAAATCGGAATCGGAACTGGCAGTCCGCTTTCGCGCAGCCGATTTCGCGGTAGACACGAGAATCATTAACTGCCAATTTCGCGAAAACTAGGCGCCATAAAGATCCTCTCCGGAAGACAGGCCACGCAGCCGCCGTAATAACTTCCCACACCCCGGTCATTGGTAGGCCTATTTTTACATAGTTTCATCCCATCATTTATTTCTGGTCATATCTTGTAAGTGTACTAGTTAATTTGTGTCGTGTCTGTGTATTTCGTAAATATTTGTTTCCTCTTCTCGCTTTAAGCTATTTGGAAAATAAATTTGATTGATTGACTCTTCAAACATATTGTCAGGCCTTGCCAGAAATAGTTGCTAACACAAAACAGACCAGATTTAATCATTATTGTTGCACTACCCGACCGATTTATAACTGTCCTAGTACACCCTAACCAAGTTTTCTTGTTGATCTTTGCTCCAAGTTTTCCAAGAAAGGAAAACAAGAACAACCGACAGAAAGAAAATATAAATTTATCAATAGCTTGGCATTTAACTGAATGGATTAGACGTTCGGCGTTTGCTCGACTCTCCAGTTTTCCAGAATATAAGACACAATAACAGTTATAAATGAAATGCATCGAACTCTTCAAGAAGACAAGGACTATGAAAAAAAACACTTCCGTAAACTGAGGATCGAGGTGTACGTTCCGAAGGCCCAACTTCACTCCACCCCTCCCCAAAACCACCACCATCATCGTCCGCTTTAGCTGAATTTATCCGCTTCAGTCGAACGCGTCCACTTTGCTCTGAGTCGCTATTTTAATGTAGCACAATCCGCAGTCGGCCACAAGACTTATGTGTCTTTGTTTCGAGCTTGAGACGATTACTGACTCCGGGACTTTCCCCTAGGCTATTCAACCTTTCACAACAGGTCATAAAATCTGAGCTTTGCTACACAATCATTCACTTCATGTTTGATGGTGCTAAAAGGATACGTCAACTGAGATCTTTAGTTCGGCCTTTCTTGGCAAATGCCATCTGTATACTGTCAGAAGTTTGACAACAGTTGCGTGTATTGATATGCAGTAGTATAGAACACTTTAACTTAATGTGCCTCAAACTGGGCTAATCTTAAGCAGTAGTATTCAATAGCATCCTGCCTTGCTCCGGTAGCATCCAGTCTTGCTATAGTAGCATCAGTTGGTACTGCATGCTACTTTTTCGTACAACTATATACTATTATTTTGAGATAATTTTTCACTGAGAGATGGATGACACACTTTAGCGCATCCTTGTGTCAATCGTTATGAGAATATATGAGTTATTAAGAGCGTGTTCCAACCCTCTAACAATCGTAATTATTAGTTACTATTTTCACCAACCTCATTAATACGCTGACCGTTCCAACCTTGTCGAAACAGTAACTAATAGTAACTATTTGCTTACCATGCTCGGGAGTGCAGTAGGCACGAAACGCTGTAACGTGGTTGGCCGGGATACTCCGTGGCATGATATTTTATCGAAAATAGAAAAGTGCGTTTCAGCCTTACGCCAAAACTCGTGACGTCATGCGTAGTACTACGGTAAGTAGGGTGAACACGCTCTGAAGGTTATCGTCCGGCAAGGAGGTTGATATCGGAAAATAACACCGAGACGGTCACTGAAAATCCTATACAAGCCGAAGGCGAGGTTGATATTTTTAAATGGCCTTCGAGCTTATGATTCCGATATCAACCGAGATGGAGATGTGTTAACTGTTATCACTTTTCCGAACATTTGACTTCATATCATCCTCTCTGGTGGGTGATATGACTTCATATGATCCTCTCTGGAGGGTGATATGACTTCATATGATCCTCTCTGGAGGGTGTTATCACCCCCTGACTTCATATCATCCTCTCTGGAGGGTGACTTGACTTCATATCATCCTCTCTGGAGGGTGATTTGACTTCATATCGACATTCTCTCTGGAGGGTGATATAACTTCATATCATCTTCTCTGGAGGGTGAATTGTGAATTGACTACCGCTTACTTTCTGTGTGAAGATTATCGCAATACAGCTGACAATGGGTCATGGGATGATACGCATTATCTGTTCGAGAAAAGTTATTAGCTATTCAAATGTTCTCTTTCCGCGAAACGTTAGTCACAATATTAACATAACAGGCCATAACAAAAGTTTTGTCTCAAAACATAAGAAACTTATAGCATCATACGAAATATTTTCTCATAACGTTTAACAGAAGGATGCGCAAAAATTTGGTTAATGTTACCAAACTTCTGACAGTACGGGCTGTAGCTACAAATATAGCCTTCTACAAAATATACTAAGTTTAAATACAAATATCCAATGTCGTTGAGTTAAATCGTAGGAACTGCTATAGACGAAAGCTACACTGTCAAACCTCTCATAACAGATAACACATGTTGGACGGTGCAAAACGGATAAGTCAGCTACATTTTATTTAAGCTATATTTCGGCCCTTCTTGGCAAGGGTCCTCTTCAGGCTCAAGCTGGAAAATGAACTTGAACGAAAATGGATGAAGTTCATTTTCCAGCTTGAGCCTGAAGAGGACCCTTGCCAAGAAGGGCCGAAATATAGCTCAAATAAAATGTAGCTGACTTATCCGTTTTGCACCGTCAAATATGACTCGCAGTCAGCTTGGGCTGAAGGAATATCTATAGATAACACGTGGATGCGCGGATTCGACAGGTAACACTTAGGATGTTAGCTGCTATGTCCTCCAAATATTACGCATTAAAACGTTATGCATACAAGCCGAAAAACATCAGCTTGATGTTTTCAGCTTGTTTGAAAAACATGACAGCTAACATCCCAAGTGTTATCTGCTGACACCGCGCTCCTTGTGTTATCTGTTACGAAACTTCCCCGATGAAAAATGTGTGACCAGTGTAATTGTACGAAAAAAAGTTGCATGTACTGATATGTTATAGTACAGAATACCATCATTTAATGTGCCTCAGACTGGGCCAATCTTGAGAAGTAATATCCAGTAGCATCCTGTCTTGCTATAGTAGCATCCAGTCTTGCTAATAGTAGCATGGTAAAAGCTACTAGGCTATTAAAACTTACAATTCCATATCACTAATTCTTGAAAACTTTTCATCGGGTCTGACAGTGTAGTAGCCTATGCTTATTTGAACAGTTACTTAAATGTGAACAGTGCAGTTTTGGGTTGAATGGTAGAATGGAGATCCAACATACCTATTCAGGTGTTTTAAGAGACCTTTAATTACCTACTTAATTGGCTAACTCATAGTTGCTTTAGTCACTGCAAGCGCATGGAAATGGCAAAGTCCAAAGTCAACCAACGTTCACATAAGCATACTTTTACTGTATATGCAGATATTTCATTCTGGACTCAACTACCGTTTTGGACGCGGCTTTTGCTTGGTTGGGTCGTTGACATGGGAGAGGCTTAAAACCGAAACATCGCTGAAATAAGATCTCAACTGAAACATCCATTTTTCGCCAACACACACGCATCGCAGTCAGCTTGGTCTGAAGGAATACTAATATCATCCACATCATTTTTTTTTGCTACGATTCACTGCAGAACGCCAAAACTTTCTGCGTTTTCAAACTTCGGCAATTCACTGTTTTTTCGAAATCTTCCACTCTTCAATTTTACGCTTCAGGTCACTAGCTGGGACTAACATATCCTCAGTGAGGGGTTGACGGTTGAACGGGTCGGTGGAGGAATTGAGCAAATGCCTGAGGATGACAGACCGGTCCATGACGTTGCCGCTGCTTGGCAAGATTACTGGATCATCCATGAGAGTATCCATCAACGGATCTAAAAAAGATGAAAGTAAAAAAATATGACTAAGGATATTGTTAACGAACAGCTAGATGGATAGAAAGTCGATTTTACAAATAGATTTTCGTGGTTGCACAACCAAATTTGCGATTTTTAGTTGTGTTTTTGATCCGAATTCTTCTCGCGATTCTCCTCGCAATTCTCCTATTTCGCATTTTTGGACTATTCAGGTTAAGCGAATTCTACTTTTCTTCCGTTTTTGTTAGAATCGAAAACGGGAAAAGCCTCGCGATTCTGCAGAATCGGAAAGTTACTCCAAATAGTGAATTCTCGATTCTCCTCTCTCCGTTCTCCTCCCGGATTGGTGAACAGAGTGCGGGCGTTCAATATGTATAAACAGGTATACAAAGTTGCAAACGAGTTGCCAAATTATTGTTTTTATCAAAAGCTAGAATGGAGAAGCGAGAGGAGCAAAAACGGTAATTTGTACGAGAATTCAGAAGCGAGAACGGAGAACGGACAATTCAGATCAAAAACGCAACTACTGTCAACGAGAAGTTTACAATACCCGTGATATCCGTGCCAATACATTTAAAAATCAATAATGTATGTATGACGCGTTTTGTCCGTATAGGACAGAGTTTGGATACCCTAGAACTTGCTAGTCGTTCTGGTCAATACTGACAGTTTGCTAAGAGGAAGGGAGGAATTGGGGGGTAAAGAAGGTGCGATACCATGGCTTAACCGAAGTCGGTGCTTCGCTCCTTTCAGCGCTTCTGCAGTGTTTTGAGGTCAGAATGTTTTAAAGCGTGGGAGTTTGAAAGATTCGGTCGACTATGAATAATAAGAAGAGCTGGCTTTCCTCTTCGTTCCTGCTATAATGAAAAATGCCGAACAGACACCGCGAATTCCAGGGCGGGTCTAATGAATGAAGTACAAACTCGTAGTAGGGCTATTTTCATTCTGAAGTGAGTGTTAGGTACAAGGGTTTGGTTTCTCCGGAAGGACGAGTGTTCTAGCGCGCGTCCAGCAGGTTGGGGGGGGGGGGAGGAAAAAGAACATCCTTGCTTCCAGGGCGGCGCGGAGGTTTTTGGAGCGCGCGACAGAAGGGCATAGACCAGACAAGACCGCTATCCATTCTCTTCCTTCGTTGCCGTGATCCAGAGCAGATCAAAAGATAAGTTTATATTTTATTTGCAAGTGTTTAAGCAATACCTGTGTAGAGTTAATTTATTTATTTATTTGTGACCCGCATTTTGCATAACAGGGAAGTATGATTAAATACGCAAAGTAAAATACACATATTTAAAACACTTAAAGTTTAACTGAAAAGCCAACTTATTTTTGTATCATTTTATCGAATATACTGAACTATTTGGATTCTACGAAGGATTTTTTTTTAATTTTCCACTATCTGCTATAGTTACGACGTTCAGAATATCTGCGGCCGTCCCCACAGCGAAAATTCTACTATGAAGCGGGAAATTTTAATCTTAACACAAACGCCGCTTTTCAGCGGACAGTGCTGACACTGGTGAAGATTGCTTAGTGCCTGAAAAAAAAAAAAAAAAATCATAAATCTTTCTTGTAAGGCATACAGCAATAGTGCAAGCGCATAGAGGTACCACAAATCACACGGAAATTCCACTATTTGAAAATTGATTATTCGTGAATAGCGGAACAACGAAGTACCGCAATTTCAGTGGGTCTTCAAGCCAATTTAAGTGAATAAGTGACGGGTAACTGGATTGTCCTATCTCAGCCCTTTTCGGTTAAACTTTAACAAAACAATGTAAATAAACATGACAACATTCTTTTCATATAGTTTAAAAACACACTAAATAGACCTAAAAATTTTACACAGTGATGATGTTGTCTTCAATATAGTTAGTTGTGTTCGTCTTATCCCATCCTAGACCACACATTAGGATGTAGTATATCCCGCATTCGAAGATCCGCTCGTCCGGCCTACGCTACCATAGTAGGTCTATGACCCCGGCGGAGGTTGACGTTCACCAACCTGGGAACCGCTCCAGTTAACCCTGGACACCCCAGTTAATATGAGTTTCAGATTTTGCAATCCTGCCTCGGCACGTTCGGCGTATACTTAGTAACATGCAAGGGAAGGTAGGCAAGATGTCCATTTGAAAGATGTGAACTGCAAAGTAACCCATTCGCTTACTGGAAAATGTTGCTTAAAAATGCAACAAAACGGACGAAACAAAGTCCCGTCATATTTACCATTAAATAGAGTATGACAACAAAACAGTGATGTCTAGAGGTCTGGTTCGGTTTTAAAGAACTAAGAAATCTGCTTATGTGAAAATAACAACATTCCTTGTCTTCTGCGGTTGAAAAGACGAACTTCACTTGTCCACTGTAAGACTCCCAGAATCTGACATTCCAGCTCCGATACTTACCGAACACATGTTTTCACTTCCCCGATATCTTAAATGTCCAAACAAACAAAAGAAAGGTCGCGAAACCGGATATAACGTGTCAAATGAATTTAAAAAAAAGAATAAACAGAACGAAAAAACGCAAGACCAAAGGTTTCGATGGGATCCCAAAAATTTAATATTTGATCAGACAAATAGATGTTGTTACTTTAAAAATTTAGAAACAGATCTAGGCTTATAGTGGAGGTTGAAACATGTTCTAAACTTTAAAAAAATAATCATTTTTACAGATTTTGAAAGGCAATAACTGGTAGCGTTGGTGTTTTTTTTTATGTTCAATCTTGGTAGGTCCGTGGTGCCGAGCCCATCTACGAACTCGACCTGTCCCTTGCCCCAAAGGATCCTCCCACTAGGGTTCACAGACAGACAGACGGACAGGCGGACAACTTTTGCGATGTCATAGGTATCCCTCCACTTACGTTTTGGGATTACAAGAACAGACAGGACACACACATAGGTTCTCCGTAAGGGTCCGGGCCAAAAGAGTCCGGAAAACTTCACATGTGGTTGATAATGTAACTTGAATAATTTACCCATAAACTCCTCGGGTGCGTCGCTATAGTCTATATCTTGCTTCTGATTCCTTACGCGGGCATCACAGGCACTTTTCGCTAAATTGCGCCACTGCTGAATCTGAAGCGGCGTTTTGTTTAGGTTACGCTCCAAACGTAGGGCAGCGTCTTCGAATAGCTCAGCGCTAAACGAACGCTAAAAAAAAAAATGTTTTGGAATTTTCCTTCAATATAACTAAACTTCTGGTTTTCAGCTGAGTAACTCTAAAGCGCAAGACCTGTGCTTCACCAGCCCACCCATTCTCGAAATTCCTCGGACAGCCCTTCTCGCTCTGAGGTCTCGCACGAAAAATCATCCGGTCAAGAACTTTAGTGCGAAGCAATCATCGACAATGTTTGTCGGCAACGTTACTCGAGTGCTCTAGATTGTGTATGGCGAATACTGGGACAGTCAAATCCAGGCTTCACCTTCCAGATTCCCAGACGTCCGGGGCTTCCGCATAGTCAAGCCAACTCTTCAAGATTTTCATGATAATGATGACAGCTAAATTTGCTATTCTTCAACATTTCATAAAGGCATCCTTTGCATTTCAAATGTCTCTTGTATTCCAGTCACAGCTGTCAATCACTTTCTCTTTTCGTCCTTCATTTGCATATTTGTTTTGTCTCTCGAACGGGTTGCCTCTATGGCACCTTCCAGACATCCGGAATCTGGGGTATCCAACACCCCGGACTCCCTGACGTTTTTGGCCTGGCTTTACCGTCCAGATCCGTCTCGACGAAAACGGCTGTCTGGAATCCGGAAGGTGAAGCCTGGCTTTCACTGAACGGCAACTCGTTTATCCTCAGGAATTCAGGCCTCAACTATGGAAACAACCTACACTGTTTCATCATATATTTCTCAGCAAGCAACCGCCTACCCTTGATCGGTTTAACAACACTGTCATAAGTTTCGCAACGTTTCCATTGTTCTTTGGCGAGTGCAGGCAGAGCAGACTAACTCAAACGTCCTCGAACGTATAAGGATGGGCCCGGGATTTTTCGGAGGCTTTTCGATATGTGCACTTATAAAAGAACTTCAAGTTTGAAACCCCAACTGTGTGCTTTATACAATCATCTCTGAATGCACAAAAGCTTGAATAAAAGTGTTATGTGTTCAACTTTGAAACTACTTTTGACGGAAGAATAGTTTTAAAGGTGTTGTCGAATAGAGCTATTGTTCCGTGTCCGGGATTAAAATTCCAGAAATCCCTGAAGGGGTACACGGTCGTGAGGCTGGAAAAACCTACCTCATCTCCAGCAAGCGACTGAGCAAAGTCCTCACAATCCAAGTGCAAATAAATATCCGTCAACTGACTAAGTAGCTTTTTCGGATCCCATCCATACTGGTCCGGATTCCGGACTTTCAGATTTTTGCACTCCGGACTCGTCAGCTGCTTTAGGTTGTGGTTTAGCATTGCCGACAATCGGTCGACGAGTTCAGGTCGCATGAAAGGCTCCCGGATTTCTTGGGTGAGGTAGTGGAACATATCGACGGTCTCCCGGGCCAGTGTGAGGTACGACCTGAAAAATGAAAATGAATAGTTTTGTTTTTGCAGATACCATGGTATATGTTACCACGGTAACTGGATCTGCAATTAGTCACTTTTGCAGTTACCGTGGTATCTGATACTACGGTTGCTCTGCAAAAACGACAATTGCCGGAATTGCGTTTTAGAAATCATCAAAAAGAAAATAATGATATCCACTGACATCCAGATTGACGTAACTTCTTTCCCAACAATTTGACAAAAAACTAGACTCTTTTATTAGTGATGATGAAAGTGAGATGAATTTTTCAGATACCCACGGTATCTGAATATCAGTTAACACGATGACTGGCCTGACCACGATAACTGCAAAAACGTCTTTTGAACGTGGTTCCAGATACCACAGTAACTGCGAAGACCATTTTAGACAATGGCGCCCCGTAGCGGCCAGGGAACCGCGTTCTCTAGCCGGTAGATAGCGTGACCAGCCGAGCTGGATTTCTGGGGCGTGCACAGATAATTAAACCGTTCCGAAACAATCCTGTTCCGAATCAACCACATAACACAATGTACGAAAATAGGATGTTTAATGAAAGATCTAAGATTAATAATATGCTTCCAAAGCTAATGAAGTTATAAGTACTAAAGAATCCAAATACAGATTGACCAAATACAGATCTGACCTTAAGATGTAAAGATACACAAGCAACACGACCTGGCACAAACCCTGGCATCGTAACGGCAAGCACCCAAATCAACGACTGACAGTGTGTCCTCCAGGTGCGTGTCCTTAACAAGAGTGGTGATGAAGGCCTGCAACAATTCCACCCACGATTATTCACTCAGCCGTATAGTGAACTTCCTGTACTGGAGAGGTCCATGAACCCTGATTGCTACAGCGGTATCAGATACCATGGTACAGTATACAGTATACGTTGTATTGAACCTCAGAAACCAAGATGACTCTGATCCCTTCGGCTAACTCCTATTATACCCTTGGTCGTTAGCAAATGCGATAAGAACCCTCCGAGACTGCCTGTATGAACTTCTAATTTTCTAAAGGGGAGATTCCTTTGACTGGAACACCTGCAACAAGGTTTAGTTTTAGCTGGATCGCGAAACGGCAATGTGCCTAGGCTGAGGTCTGTCGTCTTCACCTCCACTAGTTAGTCCTTATTTCGAAAATGCAATACGAATCATGGCTAGGGGTCAAATTCACAGTCAGCTTGCACTGACAAGGTGTTGACCGCGTCAACAGCGAAGAACTCCACAGCAAACTTTTTGACCGAATTTGTATCAACTCCCGAGTCAAGACTTTTCTGAAAAAAAATTAGAACTGGCTGATAATCCAGACTAACAGACATCTCACCATTGCCTTCACTTGGCGCGTTCCACAAACGCAGACTTTCAACGGCTTTCAACGGTTTCACAAACAAAAAGTTAACCGGAATTTGCGACCGTTCAGGTCAACGGTCAGTTGAAGACTGTATTGTTAGTGAGTGTTTGTTTTTCCAATTCCCGCCCATGTTAGCCTAGTGCAATTAGGGTTGAAATAAAATTGATTGACTGATTATACCACGGTAACTTCAAAAACGACCAAATACAAGTTAAGTTACCGTGGCGTCAGATACCATGATGTTTGCAAAAACGTTACTAATATGGTTTGCAGTTGCAAACCACAAATCTGGCTTCAGGGCTCAAGAGGCACTTCGGAGCAATAATAATAATATGAAAGAAATGATAAACGTATATACCTGCACATGCGCTCGTCGTCAGACATCTGGTTTTGTTTGCTGTGTTGCTGCTCCGCCGTGAGCATACCCCAAGCCACCGCATCCGACATCAGTTCCTGTGCTTCGTGGATTCGCTGAAAAAGCAAAATAATTTATGAAAAATAAGCCATTAGGTTAGATAGAAAAAAAAAACACACGGCTGCGTGAAGGATGCAGAGGTGATGCCGGTAATGCTTTTTACGCTTTTTACAGCAAATCACACAGAGGACACAGAATAGCTGAGAAGGCGGTCTGACACGGAATTCGCCCCCCTTCCTAACAATCGAACACGTCATGCCGAAAAACTTAAGGGACTCGATTCACTCCTTCAATCACCACCGACAAAATCAAGTAAACGCGACACAAAGTCATTCGTGCCATATTTCATCCGTCAACACAACCTGAAAATCGAAGGAAAAGAAGACAATGAAGCATTTTGACCCGATATGAATTAATTGTCTATTTTATGTCTTTCATGACGCGTATAAATTGCTGACCTCCCAGGGTAATTTTTTCTGTTGTGTCAAGATATTGGGCAAATAAAATGATTCTGATTCTGACTCGATGGGTGTTGAGCGAAAAAAAAATAAAAATAAGCATCATTACTGACACGGGTTCTTTAAAGGTTCGATGAACAGCAGAATAAATTGGGACGCACGGGTCCCTATTTCTGCCCGATGTGTAGAAGTGAGCGTGAGAATTCGCTGAACCTAACGTACGCATGCCATGAGTTAGATGACCCGCGGGCGAATTTGGGAGTGTAAGTAGAATAAACGACGAAGTGCACGTGATGAGCAGAGTGATTGGAAGTACGTGTTTTCACGATCTGAAGAGACTGGTAAGGTTTCTGACGGTAGCTTTGGCCCAAGGAGAAACTTTTACTTAGCCTATACTGACAGATATTTCATAATGGATAACACAAGGATACGCGGTTTCAACAGACAACACTTAGGATGTAATCAGTCGTGATTTTAAAAACGTCATGCATTTAATGTTATGCATAACAAGCATTGCCACGAAGAGCCGGAAAACCACAGAAAACGCATCTGCTGACTGTTTTGTTTGTCGTCATGATATCGGAAGAGCAAACTTATCCGGTGGGAAGAAGGTCGCTGAGAAATCATACTACGAAAAATCAACAGGCATCACGGCCTTTAGCACTGGTAAAATATTTGAATCTGACGGCGACGTCGAGTCGGCAAAGCATAAAACCACGCAACGGCTACTCAATAGTTGCGTTTTTGCTGATACCATGGTATCTGTTACCACGGTCTAAAGTCGTTTTTGCAGTTATCGTGGTATCTGATACCACGGTCAAAAGGCGTTTTTGCAGTTATCGTGGTATCTGGCCAGTTATCGTGGTATCAGATATTCAGATACTACGGTCCGACCGCGGTAACTGGTCGTGGTATCTGAAAAGTCATCTCACTTTCATCAAATTTTGTCAGATTGGTGAGAAAGAAGTTTAGCACTTAGTGATGTAACTGGATATCTGTTTTTCTTTTGGGATGACTTCGAAGAGTGCGATTTCGGCAATAGTCGTTTTTGCAGAGCACCGTGTATCAGATACCACGGTAACTGCAAAAACGACTAATTGCAGATCCAGTTACCGTGGTAACAGATACCATGGTATCAGCAAAAACACAACTAATAGCTCAATAGTCATCGGTTAAGTAATATGCAGAAATAGTCGAATTACCGCAGTCGCTCCGATTTTCTCCTTTGTTCCGTATTTCGGACGTAGCCTATATCGTATGCGTGCTTCGATCCTAAAATTTCAGCCCAATATATGTAGGTCAAAAATATTCTACTTTGATCGGTGCAACTTTTACACGCGAGCGAACCTTGTCCTCTGTATTCAGAAATAGTCACTGCTGTACGCTACTAAAGCTTCCCGCATGGAAATTATTCAAGTGTTCACTGTGCATTCAAGTGCAACTGTTTAAATCGCAAACAACTGTTTCCAATCGCAAGAAAACAATTGTTTATGATCGTTTCCAATTGTTTTCAATTGTTTACGATTGGAAAAATGTCCAATAATACAATGACTTGAATTATTTCTATACGGGTTACAACTTCACCCAATTAATTTTTTTTTTTTTTATCGGAAATGGATAGAGCAATTCCGGAAGTAGGTTGCATTATTATAGGTAGGACACTTCAAAGAACCCGTCGTACCTATATGCGAATGCAAACTACTTTGGTAACTGCATACATTGATTCTTAAGCCCAGATACCCAAATTTAGTATGTTACATCTCGAGCCCGCGAACGACACCTAACTAATTTTTGCACTTGGCACTTCACTAGTTTCCGTGTGTATTGTGCTCTCAGCGAGTGTTTGAGTATCATGATACTAACGCGTAAAAGCGATTTTCAAAATTTTGCCAAGTTTTTGCTAGAAGTCAATGGATCTGGGAAAACGCATAAACCAGCCAAAGCCGTGGATAATTTACAAAAGCAAACTTTAGTTTTACAGTATTCATATAGTTTTGAATACTAGAACACAAACAGTAAGTAGAGCGAGGCGTGCTTTAAAATCTGACGACTGAGAGGAAATAAATCTGTTCTTATCAATCATCAGATATATGTCTACTAAGGCGAAAGCCTTTTTGCTAGAATATCCGAAGAAAAACAATGTTACCTTTAGAGATTCCATGCTTTCGTCAAGCAAATACGTCGTATCGTTCATCAACATATTAACGAATTTGACGAACTGCTTTCCACACCTGCAACATGAAAGGAATTAGTACAAAACAAGACGTGAAGGAACTTCCTAAATTTCCACTACTTCCGCAAGAATTTGGACGTCCAGACACAGGTATAAGGGCGATTCTGGCGATATCTTGGACTCGCTTTCCGAAAAGCAAAGCGAGAATCCGCCGAGCGCAAGAACAAATGGAAAGTAGTTGCGCCTCAGTTGCACCTTTACAGCTTCTCACTGACTTGTCGAAATCACTTTCCACTCGCGAAGTGGATTCACTTTCCAAGTGCTGGCGGAAACTAGCGGAGCGCGAGAACAGCTTTGGAAAGCGAAGCGAGTTTTAGCCGAAGTCGCAAAAACAGCCGGCGCATAAACTCGCGGAGCTTTCCAGACCGCCAGAATCGTCCTACAGCCTACACTAGCCTAAACAACCGCTTGGAAACGTTCCAGCCGCTCACTCATTAAGCTTGAACCGCTTCGCAATGCACCCGTAGAAGTCGAATAAACCGTAACGAGAGGATACTATCGTTAAGTGGAGAAACCTCGCGTTATCTTCTGGCCATCGAGTCTCCTCTTTGCCGTGAAGTGATGTAAGTTTATCTTTTTGAATATCTGAAAATTAAATAAACCTAGACCTAAACAAAGCACAAGACCTGTGAAGAACGCGCAAGACCACAAAGGCTGGCACAGCAGCCGGTTCCAAAGATACAACTGATAGGTGTAAAGTTCGAGAGAAGATTCATTCCCTCCTTTGTGAGTATTTTCAGCGCGAATTACAAAAGTAAAATATTTCTTTATTTAAGATTTAAAGTTTAACGGTGCAATTTCAACACTGTTTACTTGTTTTTAACGTGTTCGGTCTAGGCAGTCGAGTCCGAGGGTCGGAGCCTTGTTTGTAAGAAGAATTTCAGTCAACGAACCCGGCTCCAACCCCGACTTAAGACTTAGTCCCTCCTTTGTGAGTATTCTCAGCGCGAATTCCAAAAGAAAATATTTCTTCATTTAAGATTTAAGTTTTAACGGTTCAATTTCAACACTGTCTACCTGATTTAAACGTGCCCTGTTCGGGAGTAGTTTCATTCCCTCCTTTGCAACGTGATATACAAAGAAAAATAGTTTATTTATTTAAGATATAAAGTTTAAAGCACAACATTTACTGGATATGATCTTTTCACGATGAAATGCCTCAGAAATATCGGTTTTCAAAAATACCATTACTTGCCACGTGAAACTGAAGATTTAGACGCAAAATATTTCGGCATGGTTAAAAAGTGGGAAAACCAAGTGAAATTAAAGAAATCCGAAACAGAAGGTAAGCCTGATAGTCTACCATGTCTTCCAAAACGAATATAATACTTTTGAAGCTTCTCATGTTCTTATGCGTGAAAGAGTGGTCGGCGGAACTTGAAGCTTTCGGTCTGACGGTATGTCTGACTTGCGTGACTGGCAAAACTTGGCTAGGCCGAAAAAGCGCTAAAAAGTCGTAGGTACAAATCGAAGCAATGACGAAAGGTGGGGATTTCAGAAGCTTATAATCCCATAAGGGAGCTAAGTATAAAACTAAAGGCAGAGCTGCTGCGAGTCCAGCAAACCCGAGTCCGAGACAAGTCCGAGTCCTGGAAGAAGGCGTCTCGAGACCAGTTCGGAGTCCGAGTCCACAGCTGTGGCGGACGGACAGCTCCGTGAAAGACTAGTCCGAGTCCTTGGAAAAGGAATCTCGAGACCATTCCGAGATGAGTCCAGTAGAATCTGAGTCCACCAGCTCTGACTAAAGGCAGAATAAGAAAGAGGGGTCCTTTAACGATGCAATTACAACACTTCTTATTCGTTTTGAGCATGCTCGGTCTGAGATACCTTCTTCCTTCTTTCCTCTTTTGTGAGTATTTTCAACTGGAATTACAAAAAAAAATCTTTTTTTTTTAATTTAAGCAATTCGTACATTGTGTTTTTGCTTATAACATGCACGGTCTGAGGGTACTATCATTCCCTCCTTTGTGGGAACTTTCTACGCGAAATACAAAGACAAATATTATGCAATTTCAAGTGGTTTTTTAGCCACTGAAATGTTTGACTACACATCCAAATAATTGTATACGGTAGGCTATATGACAAGACGACAAACATTCAGTTATGTAATAATACCGTAAGAAGTCTTCCTGAAAAATAAAGAGACTGACTGAAGGAATTTCTGTGTCAACTCGAAAAGAAATGAGCTTCCACTCGGGGTTCCGCGATTCAGCAGTAGCCTACAGCCGCGTTCACAAGCATGCCTAGCCAAGCACAGGTGCCTAGGCACGTGCCCAGGCTTAGCTAGGCATCGAGTTCTAGAGCATAGAACTCCGTGCCTGGCTCAAAATCTGTGGCTAGGCATGGATGTGAACGGTGATGCTAGGCACGTGCATAGGCGTCTGTGCATGGGTAGGCATGCTTGTGAACGGGGCTCATATTACACTACCCCTTCCCTTAAGGTTAGGTACAATTTTATTGACAAGTGTGAAAAACTCAAATAGCATAAAAGCGACAGACATGCCAGTGCCACAAGAAAATGACAGTTGGTTAATTCTGACTGATTCGTAAAAAATATTACTAATAAAACCTTAGCCTAAGGCCTTACAAATAAAAATAAACAAACAACCCGATGAAAAATTTGTAGCCTGCGTAGTAGTATGGTAGTAGTACGAAAACGTTGCATGTAATACTATGGAATAGCAAAGAATACTATCGTTTAATGTGCCTCAGACTGGTCCAATCTTATGTAGTAGGATCCAGTAGCATCCTGTCTTGCCAGAGTAGCATCCAGTCTTGCAAATAGTAGCATATAGTAGTATGCAGTAACACGGTAGCCTTGAAGTAGAAGCATGTAGTAGCATCGTTAGTACTGCATGCAACTTTTTCGTACTATTTCATAGTACTATTTTGAGATAAATTTTTCATCGGGAACTAATATACATCAACACGAGAATTTTAGGACAAGATAATCAATAACTAAAGCAAACACAGACACCAGCACGAGAATTTTTTTTCTTCCATCTACTTCGTTGTATATTTAGTAGGCTAATCTGTCTTTAACGGTCAGCTGTTTATTAGTATGTAAGTGTGTGTGAGTTTGACTGACATGTTGTTGTTCCTTTTTATACATTACTCTTCAGTGTTGAAGGATTCAAATAAATAATAATAATAATAATAATAATAATAATAATTTTAGGACAAAAAAAGAACAAGCTTGCGGCAGTAGTCTTACCTTGATTCCTGTACAACTGCAACTTTATGAACAACTGAGTCCCAGAGGGATTTGAGTATTATACTGATATGAAATCGAATTGTGAATTTGTCGTAAAACTCGGAGGATGCACCCGTTGACTCCACGTCTGGAATTAATGAACAATGAATTAACGCTTATAAAGTTCACATAAGATCAAGAATCAGATAGAACTTATGTCTTTAGTTGCGTGCGCAGCGAGTATCAAACCCCGTCAAAATTGAGCGGACCTAGAGGTATTTACTCTAGCTTTGAGCTGATGTTGATACCCGTTTACTCCCCTTCAGGGTTGCCACATGAAAAATATTCAGAGAGTGACTTTTGGCCCAAAACAGAGAGTGAACTGGGAGTGAAATTTTTTTCATGAAATGTTTACTTTTGGTTGGAATCGCCTCTGTAAAAATGACACATCTTAATTTTACTTTCATGAAAAAAATTTGAAAAAGTCACTTCTGGTAGGAATCCCTGCTGCAAAAATGAAACATTTGGTCATTTCCTGAAATAGAGAGATTTTTATGTCCTACATAGGACAAGAGTGACAAAAACAAAATAGAGTGACAATTCACACTATCGTGCGACATGTGGCAACCCTGCTCCCCTTCCGTCTTCACAAGAAATAGTGAAGGAGGCTAGCAGGAGACGTACTCCGCGCTCGGACTCGCTCTAGAGCGCGTACATAGAACCCATCAGCTTTGACTACTACATTTCCTCTTCAGCGACTTAACAGCAATATAGCAATTTGTAGAGGTAACGAAACGTGAGGTGGCACGAAACTAGTAACCTCCGCTCGTTTGCGTCGGGAGTCGGCCGTATTTTACTCGACTCAGCATGTTTGTATGACCGAGATAGGGAGACAGCAGTTCTATCTCGTTATTTGTTCTTGATCTTACGGAGTACACATGAAAGAAGATGAAGAACAAGGCCTGGAAGCTGATATGCCACTTGCAAAGCTGGTTCATTCGATGAAATATAGAATTTGCTTTTTCGTGGGTTTGTTCTGATCATCTGCAAGCAGAACCCTTGAGATAAGAATGGTCATGGACTTGAAAATCATGAGAATGTATCGTTTGGTAAAACGTATTTATTTTATTTTAGAACTTGGCTGTAATGATGAGCACTTTAAAGGCGCTAGAAATTCATCTGTAAGCAAAACCCTTGAGGCAAAAACGATAACAGGCCCTTGGGGATCATTAATATATATCGTTTGGTCAAAAGTATTTTTTCACTTTTCGGTTAAGATGCGCACTTTAAGGGTGCTCGAAATACATTTTTAAGCAAAACCCTTGTGGCACAAATGATCATGGGCTGCTATGTAGGCTATCGTTTGATCAAACTACTTTTCGACTTTGCGGTTAAGATGCGCACTTTTCATGGGATCACGAAAATGTATATTTTGCTTAAAAGTATTTTTCTTACTTTGCGGTCAAGATCGGTACTTTAAGGAATAGTCGGAATTGGGAAGTGGCGGTTTCTAAGCCAGTCTTGTCGAATCTCTAATATTCCAGCCAAATTTCACCGGCCTAGCACATCTGGAATTACCCTAAACGAGGTCACGAGGGGGGGGGGGGGTCAACTTACCTGCGTAGAACTTCATCAAAGCTGAAGGCAGAAGGGTGCACCCCAACGGATGGCTTAATAGCCTCATGTGCAGAGGCTCTGTTCTCGCCTGAACCTGAGGGTTGAGCATAAACAGGACTTCAACCAATTTTGCGATTAAGTATGGGTTGCTGACGTAGTGCGATGAGGCCATGAGAACCAGTAGAAATGTGATAACGGATTCGTCCAGCGACTCAGCAACGGTCTCGGGATTGTACCTGCGTAATAAATAGCTAATATTGTCGGATGTTTGAGGAAGCTTATCTCGATTTCTATTAGACTATTCAAGTGAAGGGCACACAAGCTTGCTAAAATCCTGTTCCTCGAACTACTGTTAACTCAAAGACAAGCTTATGATCGATATTTTTAAATATTCCTTCAGCCCAAGCTGACTGCGAATCACATTTGATAGTGCAAAACGGATACTTCAGCTGAATTTTATTAGAGCTATATGATATGATATTTATTACACTAAAAGCCCAAGGGCCATGGTAATACAATCAGAAATAACAAACAAAATTGATGAACTTATTGCTAACCACTACTAAAACTACAAAATATGTTCTCTGTGCATCATTGACAGCTTGAGGAATCTACCCACTTTCTTTGTAGTAGTATAACACTCACTCTTTAACATTTGCTCCATCCATTCCTGATCACAGTCATTTACTACAAATATTTCACTTCTCAAATCATTCAATTCCCTACAATCGCACATAAGATGTCGCACACACTCATTCATATCTCCACACATCGGGCAAAAGTAAGGAACAATTCTCGTAATCAACCTACCCGTGTACCTCCTCCTATCTCCCAGGGGTAAAATATCAGCACGCATACTAATTAATAATTTCAGTTCCTCCTTATTTAAACCCGCTTTAAAATAAACACATTCACCCCATGTCTCTTTCGCCTTTGTATAAAACCTTAACAATTTTGAACTATCTCTATCAACCTTCGGCCCTTCTTGGCAAGGGTCCTCTTCAGGCTCAAGCCGCACAAGTTGGAAAATGAACTTGTCCAAGAAGGGCCGAAATATGGTTCTAATAAAATTCAGCTGACGAATCCATTTTGCACTATCAAATATGATCTATATTTTGGCAAGCACGATTGTTGGTGAACAGCTTACAAGAGTGAGTATTATCGATGAGGTTATTTTAACCCTGCTCAGTATGACTAATCGCAAATTCTTCAGGTTAAGTAGCGGCGAAAGCCTTTTCTGATCCAGTATTTACTACTACTATTAATAATTCAAATTTGTAATATACCTCGGCTCTCGAAAGAGCGAGAACTGGAACTGCGAACAATAACTGGGAACAATAGACAGCGAACAACTGGAAACGAACGAAAGAGAAAGAAGTTCCACTGTTGTCACTTTGCTTAGAACTAGTATCTTCGAGGACCCCTCGCATTACTCTTCAGCTTTCAGTATTTTAATATATTTGAATACAAAACTAGGCTGTGCTTTCAACAAATAACCCACCGTTTTGGCTGTTTTAAAGTTCAATGGGCACATCAAACTACCCCGATCCCACTCTGTAACAACCTAGGAACAATGCTTACCCCCTAGCTCAGCAGCTTTTTCAGCAGTTTCCTCTCTGTGATATTTCAAAGCGTAATTTTTTGGGCCAGTACATGCTCAATTTACTAGCTTGGACAAAGATAAAAGTGATGTTTCTTAAAACACTTAGTATATCTTTATTTCATGCATAAATCAGCTTGTCTAATTCAGATTTGAATAGGCTATTTGTTTTTGAATGATTTTTGTAGCTACGTTATTTTTTATAAACTTATTGCATATTCTGGTTCATTTTATAAAGCAAGTTAATTATGCTTCACAACACTATTCCACAAAGAAAAACTTTTAATAGGCACTTAAAACATGGAACTTCTGATGAAACACTAGAACAATCAGTTAAACTGCATCTGCGGCTTGACTTATTGGTGACATCTCAAATATATCCTTTTCTATCAAGCACTGCTGGGAGTTTTTGAATTTCCTGCCACGGTATCCCAGCTCCTAAGATTTGGATCGCCAAAATGCCAGAGAGGTAAAGACAAGGGATAACAAGAAAACGGCCGATTTTCGTAGCGCCTTCTAAAGGAAGTCGGAAACTTTTTTTTGTGGAGCATTTAATACAAAATAAAGCATTAGAAGTGTCCATTGTGCTTTAAGCCTTTTCCGAGACCCGTTGACTTATAGCGTGAACAGGGAAACAGTTTACGTAACCGGTTTTCCTGATGGAAAAACTTCTTGCAAACAACCGTCGACAGTGTGATACACATCGAAGGTAGCAAAACACGGCAAGTGAGAAAATCAGCGTGTTTTTTTTTAGAGGGGTTAGAATGTTCCGTACGAAATTGGGGTCTTCGGGTTTACAAATATATGGAGTGAGGATGGAAGTAGGTTGCGTTAGCATTCAGGTTTTGGTACGACTTCAAGTGGAGTTTCAAAGGGATATACTGAGTTGTACAAAAGGAACATAGAATACAGATGATGATGATGATCATGAAATTTATTAACGCAACAAAGAAGAAAAGATAAATAAGGAAAAGAAAAAAATACAGTGTTCAATAACGTGGTTAATGCACATGATAATACAAACGAACAAAACAAAGTATAGAAGGATTAACCGGTCTTCTTCCAAGATGGAGAGTGGAGACTGGAGTAATGGTCAAAGGCGCACATGTGGAGGTCCCAGGCAATGAAAGTAGCTTAGCACAAGGGTCTGATGGTTAAAAATTTGCAGTTACGCGGGAATTCCCTTAACGACGAGGAAGGGATAAAAGTGATGTACAATATTTGAAACAGAAAGTCCTAATAGAGAATACCAAAAATTCGGAAAGGTAAGACAAACAGAGGGAGAAAAAAGCTATTATTTCAGATCACACTTCACACTTTGGTGACCTTCGTCGGCTTGGGAGGTTCCTCAAGCAGACTACGGAGCATCGGGAGAGTTTTTTGGAGTAAGGGTTCCCTCCTTTTGGTGTAAAAATTGTGGTTTTAAGTGTTATTTTTGTGTTTATTTTGTTTTCCTGCCATGACCTCACGGGCTTTGGGGAAATAAATTCATTCATTCATTCAATCATTCATATACAAGTTACCAAGGGCTTTTCTATCACACCTTCCTCCGCGAATAGAGTCGTGAATAGCCGAAACAGTGTTTTTGCAAATGTTTTCAGGGTCCAAGCTATGATCATGCCAAGCCATTTTATGGTTGTGGAATTTCTCGTTCTGAGATGACCACTGTCGTCGTGTGCATTTAGTGGGTCATAAATTAAATATGCATATACAGAGTTCTTTCGGGCTGTTGTATTTGAGATATTGGCAATTAGAAGGGTTAACAGAAAGGCTTATGTGAAATAAACTCTGACACAGTTTTTGGGATCCCAAAACGTAAGTGGAGGGATACCTATGACATCGGAAAAGTTGTCCGTCTGTCCGTCTGTTAGCACGATAACTCTCGAAGGGAATGAGATATTTTGATGAAACTTGGTGTGAGGATTCTTTGGGTTAAGGGTAAGGTCAAGTTCGTATATGGACTTTTTAGCCCTCTATTTAGGGGTGGGGGAGGGGGTTCAAATTAAGGGGCAAACTAAATATTTTAAACATCTAATGTGATAGTCGATTATGGGGTAGAAGACATGCTGAACACATAGTGAAAACCATTTTCTCGCCGGACAAGTAGTTCGTCTGGAATCCGGCAAAAACCGGAAAGTTGGTTAAAAGTAAAAGTTTCATTTGAAGTTGATTAAATGTTCGATTCAGGGGTAAGAAGATATGCTGAACACTTATGTGAAAAGCATTTTCTACCCGGACAACTATATAGTTCGCCGGGAATCGGCCAAAACCGGAAAATTTGTTTACCGGAAAGTTTTATTTGAAGTTGATTAGATGCCAGATTTAGGGGTAAGAAGAGACGCTGAGTCTGTATATTACAATCATTTTTTTACCCGGACACATAATTCGTCCGGAATCCGGTTGTAACCGGATTTTTTTTTGTAAATTAATGTTTTATTTGAAGTTGATTAAATGCTCTTTGTAGAGATAAGGATATGCGCTGAATTCGTTTCTGAATTTTCTTTTTTTGCTGGACAATTAGTTCGCTCGGAATTCGGCCGAAACCGGAAATTTGGCAGAAGTAAAGCAGGAAGTTTCGGTCAGTATCGTCAAAATAGATATGACTTACAGAGGATGAGATATGACTTACTTGGTTTTCTCTGATGATTAGCATGGTAGAGACTGGCTCTGGCGAAGACAAGACCCAATTGTCTGGATCAAATATTAGATTTTTGGGATCCCATCGAAACTTTTGGTCTTCTTATGTTAGATTCTAAACCAGCTTTAATTCGACTTATTAAAAGAATGTCGTCTGAATAAGCTATGTCAAAAATACTTAGGTCTCTAAGGAAAAATCATTCATATAAACCAGAAAGTCATTCACAAATGGCACTTTTAAATACAAAGGGAGACAGGAGCCTACCCTGTGGTACAGAGGAAACCTAAAAGGAAAACGACATTAGAGTCGTGCATACCGTAAAATCAAGAACAAATAAGCCAATAGAACCTTCGTCTTTGGTCCAATGCAGCGACTACGGATACCGCGACAAAACAGAGCTGAGCTAGAGATAATTGCTGAGCTTCGAGTTGATGCCCGTCTACTTCCCTCTTCGCCGCTGCGCATGCCAGAGAAAAAAGTGCGCGAGGCGCGCTGACCCAATCTGCAGCGCGTCTCGACAACCAATCGGCTTTTACTTTGGAAATTTCTTCTCCTGGGCTGTACTGCGATATAGCTGTTTGTAGAGGTTGCGAATTGTGATGTTCCGCGTAGCTCCTACCCTTCGCTCGCGTTCATCGGGTAGGGTATAGAAATATATTCGACTCCGCATGGTCGTATTACAGAGATGGGGAGACGGTAAAACTTGCAGTAAAACTTACTGCAGAGCAAATAGGATATATTCAGCCATGTCTTCGACGAACCACTCAGGCAAGGCGGCGAACAACTCCGGAGCGAACTGTGATGGCTTGAAGTTGAGATCCAATCCTGGCTGGTTGAAGTTCTCAGGAAGCAGAATGCGTAAACAAAACGCTGCCACCGAATTATAAAATTCGACAGATCGCCGAATCAGGTTGGGGTCTAGTAAAGCTGCATCGGAGCACGGCTTACTACGGATCAGTTTCTAGAAGAACAAGATTTTCAAATGTTAAAGCTACACTGTCGCAAGTTTTATAACATCTAACACATCTTTATAACAGAATAAGGTTTAAGGTTTAAGGTTTAATGGAAAAATTGCCACAATAGCAAAAGCTAAACAATAGGCAACAAGGAGAAAATAAATAAACACACAGTAATAACTAACAACATCTAAATAATAAACCATCAACACAAAACTTAAGACAAAATACAAAACAAATCAAGAACAAATCAAGAACCGAACAGGCACAAATGAACAACAAAGGTGAAATTTTATTGGTTATTAAAATAATTAGTAACAAGGGGGGAGAATGAGTGGAGCCGACGTGCGGTACTTGATGCTGGAAACGGCTTAAGTAAATTGGAGTGTCTCGTAGGGTAAGTCGGTTCAGGGAGTTGTTCGGGAAGGAGGTGGCGGAATCTGTTTGACTGCAGAATTTTCTTACCAAAATCTGTTGTTAAATTTAGGCGTCTTTTCTTTAATGGTTCAAGCCGGAGAGTTTTAAGCGCCTGGTCATAATTAGTGTATTCGTGAGAAAGTATGATTTTAACAACCCGCGTCTGGATTGATTCAATTAAATCGTGCAATTCAGACGTAAGTACGGGGTGCCAGGCGGCACAAGCGTATTCAGTGTGGGGGATTACATATGTCTTATAACAGTAAACGAGACTTTGACGGTCAAAACCAAACTTTTTGAGCTGACCTAAAGTTTTAATTGGTGCATGGGATTTTTTTAGTATCTGGTGTGTGTTATGCTTGAAATTAAGTTTATCATCAATCCAAACTCCCAGTATTTTCGCTTGGCTGACTGGGGCAAAAGTTAGACTGGAACTTGGAATCTCCCTTTTCAAAAAAGAGATTCGCATAGCCGACGACTTCTCAATAGAATAGTAGTTTATTCGCTCACACATTCACGGCTACAAAACCAAAACTGGTGAGTACTGTCATGCACAAATTTATCAGTATAAAATATACATTTAAAAGTACGTACAATGGTCAAAAGTTATTTGAAATTTTAACAATCTTTGGTATAAAACTATTCTGGTAACGGCTGTGTTTGGCCGCTACTGGTTGGAATATTGGGACCTTCGTAGAGACTGCTTTCCTTTCCCTTACACTGTTGTATGGGGGAGAGAGAAACTCATTATAGATGGGTGCGAAATAAGTTTTTTACCGATCTCGATGCACAGGTTCAATCTTCGTTTCTTTTTAAATACTTTAAAACTAGGCTGTGCTTTCAACAAATAACCTACGGTTTTGGCTGTTCTAAGCCTTTTCCGAGACTCGTTGGCTTGCAGCGAAAATAGGGAAAAAATTTACGTAACAGGTTTTTCTGGTGGAAAAACTTCTCGAAGACAACCGTCGACAGCGTGATACACATCGAAGGTAGCAAAACAAGGCAAGTGAGAAAAGCCAGAGATGTTAGAATGTACCGCACAAAATTGAGGTCTCTTGGTTTAGAAATATATGGAGTGATTATAGAAGTAGATTGCGTTAGTATTCTAGGTAAGACAGGTCCTTTAAGTATCCTAGTGCTTAACATTATAAGAATATTTATGTTATGACCCTTTCAAACGTTATCTTTTCGCAAAAGATAACGCTTAAAACGGTTATAACGGAGGTCTTGTCTCGAAACATAACACTTAAAACGGTCATAACAGAAATATTCTCATAACGCTAACACAAGGATGCGAAAACATGTTATCTGTTATCAAACTTCTGAGAGTACGTAGATTTGTTTTATCTGAAAGGTCAAAACGAACCCAAACCAGACCAATATGCAAGACCCCTAGGTATCTGGTCTGGTGGTGGGTGATCTGTGGCAGCTATCACAAATCACATGGACATGGTAGCTACCACAGATCAGGTTACATCCTAATCGCATAGCCTGTTCAGGACTTAAGCTAAGTGCACACACAGTTCGGTAAGATTCCGCACGCGAAAACGCGCATACAAAATTCGCGTCACGATGCCCGACAGGTTTTTCAGATAAAACGAAATTCAGACGTGAAACTTGGCCCCAGGTTTGAAAAATCAACTGCTTAGCCTACAGTCAGATGATGCTGATTGATTGCCGAATGAATGAATGCAGCTGACATTAAACAGGTCGTATAAACAGTTGAAATTTCAAACACAGCTTCTAATTTTTCAATTCTCAGGGCACAATTTCGCATGCGTTTAAAATTCGCTCCGGTAAAAGTAGAATATTTTCTACTCAAATCGGAACGAAATTCTCGGACCGAATCCGCATGCGATGCGTCAAAATTCCAGAGCGGAGAAGGAAATTCGCACCGGACTGCGAAATTCGGACTGTGTGTGCACACTACTTTAGGCATGCCACAGGGTTCCTGATCCTGCAACAGATGGTTGAATCTAGCAAACGATGACTTCCAAATGAAAACTGTCAGGTGTCTGATCTACTTGCCAACAAAAATTCTTCTTCCTAGCTCATCCAAAGCACACCAACTCGTGATTGCCGGAAGGACCGACAGAAAACCAATCGGTGTATTTTTAATTCTTGCTTTTTTTCAAAAATAAATACGACCCGTTACATGTTCAACAACATAAAATAATGATAATTTTATTTTTCACCCATCAAAAAGCACATGGTATAGAAGGAGTAGGAATAAAGAAAAGAAGAAGGAAACAGTATAACAAGAGGAGAACAGACAAACATAGAGACTACAAAAACATTATCCTATCAACTCTTTTGTAGAAGAATGCTCTCCCATTGATGCTTAATGTCTACCTCTAATCCCCTCTTCCATAGACTGTGAACATTAGTTTTGCCCCTCTGACAGTCACAACTTACCTTAATCTGTTGCTTCCACTGTTTGATCAACGAGTAGTTCTTCTTAGCTGCCGGGGTGGTCTTCCATTGAGACTCCGTCTGTTCCAACTCCTGGACAAGCTTCTGGTAATCTTTCATGGCTCTGTTTCTCCTCTGGTATTTCCGAATAGATGGCAACAAGGAGAGATGGTGAGCAGTTATGGTGAGGAACCAACAATGGGTGACGAATTTTGTGGACGGATTCCATGGCTTTGTACTTTGTTCGTCTGAAAGAGTATCCCGATGCAAAATTTGTAGCCTGTGTAGTTGTGTGATAGTTGTACGAAAAAGTTGCATGTATTGATATGTAATAGAAAAGAATACTATAATTAGAATGTGCCTCAGACTGGGCCAATCTTAAGCACCCGATGAAAAATTTGTAGTCTGCGTAGTAGTATGGTAGTAGTACGAAAACGTTGCATGTAATACTATGTAATAGCAAAGAATGCTATCATTTAATGTGCCTCAGACTGGTCCAATCTTATGTAGTAGTATCCAGTAGCATCCTGTCTTGCCATAGAAGCATCCAGTCTTGCTAATAGTAGCATATAGTAGTATGCAGTAACACGGTAGACTTGAAGTAGAAGCATGTAGTAGCATCGTTAGTACTACATGAAACTTATTCGTACTACTTCATGGTGTTCATAGTGCTATTTTGAGATAAATTTTTCATCGGGCAGTAGTATCCAGTAGCATCCTGTCTTGCCGTAGTAGCATCAAATCTTGCTAATAGTAGCATCCAGTCTTGCTAATAGTAGCATGCAGTAGAATGAAGTAACACGGTAGCCTTGAAGTAGAAGCATGTAGTAGCATTAGTTAGTGCTGCATGCTACTTTTTCGTACAACTACATACTACTACTTTGAGAAAAAAATTTCATCGGGATGGTAGCGAGCTGGTAAGAGTTGATAGCGACGATAAAAGAAGCCAATGTGGGGGCCCCAACGCCCAACCCATTACCACAAGCCCCGCCTCAACTCAAATACGCATCCCA
This sequence comes from Branchinecta sandiegonensis, assembly GCA_030848855.1. NCBI lineage: Eukaryota > Metazoa > Arthropoda > Branchiopoda > Anostraca > Branchinectidae > Branchinecta > Branchinecta sandiegonensis. Next base: position 7,840,605 of record JAUPMV010000011.1, read on the forward strand.
CCCCAACCTCCCATACACACGAGTTTCGGTCATGAGCCTTTAATTCGTTAGGGAAAACTGCAAGAACCAGTGTAGTGGTGTTAGGGTAGATGAACATTAAACTGGAAGTTTCAAATCTCGGAAATGAGAATGGATAGAATGATTGGTGACATAGAGTTAATCAGTAGCCTATTGCACGACAGGTCTTTGAAATATAAGGTTCGGCGTAAAAAGGACACGTCGTACTTCTGGTAGTAATTCGTTCTTCAGTAGTATTTCCTCGTTCTCGTTCTCGCGATTCTACAGTAGGTGTATCCTATCGCCTCTATCTGTATTACACTGATTATCACGCTGATCACGTTTGCTCTCTTTACATGACGTATTATGCTTCCGATCACTGTTTTTGAGCTTATTGGTCCGAAGACCGGTTATGCAAATTTTGCCAATACTGTCATCTAAGGCAAGGGAAATGGAGAGAGGCTGAAACAGCCGACGACTTGTTATTATTATTATTTATTTGAATTGTATAAAAAGGAACATCAACATGTCAATCAAAGTCACACACACTTACATACTAATAAACAGCTGTCCATTAAAGATAAATTAGCCTAATATTCCTTGAGCCCAAGCTGACTCTGAAACATTTATTCAAATATAGACAAAAATAGACAGCCTGACGAGGACCCTTACCAAGAAGGGCCGAAATATCGCAAAAATACAATGGAAAAAAAGTTCAAAATAAACAAACTAATCTGGGCACTTTTTTATGAAAAAAGGAAAAAGGTTGTAATGAAGAAGAATGTCGTCAGCCTTTTTATGAAAGTTTTAGATTTTACTATTTAAAGTTTCCAAAGGATTCTTCACTTTAAAATTACTTCACTTATTAAAATATAGCTGAGTTTTAAAGTAGCCAACTACCTCAGAACATCTTCGCGAGCTGTCGTTGAAAAAGGAAACTGAACAGTATCACAATCCACTGAGTGGCAGAAGGAGCAACATACAGAAAAGGTAAGAACCCGATGAAAAATTTATCTCAAAATAGTAGTACGAAGTTGTACGAAAAAGTAGCATGCAGTACTAACTGATGCTACTACATGCTTCTACTTCAAGGCTACCGTGTTACTGCATACTACTGCATGCTACTATTAGCAAGACTGGATGCTACTATGACAAGACAGGATGCTACTGGATACTACTACTTAAGATTGTAACAGTCTGAGGCACATTAAATGATAGTATTCTTTGCTATTACATAGTATTACATGCAACTTTTTCGTATAACTACCATACAACTACGCAGGCTATGCGGGTTAAAAAAAAGAAAAAAAACTTACTAAGTGAATCCAAGTATGATTTAGCCTGCTGTGAACTGAACTTCAGTCTCGTCTCGTTACCGAAGTTCACAAGGGCATCAGGGTGGAATGGGTAGTACTGGTCGATTTTCCCGATATCCACCTAGTGAAAAAGGTAATTAAAAATAATGTAAGACGAGAGAGAAGCTTCGGACTGGAAACGAAAATGTCCATTTTGAAAAAAAAATAATTATAAACAAATTAGAAATATACCAACTGACGGTGCAAAATGAACTGTAGAAATTAAGTTCGTTTTCCAGCTTGAGCCTGAAGAGGACCCTTGCCAAGAAGGGCCGAAATATAGCTCTAATAAAATGTAGCTGACTTATCCATTTTGCACCGTCAAATATGTTTCGCAGTCAGCTTGGGCCGAAGGAACATCTATTAGAAATATACTAGGCTGAAAACCTCAAAATCATCGCCATATAACGTAATCCTCGTGCAATCGTGAAAAATTACGGTTAGTACCGGTATCCCGAGTGTGCTTACTTTTAGTTCTACTCCAACTTAGGGTATAAAACTAGCTCAGAAGACAAATGTGACTATAATAGCCCTGCAAATACTCCAAGAAAAGTAACGGTAAAGATTACCAAATCATAACTGTTTCAACTTCAATTTTCAATTTATTTAATAATCAAGCAAAACATATCTCTCGTGGGCAGAGCACAAATACGATGTTTTTGTAGTCATACACAAAAAATAAAATAAGTTGTCAACAGATAATGCTAAAGATCATTATACTGCTTTACGAAGCTCGGCACAAAGCTTCTACTGTAACGCATAGTGTTGCAGTAGATTGGGGTCAGTTTGGGAACCTTCTCAGCCACTTCTCGGGGGGGGGGGGACGAGATCTTACAGTAACAAAGGGTGGGGGAAGGAAAGAACGGTACATGGGTGCTGGAGAAGGGAGGAGCCAAAGTTGCGGCATAGTTTTGTGGGGTGTTCTGAACGAAGACCTACCATACGTTGATGGAGTCTCCGACCCCTCGTGATTCGTTATGTCTCCGGCACTGCCATCCATTCCGTTATTTCATTCAACCAGCGAAATATTCCAGTCGGCTATCTAGCAAGCGACGAAGGTCGGGGAAAAGCCAAAGCAAGAAACGAAGAGCTGCCTTTTGTAACTACGAAGAACCACCGCAGGCATTACCAGAAGCAACTGAGCCAGAGGAGTTCTTCGTGGAGGACGATGGCAACCTCTACCAACCACCGAACTGATCAGAAGATTGTTAATTCGTCCACCGATGACCGACACCAACAGAAGAGCTTAGGTGTCTAGGGGGAGGAATGTTGTGAACGAAGACCTATCATGCGTTTATGGAGTCTCCAACCCCTCGTCATTCATTATTTCTCCGGCACTGCCATTCATTCCGTTATTTCATTTACGCGCTTGTAGATAAAAGGGGTCGGGCTCAGTACTTTTTGTTAGTTGATAATAGAGTTTTCAATAAAATAGTTCCCACAGCCAACATGGGGTATGCCAGAAACACGAAGCTGTAGATGCAGGCTACTTGATAATTCCAGCTGAATCGGGAGTTCAACTGTAACAATTAGTGCAGCGAGTTTTTGCAAAATTACTAGTCCTTTTGTGCGAAAACTGGAAAGCGTGTGAGCATCAACGGGCTTGTACTATCTGTATTCTCCGTAAGAATTTCTGAAGGTAAAGGTATCGGCAGAAAATGGTGACCTAGTTCTGTTGCCGCGTGAGCAAAACGACCGTACGTTGTCGGCGATGGATCTCTCACGCTGTCGGAGACCGAGGGAGCGGGGGGGGGGGGAGTTTAATCATTACAGAATAATACAAGGAATAGAAACAAATTACCTTGACCGGTATATTCATGGCCTCGGTGCCCACAACAATTCATCTGCCGGATGAAAAGTGCAAGGATGGCTGGACTGTCAAATAATTATGGGGTTCAATGAATTAAAAATGCTTTACGCCTTTTGGTACAGTATCGGACCGAAACTCTTACACTTGGGAGTTAACTAAACGTATCCACAGCTGGACAAACAAGATTGCTCTGGGCCGAACGTGGTACGCCAAACTTATGTCCCGAAATTAGGAGAAAAGGCTGTGGTACGCCAAACTTATGTCCCGAAATTAGGAGAAAAGGCATAATTCTCGCCGTTCCCCGAGGACTCCTCGGGGAATCGAGGGGAACGGCGAGAACACTCCACTCCACGCGGACTCCATGGACGGAAAACAACGAGAATACGGGGAATGCTTCAAAAATGCATTTTGTTTGAAACAATTTTACATAGTCATTCTTTACGAACAAAAATCATGTTTTCAAAAATACCCGAATTCAATACTGAACTCAAAATTTCTTATTAACCATCTCTTAAGACCTGTTTTTCACAAAACAAGAACACCAGCAACTTCCAAAATCGATTCCCCACCGAATCGGAAGTTCGTTTTTGATGATGGTGATTACAATCGGAGCGTTCCCCATCCATGGGGACTTGCGGAATACGGGGAGTGAGTCCCTTGGACAAAACACGGGGACTCCTCAAACGGAGTCCTCGGGGAACGGCGAGAATACGCTTAAACAAACGCCTAAAATGGGACACAGGCCTAATGCGACACAAGCCTAAAGCGACAAGCTTGCCGTTTTTATTGGTAAAAAATAAATAAATTACCTTTGACGAAAAGAGCTGGAGTACACTGACAAAGTTGAGCATGAATCCATCTGTGGCCAAACGACGGGACTCCGCATTCAACTGGGCCCGTTTCTCATTTGTACTCAAAACTTTGGACATCCACTTGAGAACGTCTTCGCGAAGTTTCGGCGATACGAGGAGAGACTTGACTACACTATGAATTCTGAGCTGCGAAAAGGAAGGAAATATAAACAGGCGACAAGTCTCCAGGGTTGACAGTTGGGTAAAAGGATTTTCGCGAGTTTCCGGGATTACTTTTTGGCGAGGAAGGCGTATCGCCAAAACTGCTGAAAAGCTGTTCTTGGTACAGCTTTCCACTTTGTGCTTTCGTGTACTGCAAAAACCTAGAGACACATAACAATTGAGGAAGAGTTTGACTTGGGAGAGACTTGGGAAAGTGCTTGGAAGAAACCTGATTCGTTAAAAGACCTGTCTTATCTATAATACCAACGCAACCTAATTCCATAATCACTCCACAGATTTCTAAACCCGGAGACCCCAATTTCAAACGATACATTCTAACCTCTCTAACAAAACCACGTTGATCTTCTCACCTGCCGTGTTTTGCTACCTTCAATGTGTATCACGCTGTCGACGGTTGTCTGCGAGGAGTTTTTCCATCAGAAAAACCGGTTATGTAAATTGTTTCCCTGTTTTCGCTACAAGTCTACGGGTCTCGGAAAAGGCTTAAAACAGCCAAAACCGTGGGTTATTTGTTGAAAGCACAGCCTAGTTTTAAAGTATTCAAATATTTCAAAATACTGTAAGTTGAAGAGTAAAGAGTGCGAGCGGTTCTTTAAAAAACAAGAGCTGAAAGCTCATATGGCACTTGTAAGAACAGTTAGAATGTTTGTCAGATACGGTTTGCAGTTGTCTCTCTGCCGCATCTCTCTCCCGATATTAATTTCATCAGAAAATCGACTTGATCTACTAAATCTGAAATAGTTACTCCACTCACTGATAACTGTTTCTCCCACTACGATGATCGGATCGGGGGAGGGACTATTTTTAAGCCAATCTGACAGAGTCCCTAACATGCCTGCCAAGTTTCATGGTCATAGCACAGCCTGTCAAGTTTTATGGACATGGCACATTTGGAAGTACCCCAGCTCGTGATGACCAGAATTGTGGAAAATCCTCTCAAACTCCCCCAACTGTGACAACATCCGGTCCTGTTTTGTCAGTATTGTCTCTACGGCTTATGCACGTTCTTTCCTCCAAGTCCCATCCCGGTCTCTCGACTCTAAGCGTTTCATGAAATTTCTTGCACCCCCCCTCCACCTCCCCCCCCCAGTTATTGGATTCGTTCCAAACTTGAAATTGATCATCTGAGGCACTTGTTCCTGACACTTCTCAAGTTTCATTCACGTCCCATCACCCGTTCTAAAGTTATGCATGTCACTAGATGCTGGATTCCCCATCCCTCCACTCCCCCAACATCACCGTATCGGTGAAGGAACAAGTTGACCTAGGAAAGTACCTAATATCTCTGCCAAATGTCATGGTTATAGTACATCTGGAAGTACCCTAACTGATGATCACCGCAGAAATCCAAGAAACCCCCTCCGACACCCTCCACTGCGACACGATCCGGTTCTATTTTGACAATAAAGTATCTAGGGTTAATGCTCAATCTTCCCTTCAAGTCCCATCCCGATCCCTCAACCCTAAGCGTTTCAAAAGATTTCCGGTCCCCCTCTACCCCCACCCCCAGTTATCGGATTCGGGCCAGATTTGAAATTTAAAATCTGAGACGTAAGATTCTAGTTTCCGGATTCTCCATCCCTCCACTCCCCCGGCGATGGCTGGATCGGGGAAGTGATTATTTCCAAGTTATCCTGGTCGGTTCCCTCATTTGCCTTCCAAGTTTTATTGTCCTAGCTCATGTGGAAGCGTCTCAGGAGATTTCCTGTGCCCCCCTCCAGCCCCCCCCCCCCCCCCAAAGGTATCGAATCTGGTCCGGATTTGAAACTGAATATCCGAAACACTTGTCCTTGACACATGTCAAGTTTCACGCATGTCCGATTACCCTTTCCAAAGTTATGCATGTTAATAGTTTCAAGATTTCCCATCCCTCCCCCCCCCCCACTATGATCGGATCTGAAAAGTGATTATATCCAAGTTAATCTGGTCGGTTCCCTAATATTCCAGCCAAGTTTAATTGTCCTAGCTTATGTGGAAGCGTTTCCCGAGATTTGTTTAGTTTTCCAGTTTCGTTTGGACCACATGATCTTACCTTATCTTTGAACCATATATAGTCCCGCATTCGCTCCCGAATACATCTAAGTGTTGGCGCAGCGGTAGAGCACTAGCATAGCGACTCAGAGGTCGGTGGTTCGACTCTGCATTTGGGCAGCGCTCTTTTAGCTACGTTTCGCTCCGCTTTTGCTTTATAGTTTCCGGACTCCCAGATCCGGGGAAAGTCGGATTGGGGAAGTGATTATTTGTAAGTTGATCTGGTCGGGTCCATGATATGCCTGCGAAGTTTCATCGTCCTAGCTTGTGTGGAAGTGCCCAAACTAGCAAAACCTGGACAGACCGACAGAACGACAGAATGACAGACAGACAGACCGACAGAAATTACGATCGCTATATGGCACTTGAGTATGCTCAAGTGCCATAAAAAACGGCAGGTAGTCTTCCTATTTAACAATATGTACCCTTCTTCCTAGAAGAATAATTTTATCTGTACTATTATGATGATGCCGATTCTATTTATAACCCATCAAAATTAGCACAACGCACGGAGACAGAGTAAATAACAAGGAAAAGAAAAGGAGAACAAGAAAGAAAAACACGAAATAGAATAGATTTACAAGTCACACATAACTTCTACCCTAAAGGCTTTACTGATCAAAGACGATTTTGACAATGTGTTCGGTTTTTATGGCACTTGCAGCTTCACTCAAGTGCCATATACCGATCACTTTTCGGTCGGTCGCGGTCGGTCGGTCCACTGTTCTCGAGCTAGGGTACTTCCAGAAGTGCTGGGACGATGAAACTTGGCCGGCATGTCAGAGAACAGACCAAACTAACTTGGAAATAGTCACTTCCCCGATCCAACCACCGTAGGGGGAGTGGAGGAAGGGGGAATCCGCAATCTTGAAGTATGTATAACTTCGGAACGGGTGATCGGATCTTAATGAAACTTGGTATTTGGAAAGACCTCGCATCTCCCATTTCTAGTCCGGAACGGATCCGATGATCTGGCGGGGGGGGGGGGGGGGTCGGAGGGGGGAACATCGAAACTTGGTGAGAAGAACAAGCCCAACCCCTAGATACATCAGTAAAAGAACCGGATCGGATTCGGGCACTGTGGGGGGAGTTACGGGGGGGGGGGGCGGAATTCTGGTGATCGCGAGTTAAGGTACTTCCAGATGTGCTAGGACGATGAAACTTGGCTTGAACATTAGAGACAGACAAGACTGGATTAGAAATAGTCAGTTCTCCGACCCGACCACCGTTAGGAGTGGAGGGATGGAATCCGGAATGGTGAGGTATTTATAACTCTGGAACGGGTGATGGGGTCTTAACGAAACTTGATATTTGGAAAACCCTCATGTCTCGGAAGTCCCATTTCAAGTCTGGAACGGATCCGATGAATCTCGGGGGGGGGGGGGGGGGGGGTAGGAGGGGCGACGCTTAGAGTGGAGCGATCGGGATGAAACTTGGTGGGAAGAATAAGCTAGATACATTATTGACAGAACCGGGCCAGATTGGGGCACTGTGGGGGAATGGAGGGGGGTCCGGAATTCTGGTGGTCGCGACTTCCAGATGTGCTAGGAGGATGAAACTTGGCTTGAACACCAAAGACTTGACAAGATTGGTGAAGAAACTGTCACTTCCCAGATTCGACCATCCCTTAAAGTACTCATCTTAACAGCAAAGCACAAAAAAAAACTTAGAAGCTAAATATGCAATTTCATGATCCCCATGAGCCAATGATCATTTTTGCCTCAAGGGTTTTGCATAGAAACTAATTTTTAGGTCCCTTAAGGTTCACATCTTAATCACAAAGGGAAAAAAAAAACTTTTGACGAAACGATACGTTTCATGATCACCGAGGGCCCATGGTCTTAATGCCACAAGGGTTTTGCTTAAAAATGAAATTCTTAACCGAAAAGTAAAAAAAAAAATGCTTTTTACCAAACGATATATATTCATGATCCCCAAGGGCCCATGACAATTTTTACCTCAAGGGTTTTACTTACAAATGAATCCCTTAAAGTACAAACAAACTTTTGAGCAATATACATTTTCACTATCTCGATGAGTCTATCGGAGAATCATTTTTGCAGGGTTTTGACTACAGATGAATTTCTAGCGCCCTTAAAGTGCGCATCGTCACAGCCAAGTGCAAAAATTAAATAATTTTTACCAAACGATACATTTTTGTGATTTCCAAAGGCCCATGATCATTCTTATGTCAAGGGCTTTGCTTACAAAAGGTCAGAACAAACCCTCTTATTGGCAAATTCCTACTTTCATCCTTTGACCCAGCCTTACAAGTGCCAGGAGTTTCTAGCTCTTGTTATTGTTTGGCTGGATTTTTTAAATCGTACGCTGACATGAACTCTGCGGTTGTGGTGCAATTGTCTTTCGTTCATATTATTTACATTTTACACCCTCGTGTGTGTGTTTCGAGGGGGAAAAAAACAAGATGCTAATAATAATGATGGCCTCGTGTGTGTTTCGAGGGAAATATTGATGATAATAATGATGGCGGGGACTCGCAAATCTTTTGAAAAGCCTATATAACAGGGTCCCAGCCGTAAAAGATTGTCCTTGCCAAAATGAATCTAGGTATGAAACTGGATATTCCTTTGTCCTTTTAGCATCCTTTAAAGCTTAACCAAAACCTGATACTGTTCAATCATTTTACTTTTCAATAACAAGCACCAACAAATATCCCAGTCCGCCAGTCCACCAGTCCGTTCAGCTGTTTAAAACGTACTGCTACCATCTTTTTGCTTTAGCATTGGTAATCAATCCTACCGGTAAGAGTCTTAGGAACGCAAAAACAAGCTACAACCGTTTGTTCCGGCGTTTGTTTAAGCTCCCACGTATCTGTAGTGTTTCTTCGGCACTCGTTTCGAGAAGATGCCTCACTTCTGATGAAATTCGCCATAAGGCTCGAGCGGCACTTCTGTGCCGTCTTTTGGATTCAAAGATTGAGGTCATTAAATTTACTATTGTGCCAATTTTTCATTGCCTGCCTGTATGGCAGTCTCTTCTTGCTGCAACGCAACAGCAGGAAACGACTGCATGATTTTGTTGTTGTTGCTGTTTTCTTTTCTAAGTGTATTCATTTTCGTCTATGGCAATATTCTGAATTAAAAGTATTCATTTATACATTTTCGATTTTTCTTTCCCTGTTGATCAGTGTTGCCAACGCTTCGAAAGAAAAGGTACGAGAAAACGCCCGAAAATTGCACCACTGACCAAGAAACTGCCCCAATTTTTTTTTCCGCGTAATCCCTTCTCTTATGAGGGCTCGGCCCTCGCTGAACACAGTTATCATCACCGTACTTCGGTGATAGATGTTTCTTCAGCCCAAGCTGACTGCGAATCATACTTGACGGTGCAAAACGGATAAGTCAGCTACATTTTATTAGAGCTATATTTCGTCCCTTCTTGGCAAGGGTCCTCTTCAGGCTCAAGCCGCTTAAGCTGGAAAATGATCAGGAAAATGAATCAGGAAATTGAATCATTTTCCAGCTTAAGCGGCTTGAGCCTGAAGAGGACCCTTGCCAAGAAGGGCCGAAATATAGCTCAAATGAAATGTAGCTGACTTATCCGTTTTGCACCGTCAAATATCATCACCCACACCATATTACTTTATTTGACCAGGCTGATTTTATTTCTTATGACGAAGGTGTCGTTCAGCACTATAGAGAGGGTGTTGAAATATACAAATACCAAAATTTAGGCCTAGCCGTGAACAGAGACACTGGTGACATCAGAATTAGCGATTCGTATTTTCGTTTTTATCAAACGAGAAGCTGATAGCTTAGTCGTCCCTGAGATAAGCCTCGAATCATCTGCGCATTCTCAAAATTTAGGTTCAAGTCCTTACCCCCTCAGATCAAAAAGAGCTTGCGCGCGAGAAGCAGCTATTAAAATTAGACAGAATATGACGTAGCGCCCCGAGCTGTTCGACAGGGTCGCTTGCTTGTGGAATGAAATTTATTTTAACGGTCGCTCGCTTACCGAGCGAGCACAGTCTTGTAATTGTTATTCGCAGGTATCGGTGAGTGGCTCGTTGTTCAATTTAGGTTTTTGAATTCTTCCAATTTTGGTTTCATTTTCGATTGGTTGTTTGTTTCCGCTTTGTTTTGGTGTTCTCGTTTGCCGACCTTCATCCACGTTTTGGCGTTTTTCCTCGAAATTTTCCGTCTGCGTTGAAGAAGGGAGGCTGTTGTCCTCCCAGAATATTCGCTTTTTATTTCAGTATTTTCGTTTGCCTTTAAAAACCCCATTTTCACACATTTTTTTTTTTCGTGATAAGTCAGGCCAATGTGGTTTATGAAATTATCTTCTATCGGGACATAACTGGCAGGTGGGACGACCATGAGCCCTATGTCTGAAAGTTATAGATCCCGATCGGATCTGGCCCCTGTGGCAAGATGGGGGGGGGGGGTCCAGGTCTAGCCATCCACCCTTGACAAGACAAGTCTTTACACGAGTCTTAGCTGATATATATGTTAACAACCCTTACTAGGTCCATATAAGACCTCAGCTCTTGCTTCATTATCGTGTCCGCACTAAAACGTATTTGTGAGATGGGATTTTTTTTATTTTTTTTTACACAAGTTACGTTTGAAGCGGACAAGGATTCTAACTGTTTGTTATCTAATTAATTTAATTTAAGAAAGAACTGTGGGCTTATGGTGGGTTTACACACGTATTTTACGCACGTTTTGAGCTTGAAAAGATTTCTAGCAATACGGACGTATTTAGATACAAAACGGACCGATTTCTCTAATACGTCCGTATTGCTAGAAATATTTTCAAGCTCAAAACGTGCGTAAAATACGCTCGGATTTCAAAATACGCTCGGATTTCAAAATACGCTCGGATTTCAAAATACGCTCGGATTTTACGCAGTGTATAACCATTACCCGCATCGATTTCAGGTACCGTTGCGCTGCCCTTGCATCATTATCGTGTCCGCACTAAAAAGATTTTTTGATGGGGGATTTTTTTTTTTTTTTTTTTTTTTTTTTTACACAAGTTACGTTTGAAGTGGACAAGGATTGTAACTGTTTGTTCTCTAATTAATATAATTTAAGAAAGAACTGTGGGCTTACCCGCATCGTTTCCAGGTACTGCTGCGCTGCCCTGACTTTGTCTTTGGCAACGCGAGTCGTATTCGTTGCCTCATCAGATTCCACAAGCAGATCTGGAACCCTTGGATCATCTTCGGCGAAGAGTGAGAGACCAAGGAAGCTGCCCAGGAAGCTCAGAGATGAGATCTCTCTTCCTTCGGCATCAGAGATGAAATCTTCAGGAAGCCAATTAACCTGAATGAAGTCGTCGTTGTTACATATTCTTTGAGCCCAAGCTGACTTTGAAACATATATTCAGTTCAGTTCAGTTTTCTTAAAATCAAAATAAAGGAACAAAATAAATTTCGACCCCTACAAAGCTCCATGGCCCGTTACATAGGGGTTAATACGACAATAATTAACAAATGAACGAGTCTCTTAACTATTACAATAAAATAAAGAAAACAATTGAAGAACTTTATTTTTACTTACCACTCCGTCCTCAAAGTTCACCTCAAGGTCTACGCCGATCTCCCACAATCACTAATTTTCAACAAAACAATATAAAAAAAAATAAAAATAAAAATACTCAAGCCTAGCATCCAAATAATGTATACAACGGATACGTCCCGATGAAAAATTTGTAGCCTGGGTAGTAGTATGGTAGTAGTACGAAAAAGTACCATGTAATACAATGTAGCCTAATAGCAAAGAATACTATCATTTAATGTGCCTCAGACTGGTCCAATCTTATGTAGTAGAATGTAGTAGCATCCTGTCTTGCCGTAGTAGCATCCAGTCTTGCAAATAGTAGCATATAGTAGTATGCAGTAACGCGGTAGCCTTGAAGTAGAAGCATGTAGTAGCATCATTAGTACTGCATGCTACTTTTTCGTACTACTTCATAGTACTACTTTGAGATAAATTTTTCATCGGGTCAGCTACAATGCTTCATCAGCGCTATTCGGCCCTTTCTTGGCAAGGGTCCTCGTCAGGCTGTCAATCTTCAGAGTCAACGTCGGGGAAGGAAACAAACCTGTAATTACATGTTTGATTACAGGACAAACCTGTAATTACATGTTTGATTACAGGACAAACCTGTAATTACATGTTTGATTACAGGTTTGTTTCCTTCCCCGACGTTGACCCTGAGTAGCTGACGTATCCGTTGTATACATTATTTGAATATATGTCGTTATTACCAAAGTCAAGCTTCATGTTGTGCCTAGCACAACTTTTGTCTTTCTTGGGATTTGCAGAAGGCACTAACCCCTCGCGCTCGCCGTCGTGACTCATTATTGTTGACTGACTAGTCACAGTAATTCATTCCGTTTTGTTTTAGTCGCGGATCGGCAAGCGATCTGGCCACATGCCGATCGTTGGCCCCCGGGTCGTCTGTAAATATGCTGTATTCGCGACTCCATATTTTGTGTTCATCGTCAATAAATCGCAATGATTTTGCAACCACTCTTGGCCAACTATGGGACACAACCTTACACTTCCATGATATGGGTGTCCCCCTTAGGACGCGTTGTACTCATGTCAGCAATTTATTCTAATTCAGTAGTATTTCTATCCAATCTCGTAAATAGTGCAAATAGTAAAAAATAAAGAAGTCCCTTTACACAATCCAAATAATACAGTGTATTCAGTCAAATGATCACAAAATAAGTTCTCTTTTCAGTTAAAGGACACCTGAATGAAGAGTGCCAAGTATTATCCTTATCTGTATGACTTCCGTTAACATTAACTGCAGAAAACCCAATTCAAGTACGAAATAGTGTTTCCAAGCTATGATTTTTGCTCCATTTTGCATCTGTCCTTATTTCAGTACCGAACAATTTTAGAAATGAACAGATTTCTCCAATCAACCTTTATTCTGGAATATTTTTTAACCAGTTAAGCCCAAACGTATATCTAGAAGAAATTCCAATACGATCCGGCCAGCGCTGTACAAGATTTGAATGAATTGCGCTTTTTGTCTTCGAGTCCGCATGTGCAAACCTCCAGAAACGAACATCCCTATTTTGAAAACATCACGCTCAGGAGAAGAATGCTCTCCGTGGCCATGTCTGTAAATGCATTCTCCATGGAGTGTTCAAGTATGGTTTCATTGTTCAGGTGTCCTTTAAACATTAAATCAAAGGTGGTTCTTATTTTAATCAATCAATGGGTCGGCTTTTGGCGTATCCTTGCCGTTTCCCTAGGACTCCCATTTCCCTAGGGCCCCTAGGGGAACTGAGGGGAACGGCGAAAATAGATGTAGTCACTCAACGCGGACTCGGCGAAAGGAAAGCAATCACAAAACGGGGAATGCCTCCAAAATGGATATTATTCTAAAAACAACATTCGCGCCAATCGCGCGACGGAATTAGTATGTTCTATTTTATTTTCACTTTTGTTGATTCGGGTAATTTTTGACTTAATGCTACGTTGTTATTATTTACGAACAAAAATCGTAGCCACAATGAAATGGAATTTTGTTCTCAAAATCATTTTCAAATTATTAATAGACTCAATACCGATATCACAAATTCTTTTTAACTATCTCCAACGTCTGTCTTTCCAAAAACATTAACACCAGAAACTCCGAAACCGATTTCCCACTGAATCTCTTTTTTATGACGGCGGTGATAATCGGAGCATTCCCCGTCCTTGAGGACTCGCGCGAATACGGGGAGTGAGTCCCTGGACAAACGAAAACGCGCAGACTCTTCAAAAGGGGTCCTCGGGGAACGGCGAGAATACGCCTTTCACTGAACCATATAGCTTAAAGGTACGTTCACACACAGTCCCATTTTTGCAGTCGGATGCGACTTCCTTCCCTCGCTTCCAAATTCGGAAACTTCGCAAATGCAAAAAGACGTCGAAGATATTGAAAAATTGTATAGTACTGATCCACCCGTCATTCCAAATTGCTCAATCTATTCTTATCCTAATAAACTCGCTCCATGCCAACTACACTTGACTGACCCGATCGAAAGACGGATGCAGGATGCGCCGAAAGTACACCGACCATTTCACCGGCCGCCCGAATATGAAATCGAGTACAGATATTGAGCGTGTTCCATCCTACTTACCGTAGTTACCACGCATGACGTCACAAATTCTCCGAGCGTGGTAAGCAAATAGTTACTATTAGTTACTATTTCGAGAAGGCTGGAACGGTCAGCGTAGTAACTTTTCGTGAGGTTGGAACGGATTTAGTAACTAATAGTTACTATTGGTACGAGGGTAGAACATGCTCATTATCTTTCCTTCCGCTATTTCAGCACCTACTGTAACTCACAACCATCATCATAACTGTCAGAAAACTAACGATCGATCCTATTTTGAGTGTCTTATTTTTGTTTTTTTATGGTTTTCAAAAACCGTCAAATAAAGGAAACTGAACTGAACTGAATTGAATATTTTCCTAAAGCTCGGCGTTCTTTGTTTCTCGCTGCAATTAAAGAATGACAAGTAGCTTCCCCCCCCCCCCCTCCTTGCTGGACCACTAATGAGTCTAGACCGCTAACATCTTAACATTATGGATTTTTGGGAGGAAGCTGACTTACTAGAGCTTCTTTCCAGAAAGTACTCTGGTTGCGGTGTCTCTTTTGTTGTGTTTTGTAAAGTTAAGTTTACACAGTATGAATGGTACTTCGCTAAATAACCTGAATCACATTCGACAAAGATAAAATTTCCGATTAAGAAACAGAAACCAAGAACAATCCGACTGAGTTATCTCTCTTCTATAGTGTTCCGTACTAATTGTTCAAGGCGTAACTGACAACAAGACAGCCCTGACTGAGTTGTTTTTTTATTTTTTTTTTGTGTTTTGGACAACTGAAGCCGCGTTCACAAGCATGCATAGCGAAGCACAGATGCCTAGGCACGTGCCCAAGCGCCAGGCACCGAGTTCTAGAGCCTGGAACTCCGTGCCTGGCCCAAAATCTGGCCTAGACATGGGTGTGAATGGTGATGCTAGACACGTGCCTACACTGTAAAAAGTTTCTCCGAATAAGGATGCAGTATTTGCTACTGGGATTAATCTTATCTCTATTGGGATAAAATTAATCCGAATTGGGGGTAAACTTACCTTAATAAAGACAAGAGTAATCCCAGTAGCAAATACTGCAAGATTATTTTTTTCACAGTGTAGGCATCCATGCTTGGCTAGGCATGCTTGTGAACGGGGCTTTATTTACGACTAAACGGTTGTGTGATAAATTAAATGAACAATATGACGAAGAAAATAAATGTGGTTTTGCCATCTAGGGACGGGATTGAAAAAGGGTCTTCAGATTGACACTATGAGCTCTTATTGAGTTGCGTCTTGAGACAAATATTACGTTTTTCCGATAAACAATTCATTTTCCCGATTTCTCCAGGTTTGATGGGGCGGAGGGGGGCTTAAAACTGAAAACAAGATATCTTCCGAGGGTGTTTTTTTTTTGTTGAGTTGAAGGGGGTATTAACTAAGAGAGAGTCTAAGGCTGAGTAAAGTAAACGAAGCGACGTGGATTTCTTTTGCCGAAGTAACTGCTGCCAGATTTATTATTTACACACGTTTACCTCAGCGCTTTTATTTTCTCGTCGAGACTGCAAAAGTGCCAGAAATATTAAACTTGATGAAGAAAAAAAAGCCGAAACCAAACTTTGTGCAGGATGGAAATAACTTACCAGCTTCACCATTTCAGCCTGAACAGGCCTATCGACCGTTTTGCCCCGGTACTGACAGAGGTCCAGAAGCATTTGAGTCGGGTCGTTAGCTGTGTTCTCTGTTAGAGAAGCGGACAGCATGCGGTTCTGAAGGTTTACTAAAACAGGCACGAAGACCTAGGAAATAACTTGGGTTATATTTTAGGACAGGACAGACCTCGCTAAAGTCGATGACCTGATGACGGAGAGCGCCCCCTCCCCCCTTTGCTACCAGAACACTCCGAGAAAATTACGGATAGTAGCCGTAACCGCTAACCCATAACGGTAAAAATCAGTTTTTAAAGGACCCCTCGCACTATTTATTCTTCAACTCACAGTATTTTAAAATATTTGAATACTTTAAAACTAGGCTGTGCTTTCAATAAACAACCCAAGGTTTTGGCTGTTTTAAGCCTTTTCCGAGACCCGTTGACTTATAGTGAAAACAGGGAAACAATTTACATAACCGGTTTTTCTGACGGAAAAACTCCTCGCAAAATACCACCGACAGCGTGATACACATCGAAGGTAGTAAAACACGACAAGTGAGAAAATCAGCGTGGTTTTGTTAGAGGGGTTAGAATGTACCGTAAGAAATAGGGGTCTCCGGGTTTAGAAATATACGGAGTGATTATGGAAGAAGGTTGCGTTAGTATAGTAGGTAAGACAGGTCCTTTAAGTTTGTTTTGGAAATCCTAAACAACCCATTTTCGCTATCGAGAATAATGAGGTAGGCTACCCGGTGGCCGGAGAAAAGATAACTCGAAATCTGGGATCTGCAGCTTGGAAAACCTCTTTTCAGCCCTTTTTCTCTTCTGTTTTTCCCTTTGGAGTAGGAGTAGACTAGCCTGGGAAGCCAGCAACCGGTTGTCGGACGTACAAAATATAATCCTATCGAAACTCCTTAAATTATATGTGACAGCAATGTGAATCCAAAAGCCGCCACAAAAAACGAAGAACGTTAGGACCCCCGCTCTTCTGATTCTCTTCTTCTTCTTCCTTGAAAGAGCCCTGTTCTGATTAAGTTATTTGTTTATCGTGGAATTCTGAATTTAAACTGACATGCTCGCAATTATGTTTGTTTTCGGATTGTATTCTAAAACTGTAACATATATGTGATTATTTATGACTATGTTGACCATGTATGACGATCCACCACTACTTTTGTAAAAAAATAACATGGAATTAAACGAATTAATTAATTAAAGGAAGGGACCTGTTTTGATACGGGCAAGAGCTCTGTTTTGATTCTCAATGAAAGGGCAGTAGCCCTGTTTTGGTTCTGAGTAAAAGGGCAGTAGACCTGTATATAATTAATAATTTATCCACTCTCTCTATGGTAATGGTGGCATCAAAAGAGTACTTACTTCTTTCAAGGCCCCATCATTCAGCTCCTCCAAGGCATATATCAGGTCCTGGCAGAAATTCTGCGGTAATTTGTCTTCGAAAAGAAAATCAAGCAGTACAAGACTCGGGGTCTCTCCTGAGTTATTTGTTGTAAGGCCCCTAAGTACCAGTGTTGAATATTGTACGGTCAGAGATCGGATGTGGCTGAATACCTCCTTCAGCGGGGCGGAACAACTTCTCTAGAAATGAAGAACAATACGTTACATATCTGATGGCGCTAATTAATAAGAATATGTTACATAACAAACGCGGCTTTTCAGCGGGCAGTAGTGAAATTGGTGAAGATTGCTTAGTCCCTGCACAAAAAAAAATTAAATCTTTCTCGTAAGGCATACAACAAAAATACAAGCGCATAGAGGTATCACAAATCACACGGGAATTCCACTACTAGAAAATCGAGTATTCGTAAAAAGCGGATCAAGGAAGTAACGCATTTTCATCGGGTCATCGAGCCTCTTTAAGTGAATAAGTGATGGGGAACTAGATTGTCCTATCCCAGACCTTTTCGGGTAAGCTTTAAATGCTTTCCGGAATCTCGCCGGGACTCTCTTCAACCGCCACACAGCGGTCGGATTCGGATGGAACCTCAATATAGCATACTCCTCCTCTCCATGGACCATGGATCTTCGAATCCGAAATATGATGATATTTAACTGAGTCCAGTCGGGTGCTTAAGCACCTGACACGTATCATCTTTCTGGCCCGCCTGGAAATCCCCAAACTCGGCGCAACCGGAGCGATAGACTGGCGGACAAGTGATCGGTCTGGCGTTCCAGACGCAGGCGGCTCAGTGCCACAACTTATAGAAGTTTAACATTAGGAATGCGGGTGCTCCTAATTACTGATCAACAAACGGATGAAGTCTAGACGAACATGGTGGGAGACTAGTGGTAGGAAAACAACATCACGGTTGTTAAATAAATAATGGTTGCGTTTTTGCAGATACCACGGTCTAAAGTCGTTTTCGCAGTACCACGGTCAAAAGGCGTTTTTGCAGTGATCATGGTATCTGGGCAGTTATCGTGGTATCTGATATTCAGATACCACGGTCCGACAGTCGTAACTGACCGTAGTATCTGAAAAAGTCATCTCACTTTCATCATTACCAACAATAGAGACTAGGATTTTGTCAAATTGGTGAGAACGAAGTATGGAACTTAGTCATGTAACTGGATATCAGTTGTTTCTTGGGATCCCAAAACGTAAGTGGAGGGATACCTATGACATCGCAAAAGTTATCCGTCCGTCCGTCCGTCTGTAAGCACGATAACTCTAAAAAGGAATGAAATATTTGGATGAAACTTGGTGTGAGGATTGTTTGGGTCAAGGGTAAGGTCAAGTTCGTAGATGGGCTTTGTAGCCCTACATTTAGGGGTGGGGGTTCAAATTAAGGGACAAACACAGGGGGGGACTGGTATGAAATCTGAGGACCCCTAGCCTAAAATCTGGCCTTTTTCGGAAAAAAGACCCACCCACCCCCGCCTGGCTGGTATGAAATCTGAAAACGCTAGTGGTACCCCAATACCCGCCGAAAAAATCTGCATTAAAAAAAAATATTGCACACACCACCCCCAATAGCAGGGTGTGTAGCATATCGTTCGTTTCCAAATCACAAGTTAGAAGTGTGATGTACTCCTTTTATTATTATCACGAAGACTATCCAAGTAAAAAGCTTATTTCAGCAGATGTAAAGGATTTTTTTAAGTTTTTGACCTCGGAAACGAAGCACAGTCTGCGTCTTAGTGTAAGGAGGCACTATTAGACGAAGGATTTTTATGGCACTTGCAGCGATCGCAATTTCTGTCCGTCCGTCGGTCTGTCGGTCGGTCTATCCAGGTTTTGCTAGTTCGGGCACTTCCACATAAGCTAGGAGGATGAAACTTGGCAGGCATACCAGACCCCAAAAGAATAAGTTGGCAATAGTCACCTGCCCTTTCCGAGCATCGTGCGGGGAGTGGAGGGAGGGGGAACCCGGAATCTTGAGGTATCTATAACGTTTGAACGGGTGATCGGATCTTAATGGACTTGATATTTGGAAAGACCCCGTGTCTCAGGCGACCCATCTCAAATCCGGACCGGATCTGGTGAATTCGGGGGGGGGGGGGGGGAGCTGGACATTCAGAGTGGAGGGATCGGGATGAAACTTGGTGGGAAGAACAAGCACAAGTCCTAAACACATCGTTGACATAACTGGACCAGATTCGGACACTGTGTGGGAGGGGTAGGGGGTCGGAATCTTCGGTACTTCCTGATGTGCTAGGACGATGAAACTTGGGAGGCGTATCAGGGACCCGGACAGGCTGACTCGGGAATAGTCGTTCCCACGACCCAACCATCATGGGGGGAGAGTGGAGGGATGGGGAGTCCTGATTTAGTGGTATGCATAACTTTTGAGCGGGTTATCGGAACTGAATGAAACTTGGCAAGTGGAAAGAGCTATCGTATCAGACCATGTCAAGTCCTGATCGGATCCGATACTTGTGGGGGGGATTGGAGTGGGGCACCGGAAATCTCGTGAAACGCTTAGAGTCGAGGGATTGGGATGGAACTTGGTGAGAAGAACAAGCACAAGTCCTAAATACATCGTTGACATAACCGGACCAGATTCGGGCATTGTGGGGGAGTTGGGGGGGGGGGGGGGGTCCGGAATCTGCTGATTCCGCGAGTTCGGTACTTCCTGATGTGCTAGGACGATGAAACTTGGGAGGCGTATCAGGGACCCGAACAGGCTTACTTGATGATAGTCTTTTCCCCGACCCAACCATCACGGGGGGAGTAGAGGGATGGGGAGCCCGGATTTAGTGGCATGCACAACTTTTGAACGGGTTATCGAAACTGAATGAAACTTGGCAAGTGGAAAAAGCTTTCGTCTCAGATGTTCCATGTCAAGTCCTGATCGGATCCGATACTTCCGGGGGAGGGATTGGAGTGGGGCACCGGAAATCTCGTGAAAAATTTAGAGTCGAGGGATTGGGAAGGGATTTGATGGGAAGAACAAGCATTAGCCCTAGATCGAAACCAGATCGAATCGGGACTCTATGGGGGGGGGGGAGTTGGAGGGTGTTTCCCGAAATTCCGGTGACCACCAGTTAGGATAGTTCCAGATCTTCTAAGAACCGATGAAACTTTGCAGGCGTATTAGTGCTTAAGGACCAGACATAATGCCCTAGGAAAACTTGTTTCCCTTGATCCGACTATTGCATCTTTGAGGAGTTGAGGGAATCCGGAAATCACTGGTCCGTAAGCTGCCAACAGGTGATCCGATTTGAGTGAAACTTTATGGGTGATAAGAACTGGTCACCTAGACAAGCAAAACATGTGTCCGAACCACATCTGGCTACGGTTGGAAGAGCTGGAGGGGAGGGGGAGAACTTTTTTACATCCACAAAAAACAAACGGATGGACAGAAAGGGATGCAAGTTGGACAGTACCAAGTTTATGCGGCCAAGTTGTTATTTGGCGTCTGGATGGGATCCGGTCAGGGCATAGAGAGGGGGGGGGGGTTGAAGCGGGAATCGAAAATTTGCAGATAGACTATGCTCCGATTCCAGTCAAACTTGATGAACGAGAATAGGACATGTCAGAAATGCGATTTTTATGTTTCTGAGTCGTATTCAGCCACATCGGGGGGAGTTGGAGGGGGAGTTCCGGAAATGATGTGGCTCGCATAGGAGTCAAACAAGTGGAGCGATTCGAATGAAACTTGGAATGTAGAGAGATCACATGCCCTAGATGACATATTTTAGGGTTCGAACTGGATCCGACTACGGTGAGGGAGGGGGGAGAGTTACCGGAAGTTCCCAAAAAACGTTCAGATTTGAGTGAAACTTTATAGGCGGAGAGAGAAAATGCTTCAGTTGATCCATTTAGGAGTCCGAACCAGATTTTTCCACGGTAAGGGGAGTTGGAGGGAGGTACCGGAAACCTTGTGGCTTGTCTAGGGACCAAACGAGTGGAAACTTGGAAGGTTGAAACTTGGAAGGTAGAAAACTCATTTGCCATAGTTGGTCCGAGGCGATGCCGGTAACGCTCAAACTTGAGTGAAACTAGATATGCTATTTCTAGTTCCGAATCACATTTTTGAATGGCAGGGTATTTTGTGACGTTCTCATCTTTTTTCGTGTACCACCTACTCGTATCAAGTGCCATATGAGCTCTTAGCTTTTGTTTTAAGTTTTTGACCTTGGTAACGAAGCACAGTCTGCGTCTTGGTGTAAAGAGGCACTATGAGATTCATCACCAGCACTCTATGGCCCCAAAAGACATGTGAAAGATGTCCGCGCTTTACTACTATTACCTGACTACTTTTTAAACTGTATGCTTGTAATCGAAATGTTAACTTAATTGGAATAAAGTTAGTACAACTGTTTCCGAATTCAGTTTGCTTCGACGGGAAAGTGGATGGGCTTCTTGTACTTTTACTAGTACGATGTTCAGAATAAGAGATCTATAGGTCTCTTTGTCCCAGCTGTTTCGGCCGTATGATTTCATGCTAAATGATATGTTGCTTGGGTCAGTGTATAAAAAAAAAACCAAGAGGACCACCCAAATAAAATCTGCTAAATTGCGGAAAAAATGACCCACCCCACCCGGCTAGGGTCCTCAGATTTCATACCAGTCCCCCCCCCCCCCCCCCCCCTGGACAAACAAAATATTTTAAACAGCTAATTATGGGGTAAGAAGACATGCTGAGCACGATGGTGAAAACCATTTTCTCGCCAGACAACTAGTTCGTCCGAAATCCGGCCAAAACCGGAAAGTTTGTTAAAAGTAAAAGTTTCATTTGAAGTTGATTAAATGTTAGATTTAGAGGTAAGAAGACATGCTGAACACGATGGAGAACACCATTTCCTCGTCGGACAAGTGGTTCGTCCGGAATCCGGCAAAAACCGGAAAGTTGGTTAAAAGTAAAAGCTTAATATGAAGTTGATTAAATATTCGATTTCAGGGTAAGAAGTCATGCTAAACACGATGGTGAACACCATTTTCTCGCCGGACAAGTAGTTCGTCCGGAATCCAGCAAAAACCGGAAAGTTGGTTAAAAGTAAAAGTTTAATTTGAAGTTGATTAAATGATGGATTTCAGGGTAAGAAGACATGCTGAACATGATAGAGAAAACCATTTTCTCACCGGACAACTAGTTCGCCTGGAATCCGTCCAAAGCCGGGAAACATGTTAAAAGCAAAAGTTTTTTCTGAAGTTGATTAGATCACAGATCTGGGGGTAAGAAGAGACGCTGAGTCGCACAAGAAGAAGAAGAGACGCACAATCATTTTTTACCCGGATATATAATTAGTCTGGAATCCGGTTGTAACCGGATTTTTGTTTCATGTAAAGTTTCATGTAAATTTGATTAGATGATCTTTAAAGGGATAAGGAGATACGCTAAATTTGTTTCTGAATTTTCTTTTCTTGCTGGACTAGTAGTTCGCTCGGAATTCGGGCGAAACCGGAAATTTGGCAGAAGTAAAGCAGGAAGTTTCGGTCAGTATCGTCAAAATAGATATGGCTTATAGAGGTATATCTGAACTTGGTTTTCTCTGATGATTAGCCTGGCGAAGACTGGATCTGGCGAAGACAAGACCCAATTGTTTGGATCAATTATTAGATTTTTTGGATCCCATCGACACCTTTGGTCTTGTTTAGGGATGATCTTGAAAAGTGCAATTTCGGCAATTGCCGTTTTTGCAGAGCAACCGTGGTATCAGATACCACGGTAGCTCCAAAAACGACTAATTGCAGATCCAGTTACCGTGGCAACAGATACCATGGTTATAAAGAAGGTCCCCCAGGAAGTCTTATCGGTCTTGCTAGTGAGAAGGGGTATATAGAGGGTAGTCAAAAGGATTACGGCGTTTTATGTTTCTGAGTTTCAAGATAATGTGATCCGCCATTGCTCTCCTGAGTTCCAAGTGGGGTTCTTGGCAGTAATGACAGTAAATCCTCCGAGTGGCGTGACCGCTCACTCCTCGAAAGAGCAGGCAATAAATAGGGAGTGTCCCCGAAACCTGCAAAGGCCTGCCACAGAGTGAGTTGTAAAAAAAACATAAGATTTGCGGATGTTTCCAACTGCTCATTCACAAAGAAAGAGAGGCCTAGGACAAAAAAGGGAAACTTAGATGGTGTTCCACCCTTCTAGCAACAGTAACTATTAGTTACTATTTCCGTTCCAACCTCACGAAAAGTTACTACGCTGACCGTTCCAGCCTTCTCGAAAATAGCAACTATTTGCTTACCATGCTCGGGAGCGTAATAAGCGTGGTAACCACGGACCTATGTGACGTGATTGGCTGGATTGCCCGTGGATATTTTGGCGAAAATAGAAAACTTCGTTCCAGCCTTGACGCCAAGAAGCCGAAATTCATGACGTCATGCGTAGTAACTACGGTAAATAGGGTGGAACACGCTCTCATTGTTTTACTCACCTTAGGATGACTCAATTCGTAAGTCCCAACACGCCCATACGACTGCGAGAGGTACGAAAACTGTTCCACAGTAGCATTAACAGCGTTTTCACCGCTGCCTATTTCGCAAATTCGTGAAAATACCAACTCATCAAGACCATCCATGGAGGGTTGCAAATTTGACAGAGCCTCATGAGAAGGCTTTAGTATCTCCGCAATCGTGGACCTGACAGCATCGTCAGATATGTCGTAACTGATACTTGAAACCTGAAATATAATTCAAAGATTTACTGAACAAGACCAAATGTTTTGATGGAGTCACAATGGGGAATATTAGTCCATCTTTCTAATACAGGCAGTCGGGGCTTGCAAATGTTCTGTCTTGTAAGTAAGTAATTTATTTCTGACACGCCATTTTCAAAAGGAGAGTATGTAACATAAAATAAAGAAATTAAATAAAACACCACAAAAAACAAATTCAAGAAACAATTGTTTGTTCTCCTGCCAGAAAAGAGTGTAGAATGTCACGCGCTGGCTGTGCCCAGTTGTCAATATACCTTGAGCCCAAGCAGACTTTGAAACATATATTCAAATAATCTGTACAAACGGATACGTCAGCTACGATGCTTCATCAGCGATGTTTCGGCCCTTCTTGGCAACGGTCCTCGCCAGGCTTCGTCCCAGCTGTCCATGCTTTTTGGAAGAGCCGACGAAATTTCCAAAAGTGTGACGCTGGCATCTTTAACTTCGAACTGCTCCGTTAGCATGTGGCTATGGCATAAGTTTGGCAAATAAAGCAGCTGCTTTGCATACTTAAAATAGCACTTTCTCATCTTTTGAAACTCCTTCCGTAGAACATGCGCGACATAAAATGGAAGGCCGAATCCTTTGTCGAATCCCGCAAACAATTAATATCATCCTAACAGACCCTTCACCAGATCCATTAGGTAGTACTTCTCCGAAAAAAGCATATCAGACACTCGGGTTGATTCGTAAAAATACGGTTCTGACCAATATCCGACCGAGCCTAAATTTCCCTCGAGCAAGATCACTGTACCCGTGACCGATACTAACTGAGCCTCGTTTTTATTGCATGGTGCAGGTCCATTTCTCCGCCGATTCCGGACTGATTCTTTCTACATCCGTTTTTGCACTGCAGCGCTTCCAAGGAAGACGGCAGCGCTTCTCAAGAATCACGGACTTGCTCACCGACCAAGTCCGTGCTTCCCTGCAAGATGCTGCAGCGCTGCCGCTTCATCCAAGAAGAAACTGAATTATCAAAACGCATATTGTGCAAAAGCAGCGATGCGGAAGCGCTACTGAAACAAAAACGAGGCTCTGGCGGTTGTAGAGATTTGCCAACTTTGTTCACAAGCCCATCGATAGCTAAATTCGTTAAAGCATCAGTCGGCATGTGGAGTCGAAGGTGCAAGTTCAGTCACGCTTGAGGAGCATTTTATTTTTCAGTTAACTACTAGTTGCGTTTTAGCAGATACCATGGTGTCTGTTACCACGGTAATTGAATCTGCGATTAGTCGTTTCTGCAGTTACTGTGGTATCTGATACACGGTTGCTCTGCATAAACGACTATTGCCCTTTTTCGAAGTCATCCCAAAAGAACAAGAGCTGGAAGCTCATATTGCACTTGCAAGGCTGGGTTCAGAGGATTAAAGTAGGAATTCGTCAATTCGTGGGTTCCATGGGTCCTTGGAAATCACTAGAATGTATTGTTCGTAAAAACTGTTTTATTTTGTGCATTTGGCCGGCATGATGCGTACTTTAAGGGCGCTAGATATTCATCTCTAATGAACACTCTTGAAGCACAAATGATGATAAGCTCATTGGAATCATGAAAATGTATATTTTGCTCAAAATTATTGTTTGTATTTTAAGAAATTTAGTTGTAAGCAAAACACTTGGGGCCCTTGGGGATCATGAATATATATCGTTTGGTTAAAGCATTTTTTTTTACTTTTCGGTTAAGAAACTATAAATTAGGTTTGAGCAACACCCTTGAGTTAGAATGTATACTTTGCTTAAAAGCCTTTTTTCTACTTTGTGGTTAGGATTAGTACTTTAAGGTTAGGATTAGAACTTTAAGGGATGGTCGGATCTGAGAAGTGACTATTTCTGAGCCAATCTTGTCAAGTTTCTAGTGTTCAAGGCAAGTTTCATCGCCCTAGCACATCTGGAAGTATCTTAATTCGCAATCACCGCAATTCAGCCCCCCCCCCCCCCCCCACATTGATCTGATCCGGTCGGACTTAAAAGGGGACATCCTAGAAATGAGGTCTTTCCAAATATCAAGTTTCGTTAAGATCCGACCACTCGTTCAAAAGTTATACTTACCTCAAGATTCCAGATTCCCCCTCCCTCCACTCCCCTACGATGGTTGGGTCGCAGAACTGACTATTTTTAATCCAATCATGTCAAGCCAATTTTCATCGTCCTAGCAAATCTAGAAATACCTTAACTCGCGATAGCCGGAATTCCGGACTCCCCCCTCTAACTTCCACCACAGTGCCCAAATCCGATCCGGTTCTATCACTGACGTATCTAGTTCTTGTGATTGTCATTCCCACCAAGTTTCATCCCAATCGCTCCAGTCTAAGCGTGTCACAAGATTTCCGGTTCCCCCCTCCGACTCCCACCCCCACATTCATCGGATCCGGTCCGGAGTTGCAAAGGGTCATCCGAGACACGAGGTCTTTCCAAATATCAAGTTTCGTTAAGATCCGACCACTCGTTCAAAAGTTATACTTACCTGAAGATTCCAGATTCCCCCTCCCTCCACTCCCCTACGATGGTTGGGTCGCAGAACTGACTATTTTTAATCCAATCAAGTCAAGCCAACTTTCATCGTCCTAGCAAATCTAGAAATACCTTAACTAGCGATAGCCGGAATTCCGGACTCCCCCTCTAACTTCCCCCACAGTGCCCAAATCCGATCCGGTTCTATCACTGACGTATCTAGTTCTTGTGATTGTCATTCCCACCAAGTTTCACCCCAATCGCTCCACTCTAAGCGTGTCAAAAGATTTCCGGTTCCCCCCTCCGACTCCCCCCCCCCCCCCCCACATTCATCGGATCCGGTCCGGAGTTGCAACGGGTCATCCGAGACACGAGGTCTTTCCAAATATCAAGTTTCGTTAAGATCCGATCACCCGTTCCAATGTTATACACTCCTCAACATTCCGGATTCCCCCTCCCTCCACTCCCCCCCACACGGTGGTCGGATCGGGAATTTAGACTATTTCTAGGTTGATCTGGTTGACTTGCCTGCCAAGTTTCATTCTCCTAGCCCACCTGGACGTGCTTGTTCCTCCCACCAAGTTTCATCCCGATCGCTCCACTCTAAGCGTGTCACATGATTTCCGGTCCCCTTCTCCGACTCCCCCCCCCCCACATTCACCGGATTCGGTCCGGACTTGAATTTACTTGGCTGTAATGATGCGCACTTTAAAGGCGCTAGAAATTCTCTGTGAGCAAAACCCTTGAGGCAATGACGGTAACAGGCCCTTGGGGATCATTAATATATACCAATTCGTCAAAAGTATTTTTTTTTTCACTTTTCGGTTAAGATGCGCACTCTAAGGGTGCTAGAAATAAATTTTTAAGCAAAACCCTTGTGGCACAAATAATCATGGGTTGAGATGTATCGTTTGATCAAAACCAATATCATTTTCGACTTTGCGGTTAAGGTGCGTACTTTAAGGGAGCTAGAACTTCATTTGTAAGCAAAACCCTTGAGGCAAAAATGATAATGGGCTCGCGAGGAGCATGAAAATGTATATTTTGCTAAAAAGTACTTTTCTTACTTGGCGGTAAAGATTGGTACTTAAGGAATAGTCGGATTTTGAAAATGACGATTTCTAAGCCAATCTTACCGAATCTCTAATATTCCAGCCAAGTTTCATCGTCCTAGCACATCTGGAAGTACCTTAACCGACGATCACCGGAATTCCGGACCCCTCCCCCCCCTTCCCAGCCCCCTCCCCCCCCCCCCCACACACACACAGTGCCAGGAGCCAATCTGGTTCTGTAAATGATTTATCCAGAGCATCTGTTTGTTATTCCCACAAAGTTCCATCCCGATCTCTCCAGTCTAAGATTGTTATTGAATCCCCCCCCCCCCCCCAATAGTTGTCGGATTCGGTCCGGATATGAAAGATCACCAGAGACATGTCCTCCGTTCAATTATTAAATTTCACTCGAATCCGACCACCCGTTCCAAAGTTACGCGTGACTCAATATTCCAGATTCCCCCTCCCTCCACCCCCCCCCCCCCCCATGATTATCGGATCAAGAAAAGTTTCGAAAAAGAAAGTTTCGTCGTGAACATCCCCAAAACCGCCATCACCGGAATTCCGGCCCCCCCACCCCCAAGTTCCGGAACATGTCCAATTGTGGAAACAATCTATCTAGAGCAGATGCTTGTTCGTCCCAGCAAGTTTCACTCCGATCCCTCCATTCTAACCGTTTCTCGAGATTTCCGATCCCCTCCCCCCCACCCAACTCCCCCATAGCTGTCGAACCCGGTCAGGACTTCAAAGGGACATCAGAGATATATCATCTATTCAGTTATGTTCATTTTCACCGGATTTTTGTCAATCGACCTAGTGTCTCCGGTTTGACCCTGTATTTATTATAATTTTATACAGAAGTGTAATGAAAACCTTGAACCTTGAACCATTCCGATCCGATCAGCCGTTCGAAAGTTACACACTACTCAATTTTCCGGATTTTCAATTTTCCGCTGATACGCCTGCCAAGTTTCATCGTCCTAGCACATCTGGAAGT
This sequence comes from Branchinecta sandiegonensis, assembly GCA_030848855.1. Taxonomy (NCBI): domain Eukaryota; kingdom Metazoa; phylum Arthropoda; class Branchiopoda; order Anostraca; family Branchinectidae; genus Branchinecta; species Branchinecta sandiegonensis. The sequence goes on from JAUPMV010000011.1 coordinate 7,869,159, forward strand.
ACCCTATCTCAAAAAAGTGGGACAGACTGCCCTCAATTTTCCAGCTTTCCCCGCCACCCCCCCCCCCCCCCCCCCCAGATGGTCGGATCGGGAAACTGATTTAAATCCAGGTTAGTCTGATCGGTTCCCTGGCACGCCTGCGAAGTTTCATCGCCCTAGCAAATCTAGGAATTACCCTAACTCGAAAAATTGTGACAGGAAAACGGGCCGGCCGACCGACCAACCAACGGAACTGCGATCGGTATAAGGCACTTGAGCCAGAGGCTGCAAGTGCCATAAAAATAGGCAGACTGATGATGTCGCTTGTTTTGAGAAGAACAAAATTGAATAGCATTAGTTTTCACTTTCCTTTAAGCAAATAATGCTAGGATGTTGGAGCACACATAAGGTCCCGGAGCTGCTTATGGAGCAACAAACCAACAAAAGCTTACAGATTCACTGGATAACAACACGGACATTTGAATAAAAAACTTACCCTGTCTCTTTTCGGATATTTTCTTTTACTTCCCGTATCACTTTCTAGTGATCCAATTGGTGTGTCAACATCCATTGAGCTCTCAAACTCGATAGTTGACTGAGTCTTCATTATTTCTGGAGATTCGTTAGGTAAAGACTGACTGATGCTACAGGAAGACTGTGATGAATTTGGACTCATGTCAATATCGTTTTGGGAGACACTATGTGACAACCCTGGTTGAGAACATGTCATCTGGCTACTCGACTGCTCGGGATCTAGAAAATAAATTAAACAAATTACTGGTAAGCTCTGTGTCCCTAGATCGATTCTCCGACAACATCATCATCAGCAAAAGTTACCACAAAAAGCAATCAGTCTTGACTTCGTGCAACCCCAAGAAATGAAGGGCCAGTTCAGACCTGAACAAGACCAAAGGTTCCGATGGGATCCCAAAATCCAATATCTGATCCAGACAACTGGGTCTTGTCTTAGCCAGATCCAATCATCGCCAGACTCCTTGAACATTTTTACAATTAAAATTCAGAAACAGATTAAGGCCAAATAGCTAATCATCTGAGAAAACCAAGTTCAGATATGGATTCAGCATGTGTGTTTACCCCTACAAGTCATATCTGTTTTGACGAAAACTTCCTGCCAATTTCCCGGTTTCGGCCGAACTACTTGTCCGGCGAAAAAATAAAGCTCAAAAACGACCTCAGGGTATCTTCTTTCCCCAGTAATGAACATCTAATCAACTTCAAATAAAAATTTAACATATAACAAATTTTCCGACTCCGGCCGGATTCCGGTCGAACTATATGTCCAGGTAAAATATGATTGTCACACACGGATTCAGCATCTCTTACCCCTAAATCGGTTATCTAATCAACTAAAAATAAAACTTTAACTTCTATCAATTTTCCGGTTTTGGCCGGATTCCGGGCGAACTACATGTCCGGGTAGAAAATTGTTTTCACATAAGTGTTCAGCATGTCTTCTTGTCCTAAATCGAACATCTAATCAACTCCAAATGAAACTTTTAATTTTAACGAACTTTCCGGTCTGGGCCGGATTCCGGGCGAACTACTTGTCCGTCGAGAAAATGGTTTTGACCATCGTCTTCAGCATGTCTTCCTACCCCTAAATCGAACATCTAATCAACTTCAAATAAAACTTTTACTTTTAACAAACTTTCCGATTTTGGCCGGATTCCGGGCGAACTACTTGTCCGATGACAAATGGTTTCCACCATCGTGTTCAGCATGTCTTCTTACCCCATAATCGACTATCATATTAGCTGTTTAAAAATATTTTGTTTGCCCCTTAATTTGAACCCCCACCCCTAAATGTAGAGCTACAAAGCTCATCTACGAACTCGACTGGTCCGACGACCCAACGAATCCTCACACCAAGTTTCATCAAAATATCTCATATCCTTCGAGAATTATCGTGCTTACAGACGGACGGACGGACAACTTTTGCGATGTCATAGGTATCCCTCCACTTACGTTTTGGGATCCCAAAAATCAGCAGTAGAGACCCCCCCCCCCCCCGGAAGCGAACGAGCCCATCCTAAGTACATATGCCTATCCTGGCTGAGCTTACGCCACGGCACAAAAAGGGAACGTGATTAGTTCCTGACAGGCCTATAGCCCAGTCGTAAGCAATTATTCCAACTACAGGAAGGTTTCATCAAGAAGGAGAAAGAAAGACGGAAACCAAAAGAAATCAAGAAAGAAGGAAAACAAAAACTGGGGAGACACTAGACACTTTTCCGTAATGACCTTTCCGTAATGACACTGCGATGACAGCAGTCTCACAACAGAAGAAGACGAGCGAGACACCTCAAAACTTCAAAGGGGAACCGAAAGGATTTCATCTTTAGGACCAAGTACTTGAGAATAAGAACCAAGTACTTGAGAATCCTAAACCAGTGTAATGGCACTGATTCAAGAAGTAAAACTTTTCAATACACAAAAGAAGAAACAGCAGATATATGAGGATTTTCAGGGAGAGTCGGAAATGGTTTATTACAAACGACTGAAAGAAAACATGCAGTTTCAGCGTACACGTAAAAAATGCTAGGGCCCCGTTTGTTCTCCAAAGTTTGGACATCCTAAGACTAAGATCATTGGCTTTGTTACATTTGTGTTACTACCATACTATCTCTACTGAATACTATCCCGACTATTTGGAATTTACTCCTCTTAGAAACTCAGAATTCAACTAATCTTGTCTCTTTTAAACGAGCGAAGGGTCATTACAGAAAAGTGTCTAGTGCTGTCCTCCTCCAAGTTTTTTCTCCCCAGTTTTTGTTTTCCTTCTTTCTTGCTTTTCCTGTTTTCTCTGTTCTTTTTTTTTACATTTGAAGTTGAAACTACACATTTTTTTCTCTTTCTTCTCATCTGTTCTTCTTTTTTTTCTTGATAAATTTAGTTAATCTGTTGATTCTTTATTTTTCAATTAACATTGGTTAGTCTCCTGCCGTAGCCATGTACATATTTGTGCACTTTCCTGGAAGGGATGGTATACTAGTTGTGTATTTGCTCTCTTTTAAATATTGTTAAATAAAACTGAAGCCTATTATCCAGGTATCCACATTGCACATAGTGTTGGGCGATAATCGATAATGATATATCGATATACTGGACCAAATATCGATATCGAATATCGAAACATAAATATCGATATCGAAAACGATATTTATTCATTCATAATTATTGTAAGTAATCCAACATAACCTACATTTATATATCCGAAATCCGAGCAATACGTTTTCTGTAATTCAGTTCTTATTTATTCGGAGTTTCAGATGACGCAAGATGCTATTTGGCGAAACGAGGCGTACCATATAGCGAAACATGGTAAAGAAACATTGATATCGGTATAAAGATTGCCGAATACTGAAAGTGAAAATATTGATATATTGAAAAATCCAAATATCGCCCAACACTAAATTTGCACAATCTGTTCCACAATGTAACTAACTAATAACCAGCCCCGCAGTACCTTGTGAAACCTCTACGCTGTAGAGATCTCAAGACTCCCCTTGCAAATTATTTCCTATGAGTGTGGGTGTTGTCTACTTGACCGACTTGGCTATCACTACAGTGCATTACACACGTAGTTAGCCCTGCCTGATCCTAATTTCCATTTGATCTGTTGTAGCAAGGTCCCTAAAGGAGTGGGATCCACAGGTAGGTGCCTGCTCTAAATATCTGGTAATCCAGCACTGCTAACAACTTATCTTCCCTCAACCTGAAATTACCAACAATGAGACATAATTTGATTGATTTTGCACTGTGAAAATTTAGACAAATACCTGCATTTGGGGAAGCTTGTTCATCTTTCCTTGGGGAATTCTGAGTTTCGAGACCTCCAAGCCTAGCCAAGCGCCGTCTCCTGATCTGAAATGAAAGCACAATTTTGTTCAATCAATCATTTATTTATACCAAATCATCTATTGGATAGCATGGGCTGATGACACTATCATCATAAGTAAATAAATATAATGCTGATAATGGCTTTCACGCCTCTTACTTTTATATACAAATTTTGGTACCTCTAACAAAATAAAATTCTCTATGGAGTTTCGAGACCAAAACATGTCATCCAGATGAATTTTAATTCATTGACTGTTTTTGCACCAACTACTTCTCTGTGGGAGTTCCACGGGATGGCCACTCTGTTCCCAAACATATGCTACATATACGATAATAAACAACAATCTTCTCCTGTTTCAACTATTCAAGATCAACAGTCTCACAAACAAGATCTCAAAAGGGTGTTCACAAATTTATCTTGTCAACAGCATCCATCAGACAACTTGAGAAACACAGATCCCTCGAAATCAATCCCTGTGCCAATGAACACCACCATTTTTGGTTCCCTCCCTAGGTACTGTTTTTACTTCATCAAACAGCTAAAGTAAAAATATACGGTGGTAGATGAATGACAAGTGGTACTATATGCATACTTTCGCCATTCTCTGGGGACTCCTAGGGAGTCAAAGGGAAGGACAAGAATACAGGGAGCCACTTCCTGGGGACTCCCTCTACCAAAACAAAAAGAACATAAGGAATGCCTCTGCATGGATTTTGTTAAAAAAAAAAAACTAATCAAATGAAATTATTGAAAATTATGGCCCACTTTATATTTAATGTATTTTAACTTGTTTTTAAATTTGTAGCCTATTATTCTACAAAAAAAAATCTTGACAAAAAAGAAAAATTTCTCAAAATAAGTCTTATTCCATAATTAAACTCATTGCTGATCTAAGGAATGCCTTATAACTATTAGTCTGTGATCCAAAAGCCTCAATTTTTAAGAGGGGGGAGCTCAAGAGCTGCACACATTTTTTCTCTCTTTGCTGAGCTGAATGCAGTAACATAGTCAATGAAGATTTTTGTAGCTTGACTGGGACCCATTCTCACAATGATCGCTGGAGTAATGATGGAATGTAAATACCACTAATTTTTTCAGTCACAATGGAAGCCAGAAGACTGAGATGGTTCAGGAGACAATGCCACAAGTCCCCCCCCCCCTCCTAGGATGGAAGAAGCAAATAGGAGAACAACGAAAGTCATGGCTTCTGACTTTCAAAATGGCTCATTTTGTGAATTTCTTTGTGAAAGTTCCTTGGTGTTGAAGCTGGTGCTTCCAGATCATTTTGAACATGATAACGATTGGCAAGGAGCTTATTTTTTCTAGTGGTTGCTTGACAGCCATATCACAAGAAACCTCCCGAGTAGGAGACTAAAACAGTGGCCAGGTCAGAACACTATCAGTAGTTTCATAACAGGCAGCACAAGGATGCACGGTTCCCACAGACAACACTTCGGATGTAATCTGTTGTTGAAACAAACATTATGCAAGAAATGTTGCCGATAACAAGCAATGAGTGGAAAAGACATCAGAAATACATTTGCTGAATTTTCCGGTATCATGATGACAAACAAAAAAGTCAGCAGATGCTTTTTGGCATTTTTAGGGCTCTTCCTGGCATTGCTTATTGTGCATAACCCTTAATGACAACAGATTAGGCTACATCTCAACTGCTCTCTGTTGACTGCTGAAAATAAGTAAGTAAGTAAGTAATTTATTTATGACCCGCCATTTTGAAAAGGCGGAGTAAATGACAAAAGTAAAGAAAATAAACAAAACACATATATACACACAGAAAAAGACACTTAATTTTTAATCTTCGGTCAGGAAGCAGTGGACGACATCGTGTGCTGGTTGGGCCTTGTTGTCCATGAGTTTTGAAAGTGATGACGAAACATCCAAAAGGGTAACACTTGCGTCTTGAATTTTGAATTTCTCCGTCAATGTATGGTTATGACATAATTTCGACAAGTGGAGGAGGTGCTTTGCATATTTAAAATAACATGATCTCATCTTTTTAATCTCCTTCTTTCGCAGAACATGAGTGACGCCAGAACGAAATAGTATAGAAGGAGCGCAGAAGGTGCTGTACAAATTTCCCAAAGCTTTACGATTATACCGCCCCCGGTTGGGGACGATGCGCCCATAGGCGCTACGGATCGACTTATAAACTTCTTGAACAACCGATGAGCAAAATTTTGACAATGAAGATTTGAATGTTATGCCGAGCCACCGTAGAGAGTCTGTTGATTTGACGATGAACGATCCAAGAGATATAGAAGCTTTAGATGCACTCGAACAATTTGACGAAGGGTTGAAATGCAGGTACTCACATTTTGAAAGGTTAACTTCAAGGCCAATTTTCAGAAGTTCTGACGACAGCTTACTTACATTTTTTGTGAGTGTGGATCGGCTACGGCTTACTAAGAGCAAGTCGTCCGCATAGGCTATGTAGCTGAAAGCATAGTCTTTATAGAAGTAAGCAGGAAGCAAAGAATCGAGACAAGAAGATATGGCCGATTTGAAGATGTAGGGAGATAAGACTCCCCCTTGGCGAACACCAGTTCGGACAGAAATAATCTCTGACAAGCTACCTTGCCATTTGAACCTGACTGAAGAATGACCATACCAAAATTTTAACAGATAGACGACAGACAGATTCACGCCAGAAGTAATAAGAGAAAATAGGGCCTGAGAATGCGTTATATTGTCAAAAGCACCAGCTATATCTATAGAACATATATGTATAGAAGACTTGTCGCGGGTAGCCTGTTTCATCATTTTTGTCAATATGTGATGAGCATGCGCACAACTGGCGCTCGAACGGAATCCAAACTGCATTGAACCAAAGCTACATTTTTCAACTAGTTCTGGAAGAAGGACGTATTCCAGGATTTTGCTTATGGTACAAGAAACTGTAATTGGCCGATAGCTTTTGCAAAGGTCCGCGTCTTTCCCTCGCTTAATCACCGATGTTATAGTACCCAGGAGGAAACTATTCGGAACCAAACCCTGGCATAAACAAATTTGAAATAGCAGCTGAAGGTGTTGTGTTAAAGCTGGACACTCAATTTTGAAAAAATCGGCACTAAGGCCATCAGAATCTGTAGAACCAGTTCTTCTTAATTTTCGGAAAGCAATTTCGATGGAAGAACAAGTAACGGGAAGAACAGAAGGTTGAAATATTTTCCTTGGTAGGTATTTAAGAAGTAAATTTTCAAAGTGCTGCTGAATCTGGTTTTTGCAACCACTGAATAGACCACGGTAGTGGTTGGTCCAGTCAGCCATAGTTAGCGCGGAAGAAGGTACAGCTGAACCTTTATCTGTACGAAGGACCTTTTGCCACGCTTTTTTGTCACTGGGAGCATCTAAGCCATTCAAACGAGCATTTTTAAGTGAAGATTTGTATTCACGCTTTGTTTTAGCTTTTAGATTAAAAACAGTACCATTCCCTGGGCGTCCACAAGCAATCCAAATTTTTAGCCAAAATTTTGCCGTGTTTTTTGCCTTCTTAACTTCAGGACTGACTTTCCAAATAGGTTTCCTTGTACCAACTCGAATTCTCTCAGTCGGTACAGCAATATCGGCTGCCAATTTCAAGCAATGGACAAGCTCGCTATAATAACAATTAATATCAACGGACGAAGTAGTAGCTGCTATACCAGTCTGAAGAAGGTGAAAAGGAACTTTTAAAAGCGAGAGAAGATTAGTTAATGTAGAAATGTAGAGCACAGTATCTATACAATTCCAGTTACGCTTTTGGATCCAAGCCTTCTTGGGATTTGGACGACTGATTCGAGCAACAGGGACAACCAAACAGAAAGACAGAGGCAGATGGTCGTCCTCAATTTTCTCCTCATCAACCTCAACAATACCGTCAATGAGACTTGTTTCAGAAACAATCAAATGATCAAGGTTGGAAACATTGGCGCCACGATTATGTCTATATGAAAAGGGTAGAGACTTCTCAATGAGACTGTGAGCTACCGGTAAAGAATCGAAAAATAAATCAGTCCGTACAGAAGAAGTTAGAAGATCAGTGTTAATATCACCAACAAGAGCCCATTTCATTCCTTTCCTTGAAATGTCTGATAGAAGTGTTCTGATTTTCTGACAAGCCTTAGCAAATGAACTATGTGATGCAATGTTCCGCCGGTCGCAAGGTAAATATACATTAACAAGAACAATATTGTCCAACTGAACGGCAAGAGCATAACGCCCAGACTGGAACAGTTTTGGTGGTGCTGAACACTCGCTGGCTCGAAGAAAAATGGCTAACCCACCGGAAGGACGACCTCTAGTTTTCATTGCCGGCTGAATGAACACAAAGTGCTCAGGAGATCGGCGCAAACTTTCGCTACTAGGGGCGGATAGCAGATGCTCTTGAAGACAAAGAATGTCCGAGCTGCCTAGCAAATCATCAAGTAGAAGATCTTTGTCCTTAGTGCCATTTACATTTAGTGACACACAGCGCAGTTTCTTTTCCTGAAAAACCATTATTTGCCAAGTCCCACGGCCTTCCTCATAACGCTGCATCTGAGGCTAAAAGAGACATGACAGCCGTCGCAATTGGCACACTTTGGAGGCAGTGAGCAAGGGGCATCTTTGCTATAACTGTGGCAACCAGCACAACGAGCGCATTTTGGAGAATCAGACGGATGCGGGCATTTGGCTATACCGTGGTTTGGGGATTGACAGCGATAGCAGCGCTTGGGCATTCGGTGGAATTCATGAACACGAAAAATTTCATACCCGATTTTTACCCCGATTTTCATAGCTGTAAGGAGACCAACTTGACTTTTGAACCCGATTTTGAAAGAACGAGAGCCCGAAATAGGCACGACTTCACAAGAATCAGGAATCAGGGTCTTCAAGGCGTCGGCCGTAATGGTGGCTGGAACACTTCTGACGACACCCAAAAATTTAGGAGAGATAACTTTGGCAGTAGTACCCTCCGGCAAACCTTTGGTGATTGATCTCGCAACAACCTCTGCATAAGAAGCACTTGAAGTGTGGACGATGAGACGATTTCTTTGAGTATTCGCTCTGACATTAGTAATCCCTTCGTTACCTTCAACGGTGTCAATGTGTTGCGTCCTGGAATCAATGTTAAGAAGATCCGACGGGACATTACTAACAACAACAGTGTGCGTATCTGAAGGTGGTGAGGGAGGGATGGCCGTCAAAGCCTCGGCACGAGTGGAAATAGCGGTGAAGCGATCAAGAGTAGAAACTGCTTCAGCAATAAAACGGACATCGTTAGCAACAGCGCTTAGCTTGCTACTCAATACAGATATGGCAACAGCTGGAACGACCGGAACTTCGCTCGGAAATCGTATGACGAAATCCGGAACAGCAACGTCCAAGTCATCACAGCGACGGAAAGCATCCACAATATCACACAGATGATTGGCCTGGGCATTTCTTCTCGGGGGGAGCTCACTGGGAAAGGCAAGAGCCCACAGAAACTTTTTCGCGGCCACAATTGCGTCAACAGTGAAGAACTCTGCAGCAAACTTTTTGACCGAATTTGTATCAACTCCCGAGTCAAGACTTTTCTGAAAAAAATTCAAAACTGGCTGATAAACCAGACTAACTGACATCTCGTCATTGCCTTCACTTGGCGCCATTCCACAAACGCAGACTTTCAGTAACGGCTTTCAACGGTTTCACAAACAAAAAGTTAACCGGTATTTGCGACCGTTCAGGTCAACGGTCAGTTGAAGACTGAAATGCACATCCTTGGTTGTGTCATCTGTTATGATACTTCTGACAGTGAAGAAACCTTCAAACTAGGAAATGAAACTACAAGAGTAGTATAGACCAGAGGCGTTTTTCCGTGCTCCCACAAATAGTTTGTGGGATGTGGCTCAAAAAGTGTGTTTCCGTGGCCTTTTGTGCAGCCCACAAGTGTGTTTCCGCGACCACCAAGATTTTCGTGGCTGGCTTTGTTGCTCAAATTTGACAAACAACTGACGAGGTGATCGTCGATTTTGTGGCTCGATCCTGGCAGGAAATTCAAATTTAGCAGCAAAATAGTGTCTAAACAATAAAGCTTTTTACTTTTTCAAGCATATAGACTTAAAACTGAAGATACTTTCTGTACAGAATGGTAAGGAAATAAGCCTGGAGTTCTATTTATTGAGATTTTACATAAATTTTGTTTTCATCTTCAGATATTTGAAATAACAGCCAAAAAAAGAGACAAAATGGGGTTTCCGCGTGTTTCAACTTGTGGGTCGACTGTATGGCACACAATTATGTTTCCCAGGCAAACACTTAGAAATGTGTGGCCCGCAATTATGCCATGGAAAAAGGGCTCAGGTATCGTGAGGTATAGACCAGTCTACCACAAATTCCTGATTTTTGGATACCCTATGCCAAAGCTGGGTATATCTAGCAGCTGGATACCCTATGCCAAAGGCTGAATATCTGTTGGTAACCTAACCCTGACCCACCTCAATATAAAGGAGCTCTGATTGGTGGATTTTTTAGCTCCACTCAAATCATCAATATTTTACTGGGTTACAATATCCAGCACCTGGCATAGTGTATCCAGTGTTAGGCATAGGGTATGCTAAACGCTAGACATATCCAGTGTTCGGCATAGGGTATCCAAAATCAGGGGTTTGTGGTGGACTGGTATAGACTGACTCTCCCAGGACTTTGCCAGGACCCTCCTGCCTCCCCAGCTCCTCCCCCTATCCCCCACAGACTACCTTACCATACAAAAAGCATGATGGGAAGCAGGTAATGTTTCACTTTAATTTCCAGACACTTTAATTTACATGAGAACTAACAGAACTACAGCCAATATTTCACAGAGTACTCCTTCCACTCCCTGTTCCCAAGACTAAGATTAAGAAGACAGAGCCTTTCACAATCACAGTGGATTTCAGGCACCACTCACCACCTCACAAATACAAAAAAACCTTACCTCTTTCACCAGCTCACAAATACAAAAAAACCTTACCTCTTCTTGGCTTAAATCGCTCATGCCGTATCCAGTCGCTCTATAGCAGGCCTCTGATAGCCTGGTACACTGACCCTTCAAACAGATAAAAAATAAAACTAATCAAGCTTGACCTGAAATCACAACAACAAATCACCTGAATCACCTCTCTCTGAAGTAGGTGCTAGAGCTGGTCCACAGGAACCCAGTTCTGCGAGAACTCCTTGGGGAGGCTAAAGGCGTATTCTCGCCGTTCCCCGAGGACTCCACTTGAGGAATCCCCGCGTTTTTGTTTGTCCCGGGGACTCACTCCCAGGGGCGTCGCAAGTGCATTTTTGGTGGGGGGGTGCAGAGCCAAAATTTTACAAAATCTTTCAAAAATTTTACCGAATCCTACAACTAAGAATTCGAGCTTTAAATTATGGAACAGAAACTATTACATAGGAAGAGTAACAATAAAGGGGCAGCATGAACGACGATAAGCCAACTATTAGGTGGCGTTTTGGCGAAGCCCACATGGAGAATATATTGCCGGGCATGATTGCAGTAACAGCTATTATTATATCTATTTTCAAAATCCATTTTTTTTTCTGTAGGACCGGATGGAGCGACGTTCTGGCAGCAGCAGCAACTGTAGTCTAGTCAATATACTACCTATAATCACATAAAGTGAGCGCCGCAGGCGAAATTTTTTGTTGCTTTTTCCTGCCAAAATAAATTTCCGTCCAAATTCTAGCTTTTAATGTTTCGAAATCTCAATCCTAAAACTGGCTTAAAACCCCCGTCAAATGACGCGCCCTTCCACAAAACAGAGAAATTTTACGAAAAGTAATGCAGGCGGGGTTTTCAAAATATTTAGGATTAGATATTCTTTTTTGGATCCAAAATTAAGGCAAGGACTATTGATGATATCATAGATCATGCCTTTTGTCTGCGACCAGTGCTTCACTCGACCTCTTCTGAGTTTCGAGGTTCGTGGTAACTTCCGAATCCTGGCCATTATACCGGATAAATTACCGAATCCCAGTTATTATACCGAATAAGTTTAGACGACAGCATGTTCGAGATTTTGCATGACTACCGTATCCCGGTTATTATACCGAATTGTTTTGGTATCGAAAGACCACCGAACAATATTCATATTCGGTATACTTTCGTCGAAACTGGAACAAAGTAAGGATTCGTGGTTAACTTCCTAATCCTGGAAATTATACTGAATAAATTACCGAATCCCAATCACGGTACCGAATAATTTCGAACCAATAGCTTATTCGGGATTCTGTGTAACTACGGAATCTCCATAAATATACCGAATAGTTCCGGCATCGAAATATTACCAAATGATTTCAGCAAATTCTCTCACCAAATTCGTGATAACTACCGAATACTGGCAATTATACCGAAACCCGATCATTATACCGAAGAGATTTGTACAGATAGCCTATTTAAGATTTGTATAACTACCGAATCCCCGTAAATATATCGAACAGTTCTGCTATCGAAAAAATACCGAACAATTTAGGCGAGAATACGCCTATAGCGATCGCAATTTCAGTCTATCCGTCGGTCTGTCGGCAGGAGTATTGCTAGTTCAGGCACTGCCAAACGAGCTAGGACGATGAAACTTGGCAAACGTATCAAGGACCCGACCAGATTAAATTGGAAAATGTTACTCCCCCGATCCCATTCTGGGGGAGAGAGTGGCGGGAGATAAATCCGAAAACTTGTGGTAAGGAACCGGAAATCTTGGGATACGCTTAGAGTGGAGAACCCAAAGTCGCACCGATTTTATTTTGGGGCGGCGCGCCGAAAAACCCCGAAAGCGCTCCGCTGTTTGGCACCGTTTTCCAGATTCTTTTATCTACAAATTTTGAACTTTGGACCCAGAATCTGGAGCATTTTGGCGCCTGGACTGGCTGTATATGCAGGTGATTCTAATCAGGGGCGTCGCAAGGGGGGGGGGGTGCGGCCGGAGGCCCAAAATTTTACTAAAACTGTTCGGTATTTTCCCGATAGCAGAACTGTTCGATATATTTACGGGGATTCGGTAGTTATGCAGAATCCTAAATAGGCTATCTGTACAAATCTCTTCGGTATTATGATGGGGATTCGGTATAAATGCCAGTATTCGGTAGTTATCACGAATTTGGTGAGAGAATTTACTGAAGTCATTTGGTAATTTTTCGATGCCGGAACTATTCGGTCTATTTATTGAGATTCCGTAGATACACAGAATCCCAAATAAGCTATTGGTTCAAAATTATTCAGTATCATGACTGGGGCTCGGTAATTTCTTCAGTATAATTTCCGGGATTAGGAAGTTAACAACGAATCCTGACTTTGTTCCAGTTTCGACGAAAGTATACCGAATATGAATATTGTTCGGCAGTCTTTCGATATCAAAATAATTCGAAATTATAACCTGGATACGGTAGTTATACAGAATCCCGGACATGCTATCGGTCTAAACTTATTCGGTATAATAACTGGGATTCGGTAATTTATTCGTCATAATTGCCAGGATTCGGAAGTTACCACGAACCTCGAAACTCAGAAGAGGTCGAGTGTAGCACTGGTCGCAGACAAAAGGGATGATCTATGATATTATCGATAGTCCTTACTTTTATTTTGGATTCCAACAAGAATATATAATCATAAATATTTCGAAAATTCCGCCTGCAGCACTTTCCGTTATATTCTCTATTTTGTGGAAGGGCTCGTCATTCGACGGGGGTTTTCAGCCAGTTTTAGGATTGAGATTTGATTCATTTAAAGCTAGAATTTGAATGGAAATTAAATTTGGCAGGAAAAAGCACACAAAATTTTCGCCTTCGGCGCTCACTTTGTGTGATTATGGGTAATATATCGACTAGACTACAGTTGCTGCTGCTGCCGGAACGTCGCTCCATCTGGTTTCGGAAACTTCTTAGAGTCTCGGTATTTAATCAACGGCAAATGAAAGAATTTGTAAGAGAAGAAAATTTTAGCCTACAGAAAAATAATGGATTTCGGAAATTTTCGCCGGCGGCGCTCGACTTAATTTTCTATTGGCTATTATAGATACAACCTGTTACTGCAATCATGCCCGGCAATATCTTCTCCATTTTGAAAGATTCGGTAAAATTTTGCCTCTGCACCCCCCCCCCCCCCCCATAAAAAAATGCACTTGCGACGCCCCTGATTATAATACAAATATCGGTTGGACTGATTAGCCGATTCGCCTATCAACACAATTTCGGCTATTCTGGTATAGCCGTCATCTCACTTTTCGATACGGACTGTTCCTGTTTGTGCTTGTGCTAAGGACTCACTTTCCCCAGTTCCCCATGGTCAGCGATTGCTCCGATTCCCATTACTAGAAAATATTCGGTGTGGAGTCGGTTTGGGGAGTTGCTGGTGTCATTGGCTTCGAACAAAAACAAGATTCATACAACATTGAAATGAATTTCTAAGATTAACATTTACTTCAAGGAAAGGAAGTGGCGGCGTGCCGATAAACGGCGTGGCTTCGGGGTCTAGAGTGGAGGGTTCGGTATGAAACTTAGTGGGAACACCAAAAACAAGTCCTACAAACATCGTTGACATAACCGGACCGGATTCGGGCACTGTGGGGGAGTTTTATTGTGGTTCTATTTTTTTTTAAATAATACAAAAGTAAAATTAAGTAAAAAACAAGGTTACAGTAAACAAAAGTGGTAGTAAAGTGGGTCGGTAACATAAATTAAACAGGCCTAACAAAATTCATATGGGGGTGTTCCCCGTGCTCTTGTTGTTTTCCGTAGAGGACTTCCCAGTAAGTGACTCCCTCTATAGGCATATTCTCGCCATTCCCCGAGGACTCCACTTGAGGAGTCCCCACGTTTTTGTTTGTCCCGGGGACTCACTCCCCGTATTCTCGCGAGTCCCCACGGACGGGGAATGCTCCGATTATCATCCCCATCATCAAAAAGGACTCCCTTTCAAATTCGGAGGGGAATCAATTTTTGCTGTTGTAGGTGCTATGTAAAATTAATTAAAAAGAATCAGAATAAACAAAACCAAAAATAAAGTGGATCTAGACTATTTTTTTCAGCTGCATATTCATTTTTCGAACAAAATCCATTTTAGAAGCATTCCCCGTATTCTCGCTGTTTATGTACGCGGAGTCCGCGTGGAGTGACTCCCTCTATTCTCGCCGTTCCGTTCGATTCCCCGAGGAGTCGTCGGGGAACGGCGGGAATACGCCTTATCCCGGTGGTTCCCCTCCACTCCCTCCAAGGACTCCCCAAAGAGATCCCCTAAGGCCCACAGGTCCCCAGCGAACGGCGAGAGTACGCCTCTAGCTTGCCAGAGAAGCAGCAGAAAATTCAAATTTCGGTTGTCTTACACCTCACCACTGTAGACAACATCACAACAACAATAACAAGAAGAGTCTAATGATGGCTCCTAACAGAGTCGTCTTCCTCTCTTTACTGATTTCTGTCTTTGGTCAAGACCCACATGAGCAACCAGTTCAACAGGTTCATAGTCCTTATGAGCAACCAGTTCAACAGGTTCATAGTCCTTATGAGCAACCAGTTCAACAGGTTCATAATCCTTATGAGCAACAGGTTCGGACATATGATGAGATAGAGGCATCTCCAGGCATAGCAATGGAGTACAAGATTCGTATAGAACCTGGGAAAGAAGAATGCTTTTATCAGTATGTTGCTCCTGGGGCGACAATCTATGTTAGCTTTCAGGTATGTGAAAGACTAACTAGCCTAAACGATTATGTGAGATTATATTATAATAGGCTGTTGCAGTAAATGTGACTCAGTCTATCACAAACCCCTGATTTTGGGAAACGCTGGGTATATCCGGAGTCCGGAGTTCCGCTGATCGTGAGCTAAGGTACTTCAGATGTGCCAGGATGGTGAAACTTGGCTTGAACATTAGAGACTTAACATGTGTGGGTCAGAAATAGTCAGATTCAGATATCACAAAAAATAATATAATTCCTGGAACAAACTGATTTTCCACCTTAAAAACAAAAGCCGTGCGGCCTATGTGAGCAAACGTACAAATAAGGAGCTCATTCAGTAATACATCTTTTTACAACAATCAAAAAATTAACATTATTGTTCCGAATTCCGGACCCTTCTTCAACTTCCCTCATATTGCCAGAATCCGGCCCGGTTCTGTCACCGATGTATCTAGGGCTTGTGCTTGTTCCTCCCACCAAGTTTCATCCAAATCGCTTCACTCTAAGCATGTCACAAGTATTCGGTCTCCCCCTCTGACCCCCCCCCCCACATTCATTGGTTCCGATCCGGACTTGAAACAAGACGTTCGAGACTCGAGTTCTTTTCAAATACCAAAGTTGCGTTTTCAGCTATTTTCAGCCATTTCAGCATGTTTGACTCAAATCCGAACACGTTGTGGTATCACCATTGTGTTTGGATTCGGTGTTGAACTCAATAGAAACACGGGAGCTAAAACACTTGAAGCCACAGAACACGGAACCCGTGTTAAGATGCGCTCCGTAAAATGACTTGTGACGAATACGGGTTGAGAATCGCAAGCCTGAAAACGCAACTCAAGTTTCATTAAAATCCTATCACCTGTTCCAAAGTTATAAATACCTCAAGGTTCTGGATTCCCCTTCCTCCACTCCCCCCACGGTGGCCGGATCGGGGAAGTGACTATTTCCAAGTTAGTTTGGTCGGGTCCTGATATGCCTGCCAAGTTTCAGTGTCCTAGCACTCCTGGAAGTACTCTAATGCGAGGACAGTGGACCGACCGACCGACCAACCAGAAAGTGATCGGCATATAGATGAGCGAAGCTGAGAGCCATAAAAATTGTTATAGTTAATGTGAAATTAGACAGAGTTAAATATGAACTGATGATGATGATGATGAAATTTTATTTACGCACTTAAGAAGAGGAAAATAGTGCAGTATAGACAAATAAAAGGAAAAAATACACTGAGTTTTCGGTAATGTAATAAATGCACAAGATAAAAAAAGAAACATTTAAAAAAATAAAAGAAAAGGGACTAATTGGGTCTAAAAGTCTTCTTCCTAGATAGAATGCAGAGAAATGGCCAAGGCAAAAACGTAAAGGGACTGGGCAATTGAAGATAACTTTGCACAGGGGTCAGAGGGAAAAAAAGTTACAGTTAGACGGGGATTCCTATAACGTCGAGGAAGGTACAAGAGAAATTTATACTATTTGAAATATTAAATCCTGCTACATTTTAAATCTTTTCGTCTGAGAATACCGAAAATTCCGGAAAGGTTGCAGACAGAGGGAGAACAAAAACTGAATGATTTCAAATAGCGCTGGGATGAGTGAGTCCGAGGGAGTTTCGGTTGTGTTTTAGATTCAGTGGTATGCATAACTTTTGAACGGGTTATTCGAATTGAATGAAACTTGGCAAGTGGAAAAAGCTATCGCCTCAGATGTTCCATGTCAAGTCCTGATCGGATCCGATACTTGGGGGGGGATTGGAGTGGGGCACCAGAAATCTCGTGAAACGTTTAGAGTCGAGGGATTGTGATGGAACTTGGGGGAAGAAAAATATTAGCCCTAGATACGTAACTGACAAAACCAGATCGAATCGGGGCTCTATGGGGGGAGTTCGAGGGTGTTTCGCGGAATTCCGGTGATCGCCAGTTAGGATAGTTCCAGATCTTCTAAGGACCGATGAAACTTTGCATGCGTATTAGTGACTTAAGGACCAGACATAATGCCCAAGGGAAACTTGTTTCCCTGGATCCGACCGTCTCTGGGAGTTGAGGGAAGGGGAATCTGGAAATCACTGGTTTCCGTAAGCTGCAAACACGTGGTCGGATTCGAGTGAAACTTTATGGGTGATTAGAATTGATCACCTAGACAAGCACAACATGCGTCCGAACCACACGTGGCTACGGTTGGGAGAGTTGGAGGGGGGGGGGAGAACCTTTTGACGTCCATAAAAAAACAAGAGCTGAAAGCTCGTATGGCACTTGTAAGAACAGTTAGCATGTTTGTCAGATACGGTTTGCAGTTGTCAAGGCTGCATTTCTCTGCCGATATTCATTTCGTCAGAAAATCGGCTTGATCTACTATCCGAAATGGTTATTCCACTCACTGATAACTGTTTCTCCCACAACGATGATCGGATCGGGGGAGGGGCTATTTTTAAGCCAATCTGACAGAGTCCCTAACATGCCTGCCAAGTTTCATGGTCATAGCACTGACTGTCAAGTTTCATGGTCATAGAACATTTGGAAGTACCCCAGCTCGTGATGACCAGAATTGTGGAAAACCCTCTCAAACTCCCCCAACTGTGACAGGATCCGGTCCTGTTCTGTCAGTATTGTCTCCAGTAGCGTATATTCCTTTATTCAAACAATGTTTACAACGGGTACGTCAGCTACGATTCTTCATCAGCGATATTTCGGCCCTTTTTGGCAAGGGTCCTCGTCAGGCTGTCAATCTTCTGGTTCAACTTCGGGGAAGGAAACAAACCTGTAATCAATTGATTGAAGGAAACCAATTGATTGAAGGAAATCAATTGATTGAAGGAAACAAACCTGTAATCAATTGATTACAGGTTTGTTTCCTTCCCCGAAGTTGAACCAGAAGATTGACAGCCTGACGAGGACCCTTGCCAAAAAGGGCCGAAATATCGCTGATGAAGAATCGTAGCTGACGTACCCGTTGTAAACATTGTTTGAATAAATGTTTCAAAGTCAGCTTGGGCTCAAAGAATATTTAGCGTATATTCCGATTATTTTCGCGACGGGCGAGTTTCTGCGGCCTTGTTGTTATTTGGCGTCTGGATCGGATCCGGTCAGGGTGTACGGGAGGTGGGGGGGAGAAGCGGGAATCGGAAATTTGCAGATAGGCTATGCTCCAATTCTAGTCAAACTTGATGAACCGGAATAGGACATGTAAGATATGCGACTTTTATGTTTCTGGGTCGTATTCAGCCACAGCGGGGGGACTGGAAGGGGAGTTCCTGAAATGATGTGGCTCGCATAGGGGTCAAACAAGTGGAGCGAATCGAATGAAAATTGGAAAGTACAGAGATTACATGGCCTAGATGACATATTTTAGGGTTCGAACTGGATCCGACCATGGTGGGGGAGGGGGAGAGTTACCGGAAGTTCGCAAAAAAACGCTCAGATTTGAGTGAAACTTTGGGCGGTAAGAGAAAATGCTTCAGTTGATCCGTTTTCGAGTCCGAACCAGAGTTGGCTGTGGTAAGGGGAGTTAACTATTAACTTAATTTGCCGAATTAACCGATAAACTTAAGTTAATCGCATTTTTGGATGGCAAGGTATTTTGTGGCGATCTCATCTTCTTCCGTGTATCACCTACTCGTATCAAGTGCCATATGAGCTCTTAGCTCTTGTTTTATTCTGACGTTACTCGCGAATAAAGATAAAATCAGGCCTTGCCTTTTTTTGTAATTTTCGTTTCAGAACTTCGAAAGCTTCAAAATTTGTGTTTATTCGTTTCAGTCATCCAAACGTGAAAGCACGGTTGATTATGGTAGCATACGCTACATTTAGAAATTCATAGAATCAAAGATATGTTTAGTTGGATGCAAATTTGGGGGTCACATTTCTGGTGTGGGCTACAAAGAACCCTAGACTATGTATAGTCTTCGGTCAGTCACTGATTGATTATTTGATTGATTATCTTTTAACTCACCAACAACAAACAAACACCCGTAACAAAATAAACACTCTTATAAATGTGGAGACAACCTGAACAGTGATAAAGTAATTAAAAACGGATTGTAACTTGTAAAAGGACGGGAGTGAGATAGCAAAAGGGCGATTGGCTGACTGTTTAAAGCGTCTGACCCCTCGCACTGCAGTTTCTTCGCCAAGATAGGGAAGGATAGAGAAAGGATTTGTTGGGGGGGGGGGAGGGGTCTTACACGGGTTTGGATTTGCTATATCGCTATGAACACCTCACCGGACCCTCAAATCGCCTTTGCTCTTCCCCATATTTATCTTTGTTCTTCCCAAGCTTAACGCATTGAAAACTAAGAACACTTCCAGCCAGAAGATTTTGCTTCACATGCACTTACCCTTCCTGTACAAACTTATTCTTATACTTTCTGAGATTATTTCGAGATTACCATTTTTATTCCTTATTGTGGTGGGGGTGGGGGTGGGGGGTCTCATCGGCTTCCACTTGAGTTAAAACCAAAATACGGGGTATTTTGTAGGAGGGGGGGAGGGGCTTTTTTTTTGTCGGGTGGGGGTGGGGTCGCCGGAACTCAAATATTGCACCGTATCTCGACAGTCAAGGTTTTGTATAAAAAAAATATAGTATTAAAAAGCCGTGAAGGAAGCAAGAGGCTAGTTTAGTGTTTTTCTCTCTATATACTGATGTAACTTCTAGGTTCTCAGAGGGGGTGATGGCATGGCGGGTTTTGCGGTCAGGCACCCAAATGGAGAACTTTTGCACCCGTATCAGTGGAAGATCGATTCTGAGTTCCAGGAAGTGTCAACTACTGGGGGCTATTACAGTGTATGCATCGACAATCAGTTCTCAAGGTTTGCTGCGAAGTTGGTCAACTTATATATTACCACATTCAGGTAAGTTCAGAAAGACATTTTATTTTGATATAGTGTAATACATATTTCTTGTTTGTGTGTGAATTTTTCTCTTTCTGACGTATGTGTCTCTTCCTCTTCCCATTCATTTTTTCTGCTGCGCATTGACGACAGTTTGACTTTTTAACTGATTGGCCCTTGCCTTTTCGGAATCCTTCCCTCACAAAGTTTGCAAAAATAATAACAATTTATTTGCAGGTAGGCTAATGCTTAGTTAGATACACCTGCAGTCATCCATCTACATTATCCTAAAATTGTGTGTAGTCATTTTCTTCACGAATAAAGACGTCATTGTCGACGAAACGTTTCATTTCGTTTATCTTTGTTGCTTGTAGGATATGGTATTTATTTAAGGAAATTTAGGGAAATCTTTGTCGCGCTCTCGATTTTTCTGCTCCTTAATTATGGCACTTCTCAAGTGCCATATAACGATCGTAATGTCTTTCGGTCTGTCCCGGTTTTGCTAGTTTGGGCAATTTCATATAAGTTAGAACGATGAAACTTGACAGGCGCATCACGGACCCAACCAGATCAACTTGAAAATAATCACTTCCCGGATATGGTCATCTGGAATCTAGTAACATGCATATCTTTAGAACGGGTGTCCGGGCCGAATCCGATAACTGGGGGGGGGGGGGAGCTTGAGGGTGGCACCCGAAATCTCGTGGGGAATAGTGATGGAACTGGTGGGACGAACAAGCAGAAACCCTAGATAGATTATTGACAAAACAGGACCGGATCGTGTTACAGTGGGGGGGGGGGGAGTTGGAGGGGGTTTTCCGGAATTCCGGTGATCGCGAGTTAAGATATTCCGGATGTGCTATCTGGAAAGTCCATCCCCGCCCACTCCCCCACTGCAGGTTCCTGTCCCAGTTTGTCTGTGCTCTGAAATGAGCTCCTCTCGCTGTGTTCAACGCGGCCAGATATGGGTACTGTGCTTTGACGAGTGGAATTAGCCTTA
Organism: Branchinecta sandiegonensis; assembly: GCA_030848855.1. Classification (NCBI taxonomy): domain Eukaryota; kingdom Metazoa; phylum Arthropoda; class Branchiopoda; order Anostraca; family Branchinectidae; genus Branchinecta; species Branchinecta sandiegonensis. Next base: position 7,890,495 of record JAUPMV010000011.1, read on the forward strand.
AGGGCGAATTTTGGCGATCTCTATGATTCGCTTTCCGGAAAGCATAGGGAGAATACTCTTGATGACTAACTCTTCTTGCCGATGCAAAATCGCCCTGTACCTAGCGGAAGAGCCGGAAGCGGTATCACAGCTGCTCCCAAACATCGCCGTGATTGGTTAACATAGTATTGAGTTGGGGAGTTTGAATCGTTAGTGCTACGTTTTCTCGTTCTTCCTGAGGATCATTGGCGTGTTTTGGACTTAGCCATATAGAGTATTTGAACCTCTTGCGTTATCCCTCTTCGGCCTGCAGCGAGGTTGTCTTGACAATAAGATAGGATAGAATGAGTAGAATAGACTGAAGGCGACATAGTTTCCTTGGATAATGGGGGAAAGAGGATTTTTGGTAAACCTAAGTGTTGAGAAATGACCCCTGAACTAGAGAGATTGTTTGCTAGTTTGTATCCTCCGTAAATAGCATAAATGTTTCATTTGTTTTTGTATCCTTAGGTATGACCAATGGGAGAAGTATGCTGATGAGCTGAAAGACGTCGATATTAGTGTTAACAGTTTTACCGTAAGTAGTATTTAAAGTTACCGGCCTTAAATTGTACAGTAGAGGTATGTTACTTCGGATAACTCAAAAACTAACTCGAAGCTAGCAAATATTTATTTATTTATCACCCGTCATTTCAAAAAGAAAAAGGACGGAGTGCAAAAACGAAAAGAAAAGCAAAACCAAAGAAAAACATAACACTTCCATGGGAAAAAAATCAACAAATACAACTGAAAAACTCTCTGATTGACAACTGAACACGGTTACATACATGCACACTTAGAGCAATAGCAAGCTCAGGGTCTCTTATGTTACATAATTTCATAATTTTATACACAGACAACATAGTACGTAGTGCAGTAATTGTAGTCACATTAAAGCTTTGCCTATCGTCAATTTTTTGTAATCTTTTGCTCAGTTGTTTTTGCGCCTTCTATGGAAGGTTGTAAAGAATTGCAGCAGTTTTACCTTAGTTTTATGACCGTTCGAAGTATCTCAACAGCATAAAGGAGCATTCGAAATGGTAGACCTAATCAGATTATTAGAATCCTGTCTAAAGGCATATTCTCGCCGTTCAAAGAGGACTACACTTGAGGAGTCCCCGCGTTTTCGTTTGTCCCGGGGACTCACTCGCCGCATTCTCGCGAGTACCCACGGACGGGGAATGCTCCGATTATCATCACCATCATCAAAAAGGACTCCCTTTCAGATTCGAAGGGGAATCAATTTTTCCTGGTGTTGGTGCAATGTAAAATTAATTAAAAACAATCAGAATAAACAAAACTAAAAATAAAGTGGATCCAGACTAATTTCGTCAACTGCATATTTTTTTGAACAAAATCCATTTTGGAAGCATTCCCCGTGTTATCGCTGTTTCTGTACGCGGTACTCCCTCTATTCTCGCCGTTCCCTTCGATTTTCCGAGCAGTGCTCGGGGAACGGCGATTTGGTTTCAGTAAAATTCCTTTACCGGAAAAAAGGTGCGACCTCCCTGACACCGTTTAGTTTAAAAACTGAAAGTTTTTTGTGTTGACTTGTGGATCTGTTTTACTATCTCGGTGTGATGGATGCTGATAATGAGTCGGGGGCGGGTAAATAGATACCAATCCGCTTTGAGCGCTGTTGATAAGACCAATTCTTTCACCTTAGCTTGTAACTTATCGAAACTAGTTTTGATCTGTAATTGCTGCCGTGAAGGTCTAGTTTTAAATACTCGTGACAAAAAGCATTCTCTAGATCAGATTTTCCTAAAATAATTTGTCAGTGAGCGAGAACCTGCTTACTACAGTTTATAAGCTAGGTTAGGTACCATTGTTCAGGCAGGCTTTACTTGGTGGTTAGCCTAGACCCTAGGCTAACCCAAGGGTCGAAAAGGTTGCGTACCCCCTTTTTCAGAACGTGAAAAGAAGATATTTATTATCGTAAATGATATACATATATATATACAAAAAAATTAGTCAAGTGAGGCTGCTTTGTAGCTAAAAATTTTGTCAAATCTCGGCTCGATGTCAGTAACGGCCTCGGTGCCGGCAATATTTTTTCCAGTCAGCCTGTTTCTGTGTTTGGATTTTGATGTCTTTCGTGCTTTTATCAAGCTGCATCGCAAACATTTTCGTTAGCTTAATTCGTAACCTTGAACAGCACCAAAGTGGTCGGCCATAGACGGCCAAAAAGAAACGAGTCGGCGCGAAGCGCCGCGATTTTCGCAAAAACAGTTATTTTTTGCAAATTTCCGTAAAACCAGTCAGTAAAAATACCGTGCCCCCCAAAAAACATTTTGGCTACTGATGCTACTGCCTTCTGTCGGTAATACTAGACCTTCGGAAATCAAAAGTGAGTGAAGCTAGTTTTGAAGCTACAGACTAAACTGATTCTGTTACCTTCGCGTACCCCTTGAAAGGGTCTCGCGTACCCCTTTGAGTACGCGTATCACCGGTTGGGAACCACTGGCCTAGACCCTTCGCAGTTGTCAGATTCCTAACCATGATTCTAACCATAGTTGCGTTTTTGCAGATACCATGGTATCTGATACCACGGTCGTTTTTGCATTTATCGTGGTATCTGGAAAAGTCATCTCATTTTCAACAGTTTTTGTCAAATTGGTGGGAAAGAAGTTTGGCACTTGGTGATGTTACTAAATACCAGTTTTTCGTTTGGGGTGACTTCGAAAAGCGCAATTTCGGCAATTGTCGTTTTTGCAGAGCAACCGTATGTCAGATACCACGGTAACTCCAAAAACGACTAACTGCAGATCCAATTACCGTGTAACAGATACCATGGTATCTGCAAAAACGCAACTCATGATTCTTTTCTAACCATAAGTTATCTATTTTAAGGAAACCTTGAGTGGCGTAGATCGGCGTATTCAAGAGATGTTCCAGTTCACACAGAATCGCCGCAGTGGCGAAGCTAGAGACTTCAATCTGTTGCTGGACAACAACCACTACGTCCAGCTGTGGTCAGTAGTACAGTGTGTCGTCATTGTTGCTTCAATGAGCCTGCAAGTGTATTTTGTAAAGAAGCTGTTCGATACGAAAACAGGCGGTTCTAGTCGCAGGCCATAAAGTCAATAAGGCCATCTAGAAATCAGTGCGTGCTGTCAGCTCGAAGAATCCTACTAGAACCATTGACTTTATGATTTTAAAATGTAGGGCTGAGGTCGGACTTAGATCTGTTAAGTGCGTCTTCCTGTTGTGGAGATTGTTTACAAATCGTGCTTGCCTCACGTGTGGGTGACGGAAAAGGTGCCTTGATACATTCCAATTTTTATTTTAAATGTTGCGGTATTTTTATCTGTGATGGTTGACCTATGATCCTTTTATGGACTTGTTTTTATTAAATTTTTAAGGTAATGAACATATTTCACCCAGAGGTAACCTTATAGGACTAGATTTCTCTACGGTCAGCTTTTTCCTGTATTGTTTCTGTAAGTCAAAGGCATAAGAGCAATTCTAGCGTTCTCACGGATTCTCTTTCGAAAAGCAAAGCGAAAATCCGCTACGCGCTAGAGCTCATGGACAGCCATTCCGGCTATAGGTCACTTTCCACTCCATTCGTGGATTCGCTTTCCAGATCAGTTCGCTTCGCTTTCCAACTAGCTGAGCGCAAAAATGTCTCTCGAAAGTCAAGCAAGTTTTAGCCGAAGTCACAAAAACAGCCAGCGCATACACTGTAAAAAGTTTCTCCGAGTAAGGATTAAAGTTAACTGCAGTATTTGCTACTGGGATTAATCTTATCTCTACTGAGATAAGATTAATCCGAATTAGAGATAAGGTTATCTTTTTAGAGACAAGATCAATCCCAGTAGCAAATACTGCAAGATTTTTTTTTTTACAGTCTAGTTTCCCAGACAGCCTGAATTGCATTATAATCCTTTGGAAACGCCCATGGCCAGGCATCTTAGAAAGTTTGGGCACTTCTTTGTTTGGTCAGTTCCGCATTGTCTTATCGAGAAGTGGGTTACCTTCCGAAATATCCCCACTGGACCCGAGATATCTCCAGGTACCCATTTGAAGCCTGTCTTAAGCTACGTTTACACGGAGGGTATTTACCCGTACTCCACGGGTATTTTTCTCCGCAACAGCAAACAAGTCCCCGGGTACCTTGGAGTTCAATCTCTAACGGGGATTTGTTTGTCGAAGGGTATTCATCGACGTCAGCAACAACAAAAGTAAACTTTCGAGCAATAATTTTTATTTTGTCCGTGAAGAGATATCCTGAGCTTGACAACTTTGGAATCTATTGACACATGACAGTACTCTCCCTTGAAAAAGACCCAGGTACCGTGTGAACACTTTTCCCTCTCGTCTACTGGGGAAAATACCCGCCGTGTAAATGATCCTTTACAGTATCACGCCATTAATCCCTCGTTACCCCAGCCGTTACCGTCACCACCAAGACTCGAACTATCACTAAGCGCTTACCAGGGGCGTACAGGAGGACCCCCCCCCCTCCCCCTTCAACGTGGCCTGAAAATGAAATTCATCGGCACAATTTTGCCCAAAATAAGCTTGTGTCGGCGCGAAACACAGGACTCCATTCTGTAGAGCGTTCATTTGAAGCAAGAACGGATACTCATAGCAACCTCTATCTGCCAGCCAATGCACCGAGTAAAAAATCCGCGCTCGATTTCAGTAAATATTGAGATAGGTAGATAGGTAGGTTTTTTATTTTCAACCAAAACATTGAAAATAAAATAATATTACTAATATCCCATTGCAGCAAAAAGAAAGTTCTAAGGACTTGTGCTGCAATTTAAAGGACCCCACTTGCTTATTCTGGTTTTTATAATATACCTAGCTCCCATACAGAAATATAAGCTTCTAAAATTCCCACTTTTCTCCACCGTCTCGTTTTGTGCATATGAATTTTTAGCGCTTTTCTGGCTTTGCCGAGTTTTGACCGTCACACAACGAAACTTTTGCCGGAATCTTCAATGCCCGCTGCCAACTCTTTCACACATAAGGATCTCAGAAGCACATGTTTATTACTTCTTTTATTTGCTTAGCTTTCCCACTTTTTAACCACGGCACGTCCAGTTTTCAAATGTTTTGCGCCCAGCCGCCGCGTCGGAGAGCAGGAAGGCTGGAGGTAATCGACAAGCGCTAAGAAGAAAATCGCTAATTTCAGGTGGAAAGTAATGGTATATTCGAAAACGATTTTTCTGATCCATTTCATTGGGAAAAGATCATTTCTAGTAAGAGTTGTGCTTTAATAATACTACTTGTATCTAATAAAGAAATAACTAGACACAACAATTTATTATACACCTAGCCTATGACTTAAATAAACAAACAATTAAACTTGAACACTATACACAACTAGAATCCTTAATATTTACTCATTACCAGTTTCAGCCCCACCCGAACAACTGTGAAAAAAAAAATGAAAAAAAAAGAGGATGCTTATACCCAAGATCTCGTTTACGTCACTTTCGCAGAGCGCCATATGTTCAAATAGGTGCAATAAGGTGTATTACGGCTTATAACGTGTATTACAGATTCCTCTTTTCCTCGGGGTGCGTTGTTGTAAGGAGAATAGATACGGGTTTTATCTTCGCGTAGGCAGAGCCAATCAGATCGCTTGGTTGATTCCGCCAGCGGGACGAGGAAAGGAGCAGCGTCATCAGGGTTGCCACGGGAAGCACTGAAGTTCTACTTTGTTGGAAGTTGAAGAAACGACCTTTCTTCAAAAGGCCACGTTTTGTTCTGTTACGACTAGGCTACATATTGTTAGTTCGAGGACCAATGCTGTCTATCTGTTAATTAGTAGCTTTTTACAATATAATTGGCGTCAAACTGCACTCGTGTACTTTAAGTAGTTATAAGAACACTTTTTCTAATCTTTAGAAGCTCAAAAAATTGTATCCGCGTGGCAACACCGAACACTGCATTGATAAGAACGTTTTCACTTCCTATTTGAACAAGGGTGGGTATTAAGACGTAAACATCGCGTATAGCGGCTCAGCTTATTACGCCTATTTGAACAATACTTTAGTTGATTGAACACTGCCGAAACATATGAATGCTGAAGTTTCGGTTACAGCGAAATACTATCGTTCGGGACAGGACTTTCATAAGGCGTATTCTCGCCGTTCCCCGAGGACTCCACTTGAGGAGTCCCCGCGTTTTTGTTTCTCCCGGGGACTCACTCCCCGTATTCTCGCGAGTCCCCACGGACGGGGAATGTTCCGATTATCATCACCATCATCAAAAAGGACTCCCTTTCAAATTCGGAGGGGAATCAGTTTTTGCCGTTGTAGGTGCTATGTAAAATTAATTAAAAAGAATCAGAATAAACAAAACCAAAAATAAAGTGGGTCTAGACTAATTTTTTCAGCTGCATATTCATTTTTTGAACAAAATCCATTTTAGAAGCATTCCCCGTATTCTCGCTGTTTTTGTACGCGGAGTCCGCGTGGAGTGACTCCCTCTGTTCTCGCCGTTCCCTTCGATTCCCCGAGGAGTCCTCGGGGAACGGCGAGAATACGCCTATAGCCAGAGCAAGGATGAAATACTAGAAAAGAGACGGGTACAATAAGGTGTATTCTCGCCGTTCCCCGAGGACTCCTCGGGGAATCGAAGGGAACGGCGAGAAAAGAAGGAGTCACTCCACGCGGACTCCGCGTACAGAAGACAGCGAGAACACGGGATAGCTTCCAAAACGAATTTGTTCGAAAAAAAATGCAGTTGACGAAATTAGTCTGGATCCACTTTATTTTTGATTTTGTTTATTCTGAATGTTTTTAATTAATTTTATATTGCACCAACACCAGCAAAAATTGATTCCCCTCCGAATCTGAAAGGGAGTCCCTTTTGATGATGGTGATGATACGGGGGCATTCCCCGTCCATGGGGACTCACGAGAATACGGGGAGTGAGTCCCCGGGACAAACAAAAACGCGGGGACTCCTCAAGTGGAGTCCTCGGGGAACGGCGAGAATCCGCCTAATAGTATACGTCAGCTAACTTTGAACACTGCCGTTTTCAACAAAAGTAAGCTACCAGCCAGTCGAAGCTGCCAAGATTACTTGATTGGGTAGCCTATTTCGGGTCTTCATTGTGTCGTTTAGCTCAAAATACTGTTCAAATAATTCTAAGGTTCAAAGAAGCATTCTTATTACAAGTCTTTATCTGGCTTCTACCAAGAACAAATAAGCCAAAGCTTTGGTCCCATGCACCGAAACAAGAGCTGTAAGCTCATATGGCACTTGCATGGGTCAAGATGATTTGACTGATCAAAAGTGAGTTTCGACTTTGCGGTTGAGATGCGCACTCTAAGGGAGCTGGAACTTCATTTGTAAGCAAAACCCTTGATGCAAAACTGCTAATGGGCTGATGGGCATCACGAAAATGCAGATATTGCTTGAAAGTATTTTTTTTTACTTTGCGGTCAAAATTGGTACTTTAAGGAATAATCGGATTTGGGAAGTAACAATTTCTAAGCAAATGTTGTTGAGTCTCCAATATTCCAGCGAAGCTTCATCGTCCTAGCACGTCTGGAAGTACCTTAACGCGCGATCACCGGAATCACAGACCCCCCCCTCCTCCAACTCCACCCACAATAACCGTAGCCAATCCGGTTCTGTAAATGATTAATCCAGAGCATCTGTTTGTCATTCCCACGAAGTTCGATCCAGATCACACCAGTCTAAGCGGGTCAAAAATTTTCCGCCCTCCCCCCAATAATTGCCGGAAATGAAAAAGGTCACCAGAGAAAAATGTCCTCTGTTTAATTATTAAATTTCACTCGAATCCGATCACCCGTTCCAAAGTTACGCATGACTCAATATTCCGGATTCCCCTCCCTCAACTCCCCCCCCAAGATTATCATATCGAGGATTTTTTTTTATTCCAAGTCAGTTTGACCGGGTCCCTGATATGCCTTCCAAGTTTCGTCGTGAAAATCCCCCAAAAAACGGAATTCCCCCCCCTCAAGTGTCCGGATCCAATCAAATTATTTAAAAGATTTACATTGACATTGTTACATTGTTTGTTCTTCCCAGCAAGTTTCACCCCGATACCATCATTCTAACCGTATCTCGAGATTTCCGGTCCCCCCCCCCCCCCCCCAGCTCCCCCGTGGTGCACGTAGCCAATCCGATTCAGCAAATGACTTACCTAGAGCATCTGTTTGTTCTTCCCACAAAGTTCCATCTGAATCCCTCCATTCTTAACGGGTCACGTATTTTCCGCCCCTCCCCCCCCCCAATAGTTGCCGGATCCGGTCCGGATATGAAAAAAATCATCGGAGAAATGTCCTCTCTTCAATTCTTAAAATTCACTCGAATCCGATCACCCATTCCAAAATTACGCATGACTGAAAATTTCGGATTCCCCTCCCTCCACTCCCCCCACCATTTTCTGATCGACAAAATTTTATTTTGAAGTCAGTTTGATTGGGTCCCTGATATGCCTGCCAAGTTTCATCGTGAAAATCCCCAAAACCACCATCACCGGAATTCCGGGACCCCCCCCCCCCCCCCCATAAGTGTCCGGATCCAGTACAATGGTCTAAAGGACTTATCTAGAGCAGATGCTTGTTCTTCCCGGCAAGTTTCACTCCGATCCCTCCATTCTAACCGTTTCTTGAAATTTCCGGTCTCCCCCCCCCCCCCAACTCCCCCCTGGCTACTGAATCCGGTCAAGACTTTAAACGGGACATTACAGATATATATTCTATTCAGTTATGAAGTTTCATTACAATCCGATCATCCGTTCGAAAGTTACACACTTCTCAATTTCCCAGATTCCCCTGCCCTCCACCCCTCCCCCCAAAATGGTTGGATCAGAAAACTGATTATTTCTAAGTTTGTTTTGTCGGGTCTCTGATATGCCTGCCAAGTTTCATGGTCCTAGCACAACTGGAAGTACCCTAGCTCGAAAAAGTGTGACAAAATGCCCTAAATTTTCAAGTTTCCAGCGCCCCCACTTCCCTGCATATGGTCGGATCGGAAAACTGATAATTTCCAGGTTAGTTTGGTCCGGTCCCTGATATTCCTGCCAAGTTTCATTGTCCTAGCTCATCTGGAATTACCCTCACTCGAAAAACTGTGACAAAATGCCCTAAATTTTCAAGTTTCCAGCGCCCCAACTCCCCCGCATATGGTCGAATCGGGAAACTTATTATTTCCAGGTTACATTGGTTAGGTCCCTGATATTCCTGCCAAGTTTCATTGTCCTAGCTCATCTGGAAGTACCCTAACTCGAAAAAGTGTGACAAAATGCCCTAAATTTTCAAGTTTCGAGCGCCCCCACTCCCCCGCATATATTCGGATCGGGAAACTGATTATTTCCAGGTTCGTTTGGTCGGGTCCCTGATATTCCTGCCAAGTTTCATTGTCCTAGCTCATCTAGAAGTACCCTAACTTCGAAAAAAGTGACAAAATGCCCTAAATTTTCAAGTTTCCAGCGCCCCGCACTCCCCCACATATGGTCGGATCGGGCAACTAATTATTTCCAGGTTAGTTTGGTCGGGTCCCTGATATGCCTGCCAAGTTTCATTGTCCTAGCACATCTGGAAGTACCCTAACTCGGATAAGTGGGACAAAAAACTCGGACCGACCGACAGACCGACAGACGGAATTGTGATCGGTATATGGCACTTGAGCCAGAGGCTGCAAGTGCCATAAGAACTGAGGAGCAGAGCCAGAGCTACTTGCGGGGCTTGAGTTAGCACCCGTCTACTTCCCTTTTCGCCGCTGCGCATGTCAGAGGAAAACACCGTATCAGGCGTGCATGACCCGCCTCTGCAAAGAGTCACATGTGACGGAACAATGGTACACAACCTAGTTTTTATGGCACTTGCAGCCTCTGGCTCAAGTGCCATATACCGATCACAATTCCGTCTGTCGGTCTGTCGGTCTGTCGGTCTGTCGGTCGGTCCGAGTTTTTTTGTCCCACATATCCGAGTTAGGGTACTTCCAGATGTGCTAGGACAATGAAACTTGGCAGGCATATCAGGGACCCGACCAAACTAACCTGGAAATGATCAGTTTCCCGATCCGACCATATCGGGGGGAGTGCGGGGCGCTGGAAACTTGCAAATTTAGGGCATTTTGTCACTTTTTTTCTGAGTTAGGGTACTTCTAGATGAGCTAGGACAATGAAACTTGGCAGGAATATCAGGGACCCGACCAAACGAACCTGGAAATAATCAGTTTCCCGATCCGACCATATGCGGGGGAGTGGGGGCGCTCGAAACTTGAAAATTTAGGGCATTTTGTCACACTTTTTCGAGTTAGGGTACTTCCAGATGAGCTAGGACAATGAAACTTGGCAGGAATATCAGGGACCTGACCAAAGTAACCTGGAAATAATAAGTTTCCCGATCCGACCATATGCGGGGGAGTTGGGGCGCTGGAAACTTGAAAATTTAGGGCGTTTTGTCACACTTTTTCGAGTGAGGGTACTTCCAGATGAGCTAGGACAATGAAACTTGGCAGGAATATCACGGACCCGACCAAACTAACCTAGAAATAATCAGTTTCCCGATCCGACCATATGGGGGGGAGTGCGGGGCGCTGGAAACTTGAAAATTTAGGGCATTTTGTCACACTTTTTCGAGTTAGGGTACTTCCAGTTGTGCTAGGACCATGAAACTTGGCAGGCATATCAGAGACCCGACCAAACAAAATTAGGAATAATCAGTTTTCTGATCCGACCATTTTGGGGGGGGGGTGGAGGGCAGGGGAATCCGGGAAACTGAGAAGTGTGTAACTTTCGAACGGATGATCGGATTGTAATGAAACTTCATTACTGAAGAGAATATATATCTGTAATGTCCCGTTTAAAGTCTTGACCGGATTCGGTAGCCAGGGGGGAGTTGGGGGGGGGAGACCGGAAATTTCAAGAAACGGTTAGAATGGAGGGATCGGAGTGAAACTTGCTGGGAAGAACAAGCATCTGCTCTAGATAAGTCCTTTAGACCATTGTACTGGATCCGGACACTTATGGGGGGGGGGCCCGGAATTCCGGTGATGGTGGTTTTTTGGATTTTCACGATGAAACTTGGCAGGCATATCAGGGACCCAATCAAACTGACTTCAAAATAAAAATATTGTCGATCAGATAATGGTGGGGGAGTGGAGGGAGGGGAATCCGCAGGGGAATCCGGGAAATTGAGAAGTGTGTAACTTTCGAACGGATGATCGGATTGTAATGAAACTTCATAACTGAACAGAATATATATCTGTAATGTCCCGTTTAAAGTCTTGACCGGATTCGGTAGCCAGGGGGGAGTTGGGGGGGGGGGAGACCGGAAATTTCAAGAAACGGTTAGAATGGAGGGATCGGAGTGAAACTTGCTGGGAAGAACAAGCATCTGCTCTAGGTAAGTCCTTTAGGCCATTGTACTTGATCCGGACACTTATGGGGGGGGGGGGGGGTCCCGGAATTCCGGTGATGGTGGTTTTGGGGATTTTCACGATGAAACTTGGCAGGCATATCAGGGACCCAATCAAACTGACTTCAAAATAAAAATTTTGTCGATCAGATAATGGTGGGGGGAGTGGAGGGAGGGGAATCCGAAATTTTCAGTCATGCGTAATTTTGGAATGGTTGATCGGATTCGAGTGAAATTTAAGAATTCAACAGAGGACATTTCTCCGATGATTTTTTTCATATCCGGACCGGATCCGGCAACTATTGAGGGGGGGGGGGAATACGTGCCCCGTTTAGAATGGAGGGATCGGGATGGAACTTTGTGGGAAGAACAAACATCTGGTCCATATAAATCTTTTACATAATTTGACTGGATCCGGACACTTAAGGGGGGGGGGGGAGGAGGGGTATCCCGGAATTCCGTTTTTGGGGGATTTTCACGACGAAATTTGGAAGGCATATCAGGGACCCGGTCAAACTGACTTGGAATAAAAAAAAAATCCTCGATATGATAATCTGGGGGGGGGGAGTTGAGGGAGGGGAATCCGGAATATTGAGTCATGCGTAACTTTGGAACGGGTGATCGGATTCGAGTGAAATTTAATAATTAAACAGAGGACATTTTTCTCTTGTGACCTTTTTCATTTCCGGACCGAATCCGGCAATTATCGGGGGGAGGGCGGAAAATACTTGACCCGCTTAGACTGGTGTGATCTGGATCGAACTTCGTGGGAATGACAAACAGATGCTCTGGATTAATCATTTACAGAACAGGATTGGCTCCGGTTATTGTGGGTGGAGTTGGAGGAGGGGTAGGGGGGTCTGGGATTCCGGTGATGCGCGTTAAGGTACTTCCAGATGTGCTAGGACGATGAAACTTCGCTGGAATATTGGAGACTCAACAACATTTGCTTAGAAATTGCTACTTCCCAAATCCGATTATTCCTTAAAGTACCAATCTTGACCGCAAAGTAAAAAAAATACTTTTAAGCAATATATGCATTTTCGTGATGCCCATCAGCCCATTAGCAGTTTTGCCTCAAGGGTTTTGCTTACAAATGAAGTTCCAGCTCCCTTATAGCGCGCATCTCAACCGCAAAGTCGAAACTTACTCTTGATCAATCAAATCATCTTGACACATTCAAGTGCCATATGAGCTTACAGCTCTTGTTGACAATTGGTCTGCGACATTGTGACACCTATAGTCTGTGACAAGTCTTGACATTTCTTCTCTTGAGGTGTATTCTCGCCGTTCCCCGAGGACTCCTTTCGAGGAGTCCCTGAGTTTTTGTTTGTCCCAGGGACAATAATGCTCCGATTATCATTACCGTAATCAAAAAGGACTCCTATTTGATGGTGGAAAACGGATACGTCAGCTGAATTTTATTGGAGCTATATTTCGGCCCTTCTTGGCAAGGGTCCTCTTCAGACTCAAATCCGCTCAAGTTGGAAAGACGTGTTTCCCACAAGTTCGTCTTTCCAACTTGAGCGGTTTTGAGCCTGAAGAGGACCCTTGCCAAGAAGGGCCGAAATTTAGCTCCAATAAAATTCAGCTGACGTATCCGTTTTCCACCATCAAATATGATTCGCAGTCAGCTTGGGCTGAAGGAATATTTAAAAAGGACTCCCTTTCAGATTCGGGGGAGGGGCTAATCAGTTTTTGCTTGTTTTGTGCAATGTAAAATTAATTAAAATTGTTCCGAATAAACAAAACCAAAAATAAAGTGGGTCAAGACTAATTTCATCAACTGCATATTTTTTTTCGAAGAAAATCCGTTTTGGAAGCATTCCCGGTGTTCTCGCTGTTTTCCGTACGCGGAATCGCGTCGAGGGACTCCCTCTGTTCTCGCCATTTCCCTGATTCCCCGAGTAGTCCTCGGGGAACGGCGAGAACGTGCCTTTGGACTCTAATGCGATTTAGCTGATAGTAGACGTAACGAATTGTGATATTGCCTGCATGAGGCAGGCATCGGGAATTATAAGTGTCTTTGAGGAGGTGGAGTAACAGCGCATCGACCTTTGCACTAGACATGTCCGCTGCCGTTCGATCGCGTAGGAGATGTTTTAGCAATTTCAGCAACCAACACAATTTATTATCTCGTTTTCAGTCCAATTCTGTAATTAGTATTCCAACTTAGTTCAGAAGGCCGTCGCTTTGACTGTTTGGAAAACTGTGAAGAAATCTTGGACAGAATAGTTGTGTCTTTTGGTGATCAGTGACGGGAGAAGTTTCTTTCAGAGAGAATGGAAGATGTTAAGACAACAGTGGAAAAAAAACCTGTCGCCTCTCTAAATCTGAACAGTCTGGATATTCTGTCCGGAACGAGGGACCCTGGCAACCCCCGTTCGTCTGCGTAAGTCCTTTTTATGATTTCTGATACGAGAATGACGAATTTGTTCTTCCGAAGCTATTCTAATTTCTCTTTTACCAAATAGCTTGCTGACAGCATTTTGTCAAGTCGGTCTAATAAGTTGCACAAGAGCCATCTAAGTCAGCTTATCCAAGCGGGACGAGACGAGCGTGATCAAGAAAATAGAAATTGATCCTATTTACGCTTGTGCAGCTCTAACCAAATCTCTGCCTGATTGGGCTATTCTAGCTGGCCAATAAACGATGACGCGGAAGATCCTTATGTAGCTTATCACACAACAAGTGCGCAGGCGCTCAGACGTGAAGTGTAAAAGAATGAATTGAACTGACTTAGATTCCGCCCTTCCCATAATGTTTAATAGTACTTATCCGTGAAACCAACAATGGAGCTCTCAAAGAATCTCCAAACAAGGCTCAGACCATCTCTTATACAATCAATTATGCTCACTATAAGCACTGTAGGCTTATAGTGAGCTGTAGCGGTCGCCCGAGGAACACCCAACTAAAAATTACTAAGAGCAGGTTTACCCTTACGTTCGAAAAGCCTAGTTTAGAAACGAACAGCCGAAAAAACAACAACAAAGGTTCCAATTTTAGCAAACTGATAAACAACTTATCAGCATCTTCTCTTCGGCATGTCACGGTCCAGAGCCATAAAATTACTTGGGGATCTGTCAATAATCAGGGTTTCCACTTCGCTCGTGAAATCAAAAGTTACAGCTCAGACGTAAGATACGATACATATGTAGTAACGGATGGGTCTTCCACCAAGAAGAAAAATGGCAGGACAACTTCACTATAATATAGTTCACTCTCACTCTTCCTAAATGGCAACCTCCTATTCAAACTCGTGGTCAAGCAGGCGACTAAAAGAAGTAGTGACCGACTGACGGTGCATCGCTTTCCTTCTGACCCAACATTCCCTTTTCAGTATGTCATCAACATCTTTTTTACAATTCGGTTTGTTGATCCATAATGTCTTTTACATAAAAACAGTGAAGGATATGTCATCGCAGTTAAATGAACGAATGAACGAAAAACTTTATTTCCCACAAAAAATCTGGCCCGAGAGGACCTAGACGGAGTAACCAAAATAGAAAAGAAGAGAGAAAAAAACACGCAATACAACATTACAACACAACAACAATGTAAGATTTAAATCAATCAACCAAGAGTTATATTAGTCTTATTACAGTTGTAACCGAAGTAATATATATAGCATAGAATTAACGATTTCAAAGAACAATTGCAATTAATTGCAGTATTTCTCAAACAAATTAACAACGATGGACAGAAGTAAAAAATGGTTCATCAATAACTAAGTGGTCAAAATTATTTATAGAACAACAAAGAAATAAAATAAAACGCGCTGAAAGATTTTAGTACGCGTTCTTAATTTTAGTAATTGTTCCTCCAACAATGTGCCCTTTGATTCCGTTCCCGTTTTTAGTCGATTCCTTCTGCGCACCGTCGGTCTCACCTTCACTTCGTCAATACGTCCTTCATAAAATCCGATGAGGAATTGCCGCCAGACGCGCTAGAGGAACGATAACAATCACACGTGAGATCTGGGGATAAGTTATCTGACGGGTGAATAAGCGATTAGGCTTTCGCTTCATATCGAGTCGCGCATTAGCCCCGTTGAAAAGTCAGCCAGCACTCAGCATTGAAGTCGGAAGCCAGAAATGACAAACTTGATGACGCTTGACAGAACAGAGTTGGGTAAAGCAAAAAGAGGGGAAGAGGCATTTTAAACAGTTTTAAACATGGTTAGGTCTAAGAGGAATTGAAAATAGCAAAACATACCTGGATAAACGTACACCAAGAAGTAACGTGTCATTTTTTTTCTTTACGATAGCGCACCTAGCGGCCAGAAAAAAACTAATCTGATAGGAATTTTATGAGGGTCGTATTGCTTGACTCGTCACACCAACATTATATCCATGTGCCAAGACACACAAAAATTTGATTGGAAGAAAAGTTTCCAAGATTAAATTTGAATGAGGTGCTAATGTGCCCATAAATAAAATGAAGAAACACGGAAGTAGAGTCATCGACATGAAACATAAGACATAGGGTTACAGCTGACATCTCGAATGTATCGTAAAATAGTAACCCTTAACCGGTCGTTCGGACCGGTTAAGGGTTATGGCCAAGTAAAATGTATGTCCAAATAAGACAAAGGTTAATATGGGATCACGAAGGGGAATGTTTATGGATCTTGCAACGTGAAGAGACTACCGAGTCTCGCAGGTTTTTGGTCGGGCCAGACTCCTTAAACAAGCAAATTTGTTGCCAGACTTGTTCTGACGTTGGTACCAGTACCTTTGTTGGACTAGATGTTCGTCAATTTCAATGTAGGGGAACAATCGGGCTAAGTAGTAAAGGCACTAGCTAAGGCATTAATGTAAAACTTCCCAAGACTTCTAAGCTAGCTAGCAGTAGCCTACCAAGTATATCCAGACCAAGATGCCACGAAATTTGGTCTGTCAGGACTGAGCTCGTGTAGCCACCCATCGAATCAGTGATTCAGCTATATGTTTATGTTCGCTTGCCCTCAGCCTTAAGCCTGTCACGGTAATACTCTACAGGCATGTTCTCGCCATTCCCCGAGGACTCCACTTGAGGAGTCACCGCGTTTTTATTTGTCCCGGGGACTCACTCCCCGTAGTCCCCACGGACGGGGAATGCTCCGATTATCATCACCATCATCAAAAAGGACTCCCTTTCAGATTCGGAGGGGAAACAGTTTTTGCTGGTGTTGGTGCAATGTAAAATTAATTAAAAACAATCAAAATAAACAAAACCAAAAATAAAGTGGAACCAGACTAATTTCGTCAACTTCATGTTTTTATTTCGAACAAAATACATTTTGAAAGTATTCCCCGTGTTCTCGCTGTTCTCTGTACGCGGAGTCCGCGTGGAGTGACTCCCACTATTCTCGCCGCTCCTTTCGATTCCCCGAGGAGTCCGAAACACGCCAGTGAACCTCGGGAAGAAGGAGAAACGCCACCCGAACGAATCCTAAAAACTGATTCACATTCTGTTTAAACCAATCAGCAATTTTGTTGCGGATGTTGACGTTTCTGGCTCTCTGCTAGGCACACGGCAATTCTTCATCGACACGAAGAGCGTGTTCCATCCTCGTACCAATAGTAACTATTAGTTACTAAATCCGTTCCAACCTCACGAAAAGTTACTACGCTGACCGTTCCAGCCTTCTCGAAATAGTAACTATTTGCTTACCATGCTCGGGGGCGTAGTAAGCGTAGTAACTACGCATCTCTGTAACGTGATTGGTCGGATTCGCCCGTGGCATGATATCCTGCTGGAAAATAGAAAAATCGTTCCAGCCTTGACGGCAAAAAGCCAGAATTCGTGACGTCATGCGTAGTAACTACGGTAAGTAGGGTGGAACACGCTCGAAGAGTCGACGGTGTTCGCAGTTTAGACCACCAGGCCACCATGGTCAGCAAAGGGTCCAGTAGACTCTTAGCGCGGGAAGTCTAGTGCGATCGGCCTTGAACTCACAGGTGAGGATACTTCGGAGGGTAACCTCTGAGTAGCCTCTCTTTTTAGGCGAATAAGCTCCTTCAACGTCATTCAACCAAGGTGACAGAAATGACTGTCTTTATTTCAGTTCTGAGGAAAGTCTGGCATTTTCTCGGCAAGTCAGGCTTTCCGTTGACTCACCATTTGAAACTGCTTCCGACTCCTTTTTTCAAAACGAAAACGTCTTAATGAACGTGTCGACCGAGTTCGCCAACCACATGAACAGCTTCACCCCCTGCAGGACCCATAGTCGCTGTGGTGCGAAGGTAAGGAACTTCACTTATAAGTACCTAAAAAATTTGACTGATTTTTGGGATCCCAAAACGTAAGTGACGTCCGTCCGTCCGTCTATCTGCTAGCACGATAACTCTCGAAGGGGTTCAGATTTTCTAGAAAAAAAAGGTTGCTACACTGTCAGAAGTTTCATAACAGATAACACAAGGATGCGCGGTTTCAACAGACAATTTGTAACAGATAAGACTTGGGATGTTATCTGTTATTTTTTTAAACGTTATGCTCGAAATGCTATGCAGAACAAGCTTTGCTAGGAAAAGCCAAAAAACAGCCCAAAAAGCCTCTACTGACTTTATTCTTTATTGTCATGATGTCGGAAAACTCAACAAATGCTTTTTGGCGGTTTTTCGGCTCTTCCTGATGGTAATGCTTATTATGCATAACATTTTGAAACACAACTGACAACATCCGAACTGTTATCTGTTACGCATTATCTGTTGAAACCACTCATCCTTGTGTTATCTGTTATAAAACTTCTGACAGTGTACACCAGTACGTACCTTACCCCTTTTGCCGTACAGGCAAAAGCTCTGCGCGTCGGTGACGATACTCTTTGTTTAATGTGTAGACGCCGGAGGGATTGTGACTCCAGTCGCGTGTACAATGCACAATGTTTCTTGGGTTTAATCAAAGACTATTTAAACCTACCGTATGTATTATTTGGGTTTAGTCAGGGCAGTCTCGGGGGTCGGAGGGGTTGAGATATGTTGTTCAAACTTCGTATTCTGGGTGAAAAAAAAATTATGTTTAAAAGCTAATGAGATAGTCGTTTAAGGCAGTGGTTCCCAACCGGTGGTACGCGTACCCCAAGGGGTACGCGAGACCCTTGCAAGGGGTACGCGAAGGAACCAAAATTGGTTTATTAGTCTGTAGCTTCAATATCTCGTCTCAAGTCATTTATGATTGCCGAAAGCCTAATATTATCAGCAGACTATCACCAGCCAAATGTATCTTAAGGGGCAAGGTATTCTTACTGACCGACTTTTTCTTAAATAACTGCTTTTACGAAAAATCGCGGCGCTTCGCGCAGACTCTGTTCTTTTTAATCGTCTGGCCGACCTTTTTTTGAGGAGGGGTGTTGTCAACCCGTGCGTGACGCCTTTCATTACAAGCCCTAGTGAAAGTCAGTGAAATAATTTTGACTCCAAAACAGCTAGCCTACTGCCGTAAAATCTGTTCCTGTGTCAAACAATATTGTTTCAAGAAGAATCGAAGACATTGCAAGTGATATTGTAATTCAGGTTGCGAACTGAGCCAACGAAAAAGTTTGCGATGCAGCTTGATGAAAGTACGGAGAACATCAAAACCAAACACAGAAACAAGCTGACTGTAAAAAATATTGCCGTTAATGACGTCGAGCCGAGATTCGAGAAAATTTTAGCCACAAAGCAGCCTCTAGTGATTGCCTCATTGATTTTGTATCTATTTCTACACATGTATGCCTTATCATTTATGATAATAAATATCGTCTTTTTCACGTTCTAAAAAAGGGGTACGCAATCTTTTCGAACCTGGATTAGGGGTACGCGATACGGAAAAGGTTGGGAACCACTGGTTTAAGGGGTAAGGAGGCCCGCTGAATCCACATCTGAACTTAGTTTTCTTGCCGGACAAAGGATTCACCTGGAATTCGTCAAAACTGGAAATTTGGTTGAAGCTCAAAGTTGTTTCTAAAGTTGATTAGAGATTCGGTATCTGGGTAAGGAGACATGCGGAATCGAATTTTGAACTTTATTTCCTTGACGGGTAAGCTGCCAAATTTCCCAAAACCCGGAAATTTGGATCGAAAGGTTCGGCTCTCAATAATGGAGTTCGGCTCTCAATAAAATAACGGAGTAAACATGCTTGCTGAATCCATATCTGAACTTGGTATTTATCATCTGATTAGTTGTTTGGCCGTAAGTTTTCCAAAACGGTAACATTTTTTGTGTACATATTCAAGCGGTTGAATAAGGACAAATAGCAAAATGTTAAAGGGGTCTGTTACAAGATTCAATTGTCTGGGTCAAGGAGTCAAATAAATATTACATTTTTGGGATCCCATCGAAACCTTTGTTTTTGTTTATGGTGATTGAAAATGGACGGGAAAATTAGACCGTTTCAAAGAAGTTTTTCCACCTCCCTTGGTTTGACCACTGTACCAACTTAGAACCAACAACTCAGAATGGGCTCGAATTCTCCGCGTTTTCTTTGCAGTTCAAATTAGTTTGGATCCTGTAGATTCGTGATATTTGTTCATTCTGCCCAGATAATTGATTCTACATGACTGTTTGACCCATAATTGCTTACTTCACTGTAAAAAGCTTTTCCGTATAAAGATTAAAGTTAAGTGCAGTATTTGCTACTCGGATTATTCTTATCTCTACGCAGATAAGATTACTACCAAATAGAGATAAGATGAATCTGAGTAGCAAATACTGCAGTTAACTTTAATCTTTATACGGAGAAACTTTTTACAGTGAATTGCACATACTACGTAGAGAACAACCTGTCGGATAGCTTTTCCTTTTCAGCCTAGAATTGGGTTTCATTCAGCAAAGTTTCAGTCCTGGAAGCGTCTTCATACTAGCAGAGCACAACTTAAGGCAGTTAGCAACATATCTGCGTTATTGGCTGGATTCGCTATGGTGAGTTATCGCTTGAACCCAGGCCCGTATCCAGGATTTTTTTTCGGGGGGGGGGGGGGGGGGGTTGCCTTTGGGGGGGGGGGGGGGGGTTGCCTGCGGGTCGGACAAAAAAGTACAGAAAAGACATAGATCAGACGGAAAAGCCTATAAAAATGATTACTTTCGTACGTTTCGTGGGGGGGGGGGGTCAACCCCCTAGCCCCCCCTCCGTGGATACGGCCTTGCTTGAACCTCAACTGAACTGAAAACATGCGAACGGACACGCCGTTCGACTAGATACGAACATCCTTCCTCCACCCTTTAAACCGGAAAGAACCAGACCTCCAAGAGAAGCAGCTATGAAAGTACCAAAACTCACACCTGTCGCTTGTAAAACCGAAAGGTACCGTAATAGTTTTGTGCCTCAGTTTACCTTGGATCATAACAACCTTACCTGAATTACTGTATTTATTCTATGACAGTCGTATATTTGTTTTAGTTGTAGACAGAGGCGTTACTAGCCAAAATAATCGGGGGGGGGGGGGGGGGGGGGGCAAGGAATTTACCGACTGGCTGGTAATTTTTACCGACTGTTTTTGCAGAAAAAACGACTATTTTCAAGAAAATTGACTGTTTTAACGAAAATCGAATGGTCCAATGAAAAAAATCAACTGTTTTGGCGAAATATCGCGGTGCTTCGCGGTTATATTTTACCGACTGGCCGAAAACATTGGGGGGGGGGGGGGGGCGCCCCCCCCCTCCCCCCCCCCCCCCTCCCCCCCCGGTCGTGACGCCCCTAGTTGTAGGTTCATGACAAGTGCCAATTAATTTGGTCGCGCATGAAATCTTGTTCAGCATCTATTTGAAATTAAATTAAATTAAATTAAATAGAGAATAGGCTACTATATGGAAGACGCTACAACCGAAGTTTTTGGAGTCATTTATGATCAGAGTCTTCCAATCGAACCTTTCGGACAAAGGTAGTGGCCATCCTGAATAAAATAGATACAATTTCGTCTGAATTTTTTGACAAAATAAAACTGTGGAGTCATCAGGCCCATCATTACAGTACTTAAAAAACCGGATCAAACAAAAAAGCAACCTGTTTTATGCTAAAATAAGGAGATTTGCATAAAACCAGATAGTATTTCAACTTTGCGCCACGGGCAAAACAAATTGAAAATCAGCCTATTTCTGCTAAAAGATATTTTCACACGGTGAAAATCACGATTCGGTAACTGCATTTACTCTGACAGGCTCGAAACAGACGACTGTCATTCGGACAAGCTAAAAAACCTACGACTGTCATTTTGCCAAGCTCAAAAACCTAGGATTGTCTCGTAATATACGATTAGAAAATCTGTTCGCAAAATACGACAAGAAATAGGTCAGTCGCAGGCAAAATTCATGCGATTTCATGTCCCTCTGGAAAGCTCCGAGCATACGACTGTCATTCTGACGAACTCAGTAACACAAAACGCTGAATCTAACAAGATCAAAACTTGCGACTAGAAAACCTTTTCCGTAGCCATATGACTACACTGTCAGAAGTTTCACAACAGATAACACGAGGATGCGCGGTTTCAACAGATAATGCGTAACAGATAACACTTAGGATGTAATATCTTGTGTTTCAAAATTTTATGCATAATAAGCGTTACCATCAGGAAGAACCGAACAACCGCCAAAAAGTATCTGCTGAGTTTTCGGACATCATGACGATAAGGAATAAAGCCAGTAGATGCTTTTTTGGCTCTTCCTAATAAAGCTTGTTATGCATAACATTTCATGCATAACGTTTTCAAACACAACAGGTAACATCCGAAGTGATATCTGTTACGCATTATCTGTTGAAACCGCGCATCCTCGTGTTTTCTGTTATGAAACTTCTGACAATGTAGAAACAGGTAATTTACGGGAAATTCTATGTCATTCTGGCAAGCTCAAAACGTACGAGTGACATACAGGCAAGCTCAAAACAGACGACTGAAAGTACGACTCTTCAAAGCATGGAGGGGTGCGTCACCCCCGCGGCCCCCTTCGAACCGCCCATGGTCTGGACGGCATCATGTGTAGCACCAATAAATGTCTAGTAGCCTAAATGTGTAGTACACAAATGGACAGATAGCCTACATGAATGATGTAAAAAAACTGGATGTTTACGAATAACCTGATTGTCCGATGTACTTTTTGCTGGGAATTATCCAATGGATACGGTAAAGGGCCGTCTATTAGAGTGATATTAAATGTTTACTGGGTTTGGCGAAGACTGAACATTTGCAAGACCCGATTGTCTGTATCAGAGAGATCAGTAAATCTTCCCCTATGGGAGCCCATCAAAACCTTCGGTTTTGTTCCTAAGGCTTTATCGGATTTACTGATGACTGCACGGTAGGGTTGTCAAGAACAAACAATCAGATAGAACCTCCGTCTCCCTGTCTCTGTAAGATGACCATGCGGAGTCGAATATTTCACCGTACCCTGCCCGATGCAAACGAGTGGAGGTTAGGAGCTTCACGTCACATCAAGTTTCGTTACCTCAACAGATAGCTGCATCGCTGTGAAACCGCGTAGAGGAAATTTCATCTAAAGCTTCTAAATCTCTTGGATCGTTCATCGTCAAATCAACGGACTCTCTACGGTGGCTCGGCATAACATTAAAATCTTAATTGTCAAAATTTTGCTCATCGGTTGTTCAAGAAGTTTATAAGTCGATCCGTAGCGCCTATGGGCGCATCGTCCCCAACCGGGGGCGCTATAATCGTAAAGCTTTGGGAAATTTGTACAGCACCTTCTGCGCTCCTTCTATACTATTTCGTTCTGGCGTCACTCATGTTCTGCGAAAGAAGGAGATTAAAAAGATGAGATCATGTTATTTTAAATATGCAAAGCACCTGCTCCACTTGTCGAAATTATGTCATAACCATACATTGACGGAGAAATTCAAAATTCAAGACGCAAGTGTTACCCTTTTGGATGTTTCGTCATCACTTTCAAAACTCATGGACAACAAGGCCCAACCAGCACACGATGTCGTCCACTGCTTCCTGACCGAAGATTAAAAATTAAGTGTCTTTTTCTGTGTGTATATATGTGTTTTGTTTATTTTCTTTACTTTCGTCATTTACTCCGCCTTTTCAAAATGGCGGGTCATAAATAAATTACTTACTTACTTACTTATTTCAAAGTCAAAGCCGGTTGGTTCTCTGGACGCGCTCCAGAGTGGTCAGCGCACCTCCTGCAATTTTATGCTCTGCGATGAGCAACGGCGAAGATGGAAGTGTAGTACAGAGGGGGTATCCAACCTCGATTTTTTATAAGCTCGAGCTTGACCTAAAAAGATTAGACTAGTGCAGTCCCAACAAGGTGTCAAATGTCAAGAAAGGAACCCTGAATGACCTAGGGCCAGGGTAGTATAGGGTAGGGTAGTATAACCAGGCCAAGTTCGAGGTTATATAATTCGAGGTTGGGTACCCCTCCTGTAAACGGGTATTAAGATTAACTCAAAGCTAGAGTTTTGTCGGGGTCAGAGCAAATTAACTATTACTAGACTTTTACAGTGCGAACACACGATCAGGATATTCCCGGACGGAATTCCTGCACTTTCATCATCAAGTTGAAAAAAATCAACTTTTCTGTATGGAAGTGATGATGCTGACGAAAATCCGGGCAGGGTTTCAGTCCGGGAGCTCCCGATCTTGATCGTGTGTTCGCACTATGTGGAGCTCCACCCCCGAGTTTTTGCATCCAGCCCACTCAGATGCGAGTTTCTGTAAGTTCCAAATTATCTCAGACATTGCTTCTTGCTTACACTACCAGCCCGCTTATGCGAGAGTGCGAATATAACACTAAGTGACCGGGTGGACAGGCTTTCGTCAGATTGTTCTTCTTTGGACCGTATTGGATCCTCCTCGGTGGGGGGGAAGTGGAGGGGGTCGAAGATTCCTGAGGATTCATAATTAACAAAATCAAATCGCATTCCAGATTGCCATGGTCGAAATCAACTTGCAACCAGACCTTCCAGAACTATTATACGTAGCTTTCGCATCCTGCACGACCCTTCTTGTCGTGATCCACACTTTAGCCCTGATGATCAGCACTTGCATCCTCCCACATGTTGACACAATTGCCGGTCTCAAGAGGATTGAGCTAGTGGAGGAGTCACCCCACAACATTCTCAGGTGGTTTTCCGCTCTAGCCTATGTTCTAGCATTACCAAAGACGCATTTCACTTTACCAGCCCACAACTTCAACGACCGTTTAAAATCCTCCTTCAGCTGAAAACGCCGTATTCTCTTTCTCTATCTTAGCACTATCAATCCTTCCAATTCCCGCATATCCTGCGTTCAGATGAATAGATATGTGTCCTCTAATGACTTCTATCGACACGCCTCATCAGCAGCCAATGTAAAAGCAATAGATGATGTATCTTTCACCCATGAAACGGGAGTCCTTCTTCCAAGTTCAGATTAGTAGAAGGTGATCAGCAAGTGGTTACAAAAATGTGCCGAGCTTTCCGTTGCGATTTTATCGCCGGGCACTCAGTTTCTAGAATCTGGAAGGATGTTATAGAAGCAAAAGTTTTGGGAAAGAAATTAAGGAAGCAAACGGTTGGAGTATAGAGGGTGGAATTTGTTCATAAAGTAGCTTTCACAGCTAGGACGCCGAATTTGACTTTGTCTTCTGCCTGAGAATACTCGCTAGCCTAAATTTCTACTAAAAGTATAAAACACAAATATAAGAGAAACAAGACCAAACTTTTCGATGGCATCCCAAAAATTCAATATCTGATCCAGACAACTGGGTCTTGTCTTAGCCAGATCCAGTCATCGCCAGAATCCTTGAACATTCTTACAATTAAAATTCAGAAACAGATTAAGGCCAAATAGCTAATCATCTGAGAAAACCAAGTTCAGATATGGATTCAGCATGTGTGTTTACCCGTATAAGTCATATCTGTTTTGTCGAAAAGTTCCTGCCACTTCTGCCAATTTCCCGGTTTCGGCCAAACTCTACAACTACTTGTCCGGCGAAAAAAGAAAGCTAAAAAACGAACTCAGGGTATCTTCTTTCCCCAATAATGAACATCTAATCAACTTCAAATAAAAATTTAACTTATAACAAATTTTCCGAATCCAGCCGGATTCCGGTCGAACTATATGTCCGGGTAAAATATGATTGTCACACACGGATTCAGCGTCTCTTCTTACCCCTAAATCGGTTATCTAATCAGCTAGAAATAAAACTTTAACTTCTAACAATTTTCCGGTTTTGGCCGGATTCCGGGCGAACTACATGTCCGGGAAGAAAATTGTTTTCACATACTAGTTCAGCATGTCTTCCTGCCCTAAATCGGACATCTGATCAACTCCAAATAAAACTTTTAATTTTAACAAACTTTCCGGTTTGGGCCGGATTCCGGGCGAACTACTTGTCCGTCGAGAAAATGGTTTTGACCATCGTCTTCAGCATGTCTTCCTACCTCTAAATCAAACATCTAATCAACTTCAAATAAAACTTTTACTTTTAACAAACTTTTCGGTTCTGGCCGGATTCCGGGCGAACTACTTGTCCGATTACAAAATGGTTTTCACCATCGTGTTCAGCATGTCTTCTTACCCCATAATCGACTATCACATTAGCTGTTTCAAAATATTTTGTTTGCCCCTTAATTTGAACCCCCTCCCCCACCCCTAAATGTAGGGCTACAAAGCCCATTTACGAACTCGACTGGTCCGCCGACCCAACGAATCCTCACACCAAGTTTCATCAAAATATCTCATTCCCTTCGACAGTTATCGTGCTTACAGACGGACGGACGGACGGAAGGACAGACGGACAGCTTTTGCGAAGTCATAGGTATCCCTCAACTTACGTTTTGGGATCCCAAAAAGTGACTAGGCTGTGGTTTTCAAAAGGGAGATAGTGATGGACATTGGTAGGCAAGAATAAAATTTTGGATAATTCCGAAGTTGGACGTCATTATTTTCATGGTATCCGGAATAGTTGGCTCGACAGTGCGGAAACCCCTGACATCTGGTAATCCGGAAGGTGAAGCACGGGTTTAAGGAACCGAAGCAGCTTTCTCGGGAAGTATTTACAGAGAGAAATTAAAAAACGACGTCTTCAAGTTGATGAAAGGAACTCATCTCCTTATCTCTTTTTGCACGTAAAGAATATTCGCATGTTAATATTTAAAATTATTTTACATAATTTATAGTAGTTTACAGTTATCCGTCCTGCGATGGGTGCACGTGCAACGTGGACGTGACTCGAATTCTCCGTCGTTCGACACAGATAAAGGCAGTTTGCCAGTGGAGTGAATACTAAAACAGGAACATATACTTAAAAGGGAACGGCAGACTAAAAGAAGAAAGCTGCAACTAGAGGCAAGCTATAAATGATTGGAGTGAAGGAGACAGGACGTATTTAGGTTATAAATATGGGAAGACATTCCGTAGTTACAGTGTTTAACCGAGAAGTCCTGGTTGAATGGGAGCCAGCCATAGCGAAGATTCAGAGTATTTTATATTATTTTTTTTTGTGGGGGGGGGGGGGGGTACGCAGCGAGGCGTGTTGCGCTTGTTGGAGAACCAAGGACCTTCTGACCTGAGGAAGTGGAAAAAAAAACGAAATGATGGACGACCACCATCCTGCGGGGATCGACTAAAAAGAGGCACGGCACGGCGCGAAATAGTGTAGGAGGCACGAGTACCAAAAAGAGGCACGACAACTAAAAGGGCCCTTTCAGGCATCAGAGTGAGGGGCAAGAACCGTGTTCTAACGTGCCTTCTTTCAGGCTCTGGAGTTACAACCTCTCACTTACTTGTCTACTTGTACTACTTGCTAATCTCTTTTTATTACTCGTGCCTCCTGCGCCATGTTTTGCTGTGCCGTGCCTCTTTTTAGTTGATCCCCATCCTGCGTGGCGACCACGCATGGTCGGGTTCTAGAGCAAGCCTGCTCGAAAAAAACGAGGGGCTGGAAGGGCCTCTGCTTCCTACTTTTAGAACGTGGGTCTTGGCCGGCGTCGTGCGTCTGCATTCTCCAGAAACCCTGAATATGTGATCAACTAAAAGGAGGAAGGATCATTCCTCTTTTTAGGGTGCCTTTCCCTTTTTTTAGTGCGCCTTCGCCTTTTTAGTACTCGTTCTGCCTGCACCATGCCATTCCGTTCCGTTCCCTCTTTTAGACGAAACCGAAAAAGATATGCCAGCAGCAGTCAATCAACGGGAACTTGTAAATCTGTCTGAAGCTTCCAACGGCCGACAAATGAATTTGACCTCAGCCTCCCTTCGTACGGTCTCAAGACTAAAAACTTTCTTGCCGTTTGTTGCTTCCAATAGTTCTTCCTTTCGAGATGCTCTATTCTCTTCTCCTTGTACTTGTCAAGTTTCTACACTACTCCGGTTGTAAAGTTCACGTGGTCTAGGCATACTTCTGCGTGACCGGTTTGACCTGATGGGTAGGCTTAAAGCCAGGTCTCACATTTCCTTCCTGTTTTCTCAGCTGGATGCCATATATCAATTTTTGCCCAGGCTAATTGGGAAGGGATCGACTAAAAAGAGGCACGGCACGGCACGGCACGACATAGTGTAGGATGCACGAGTACTAAAAAGAGGCACGAAAACTAAAAGGGCCCTTTCAGGCTTCGGAGTGAGGGACAGGACCAATGTTCTAATGTTCTTTGAGGCTCTGGAGTTACGAACTCTCACTTACTTGCCTACTTTATTACTTGCTAATCTCTTTTTATTACTCGTGCTTCCTGCGCCGTAACGTCGTGCCGTGCCTCTTTTTAGTCAATCCCACACTGTCAGAAGTTTCATAACAGATTGCGCATAACACTTTCAAGAATAATACCTTTTCACTTAGAAAAAAAATGTTATGACCAATTAAGTTTATACTATTTCGTGCCCAGATCTCCAACAACACCTTCAATAGGTAAAAATACTACCCTGTCAGAAGTTACATAACGACAACAGCAGGATGCGCGGTTTCAACAGATAACACTTTGGGATGTTACAAGTTATGTTTCTTTCGTTCCCGTTAGTATTATTACCAATTGAAGGTGTTCTTGGAGATCTAGGCACGAAATAGTGTACACTTAATTGGTCATAACACTTTATTTCTAAGTGAAAAGGTGTTATTTTTGAAAGTGTTACGCGCAATCTGTTATGAAACTTCTGACAGTGCAATCGGGAAGGTGAAAGCCAAACCTAAAATATCTGGAAGTCCGATGCGTGGGAAATACCGGATTCCGGATCCTGGAACAGAGGTGTAGACCCTTGTGAAAGCAAATAAATGTACAAATGGTTGAGTGGGCGAAAGGGGGAGTGATTGAACCTTATGGTTGTTAGGCAAGAGACGATATGGAAGATTCATCTTCGAAATTTGAATAATAGCGAAAGTAAATACTATCATTTTGGTTTCCGGAGGAGTTGTCTGGACTGTTCGGAAGACCAGATATATAGTGATCTGGAAGGTTACGCCTGCCTCCCCTCCCCTACCCTCATGGACTCGGATTAGACTGATATCTCGACTGGAGAACGTCCGAGCTATCACAAACACACTTTGATTTATTTTTAAGTAATCTCAAAGGACACCTCACATTGCATAGTTTTTCTGCTAAGATGTACTGAGACAGTTGACTACTTTCAAACTTAGCTACACTTACAGAAAATTCCACAATTTGTTCGGCTTTTCTTAGCCTTTTTCCATGTCCTTGACTTAGATGACAAACTAGCAACATTTTCATAACCGGTCTTTGGTTGGACCAACAATCTTCTCTGAAAGGATGATCGGGAGCCTGATACGGTTAGGAAAACAAACTTGGCAAGCGTAACAATCAGTGTAATGCCAATAGAGGAGATTGGATACAATTAGTAATGCAGCGTTTACAAGTAGAGGAAAACTTGAAAAGAATCCGGTCTTGGTGACAAGATTATATCTACACACAGAGGGAAAAAACTGTTTCTTCAAGCCAGGAAATCTGACAAAAATAAATTCACTAGTTAACAAAAAAAAAATGACATAAGTATTGATGACTGCTGCTCTCAAAGATAGCTAAGCTTTTTTTTTAGTTTTTTCACCAGCTCCGCCGACGAGATTCCTTTCAAAGTAAACCGGAATCCCGTTCAGCTTGAAAGGAATTCTCGTCCTACTAGGCTTTTTGGGATCCCAAAACGTAAGAGGAGGGAGACCTATGACATTGCAAAAGTTGTCCGTCTGTCCGCACGATAACTCTCGAGGGGATTGAGAAATTTTGATGAAACATGGTGGGAGGATCCTTTGGGTCAAAGTACAGGTCAAGTTCGAAGATGAGCTCTGTTGCCCTATATTTGAGGGTGGGGGAGGGGTTTCAAATTAAGGGGCAAAAAAATATTTGTTGAAAGCTATTGAGATAGTTGATTTAGGGGTAAGGAGACATGCTGAATTCGAATGTCAAATTTATTTTCTCATCGGATAAATAGTTCACCCGGAATCCGGCAAAAACGGTAAAATTTGTTTAAAGTAAAAGTTTAATATGAAGTTGATTAGAGGTTAGATTTAGAGGCAAGGGGATGTGCTGAGTCCGAATATGAAAATTATTTTCTCGCCTGACAATTAGTTCGGCCGGAATCCGGCCAAAACCGGAGAATTTGTTAAAAGTAAAAGTTTTATTTAAATTTGAAAAGGTGTTCGATTTGCAGGTAAGAAGACATGCTGAATTCGTATATGACAATAATTTTCTGACCGGAAGTATAGATCGCTCGGAATCCAGCTGAAACCGGAAAATTTGTTAAAAGTGAAAGTTTAATCTGAAGTTGATTAGAGGTTGGATGTAGGGGTAAGGAGATATGCTGAATTTGTTTTTGAGCTTCAGTTTTTTGTCAGACAAGTAGTTTGTCCGGAATCTGGCCGAAACTGGAAGTTGGGCAGAAGTAAGGAAGGAAGGAGATACGACGTAGGCTATAGGGTAAACCGTATGCTGAATCCATTCTTGAAGATTTGATAGCGCAAACCGGATATCTGAATAGATCTGAACTGAAAATTTGGGATCCCATCGAAACCTTTGGTCTTGTTTCTAGTCGTCTTCACGAACGGAATCCTTTCAGGTCGACCAGAATTCCATTCTACTCGACTGGATTTCTTATTCGTGTAAACGCTACTTAAGTGTAGGATCTCGAGAACGAAAATGGATGGAAATACTGAGCGTGTCCGAAAGCTTTCAGGAGTGTAAATGCTGCATTTAATGCTGCATTTTATTTTTATTTTCGTCCGAAAGCTCTTACCTTATATGCAGCATTTACAGCACTAAAAGCTTTCGGACACGTTCTTTATTTCTTCTCTGACACTTCTAGTTCCGAAATTTAGCCTTAATCCCCAGCTCCCCAGTTTCTTCTTGAAAATTCAGCGTAAAATTTAGCATCTTCGCTGAATTTTTCGATGTATTTTATGCTGAATTAATGCTGCATTAACTGAGCGAAAATTTAAGTCCGAAAGCGAAATGCCGCATAAAATACTGAATTAATTCAGCATTTTCGTTCGTGTCCGAGCTTTCGGACACGCTTACTACTGAAGTAGAAGGGATTAATATCATAAGTAGAACGTGTACTGTAGCTGCTCACCTCTGACTGTTGGGATCTTGCTCTCTCTGTTCATGGCTAACTCCTTTTATCTTATTTAGGTCTTACATCAAATTCGCCTGGGTCTTATCAACCGTGACTGGCATTGTTCTGTTCATGGTTGAAGTCGTCTTGCTGTGCTGGGTTCAGTTTTACAATTACTCAATTGCAGCCGCCTATACGTCCACTGGGATAGTCATACCCTCTCTAGCCATATTCGGGTATATAGCCTGGAAGTTCTATAAAAATCTTACTCAGCAAATAGAGTTCAACACTGAGAAGGATCTTGATTCACTGGAATGTATGGCAGCTCAGTTGAAAAGAAAATCCCTCAGTAATGGAAGGTCTGGAAGTCAGACTGAGAAAAAACACTCGGTGATAGACATGTTTGATACACAGACCTACTGATTGTGTAAGTGGTTGTGATCAGCCTGAAGCTGATCAGAAAGTGTTGCAGTCATAGTCCTAAGAACTAACGCCACAACTTGTGTACAAATTTGTATTACACTCTAGTATGCTTTTTTTTTAAATACAGTATTTCTAGCACGTATTCCCTCGTTTTCTCCTCTAATTCTTTCTTATCCCGAAGCCTTGTGTCCGAAGGACGCCCTTAGAAACATGTTGACGTCAAATTTGAAACAATTTTAAATCTGAAAATTTAAAAGTTGAAACTTACAAACAATTGCTGGATCATTCCTACCTAGCAGTCAACTCTTTCGTATCTTGCGGAACACGTGTCTTCATAGCAATACTCTTGATGACTATCTCCGATGCAGAATCTCCGGGTGCCTGCAAAGAAAGGAAGAAACGGTGTCACAGCTGCTCCGAGAGATCGCCGTGATTGTTTGACACAGGATTTGAGTCGTTGAGTCTGAGTCGCTACAGGTTTACTCCTTCTTCCTGAGGATCATAGGGGTGTTTTGGACTTAGTCAGATAGAGTATCGCTGAGAAAATCGATTTTTCAAACTTCTCGATCGACAGTCGCTCTGAACGGGACGAAATCTGAAAGTTTACTAAGTGTTGTTTTATGTACTATTACATTACTATTACTATTACTATTTAAAGTTAGATAATGATCAGAAATTCAAGACGCAAGTGTTACCTTTTTGGATGTTTCGTCATCACTTTCAAAACTCATGGACAACAAGGCCCAACCAGCACACGATGTCGTCCACTGCTTCCTGACCGAAGATTGTGTCTTTTTCTGTGTGGATATATGTGTTTTGTTTATTTTCTTTATTTTCGTCATTTACTCCACCTTTTCAAAAATGGCGGGTCATAAATAAATTACTTACTTACTTTAGAGAAGGAAGACAATAGAGGAAAGAAATAGTACTTATTGCTGCTCAGAAGTTTTGTCGTTTACAGCAACTGTACGAAAAAGTGTTAAAATGTTCGAATAGCTGAGCGTGGCAAAAGTTGCAAAAGTTGATGCAGGAAGTGGTGGAAAAACACTGCCACCGTTCGATAGGATATGTTATTGTGAACACAACTGTACATTCTTTCTCAGGTGATCGACAGTAAACATTCTTCGCAAATGACAGAATTTTAAACAAGCTCTAAGTGCAACGGGCCAGCTCATTATTATTCGGTTAGCCGATTGTACGTGCCACACTGTAAAAAGTTTCTCCGAGTAAGGATTAAAGTTAACTGCAGTATTTGCTACTGGGGATTAATCTTATCTCTATTGAGATATGATTAATCCGAATAAGAGACAAGATTATATTTTTAGAGACAAGATTAATCCCAGTAGCGAATACTGCAAGATTTTTTTTGCAGTGCATATCTTCGTGAAAAAACGGCAAAATTTTAGCAGAAATTATATAAGAAACATCGAAACTTGCCACTGCAACAGTTACACAGCACAATATTTAACTGTCTTGTTTTCGTATGGCACTGGCACATCCGAAACTTTATTTAACTTCACTGATATTTCCATTTTCACAAAATTCTACCTTACCTTTTATCTTACCCTTTTTAGTGGATTGTCCATTTATGAACAATCCACTCTTGAGGTCGCTGTAGCCGGTTCTCGGTTTTCCGTTTCGGTTTCCACCATTTTGTGTCATTTATAACTCGTCAACCATGATATGTTGTACCATTTCAGCGGCAATTGGCCAAGATTGCCCAGTGACTAATGCCCGTAACTCGGAGACGATGTAAGTCCTTGTATCCTACTTGTAGATTCTAGGGTTCGGAAGATACTTGAGTTGTACACTCTGTGCTTGTGTACATACCGGTCTAGATTTGCGTTTTGGGGGCCCACCACCCACCCTTCCGGTTCCAGGGCAATAGGGATGGGCCCACTGCGTAAGCTTGCAAACCATGGGTGGCATCAGAGTGAATTAGAATACTTGCTATCGTTGCGGTCTGGATATTTTTTTGGATGGCCCCCCTCCCCGATTTTGTTTATTGTCGGCATTGTTGTTTAGATATGTATTTTGGGGTCTCATTCCCCTACACTCTTCCTGTTCAAAGGTGACAGGTTCTTAGGCTATTCACGATGTGATAAACGTTTTGCTTTTACCCTCCACGTTTGTGCGCTTGCGCACTTTTCCGTGAGGGGCCGCATCGCCCCACTAGATCATCCCCACGGATGACTTAGGCACTGCAAATGCGAACATGCTTTCGAATAATTCGAAAAAACAGTAGGCTACACAGAGCTTGATGAGCAAAGACAAAGGAGAAGAATTTGACAGATCCTTTTTCTGTGTATTCCATTACCCTAAATCGAAATGATACACACAATAAAGACAACAGATGATGCCTGTCAAATTTTCGGTTTTCGTTGGGTTCCGGCCGAAATATCAACCGGACAGGAACATAGGATATAGAGCAATTCATGTAGATCAGCTTATACCACCACTGTCGACGTTCTACACCATGGGATCAAGAATTGTAATTTCTTGCTTAAGTACTACCGGATCCTGTTTCTGCGTATTTCGGGTGAATCAACCCGACAGGAAAAGAAAGTAAATTTTTCTGATTCAACTTGCCTTTTTATCACTTAATGTTGGATACTTTAACAGAATTTAACAAAACTTTTACTTCTCATAAATTTCCGTTTTTTAGGACCCCAAAACGTAAGTGGAGGGATACCTCTGACATTACAAAAGTTGTCCGCCTGTCTGTCCGTCTGTAAGCATGATAACTCTCGAAGTGACTGAGATATTTTCATGAAACTTGGTGGGAGGATCCTTTGGGTCAAGAAAGGTCTCTTGTAGCCCTACATTTAGTGGTGGAGGTTCAAATTGAGGGGCAAACAGAAATGTTTTTAAACAGCTAATTAGATAGTCTATTAAGGGAAAATAAGACATGCTGAACACGATTATGAAAACCATTTTCTTGACGGACAAGTAGTTCGTCCGGAATCCAGTCAAAACCGGAAAGTTTGTTAAAAATTAAAGTTTATTTGAAGTTGATTAGATGTTCGATTTAGGGGTAAAAAGACATGCTGAACACTGATGTGAAAATCATTTTCTACCCGGACAACAGTTCACCCGGACTCCGGCCAAAACTGTTAAATTTGTGAAAAGCAAAAGTTGAAATTGTAGCTGATTAGATGTCGGATTTCGGGGTAAGAGGAGATGCTAAATCCTTATGCGACAATCAATTTTTACCCGGACACGTAGTTCGCCCGGAATCCGGCTGAAACCGGAAAATGTGTTATAAATTTTTATTTGAAGTTGATTAGATGTTGGATATAGGGGCAATGTGATTCGCTGAATTCGTTTTTGAGCTTTATTTTTTCGCCGGACAAGTAGTTCCGAAATTCAACCGAAACCGGAAAATAGGCAGAAGTAAGGCTGGAAGTTTCTATCTGTTTCGTCAAAATAGATATGACTTATAGGGGTAAACACACGTGCTGAATCCATATCTGAACTTGGTTTTCTCAGATGATTAGTTATTTGGCCTTAATCTGTTTCTAAATTTTAATAGTAAACATGTTCAAGGAGTCTGGCGAAGACTGGATCTGGCGAAGACAAGACCCAATTGTCTGGATCAAGTATTGAACTTTTGGGATCCCATCGAAACCTTTGGTCTTGTTTCCTGATGCCGGGAGAACTATTTGTCCGGTGGATAATTTTCGGATCCAGCATTTCTCCTAACCCATTGCCAGTTTATTTTACTTGAGATGGGGTCACGCCTTAAATTGAAACCACATTCCTTAATATAGGGCTAAGGGCCCATCTCCGAACTTGAATTATCAGGTTAATAAACGGAGAGACAAACTTCACGAAGTCATGGTTGCTGGTTTCAGGCAGGTCAGGTGGTTTAGGCATAGTTCTGTTTTATACTTTATTTTGTAAACCTTAGATCTCAGGGAAATAAATGAATAAATAAATAAATATGTATCCCGTCACTACGTTTCAGGATTCCAGAAACAACTGCGCATGACCGATTTCCTCGAATATGACTTCATCAGCACACTGCTATCGCTGTAAAATAAACCAGCAATTTCTTGAGCTGTGATCTCATAAATTAATTTGTCAATCTTATCACGAGAAGACGAACTAGCAAGTCGCACTTCGGCAGCACGTCACGTGATTAGGAAAATCTTAAACAAATTACATATTCATTTATGACAAGTGGCACGCTTCGAAGGCCCCTGTTGGAATATCAATTACGTAGAGCTATATACAGAAAAAATTAGTTTTTAGCAGATTACTGAGATTTAGGGAAGGTTAGAAGCATCGGATTTAGTTTACTGCTCGAGTTGTGATGGAGAAGCTAGACGAAGATTGTGAGTATGTCAGATCCAGAGTACAGAGCATGTGAGTACTGAAACTTACTGCGTTTCTCACTGGAATGGCGACGGTAACTGACTAATGCAAATTTCAGATTTTTTTTGGAAAAACTAGACCTGGAACGGTTGCTTCTGGTCACTCGGAGCGTGTTCCACCCTTCTAAGAATAGTTACTATTAGTTACTATTTCCGTTCCATCCTCACGAAAAGTTACTACGCTGACCGTTCCAACCTTCTCGAAATAGTAACTAATAGTTACTATTTGCTTACCACGCTCGGGGGCGTGGTAAGCGTAGTAACTACGCATCTCTGCAACGTGATTGGCCGGATTCGCCTGTGGCATGATATCCTGCTGAAAAATAGAAAAATCGTTCCAGCCTTGACGGAAAATAGCCAGAACTCGTGACGTCATGCGTAGTAACTACGGTAAGTAGGATGGAACACGCTCCCGGTCTCCTTGCCTGGTCTCCTCGTATTCGATAATAAATACGGCCAGATGGACGATTCGAAAACGAATACACAAATTGGCAAAAGCCGATCGTTCTGACCTGTGAAACCGTAAGAATCTGTGTCTTAGGCTACTCGAGGGGTTGCTCACTCGCTGGGCACCACTGTACACCCTCCCTGGGCACCGGCTGTGCACCGCTGGGCACCGGGTGGGCTCCGCTGGGCACCGGCTCTCGCTCTGAAATGAAAAATGTAAAAAATTAGTGTCACCAGATTTGTGATTTATGGAAACGGCTGGGCTCACCCGGGCCCGGCTGGGCACATCTGGTCACCGGGCACCCTTGTACAACTATTTTGGGAGTGAGCAACCCCTCGAGGCTACTGCTGGGAAGGACAGTAAGAAAGATGAAATGTTGGGAATAATAAGATTCGACGGAACCGCAAAACCAATGGAGCCAACCGACGGCTTGGGGTTATTCATGAACCAAATGAAGTAGATTGAAAGAATATATTTTAAACTGTGTTTGCAGGCTACGACGATTTAGGATCCGATGAATAGCTAACAGTTGATGATTGTAGATTAATTCCGGGGTTGCGTTCCAGGCAGTTTTATTAATTACGATCGTTGTCGTGATAAGAAAATTAGATCCTTCCTCTTATCATAACTTGTAATAATTTCTTTCGGACAGGTATGTAATGCATATATTCGTATGTCCCGCATGTAGTATGTCATAACAGTGACTAACGTCAAGATTTGTCTCAAATACACTGTAAAAAACAATCTTGCAGTATTTGCTACTGGGATTAATATTGCCTCTACTGAGATAAGTTTATTTCTAATTCGGACTAATCTTATCCCAGTAGAGGTAAGCTTAATCCACGTAGCAAATACTGCAGTTAACTTTAATCCTTTCTAGGAGAAACTGTTTACAGTGTACTGAAAGGCAGAATCTGGCTTATAAACAATAAATAAAAACAATCACTTTCATGAAGAAAAAAAGACACAAGCATTAGTAAAACATTGCAGAAAAAAATTCTTAAAACCATGACTTTATTTTCGTGTTTCCCTCAATCAGGTCAAAGAGACACCTAGGACAATTAGGTCATAGCTAACCTTGTTACAATAGTTGCGTTTTTACAGATACCACGGTATCTGATACCACGGTAACTGGATCTACATTTTGTCGTTTTTGCAGTTATCGTGGTATGTGACACTACGCTTTTTTGCTAAAACGACAATTGCTGAAATTGCGCTTTTCAAAGTCATCCCAAAAGAAAAACTGATATCCAGTCATACCACTAAGTGCCAAACTTCTTTCCCACCAATTTGACAAATCCCTAGGCTCTATTCTTGATGACGATGAAAGTGAGATGACTTTTTCAGATACCACGGTAACTGGCCAGATACCACGATAACTGCAAAAAAAACTTTTAATACCACGGTAACCAGATACCACGGTAACTGCGAATACGACTTTAGACCGCGGTATCAGATACCAAGGTATCCGAAAAAACACAACTAATTGCATTTCCACTCAAAATACAAGTTGTCAAATGAAACAAGATCTTACTTTCCCTTGCTTTCCTAAAGATAATCTTTCTCATAGGCCTGGGATTGAGAGTATAATTTTACTGTCTTCTTCTTAGGATTTGTCAGCGGGTTGACGACAAAACGTCTCCATTCGAAACGTCCCCTGGCGAAACGTCCCCGTGACAAAACGTCCCCATGACAAAAAGTCCCCACGACAAAACGTCCCCGTGACAAAACGTCCCCCATCAAAACGTCCCCTGGCGAAACGTCCCCATGGCAAAACGTCCCCGGCTATAGATTTTTGTTTCATCGCTGAGGGATAGCTAAGCCTCTGAGACTACTGATTGCGTCATCAGATCAAGCAAAAAATGTTATTGGAATTTAAACTTATGAAAACCATGATGGGTTGACTATTTCAGCATCTAACCGATAGTCAAGAAACAAACCGAAGTATTGCTCTCGGCTATAGCCATTTCTTAAAGAAAACGCAAGATTAAGTAGTTTGTCAGTTTTCGTTTTATCTTTTATTTAATTGGTTTGTTTTGTACGTTAGTTTACCCTGCGATATAGCTCATTGATCTCGCTTTTGTTCGATATTTAATTTGGTGATATTTACTATTAGAAGATTTTCTTAAAGGATCAAACCGTCTAACCTAGATTTACTTGTCCCTCTAACTATTAGATAACTAATCGTTCATCCGCTTTTGTTTCCTCGCTTCCCATGTCATTTTTATCCAGCATAACGGCACTACACTTATTTTTGCATTTTCCTTGTTTGGCTCTCTTTGAGTCACAGCGGGCTTCCCCTTTCTCTGAGGAGCCTATTGTTGCTCCTCAGATTGTGCATGTTGCTTCAAACGACTTAGAACTGATCAGTTACGAGTCAATTGCAAGGCATATTTACACTACATACTTTAACTGAAAACAATACAGTTATGAAGCAACCGGTTCTATGTCCGATCTTTCCTGCTAATAAGGAATGTTTCCACATCTGTAATGCACACTCTGAAGTTGTTGTACCTCGATCATGCACCTGAAGATCGAAGCGAACTTTAAAATCTATGCCTGGGGACGTTTCGCCACGGGGACGTTTTGACACGGGGACGTTTTGTCATGGGGGCGTTTTGTCACGGGGACGTTTCGCCGGGGACGTTTCGCCAGGGGACCTTTTGTCACGGGGACGTTTCGTCGGTAAGCCTTGTCAGCACTTGGGTTCCAAGGAGGCACACAAGCCCTCTTTTGGGTCTAAGCTAAGTTGTATCGGAATTACACAGAAGCGTGACGACACACACATTTGATCTATTTTACCTCAGAAGACGAAAAATTGTATTATATTCCTACCGATGAATATACATTTGAATATATATTTATAGAGCCGAGCGGCCAGCGAGGCGCCGGTCGCAATTTTATTGTTAAAACGACCTAGGACAATCAAATCCTATGTTGGGTCCTCGATCACATGACGTCACTAAGTACGTCACGAATGTTTGGAATTCCGATACAACTTAGTCGACACCCTCTCTTTATTTCACACTTCTTGCATGAATTGCAATCAACGAATTGCGGATTGCGATCAAATATAGGCTACACTTGTACCGAGACTTGTACTAAACGCGATCGAAGTCCGACAAAATACAAAATTCAACCGTTTGATGATATCTGCTTCCTAGGCTTTTCTCATGAGTTAATTTCTAAGAGCTAGTAAATTAGTAAATAAACCCATATTGTTTCCTTTACACTGATTGCTTTTGACACGTGGTCAATCAGTTCAGTCTCTATGTAAAAAATGATGTGTCAAAAACCACAGGTCAATACCTGTTCTAAAAAGTTGTAATAATTAACATTTCGCCGTCTCGGGTAATATTGGAGTAGCACCCTCGTCTGGCCGTCCGATATCAACCTCGAAGTCGGCTCTCGGTCCAACAGGAACTCCCGTAAGAGTGATGACGTATGTCCGCGCTGCTATAATTATCGTTATTATCGGGACCGATGTAACAACCACAATAAAGAGCTGGCTCGTCTTATCCTCATAACTCCTAATAGCTTGCTGGAAAACACTCCGGGTTATTCCAGGCTTCACCTTCCAGATTCCCAGACGTCCGGGGCTTCCGCATAGTCGAGCCAAGCCTTCCAGATTTTCATGATAATGATGACAGCTATATCTGTAGTGTCACTCGAACGGGCCTCTAATCTATGACACCTTCCAGACATGCGGAATCTGGGGTGTCCAGCACCCCGGATTTCCAGACGTTTTTACCCTGGCTCCACCTTCCAGATCCGTCTCGTCGAAAACGGCTGTCCGGAATCCGGAAGAAAAATCTGGAAGGTGAAGCCTGGCTTTTACAGTTTCAGGGGCGATCCAGATTTCTCTCCACCGCTTTGCGCACCGCACAGTCCTGAATGAGCCGCTTTTTCAACCCCTCGTATGTCTCCCTGGTCACGATTGTTCCGGGCAGGACTGCGTACATCCTACTACCAAACCCTCCTGCACCCCCCGGTACTAAACCCCCATATCACCTCCCATCCCCCGATAGAAATATATATAAATTAGAAAATATTCTAAAAAACTGGAGTTTCGACTGCAAGCACTTAAGGTGTCCCTAGACACGCGTATCCCTAGACAGAGTAAGTTACTCTGGGGGGGGGGGGGGTACTGTTATTTTGCTGAAGGGGGTTGGTACCGGGAAGGTGAGGTTTGATAACGGGAGTTTTTCGCCGGTTCCCTCTATGTATACCTTAAATACAAATTTATTTTCGAAAATTTTATCAGCACGTCTAGACACTGTCGGGGGGGGGGGCGTTTTTTTACTGAAGGGGGTTGGTACCGGGAAGGGCAGGTTTGCTAACGGGAGTTTTCGCCGGTATTTTTTGCTGGGGGTGGTCTTTGTCTTATAATATAGAACTTATCGAACTACCTGTAATCTGCATGAATGAATGAATGATTTATGAATGATTTATTTGCACATTAAAGCCATCCGGCCATCATGCAACAAAACGAAACAAAAAGTGAACAGTCTTACATGCGCATATCCACACTAACACACTCTTAATATTTTTAATTTACACTGAATACTTTATTAACACTAAAAACACAACTTCCCCATCAGAAGAAATCTTTCCGGTGTTTAAAAGCTAACCTGAGGAACTTCCCAATATTTCTTATTTCTTTAAAATCTTTACTTCCCATCATTTTAATCCATTTCTTATCTGTTCCCCCCACCCCGAAAATTTCCTCCCTTAGCCCCCGTAACTCTCTACAATCACACAAAAGGTGGCATATATCCTCGTTCATTTCTCCACACATAGGGCAGAAGTAGTAAGGACCCGATCTTTCCTCTTTTCACCTTTGTCTACGGTGGTAGAACTGGTCAATAATGAGAAAATGTAATATGTAAGTTACTCTTACAGTTCTGAGGATTCACGACCAACGAATCTCTTCCAAGGTTATGATCTTAGCGGAAAAAGGAGCAACTTCCTCAAATCTAAAGAGAAGACCAGCAATTTAACCTTGGTGACGATTCATTCGCTTCAGGGTCGTACTGCAGCACAGGTGGAGTATTCTTTTTGTTTCCTTGCTTCTTCTGTTACCGATAATTTCATGACGCCCTCATCTGGCGTGTAGAAATATGAATTTTGCATCAGTACTACAATGAACTGTTTTGAAGGAAATAAATAGTGGTCATCGGCTATGGTTACGGTTGAAGCCAGTACGAGCGACGTCCGATGATAAGTCGTTCATAACTTAGGAACTTTAAATAAGCATTAGGAAGCGGGACGTAAGGGACGGGTTGCCTATGCCATCGTAAAGTCTGTCTGTCCGTCTGAGCACGATTTGGTGCGAGCATCCACTGGGTAGAAGTAGGCTTCAGGTACAAGAGGCATGCTGAATCTATAACTGAGCCTCATTTTCATACTGGACCAGTAGTTCGCCCGGAATCCGGCAGAAAACAGAAATTGGGTAAAAGTTAAAGGACCAGTCGCACCCATAATACCAAAGCAACCTACTTTGTCAGCTCTTCATCCAATCTTAAATCCCGGAGACCTGAATTGAATACAGTAAATTCTAATCCACCTAACAAAGATTCAGTGATATTTACACCTGCCTTGTTTTGCTATTCTCGCTGCGTAACATGCCCCCGGCAACTGTCTGGGAGAAGCTTGCTCGAAAGAAAAACGTCCATCTTAGCTGGAAGAAGAGACAGGTGATACCAAAACTAAAATGCGAAAAAATCAATGCCCTTTCAACGACCCAATCGAGCAGCAAAGACAGCAGATGTGTCCAAAAAGAAATTGTAGCACCAGCTTGAACTCCAAGCAAACTTTCACGAAGAAATTCATAAAATCAGATTTCAGATAGAATCTTTCGTTGTTTCTCCACAAGCTCATTTTCCAGCTTGAGAGCAGAGCAAAATAACACTATAGGGACAGAGCAAAACAACACTAGGCGAGACAAATATGGGGGTTAAGAAACTTCTAGTAAAGCAAAGGTGCGGTCTGCATTCTGCACACACCAAGGAAGCAATGGAGGCTGTATAACTCTTTTGCAATGTTCAGAATATGAAGTTATCGGAGCCAGCGTTGCTGACCGACTGAATGAGTTTTAGTAGGGACGTTCTCTCTCACTAGTAGTGCTAGTATCGCTGCTATTCGAGTGAGTGTCAATTTTGGTGCTACTCCCTAGTCTTACTTTGCTCTGTCTAGGGAGTAGCGCCAAGACTTGAAGAAAGTGACACACATTCGTATAGCAGCGACACTAGCGACACAGCGCTGCCTAAAATAACTTAAAATTCTGAACACAGCCAAAAAAAGATACAACTTCCTCTGTTTCTT
The DNA here is from genome assembly GCA_030848855.1 of Branchinecta sandiegonensis. Taxonomy (NCBI): domain Eukaryota; kingdom Metazoa; phylum Arthropoda; class Branchiopoda; order Anostraca; family Branchinectidae; genus Branchinecta; species Branchinecta sandiegonensis. The sequence goes on from JAUPMV010000011.1 coordinate 7,932,893, forward strand.
CGATGTGTGCAGACTGCATCTTAGCTTTACTAGACATTTCTAAACCCGTAAGATTCTTACTTTAAATGGTACAAGCATAGCGGGCTGTGCTACAAGTATGGCCCCATTATTAAGCATGGAAAGTAGAGCATAACAACTCTAGAGAGTAGCGCTTTGGCTTGAACAAATTGACACACACTCGAATAGCAGCGACACTAGCACCATTAGCGATAGTGAACATCCCTACTGAAACTCAATCGGTCGTGCACCAGCGCTGGCTCCAATAACTTCATATCTTGAACACAGCAAAATCGATAAAAACCTCCCATGTTTCTTCGATGTGCACAGACCGCATCGTAGCTTTACTAGAAATTTCTAAACCCTCAAGTTTGTCTCGCTTTAAATGTCGCAAGCATAGTGGCCGGCGCTTTGAGTATGGCCCGTTTTTAATTGCGATGCAAGGAAAGCATAGGTCCTGGCGCTACTCTCTACTGTTATGTTGCTCTGGTGGAAAGCATAGGTCTTGGTACTGCTCCCTAGTGTTATTTTGCTCTGCTTGAGGGGCCTGACCCTGGAAAGGACCCTTGCCAAGAAGGGCCGAAATACAGTTCTAGCTCCAAAAAAAAATTAGCTGACGTATCCGTTTTGCACTGTCAAAAATGATTTGCCAGCTCTCACTTTCGTTTGATAATCCTGTTCAGGGTTGCCAAGAACTCGACTCATAAAAGTGTCAAAATTCCTAACAAAAAGGTGTTTTTTGACACCTTGATTTTTTTTGCGCATTCAGCTGCGCAGACGCGAGAAATGCGAATAATTGGTAATTAATCATAATTTGCAAGAACATTTTATAAAACATTAACTATTATATCACTGTTTGCAACGAAATTTCATCGAAAATAAGCTTTATGAAGGCTTCAAACGGTTTTTGTGTGTACTATCAACTTTTCTGACTTAAAAAGTGTCATTTGGATGAAAAGGTGTCATTTTCAGAGAAAAAGTGTCATGGTGTCACTAAGTGGCGATAAAATGTCAAAAAGCACCAAAAGCGTCACACTTGGCGACATCGATCTTGTTTAAGTTTCATCTCAATTTCACAGGTTGACGAGGCTGAGCTCGCTGCATCATGGAGAAGACTGAAAACTGCAAACATCCAGCTGAAAACAATTATGGAGCTTTCCTCGTTCCTTGCTGGAGTGGCAATTGTGAGTAATTTATGAGCGTGCATTCTACAAATAAATATTCCTTCAGCCCAAGCTGACTGCGAATCATAAGTGAAAAACGGATACGTCAGCTGAATTTTATTATAGCTATATTTCGGCCCTTCTTGGCAAGGGTCCTCGTCTGGCTCAAAGCCGCTCAAGTTGAAAAATGTTGGGAAAAAACTTGGTTTTCCCACAAGTTATTTTATCCAACTTGAGCGGCTTTGTGCCTGAAGAGGACCCTTGCCAAGAAGGCCTAAATATAGCTCTACTAAAGTTCAGCTGTCGTATCCGGTTTGCACTATCAAATATCATTCTACAAATGCTGGCAGACTAACCTACCATGTCTTTTACACGAGGTACACTGTTAGGAGTTTCATAACTCCTCAAAAGCATGTCAGATGCTTTTGAGAAACTCCAGGCTTATTCATATTTGCTATTAAAATAGTACCTTACCTTACCTTACCTTATAACAGATAACACAAGGATGCACAGTTTCAACAGACAACACTTGGGATTTTGTCTGTTGTGATTTTCAAAAGTTATATAGTAAACGTTATGCATAACAAGCGTTCCCAGGAAGAGCTGGAAAATCGCCAAGAAAGCATCTGCTGACTTTTCCGATATCATGACGACAAACAAAACAGCAGATGACTTTTCGGTGGTTTTTCGGCCCTTCCGGTAATGTTTGTTATGCATAACACGAAATCACGATAGATAACATACCAAGTGTTGTCTGTTGAAACTGCACATCCCTGTGTTATCTGTTATGAAACTTCTGATACTGTAATCCGTATCGTGTTTACTGAAAAACAAACAAATTGTAAACTAGCATCGTTTCAACAAATTAGTGGCAACTTTCAAACTCAGGTTACCCAGACTTGAGAATGACCTTGAATACTGCTGATGGCCGCGGCAGTCCATCCCCGCCCAACTCTCCCACTACGGGTTCCTGTCCCAGTTTGTATGTGCTCTGAAATGAGCTCCTCTGGCTGTGTTCGACGCGGCCAGATAGGGCTACTGTGCTTTGACGATTGGAATTACACTTTAAAAAAAAAAACTTGCAGTATTTGCTACTGGGATTAATCTTGTCTCTACTGAGCATTACCTCTAATTCGGATTAATCTTATCCCAGTAGAGATAAGGTTAATTCCGTTAGCAAATACTGCAGTTAACTTTAATCCTTACTCGGAGAAACTTTTTACAGTGTAGTCTTAAGTGCGATTTTGGCAATCTCCAGGATTCGCTTTCCGGAAAGCATAGCGAGAATACTCTTGATGAATAACTCTTCTTGTTGATGCAAAATCGCCCTGTACCTAGCGGAAGAGCCGGAAGTGGTATCACAGCTGCTCCCAAACATCGCCATGATTGGTTAACACAGGATTGAGTTGTTGAGTTTGAGTCGTTAGTGCTACGTTTTCTCGTTCTTCCCGAGGATCACTGGCGTTGTTTTGGACTTAGTCATATAGAGTATTCGCCGAGCGCCAGAACTAACGGAAAGTATTCGTGCCTTTGTTGCGCCATTATCATGATGACAAAAAAAAGTCAGCAGATACTTTTTTGGCGAGTTTTCGTCCCTTTGTGGCAATGCTTGATGTGCATTTCATCCATAACATTTGTCGCGACAACAGACAAATATTCGAAGTGTTGTCTGTTGCAAGTTGTCTGTTGTGGTGACTGTTATGAAACTTCTGACAGTGCAGTAATCTATCGGGCAAATGCCATAAAAACACCACCTTCCGTAGATCACTCAATTCTACACACTCAGGCTTTCATTCATACTAGAATACACTGGGCAAAAATGAGGACCTTCTTTCCCTTGCCTTCTCCCGACGAACTTTCTTCTTGCCTCAAGTAAGCTATCTTCCCTCAGTTCCAAAATGTATTTTAATTTTTGATGGGTTGATCTCACTTAAAATATAACTCCACCCCATGTCTTCTTCACTGCCACGTAGGCGCAGATCGCTACTGAGGTAGAACGTTAACACGTAACTAAAGCATTGTTCAAATAGGTGTAATAAGGTGTGATACGGCGTCTACAGATTCATCTTTCCTCGGGGCTCGCTGTCATAAGCTGTACAGGGAGAATAAACCCTGGTTCTACATTGTCTTATGAAGAACCAATCAGATCGCTTGGCTGGACTCCACCAGCGGTCCGATGAGATGAGAGATGAGATAAAGATGAGCTTCGCCAGGGTTGCCACGGGGAGCATATACGTTTACTTTGTTCGAAGTTGACGTAACAACTTTTCTACGAACGAACACGTTTTGCTCTGTTATGACTGATTACTGTTAGCTCAGGGAGCACTGCTGTTAGTTTAGTTTCACTGCTGTTAGTGTTAGTTTAGTAGTTTTTACAACCTAATGGGTGTCAAATTGTACTTGTGTACTTCAAGTAGTACTACTCAGAACACGTTTTCTGATCTTAAGAAGCTTGAAAATTTGTATCAGTGTGACAACTCTGAACGTTATACGGAAAAGAACCTTTTACTTCGAACAAGAGCTTGTAATGAAACGTAAACATCACATTTAGCGCTCTGCAGCTCATTACACCTATTTGAGCAATAGGGGAGCTCGGGGTTGGATCGGACACGGGGTTGGTCTGGCCAGCCGCGAAAGAAATATTAAACGTCGTTAAAATCTGAAAAATTACATAACATCTGCCTTCTAGTGATCAAACTTTGCACCCAAGTTTCATGGCCCATGCTATTCTGGTACAGATAGAAAGTTGAAAAAAATGGTTTTCTTGCGTTAAAACTTTTTAGCTCGTTGTGGGTTAGAAAGCTCTACCCCGAAGATTAGTGGTAACTGGAAGGCAATTATATGGTAATATATAGCTGAGTGATCGGGGTTTATAGCCTGCTTAGTATTTTCGAGATAGATCAGTTAGTTTTATTGTGGTACGACATTTTGTTATTTCAGTCAGGGTGGGGTTGGTTCGGACAGTTTTGAAGGGGTTGATTGGACAGTCTTTGCTTACTGATACTTTAGAAAAACCTGAAACTGAGTTATAAAAATACGAAAAGATATTATCAGAATCGTTATCGTGTTGTTTGTTAACAGTCTTAGTTTTTCAGAGTCGAAAAATTAAGGCTAAAAAGAGACGGCCACAACCGAAGAAAATTAGCTAGTAGAATTGGCAATAATAAAGTAAAAGATTTGGAATTCTTGTGTTTAATGAATTTTAATGCAATTGACTTTGCTCACAATATTTAAAGGAGGTAAAAAAAGACGAATTCGTCCTCGTGAAGTTTGATTCGGGAAAAGGTCTAACCAAAGGTGTTTCTTTTGTGGGAAAGCGAACGAGAAAAGGAACAGAAGAAATTCTTTGTGCCCAAGAGTGGACTAAAGTCATCTTTCTATTGAATCGAGTAGTGGGGGACATAAGTTGAAGTGACCAGCCCCTGGTATTGCTCGGAGAACTGAAAGGGCCAATGGAGGAGTTTGATTTTAACGCAACCTCGGCTTCTAAAGTGTACGTTGATCTTGAAATATTTCTCTTCATTTTCATGTTAACTTTTGAGCTACAGTATTATATTTTCCACTTTTTATGGCACTTGCAGCCCCTGGCTCAAGTGCCATATACCGATCACAACTCCGTCTGTCGGTCTGTCGGTCCGTCGGCCTGTCGGTCGGTCCGAAGTTTTTGTCACACTTTTTCGAGTTAGGGTACTTCCAGGTGTGCTAGGACAATGAAACTTGGCAGGTATATCAGGGACCCGACCAAACTAGCCTGGAGATAATCAGTTTCCCGATCCGACCATATGCGAGGGAGTGGAGGGCGGTGGAACCTTGAAAATTGAGGGCAGTTTCTCACACTTTTTTGAGTGAAACCATGAAACTTGGCAGGCATATCAGAGACCCGACCAAACAAACTTAGAAATAATCAGTTTTCCGATCCGACCATCCCGGGGGGGGAGCAGTGGAGGGCGGGGGAATCCGGGAAATGGAGTAGTTTGTAACTTTCGAACGGGTGATCGGATTGGAATAAAACTTAATAGCTCAATTGAATATATATCTCTGATAACCCGTTAAAAGTTTTGGCCGGATTCGGTAGCCAGGGGGGAGTTGGGGGGGGGGGGGAATTTCAATAAACGGTTAGAATGGAGGGATCCGACTGAAACTTGCTGGGAAGAACAAGCATCTGCTCTAGATAAATCGTTTAGACAATTGTACTGGATCCGGGCACTTAGGGGGGGGGGGGGGTCCCGGAATTCCGGTGATGGCGGTTTTGGGGATTTTCACGACGAAACTTGGCAGGCATCAGGGACCCGATCAAACTGACTTGAAAATACAAATTTTGTAGATCTGATAGTCGTGGGGGAGTGGAGGGAGGGGAATCCGGAATACTGAGTCATGCGTAACTTTGGAACGGATGATCAGATTCAAGTGAAATGTAAGAACTGAACAGAGGACATTTTCTCTGGGGATTTTTGTCATATCCGGACCGGATCCGACAACTATTGGGGGGGGGGGGGGGATACGTGACCCGCATAGAATGGAGAGATCGGGATGGAACTTTGTGGGAAGGACAAACAGATGCTCTGGGTAAATCATTTACTGAACCGGATTGGCTACGGTCACTGTGGGGGGAGTTTGGGGGGGGGGGGAATCCCGAGAAACGGTTAGAATGGAGGGATCGGAGTGAAACTTGCTGGGAAGAACAAACATCTGGTCCATGCAAATCTTTTACACAATTGGACTGGGGGTCCCGGAATCCCGGTTTTCGGGATTTTCACGACGAAACTTGGCAGGCATATCAGGGACCCGGTGAAACTGACATGGAAATAAAAAAATCCTCGATAACACAATCTTGAGGGGAGTGGAGGGAGGGGAATCCGGAATATTTAATAACTGAACAGAGGACATTTCTCTCTGGTGATCTTTTTCATTTCCGGACCGTATCCGACAACTATTGGGGGGCGGGGAATACTTGACCCGCTTAGACTGGTGTGATCGGGATCGAACTTTGTGGGAATAACAAACAGATGCTCTGGATAAATCATTTCCAGAACCGGATTGGCTCCGGGTATTGTGGGTGGAGTTGGAGGGGGGGGGGGTCTGGGATTCCGGTGATCGCGGGTTATGGTACTTCCAGATGTGCTAGGACGATGAAACTTCGCTGGAATATTAGAGATTCAACAAGATTTGCTTAGAAATCGCTTCTTTCCAAATCCGATTATTCCTTAAAGTACCAATCATGAACGCAAAGTAAGAAAAATACTTTTAAGCAATATATGCATTTTCATGATGCCCATCAGCCCATTATCATTTTTTCCTCAAGGGTTTTGCTTACAAATGAAGTTCTATCTTCCTTGGAGAGCGCATCTCAACTGCAAAGTCGAAACTTACTTTTGATCAAACAATACATCTTAACCCATGCAAGTGCCATATGAGCTTACAGCTCTTTTTACATATTTAAACAAAGTTGAGTAAAAAATAGAAGTACATTGAAAATAATGCTCGAACCAACCCGGGGCATGTCTGAATCAACCCAATGTGTACGGGGTTGGTTCGGACAAACTGAAAAACATAAACAAAATTAAAACCTGATGTAGAAAAAATCTGAAAAAATTACCAGCTATTCTCTCAGACATTCTGCACGGTTGACAACAAAAACGGCGTAAGTCCGCCAAAAAATGGCGGCCTAGCCAGAAAAGGAAAAGAAGTGTCCGGGTCAACCCCGAGCTCCCTTACATGTTTGGGCTAAGCGTGTCCTTTTTTTTGTTTATACGATAAAGTCAAATTCGGCGTTTTCGCTGCCAGAGTGCTTTGTGATTGGATTCTACTCTAAGTTTGTATTAGTAATGTAGTAGTTATTACTGCATTAGTGCCTTTGCAACTAATAGGATCTCACTACTTTTCTTCGCCGAATCCATCATGCCTACTGCAGTTGCACTCGTTGACACAGTAACTTCCAGGTTGCCATGGTAGAAATAAACGTTTCCAAAATCAAAGACCATCCTGATATTCTTTTCATCGGCTTCGCTTCCTGCACTACACTCCTGGTTGTTGTACATACTCTGGCGCTACTGATTGGCGTTTGCATACTGCCCCATGTCTCGTCGATATCAGCGATGGATGACTTTGAACTAGCCAGGCGCTCACCCCATGATGCTATGCAGTAAGTTTCTCAGGATATCACCACAATTAATCAACCGATACATCAAAGATCATCAGCCTAGCCATGCATCCCTGTCGCCTCCCAGACATGAGGCGTGTTCTCGCCGTTCCCCTAGGACTCCTCGGGGAATCGAAGTGAACGGCGAGAATCGAGGGAGTCACTCCACACGGACTCCGCGTACAGAAACAGCGGGGAATGTTTCCTAAATGGATTTTGTTAAAAAAACAACAACATGCAGTTGACGAAATTAGCCTGGATCAACTTTATTTTCCATTTGTTTATTCTGATTGTTTTTAATTAATTTTATATTGCACCAACACCAGTAAAAATTTATTCCCCTCCGAATCTGAAAGGGAGTCCTTTTTGATGACGGCGATGATAATCAGAGCATTCCTCGTCCGTGGGGAACCGCGAGAATACGGGCAGTGAGTCCCAGGGACAAACAAAAACGCCGGGACTCCTCAAGTGGAGTCCTCGGGGAACGACGAGAATACGTCTATGACGATTTATGTTGCGGAGCAACACTTTAGTTTTCTCGTTTTTGGGATCCCAAAATGTAAGTGGAGAGATACCTATGACTTCGTAAAAGTTGTCCATCTGTCCGTCCGTCTGTCAGCACGATAATGAGATATTATAATGACACTTGGTGTGAGGATTCTTTGGGTCAAGGGAACATACCAACAATATACAAAAAGTGTATGCGATCAGTTTAGTTCTCCCAAGAGGGTCAATTTGGTAAATTTCGGTATGGTTTGAGTGCTTATTTCTTATTTTTATTTTTATCCCACAATGGCTGAAAAGGCTTCTTGGAAAAAATTTCATTCCTTAATTTATTGATTCATGGACGTGCATGTGCATATCCTGCAACGATGGCAACACCAGTTCTGTTACAACCTTGTTATAGAGGCGTTACTACCCAAAATGTTTCGGGGGGGGGGGGGGGGGGGCAAGGTATTTACCGACTGACTGGTCATTTTTACCGACTGTTTTTGCAGAAACACTGGTCGTTTATAGGAAAAAACGACTGTTTTATGGAGAAAACGACTATTTTTACGACAAACCTCCCCCCTCCCCCCTATACGTGACTGCCTGCCTTGTTAACCTTCAACTTCCCACAGATGGCACATCAACATCGCTTGGACCCTTTCCACCGTCGTCGGGGTCGGCCTCTTCTTGGTCGACCTTCTCTTGATCTGCTGGATCCAGATGATAGATATTTCTGATGACGCCTCGTTGACCGCCACCTGTATCCTGGTGCCATCTTTTATCATTTTTGTCGTTTTTGCCTTCAGATTTTATCGCAAACTTGTTCTGATCAAGCAGAATAGCACCGAACGCGATCTTCAGGATATTGAGAAAACTGCAGCTATGATCAGGCGAGACAGTCAGGTTGTGATGCGGACCCCTTGGTCCTCTGCTGTAATTGCTAGAAGTTAGAGCACGAGACGTCGCGCAGCGAATAACGTCTTCGTATGTGAATAACGATGAATAACGTTTCGTATCTTTCGGATATAAGCGGTTAATCACATCTCCGAAAGAAGCGTTCCCTGAACAAGGGGTAGGTTCCTTAAACGATAACTAGCACTACGTAGTGCTTTCTGATAATAGTTGCGTTTTTGCAGAAACCATGGTATCTGGCACAACGGTTTAAAGTCGTTTATGTAATTATCGTGGTATCTGATACCGCGGTCAAAAAGGTGTTTTTGCAGTCATCGTGGTATCTAGCCAGTTATGATGGTATCTGATATTCAGATACCACGGTCCGTCCGTGGTAACTGATCGTAGTATCTGAAAAGTCATCTCACTTTCATCAATTTTTGTCAAATTGGTGGGAAAGAAGTTTGGCACTTAGTGATGTGACTGAATGTCAGTTTTTCTCTTGGGATGAAGCGCAGTTTCGGCAATTGTCGTTTTTGCAGAGCAACCGTATATCAGATACCACGGTAACTTCAAAAATGACTAATTGCAGATCCGTGGTAACAGATACCATGGTATCTGCAAAACGCAACTAATGTGTTCTAAGGTTAATAATTACTTCGAAATTCAGCTGTGCTTACATCAAATTTCGGAAGTCAGCTGGGCTTACATCAAATTACAAAGGGCTTCGCTGTTCTTAGTCCCTCTTCATCCCCTTGCCTTGAGTGACATATGCGGGGAAATGTGCATAACTGCTCTTCTGACCAATAAGCTTCTCGAAAACAATGATCGGGAGCCCTTGGATGTCTCGTTGAGACAAATACGGCAAGCGTAAAAATAGGTTAGACGATCCGGTTTTTCCGGGCAGATTTTCGGCACTTTCATAGAGTTGACAAAATCTGAATTTCTCGTATGGAGTTGATGACGGTCCAGACAATACTCTTGATGGCTAACTCCCCTTGCCGATGCAAAATCGCCGTGTACCTAGCGGAAGAACCAGAAGCGGCACCACAGCTGTCCCCAACGACCTCCGTGACTGGTTGACACAGGATTTGCGTTTGAGTCGTTGGAGAAGTGTTCTCGTTCTTCCTGCGTATCACTGGCGTGTTTTGTTGACTCCTCTCAGGAACCCCAGTCCGCAACTACCCGGCCCCCGATCGTCCAATCATATTATCATACAAGAGCTGTGAGCAACCCAGCCAACCAGTAACTTTTTTTTTTTAAGTTTTTGAGCGAAATTCGTCAGAGTCCACCGACGCGGGTCTAGGCACCCTCCCCCCGGACTAATTCCCAGGCCCCCTGGTACCAAAACCACCATGGCTTCCCCCCCCCCGAATATACTTATAGGAAATTAGTAAAATTTATTAGAAATTGCAGTTTTGACCGAGGTCACTTAAGGATTTTCCGAAGACACGCGAGTTAACTGTAAACGCACGAGGGCGGCTTGCTGTCCACTAGTTCCAATATATACTTTCTATCCGACTTTATTGCATTTTATTAACATTGCGTGGGGGGGGGGGGGGGGGGTCGGGGGGTTGGTACTCGGGGGGGCTTTCACCAGGTGGAGTTTGGTACCGGATGGGTTTGGTACCGGGGGAAGGGGTTCACCTTTTTTTTTGGCGGGGGGTGCTCCTCAGCCGGGATTTGAGATGTTTCCATCTCGCCTCAAGGGCGTCTTCCCGACTAAAATTATCATTTGGTTTTATTTGTATTTCACCACGAGACCCCGCCTTGTGGGTCCTGGTATATCTACGTGGCACTTCTAAATTACATTCGAAAAAAGCTGTTTCTGGTTTATTGGTCACGGTGCAAGTCCCTTGTGTAAAGTGCCATTTATGTCTTACTATTTTGTACTTTGTGGACAGAAAGATTAAAAGGTTCTTGAAATAAGAGATGTTCGGTTAGACGTCGCGGTTCTGGTCGTCACGATTTTTTACCAGGTCGCGGTATTGACCGTCGCGCTTTTGTTGCGGCATTTTCTACTTTCACGACATCGACCTCTAACCATCCAATCCTATACTGATGGAATTTATATGATTCCAGACTCGATCGATAAAAATCTTTATTGCTCTAAGAAAAATAAGTTAAAATCATTGTCGTATGCATATCCTCTGGTGACCAGGCAACAAAAAAGGGAACAAATAAACAGTTGTCAAATCGTGCCAATCCATACCACGCACTTCCTAAAATTGTACGCAAGGAATGACAGCTTAGGGTAATGAATAATACGCAAAGAAATGCCTAAAGCCAATGCGCCCAAAAAATATCTAGTCCTGTTGATTGACTAGGGTGGGAATAAGCATTGTTCACGTAGGTGCAATAGGCTGCGTAGCGCTATGTGTGAAGTTTACGTCTTATTACACACCCTTGTTCAAACTGAAATTAAAAGGTTCTGATCAGCGCGACGTTGAGTGTTGCCACACTGATACAATTTTTCGAGCTTCTAAAGATCGGAAAAAGTGTTTTTATTACTACTTGAAGTACAACTAGTACAATTTGACGACCATTATGTTATAAAAAAAAATACGAATTGACGTATGGACAGCAATGTTTCTTGAACCGACGATACGCAGTCGTAACAGAACAAAACGTGTTCTTTCCAAGAAAAGTTGTTATTTAAACTTACAACAAAGTAGAACTTCTGTGTTCTCCGTGGCAACCCTGGCGAGGCTCCTCTCTCCTCGGCCCGCTGGCAGAGCCGAACCAAGCGATCTGATTGGCTCTGCAGAAGACAAAGTAGAATCGCAGAACCAGGGCTTATGAGAGCGCGTCGCGAGGAAAAGACAAAAATGTACATGCCGTGTTACACCCTATTACACCTATTTGAATAATGCTATAGAGACGCGTCGCTACCAGTCAATCAAATCACGGAAATTGGCATCACTGTCTCATGCTATGGCTTCTCCTCCAAGGCGGGGCCAACAAAACCTGTCACTTGTCACCACTTGACTCCTCCCCTAGGAGGAGCCAACCCGTATCCAGCAGCCAATCACAGTGGAGCATTTGTGTTAGCAACATCCCGTGTGATCGAGCAGATTCTTTGTGAGATGTACCTTATTCTTTACATGGCCGCATCTCGCATAGGCAGTGCCTCTATGGTCGGAAGCAGTGCTACAGGCCGGTATCCAATTTATTCATATTTCTATTTCTCTTCTGCAAGGTCCAACCCCCCCCCCCCCTCCCCCAGTTCTGTCCAATTTTCTGGGTGCAACTGCAAATTTTCGGAATCGATCTCGAAATTGTTTCTTTGTTAACCAAGCTTTACAGTCAACCAGAGAAAAATACTAGAACACAACAATAAAAAGGGATCCCAAAAAGAAAATGTTCTTGGGACTTCTTCGTCAAAGCAATTGGGTCTTGATGGATTTCCGGTCTTCGTCACATCCTTTAGACACATTAATTTACCACTAATCAACCCCTTAACCAGATCCATTTGGGAACTCCTAAGGTTTTAATTTCCGGTCTAGCCACGGTCTACGATCCAGATAACAATGCTATTCGATATCTATATACACCATCATGTAAGTTTCATCAGGAAGGATTTTGTTCTTTCCGAAATTTCCGGTGTACCCCGATGAAAAATCTATCTCAAAACAGTAGTATGGAGTTGTACGAAAAAGTAGCATTTAGTAGGAATTGATGCTACTACATGCTTCTATGTCAAGGCTACCGTGTTACTGCATTCTACTACATGCTACTATTAGCAAGACTGGATGCTATTATTGCAAGGCATGATGCTATTAGATACTACTGCTTGAGGTTGGCCCATCTGAGGCACATTAAACGATAGTATTCTTTACAATTACATATTAATACATGCAACTTTTTCGTACAACTATCATACAACTACGCAAGCTCCAAATTTTTCATCGGGACGGTCGTAGGCTACCATATGTCCAGAAGGACAAACGAAGATAGATGGATCCAGTCTCATGATCCCTAGCCTACATTGACGCAAAAAAAACATGGACAAAGTCATTATCAGAACTAACAAATTTCCCTTTTTCACCGAATTCTGGTGAATCCAGTCGAATTATCGACTTGGTAGGAAAACAAAGGTGGAAGATCTATTTCGACGCCTTCTTACCCATGGACTGAAACTCCTTATACCAGATGAAGACATAACACGAGGCCTACCAAATTTCCAGTTTTCGCCGGACTATACTCGTAGTAGTGACCAAGCCGGAAACCGCAGTAGATCGGCGGATCCAACATGTTAGCTTATCCCAATATCTGCTTTCGAAACAACGAGATTGTAAGTATATAGCCTAGTAAGAAATTCGTGTTTTTTTATTCCAGCCGAATATCTGACACACAGGAAAAATACAACGTTCTAGCGTGTCTTTTACCCCTATTTGGCCTTCCAACAGACTTCAGAAAAAATACTTGTCAAATTTTCGGTATTTGCCGGATTCCGGTCAAACTACTTGTCCGGCGAGAAAATAAAGTTCAGTATTGATTTAACAAGTCTCCTCAGCTCTGAATCAACTTTCTCATTTGCTTGATTTCTTCAAGCCTTAATTTAACCCCAACCCCTAAAAATGTCGCTACGGGATCAATCTCCGAACCATGCCCGTATCTTGTTTGATCCAACGGACCATCACACTGAGTTTGAATAACCCATTACAGTTACTTCAACCCATTACAGACTTGTCGTGCATACCAGAGCAAAATAACACTAGGGAGTAGCCCCAAGACCTATGCTTCCATGCTTTGCAAACGGACCATACTCGTAGCGCCGCCCACTACGCTTGCGGCATTTCAAGTGAGACAAACTTCCTGGTTTAGAAATTTCTAGTACAGCTAAGGTGCGGACTGCATACACCAAGGAAATAATGGAGGGTGTATAATTCTTTTGCTATCTTCGGAATATGAAGTTATTAGAGCCAGCGCTGGTGAACGATTAAACGAGTTTCAGTGGAGACGTTCACTAACGCTGGTGGTGCTAGTGTCGCTGCTATTCGAGTGTGTGACACTCTTTTGAAGTCTTCGTGCTACTCCCTAGTGTTATTTTGCTCTGGTACATACAGACGGACAGACGGACGAACAGGCGGACGGAAAAAAAATTTACGAAGTCATAGGTATCCGTCACTTACGTTTCAGGATCCCAGAAAGTAACAAGCAGTGAGAAAACTTTTGCAGCAGTGCTGAACTTCAAAAGGTTAAAGTAGAAAAACTATTATCTTTCGATTTCTTGATTGTTATAAATTCGATGCACAGTTCGGTTCGCCATATCCCTGGCCTTTATCGGAGGGTCTGTCACATACAACCACAAGATGTCCTCAACTGTCCGTCCGGTGGGCTTATAACTTTCTCCACTGGGTGGCAACGTTGCATTAGTGCTCGTCGTTGTGTTAACCTGTACCTCTGTGTTGAGTATCACAAAGCCGTGTGGCTGTATGCCAGCGTAGATGCATAGAACACACACAGCGAGTATTACAAGGAATAGGAAAAAGACGATGGATATAGCGAACCAACGCCTTCAAGCGGCTTCGTCGAGGAATCGCCCGCGGGCACGTATCACAGCCATCTCAGAGGGTGTTAGGTTCGATCTGTGGAAAAATGCAAATATTATATGTCTGCCAGACACGGGAAAAGTAAGTTTGATAAGAAAACAAGACCAAAGATTTCGATGGGATCCCAAAAGTTCAAATTTGATCTAGACAATACCAGGTCCAGTCTTCGCCAGACTACTTGAACACTTTCACTATTAAAATTTAGAAACAGATTAAGTTCAAATAGTTAATCATATGAGAAAACCAAGTTCAGATATGGATTCAGCATGTGTGTTTACCCCTTTAAGTCAAATCCATTTTGACGAAGCAGATCGAAACTTCCTTCCTTACTTCTGCCAATTTTCCGGTATCGGTGGAATTCCGGAACTACTTGTCCGGCAAAAAAATAAAGCTCAAAAACGAATTCAGCATGTCTCCTTACCCCTACATCCAACCTCTAATCAACTTCAGATTAAACTTTTACTTTTAACAAATTTTCCGGTTTCAGAGATCTATACGTCCGGTGAGAAAATTATTGTCATATACAGATTCAGCATGTCTTCTTACCCGCAAACAGAACATCTTATCAAATTTAAAGAAAACTTTTACTTTAAACAAATTCCCCGGTTTTGTCCGGATTCTGGCCGAACTAATTGTCCGGCGAGAAAATAATTTTCATATTTGGACTCAGCACGTCTCTTTGCCCCTAAATCGAACCTCCAATCAACTTCATATTAAACTTTTACTTTTCACAAACTTTCCGGTTTTCGCCGGATTCCGGGTGAACTATATGTCCTGCGAGAAAATAAATTTCATATTCGGATTCAGCATGTCTCCTTGCCCCTAACTCGACTATTTCATTAGCTTTTAAAAAATATTGTGTGTCCCCTAAATTTCAAACCCCTCCCCCACCCCTAAACATAGACCTACATAGCCCATCTTCGAACTTGACCTGTACTTTGACCTAAAGAGTCCTCATACCAAGTTTGATCAAAATATCTCAACCCCTTCAAGAGTTATCGTGCTAACAGACGGACGGACGGACAGACGGACAACTTTTGCGATGTCATAGGTATCCCTCCACTTACGTTTTGGGATCCCAAAAAAGAGTTTCCCCAGTACGAACAGCCCATGTTCCCTTTGCGGCGAGGGAGACGATGACCTAGCCCACTTGGTTGCACGGTGTCGCGAGCTCTCTATTCTGGGGGAATCTCGCTGGGGGGATAGGGAGATCCTGTTTCCTGATATCATGAAGAGCACAATTCCATAGGGTGCAATTAGTGCAGTATGTAGGTTCGTATTGAATAGTGTTAAAATAAAAGTTGATCGGGCGACTGCAGTTTAGTTTAGGTAGTGTGGTAGCAGTATTTATTATGAAGTTTTATATTTAGTTCTTTGTATATGGCCCTAAGGCTTTAAATACACTATTATTATTATTATACGATGTGGAGAAAGAAATGCTCTACATGTCACCAAGTCCAGTGGTGCAAGCAGTTTGTGATACAAGCAACCAAACTGGCATGAGAATGATCTTTTGGAAAGAAAATACTGAGGTCCAGTCATAATCGGGAAATTTAATCCGAGTTCGTCGTAACTGATAAAAACGACCGAGAACTAGATTAGAGAAAAGTAAAGAAAATAAAGTGCAACTCCAGAGCCCATCCACGCAAGCGCAATGTTTTTGAAGTCATTTGTGCCTTATTTTACTAGGAATTTCAATTCCAATGCTGTTAATAACCTGTGAATTAAAAAAATATCTGACTTGTTTCAATGATTGACCAATTAGTGACTGTAAGTTTATTTACAAGACAATTAAGTAGTAGGCTACTTTTCACACTTTATGAAAGATATATGAGCTGCGTTCTTTGTCACGGGAGTTCTCACCGATGGTCTCCGGTTATCCTTCTAAGGCGTTTTTGCATCCACCGGTGACTACTCACTAGTCTTGCAACCCGTTTCTGAACTAAACGGTGTCCGGTTTTATCTAACCGGTGTGGACTAACCAGAACCTGCTCGGGAGCCCGGCTTTACCGAGAAGTTAGCAAATTTTCGTCAATTCATGCGCAAAACCCACAATTTATGCCGTTCTTGCACTCACCGGTGACTACCCACCGGTGAACCAAA
The DNA here is from genome assembly GCA_030848855.1 of Branchinecta sandiegonensis. NCBI lineage: Eukaryota > Metazoa > Arthropoda > Branchiopoda > Anostraca > Branchinectidae > Branchinecta > Branchinecta sandiegonensis. The sequence goes on from JAUPMV010000011.1 coordinate 7,949,230, forward strand.
AAACGCGTTACAAGACCGGACACCGGTGACATAACACCAGAGACAGCCCGGAGTGTAACAAATGCAGCTATGGTCAATAAACTGTATTTGAATTTTAAATCTGAATTTGAGCATCGACAGCAAAAGCGGTCACAAGCAAAGTTGAGAAGCGGCTAGTTTTAGCCTTTTCCACGGTGAAAACCGCGTTCCATCTGAGAGACTTCACAAGAATGTAGGAGACCCGCTAGATCTGGAGTAATGGACAAACCTGAAACCACAATTCTCAGTAAATACAGTTTCTATTCCAATATTGTAACATAAATGACTCCTTTGAAAGATTGCAAACCCGTTATATCTTGTTCTTTTTTCTACTTTTGCAACCCAAAAAGCCAGGAAACGATCCAAGTGTGACCAAGCTCTGAATGATATTTGATGAGTTCTAACTTGATCGCTAGATGGTACTTACTTAAACGTCATCGTCCCCTTGGTTTGCTTGCTTCTTCCTTCTCGCATCGGCCGCCGGTTCATAGGCTTTACCGGAGATGCTTTCGAGCCGCGCCCGCCTCTCGATTCGGCTGACTCCTCCTCCTGGCCCTCCTCGTCGCTGTGGAACTCGACTGCAGCCACCTCTGCCGGCCGTCGTTGACCCGGGCTACGGACAGACTATAAGGTATTATTGAGCGTGTTCCACCCTTCTTACAATAGTAATTAGCCTTATTCCAGTTCAGCGCTCCAAGTGGGCTAGTTTCTGTTAGTCCCCCATTGTCTCATAATCAACACTTGTGTAGACATAGTAAAAAGTCGGATCCAAAAGACAGTGGATAACTTTCAGTTTCTACTACTGAGGCATATGCAAAACCTCCATTACCTGAGCAGCAGATTGCAGATTTTCTACTCATAAACCTGTGAATCTAATTTATTATGTCTGTCAACAGGTTAATATCAACTCTAATTCTGGGGAAACTCTAGTTCTTGGGTTCCATGACGTAAGCCGGGCCTTCGATTCGTCTATTCATCCACAAGTGATTCTGGAAGCGTACAGACGAGGTGTCCCAGTGGATATTGTGAAGGTTTTGTATTATATGTACCGTCGGCTTAAGGTCCCAATGTATCAAGGTCCCAAATGATCCTCATAAGATTGTTGAAGTTCCCGTTGAGAAAGGTGTCCGCCAAGGATCAGTTATTTCCCCTCTAAAATCCGTACTTCGTGTATTTTGAAAGGGTTGGATTTGCCCTTGCTAACGTATGGCCGGATCGGGGGAGTGATTGTTTCCAAGTTAATCTGGTTGGGTCCCTTATATGCCTGCCAAGTATCATCGTCCTAGCTTATGTGGAAGTGCCCAAACTAGCAAAACCGGGACAGACCGAAAGAACGACAGAATGACAGAACGACAGACAGACAGACCGACTGAAATTACGATCGCTATATGGAACTTGAGTATGCTCAAGTGCCATAAAAACAGGCTACTGTGTTGGTGATGATGCAAGTGAGATGACTTTTGAAGATACAACGATCAGTTATCACGGTCGGAACCGTAGTATTTGAATATCAGATATCGCGGTAACTGGCCAGATATTCTGTAACTGCAAAAAAAGCTTTTGACCGTGATATCAGATATCACGGTAACTGTAAAAACGACTTTAGACGGTGATGTCAAATACCATAGTATCTGCAAAAACGCAACTATTGACTGAGAGGAGAAAACGCGACGCCGACGAATATCCTACAGGAGAGTGGGTTTTTGATGACCTCGCAAGCAATCTGTAAGTGGGCGAGACGAAATGAACTAACCTTCGATTTGTGCGATTGTTGGGAAGACGCACTGGAATAGCCTGTATCCTGGCGGGGAGCACGAGAGCTTCCTGGTCCACCTGGGTCGCTATTTCGGCTGCTCGGTCGCTTCCCTAAAAGTGAAAACAATCAAACCTCTAGAAGACAAACCTTCATTTTTTAGTTAATTTCTTAAGAAATACTTTTGAACAATAAAGACCGATTGATTACAATATCACCTTACATCCTGGACTGTTACCTTAAGGCGTATTCTCGCCGTTCCCCGAGGACTCCTCGGGGAATCGAAGGGAACGGCGAGAATAGAGGGAGTCACTCCACGTGGACTCCGCGTACAGAAACAGCGAGAACACGGGGAATGCTTCCAAAATGGATTTTGTTTGAAAAGTAAATAAGCAGTTGACGAAATTAGTCTGGATCCACTTTATTTTTGTTTTTCTTTATTCTGATTGTTCTAAATTAATTTTACACTGCACCAACACCAGCAAAAACTGATTCCCCTCCGAATCTGAAAGTGAGCCCTTTTTGATGATTGTGATGGCAATCGGAGCATTCCCTTTCCGTGGGGACGCGCGAGAATACGGGGAGTGAGTCCCCGGGACAAACAAAAACGCGGGGACTCCGCAAGTGGAGTCCTCGGGTAACGGCGAGAATACGCCTTTAGTGGGTATTCGGGAGCTTGCTAAGAATTATTGAAGTAAAGAGGCACGGCAATTAATTTACAGATTCGGATAAGGACTTTTTCAGCTAACACCTCTATTTTCTTAAAGCAGACCTCGAGCTATTTACTGTTTATGTTCCAATTTTCAAAACTATCTGAATACTGTAAAGCTAGGCTCTGCTTTTAACAAGTTATCCATGGCTTTGGCTGTTTCAAGCCTTTTCCCAGATACATTGACTTCTAGCAAAAACTCGGTAAAATTCAGATATGCATATGATATGCAAACACTTGTTGGTAGCATTATGAACACGGAAAATAGTGAATCGTGGCACATGAAAAGATGAGTGAGGTGTCGTGAGCGGTTTCACAATGTAACATATGAATGTGGGGTTTCCGGGTTTAAGAATTAATAAATGCAGTTACGGAAGTAGGTTGCATTTACATTATAGGTACGAGGGGTCCTTTAAACCGCGTAACCTCCCTTCTTATTTTGTTCTATTTTTTCACTTTTTTTACTACAACTCCTCGTCCACACGGTGAATACGCAAATGACGTTTACATTTACAATTTCTAAAAAAAACAATTTTCTTTACTTTTCGACTCTTTTTTTTCATATTCCTAACATTATTCCAATCTTTCTTCTGTTCAAGCGACCATGCCATTCACTATGTCTATTCATTTTTTGCCTCCACCCCGGTTGTGTATTTTGAGTCACTAAACTCCATTTTCACATAATTTGTTTCCTACCCGGGATATCTTCAGTCTTTCCTATTGCCGTCACCAGTTTTGAGCAAATGTTTTGCCTTGACCAGGATCGACCGCATTTGAAGAACGATGACGTCAAAAGTGACGACGAAATTAATAAAAATCTTATTATAACAAGCGCTATGAGTTCATATGGCACTTATCACGAGTAGGTCCGGCACCCCTCCCCACCGTGCTCGGATCCGGTACGGCCCCTAAAATATGTCAACTAAGGCATACAAACTATCTACTTTCCAAGTTTCATTCAAATCACTCCACTAGATTCCGGATTCCCCATCCCTCCACTCCGCCCACGATGCTCAGATCGTGCCAAGGGCTATTTTCAAGTCGTTCTATTCGGATCCCTCATATTCCTGCCGAGTAAGATCATCCTAGTACATCGAGAACTACCGAACTCGCTGGATCACCAGAATCCCCCCCTCCAACTCCCCCCACAGTGCCCGGTTATGTCAATAATGTATTTAGGACTTTTGCTTGTTTTATCCCTGTCCCTCCACTCAAAGCGTTTCCCAAGACTTCCGGTCTCCCCCCCCCCCCCCCCCTTCCAACTCCTCCCAAAGTCAGCGAATCGGTTCGGATTTGAACTGGGCCGTCTGAGACACGAGGTCTCTATCCCTCGTTCAAAAGTTATAAATACCTAAAGATTCGGGATTCCTCCTCCCTCCACTCCCCCCACGATGGTCGGATCGGGAAAACGACTGTTTCCAAGGTAATCTTTTCGGGTCCCTGATACGCCTGCCAAGTTTCATCGTCCTAGCTTATGTGGAAGCTAGCAAACCCGGACCGACCGACGGACTGACAGAAACTGCGATCGCTATATGGCACTTGACCGCAGGGCAAGTGCCATAAAAACCATGCAGTAAATCAAAATTTTAATCTGATTGCTTTCGGACAAAAAAAAAAGAGAGGAAAAAAGTGTGAAATAATTCCGACAGTTCGAGTCATCAATTTTAGGACAAATTTTTTTAGCCGGGTAAACAGAAACGGATAATTTCTGATCAGAACTCACTGTGCAAAATAGGTAGTGCCAAAATTACTGTTTTGATCACACACATTTGAATTTCCCGCCAACGAGTCAGGCAAAATTTATCAGACCAACCGGTAGGCCCTCTACTTGTGTACCTTGAAACGTATCTTGTGTGTTAATCAGTAGGCGTTTTTGCAGATACCATGGTATCTGTTACCACGGTAACTGGATCTGCAATTAGTCGTTTTTACAGTTACCGTGGTATCTGATATACGGTTGCTCTGCAAAAACAACAATTGCCGAAATCGCGCTTTTCGAAGTCATCCCAAAAGAAAAACTGATATTCAGACACATCACCAAGTGCCAAACTTCTTTCCCAACAATTTGACAAAAGTTGATGAAAGTGAGATAACTTTTTCAGATACCACGATCAGTTACCACGGTCGGGTCGTGGTATCTGAATATTAGACACTACAATAACTGGCCAGATACCAAGTTAACTGCAAAAAAGAGTTTAGACCGTGGTACTAGATACCATGGTATCTGCAAAAACGCAACTAATGACTTTTGCGTGAAGTTAAGCTAATGGTCCATTTACACACTGCGTAAAATCCGAGCGTATTTTACCCACGTTTTGAGCTTGAAAATATTTCTAGCAATACGGACGTATTTAGATACAAAACCGATTTCTCCAATACGTCCGTATTGCCAGAAATGTTTTCAAGCTCAAAACGTGCGTAAAATACGCTCGGATTTTACGCAGTGTGTAAAACCAACCACAAAGGACAAGTGTAAATCAGCGGAAAGATAAAACAAATGATGCCCTGTATGCTTTAACTATCTATTCTTCTTACCCTTAACATCAACCTGAGTCCTCACTCCCCTCATAGGTGGCACTTTCGGCGGTCGCTGAGATGGCGCTGGCCCATTGGCAAGCGAGCTGCTTGAGTTCCGAGTTCGAGGACTAACCTGAGCCAGCTGACGCGGAGCAGGAGTCGGACGCGCGTTTCTGGAAAAAGGGGGGAAACTGGAAGAACCTTTCAGATTGAAATCTGGCGTGACTGCAGTGATAGTGTTTGTTATTTGTGTGTAAGAAATTGCACTCACTTAATTATGCTATGATGGTTTCGAATTATACCTCTCTCTCTATATATATTTAACGCCTCCGGTTAAGGTATTATCCAACGACAAAAATCCGGTAATGGAAAAAAAAATATTTGCTGTGTGCCACTGGCATGTCACGCTTTTCTTCCCATTTTGTCAATTTTCATTTAATAGAGCTGTACCTCACTTTACCTTGAATAAGAATTAAAGCACAAATATTCCTTCAGCATGAGTTCACTACGAACCAGTCAAGAAGTGAAGCCCTATACTACTCTAGTATTTTATTTTCCGATTATCAGCACTACCATCAGCCCACCCAGTCTGGATTTTTCTTTTATATTCATTTCCGTACTCACGCTCAGAAGGCCGAATTCATCATGGAAATGTGTAGGCGATTTTCGGTAGTTGATCATTGGTCACGTGCTGAACGTGGCTGCGCCAACCAGGTTGCTGAAGACAAACCCGTCCAAAATGGTGGTCCTGTATCGCAGTCTCGCAATCTAATGCAGGGGAATTGAATTGACCCATTTTCCGGGATCTATTGCAACTGTCGGTCAGTATTGGGATGTTGTATCGACATGTACTTCAGCAAATCTTTAAAGTTCAATGGGCACATCAAACTACCCCAATCCCACTCTGTAACAACCTAGGAACAATGCTTACCCCCTAGCTCAGCAGCTTTTTCCGCAATTTCCTCTCTGTGATATTTCAAAGCGTAATTTTTTGGGCCAGTACACACTCAATTTACTAGCTTGGACAAAGATAAAAGTGATGTTTCTTAAAACAATTAGTAGATCTTTATTTCATGCATAAATCAGCTTGTCTAATTCAGATTTGAATAGGCTATTTGTTTTTGAATGATTTTTGTAGCTACGTTATTTTTTATAAACTTCTTGCATATTCTGGTACATTTTATAAAGCAAGTTAATTATGCTTCACAACACTATTCCACAAAGAAAAACTTTTAATGGGCACTTAAAACATGGAACTTCTGATGAAACACTAGAACAATCAGTTAAACTGCATCTGCGGCTTGACTTATTGGTGACATCTCAAATATATCCTTTTCTATCAAGCATTGCTGAGAGTTTTTGAATTTCCTGCCACGATATCCCAGCTCCTAAGATTTGGATCGCCGAAATGCCAGAGAGGTAAAGACAAGGGATAACAAGAAAACGGACGATTTTCGTAGCGCCTTCTAAAGGAAGTCGGAAATGTTTTTTTGTGGAGCATTTAATACAAAATAAAGCATTAGAAGTGTCCATTGTGCTTTAAGATTGCAGAGTACCGAACATTGCCTATTGTCAAAACATCTGTGCAAAAAAGAAGAAAAAAACTTACTTTAGCCCCTGTCTTTTCGCATTCAGTCTTGCCCATTCTCTTTCGTCCTCATCTTGTTCTTCTTGGTCTTCGTCGTCTTCTTCCAGAAGGAGGTCTTCTTCTAACACTGCTTCATCTTCTTCTTCGAAATCATCGTCAGGTGGTGTTGCGTTTCTCTTATTGCGTCGCATTTGCCGAACCTGAAAACGCATGCAAGCTGTCACATTGCGTTCTGCAAACTGCGCCTTAGTCCTCCCCTTCCACCTCCAACGGAAGAGGGTCAACAAATCTTAGAACAACACCATTCCTCCCCTCAATGGAAGCACTTGAAAAAAACGCTTCCATGCGAAAGATCACGGCATTACTATTATTATTAAATATTAACAGATATAAATGATATAAACAAAACACCCGCCGATTTCTTTAGGGTTTTCTAAAAATCAGACAAACCGACTACGTAAATTTGTCCTTGTTTTTGCTAGAAGTCAATGGACCTTGAGAAAGGCTTAAAACAGCAAAAGCCGTGTGTTATGTGTTAAAAGCAGAGCCCAGTTTTAAAGTATTGAGTTGGGCTTTAAAGGATTCCTGCCGAATTCTCCATTTCACGATGTTTACAGATTTAGTATGCTCTTTTGCTTTTAAATCGACTTCCGTACTCATCGGGAAATAAGGTGCATCCTTAAATTGATGGGTTTTTTTTTCGGATTCCGGCCAACCTATAAATACGAGTCAAGAACTGGTAGTATTTCCTGATTCAGCTATATCTTTTTCCCTAGTTTAATGTATTTAATAAAATTGACAGGAATACTTCCCCGTCCATAACTAATCACCCTAAATATTAAAGTACAAGACCATCTCTGATCTGTGTACCCGGGTCCGCCAAAATATCTCACTCCTTTCGAGAGTTTTTCTGGTCTCAGACAGACGGACAGATCTATCATATCATTGGTAGAACTTACTTTCATTTCGGATCCCAAAAATACACTTTTCGTGTAGTTCTCTGTTTATTGGAAAGGCGCCTTCCTTTGGAGCAAAATAACATTTGCTCTGCCTTCCATTTAAGTCGGGATTTCGGCTTGGGATTTCAACCACATCAAAAGCTGGAATTTTATGGGAAGTAGTTGAATTTTGCGAGAAAAAACGCAAATTTCAAAAACTTCACGTGCGGCACTCAATTCTCGGAATTCCTTAATCTTATTGAAATCTGTATAAATATTACTTGAAACTCATAAAAACTTTTGCATGTGGGTGCCGTGTTTCTTGTCGATTGTTTCGAACCGGTATTGCTCTTCAGCCTTGTGGGGTATTAGCTACAATATAAAAAAAAAATCTTGCAGTATTTGCTACTGGGATTAATCTTGTCTCTTAAAAGATAATCTTATCTCTAATTCGGGCTAACCTTATCCCAATAGAGATAAGATTATTCCCAGTAGCAAATACTGCAGTTAACTTTAATCCTTACTCGGAGAGGCTTTTTACAGTGTAGTCGCAGTCTATAATCGGTTTTAAGGACGGCTCAGACGGCGTTCGTAAAGTGCGTAAAGTCGTTCGCAAATTTAGTAAAGTTGCTCCGTTAATTCGCTTAAAGTACTTTAAGGAAACAATAATTTTAAAGCGCAGGGTCAACGCATCGTCGACACTCAAAATGGGAAACCAATATTCCAGGCTGCACCAATCCAGATCAGCAGCGATCAGTGTGAGGTGGAGGAAGAGTATAGAGGGGAAGATACATACCCTCTGTTTGAACTTGTCTGGATCTTCGTATTCCGGATCTTCGTCAGGTTCAAAGTCGGAGCTTATGAGGCAGGAGGTTCGTTCATTTGAGGTCATCTCGTCTTCGTAATAAAATTCTACCATTTCGTGGAGATTACCGGTTGACAAAGACTTCCGACGACCCTAGAATCAGTTAATTACTGTTGACTTTTCTTGTTGGTAAGTAGTTTGGGGCCTCAGCACGGTCAAGCCAACTTTGGCCGACCAGACATGCGTTCATCGAGTTTCTTCATAACGGAGAGCGTGCTGCAGATTCCTTTAAAACTGGGATGGAACAATTTAAAGCCCAGGATTCACCTTCCAGATTCCCAGATATCTTGGGCTTCCACACAAGTTGCGTTCAATGTCCGGTGACTACTCACAGGTGCTTCTTATAACGCGTTTTTGCATTCACACTGACTGCTCCCCGATCTTATAACCCGTTTTCGGACTAACCAGTGTCTGGTTAGTACTCACCGGTGCGGACTAACCACACTGTCAGAAGTTTCAGGATACAGATATTGCGTAACACATAACGCTTCGAATGTTATCTGTTTTGTTCGAAAACGTTATGCATGAAAGGTTAAGCATAACAAGCTTTGTTAGGAAGAGCCAAAAAAGCATCTACTGACTTTATTCATTATCGTCATGAGGTCGGAAAACTCAGCAGATACTTTTTGGCGGTTTTTCGGTTCTTCCTGATGGTAACGCTTATTCTGCATAGCATTTTGAAACACAACAGATAACACCCGAAGTGTGAGGAAAAACCAGAGACATCCGGAGTGCAAGAACGCAGCAAACCAACCTTCCAGATTGTCACAGCGGAACAGTGGGACGGAATAGCGTAACTGAGGGTAGTAGGTTTCGTCTTGTTTCGTTTTGTCTTCAAGTTCGTCGTTCGTTTCGTCGTATCTTCAACTCGCAAATCTGGCCATCATTTGCTCACGCCGTGGAAACGGCGAAATACGCACTCGAAGGACGGCTTATCGTTACATAATCTTATTCTGAGATTTGGAATTTCCGGTAAATCCCACCTCACTAGTTTTTACTCCTGGCGTGTTATCTTTCCGAGAGGTATCAGGCTCCCAATCATTGCCTCGGGAAGCTCAAGCTCATTGGTCAGTTAGAGCGGTTATGCAAATTGTGTTGTGTTTCTGATCAAACCCAAGAGGCCCGGGGAGTGGCTAAACGCAGACGATACTGTTCCGTAATCTGCTGAAAACAGAGCTCATATTAAAAGTGACCTTGGCGTTTTCAAGATACCAACAAGACAATATATTCTCCATGTGGGCTTCGCCAAAACGCCACCTAATAGTCAGCTTATCGTCTTTCATGCTGCCCTTTACTGTTATTCTTCCTATGCAATCGTTTCTGTTCCAAAATTTAAAGCCCGAATTCTTAGTTCTTAGATTCCGTAAAATTTTGGCTCTGCACCCCCCCCCCCCCCCCCCCACCCCCACCGAAAATGCACTTGCGACGCCCCTGTAGGCTGGGTATGAGGCCAACAAAAAGTCAGACTAACCCTTCCTTTCCATTGCTGGTTGTCCTTATCGACGAGTCGGGATGAACTCAGCGCTGGACTTGCAAACTCTTCTTCCGAAAGCTGCATCATCAGTCTCTTTTGCGGTTTATCTATAAAACAATATACCATGTCAGTCGAAGTAAAAATAAATTGGTTTCCGGTCAGGGCGTCAGTTTGTTCAAAACTGAAGTAGACGCCGTCATCCGGTCCCCGTTCGCTTTCTAAAAACCAGACCTGACATAGGCGAGACCGGACATGCAGAATTAATTAACACGATTTTAAACGAAAAAATAAACAATAAATGTATAAACAAGGGGTAGAAGCTCATATGGCACTTGCAAGGCTGGGTTAGAGGATGAAAGTAGGAATTTGCCATTTCGTGGGTTTGTTCTGATCATTTGTACGCAAAAACCCTAGAGATAAAACTGATTATGGGCCCTTGGAAATCACGAGAATGTTTCGTTTGGTACAAAGTATGATTTTGTACTTTTCTGTGATAATGCGCACTCTCAAGGGCGCTAAAAATTCATCTGTAAGCAAAACCCCTGACGCAAATTTGGTCAAAAGTATTTTTTTTCACTTTTCGATTAAGATATGCACTTTAAGGGTAGAAATTCATTTTTAAGCAAAACCCTTTTGGCACAAATGATCATGGACCCTCGCTGATCACGAAATGAGTAGTTTGGTCAAAAGTATTTTTTTTTTCACTTTTTCACTTTGCGATTAAGATGCGCACTTTAAGGAAGCTCGAAGTTCATTTCTAAGCAAAAACCTTGAGGAAAAAATGATCATGGGCTGATGGGATCATGAAAATGAATATTTTGCTAGAAAGTATTTTTAATAGTACTTTAAGGGATGGTCAGATCTGGGAAATGACAATTTCAAAGCCAATCTTATCGAGTTTCTAATGTTCAAGTCAAGTTTCGTCGTTCTAGCACATCTGGAAGTACCTCAACTTGTGATCACCGGGACTGGCCCCCCCCCCCCCCCCTCGAACAGTGACCGAATCCGGTCCTGTTCTTTCACTAATGTACCTAGTTCTTGTGCTTGTTTTTCCCAACAAGGACTCCCCCTCCCTCCACTCCCCACACGATGGCCGAACCTCGGAACTGACTATTTTCAAGTTTATCTGGTCGGGTCTTTGATACACCTGCCAAGTTTCATCGTCATAGCCGTCATAGCCTATCTTAACTCCGTATCACCGGAATTGCGGACCCCCCCCCCCCCCCCACTCCACCTCCCCTCAAAGTGCCCAAATCCGGTCCAGTTCTGTCAATGATGTACCTAGGGCTTGTGCTTGTTCTTCTTTCCAAGTTTCATCCTGATCGTCCACTCTAAGCGTTTAACAAGATTTTCGGTACCGCCCTCCGACTCCCCCCGCATTCATAAGATCCGGTCTGGACTTGAAACAGGACATCTGAGACTGAGGTCGTTCCAAATATCAAGTTCCGTTAAGATCCGATCACCAGTTCCAAAGTTACACATAACTCCAGATTCCGGATTCCCCCTCCCTCCACTCCCCCCACGGTGGTCGGATCGGGAAGTGACTTCTTCAAAGTTTGGTCGGGTCCCTGATATGCCTGCATAGTTTGATGGTCCTAGCACTTCTGGAAGTACCCTAACTCGAGAACAGTGGACCGACAGACAGACCGACCGAAAAATGATCCGTATATGGCACTTGAGCCAAGCTGCAAGTGCCATAAAAAAAAGTTCCGTCTAACGAATATATTAATATTACGGATCACAATTCATCCTCCCACCCCCCACCCCAGAACAAAATGATGCCGCTCTTTCTCCTGCGCTCAGCGGTTTTCGCTTCACCTTGCGGCAATTGCATCTGGAAAACCTCTAGCATGTTGTTGACGGCATGCAGTGAGCAGAAGTTAATAAAAAATTAGCTGCCAGTCCTTATCGTTTCCACAATATATCAGGCATTGGCAATGAGATGTTCGGCGTAGATTTATCTCGTTTTCTAGACTTTCACTGGAGTCTTTCACGGTGAAGCGCCGCATCCAGTTCATCTATTTTCGCGGAGACGGTTTGGATATCCTTTTTTAACAGTGTGTCTTTTACCCGAACAAAATTCGTCAGAAAAGCCGAACTTTCGTGGATTCTATGGACAAAATGCGCGTTAGGCCTAACCGGGTCATCGATGGACGAAAGGGAGCGAAGCAAAACTGGTTCGTCGTAAGTCACCCGTTTTTAAGAAAATAGCCTTACAGGATGATACTTGAATCACGAACTACCACTGACGTGCAGGCTGATGAATGAACAACGAACGAAAGTGCAATAAACATGTTGGAACATCAGCAGGGGCGGTTCGAAGGGCTTGGGCATGGGGGGGGGAGGACTTCAAAACATACGGCTGGCTAAAAACACAGCACCGGCAGGCCAAAGAAATATTAACGTTATAAGTTCTAAAACGTTACGGAAAATGCAACTGTAGTAATAAAATAATCAACAAAGAAGTAACAGGAATTAGACGTGCCGTTCATATCAAATTTCACTGGAGAGAAGACAAGCCTCAGTACCAGCTTCTGACATATCTGCAAGACAAACTAAAAGTGAGCGCCGCAGGCGAAATTTTTCAATCCGAGAAAATTCAACTACTCCTTTACAACTTCTACCTTTTAATGTAGCTTAGACCCCAAATCTCAAGCTTAAAACCACGCATAAATGATGCACACTACAACTAAATAGAAATAGGGTAGGACTACGAAAGAGCCGCAGGCAAAATTTGTTAGATCGGCCTTATTCGGCAATATTGGACTACTTCCCACACAAACTCTTGCTTTTAACGTAGCTGAGATCCCAGGCAGCAACTTTTACCGTATGTACCCAAGACAAATTTAAACTCAGCGCCACAGGCGATTTTTTGTAATCCGGCCATTTTCTGGCATTTCTAGCTTTTAAGGTGGCCGAAATATTAGGCCTAACACCTCACCTAAATTACGGGCCATTCAACTAGATAGCGAGTAGGCTACTATGAAAGACGGCGCAGGTAAAATTTGCGAAACATATTGCCTACGATATAACATATCTGTCCGTTCCCCGATAACTTGCAAACGTATTGGAAAATTTATTCCGGAAGTTGATACGTGGTAGTGCTTCCACTTTGAATTTAGACTACAAAAAAATAGTGCAATCATCAGGCCCATCATACAGTGCTTACAAAGCCTGTTTATGTGCAAACCTTACTCGGCAACCCATTTAAAAAAAAATAAACCTGTTTCTTTAGATTTTTGCAAAAAACAGATGGGATAATGTTGAAACGTTGCGCCGCAGGCGAAAGAGAGCGAGAAAGTGAATCTGAGGATTTTTTCGGGAATTCCGATACCCCTCCCCACCGTGCTCGGATCCGGTCCAGACCCTAAAATATGTCATCTAAGGCAGACAATCTCTCTACTTTCCAAGTTTCATTCAAATCACTTAACTCGTTTAACCCCTATGCGAGCCACAACATTTCATCCTCCTCCTATACCTAGGTGGGATCCGTTTATGGACGCCAAATGACAAATCTAGGCCGTATAAACTTGGAACTGTCCAAGTTGCATTCTATTCTGCCCATCCGTTTGGTTTTCGTTCATGTCACAAAGTTTCCGCGGGGGGGGGGCACTCCCCCAATCATGGCTGCATGGGTTCATACACATGCTTTGCTTATCTAGGTCATCAGTTTTTATCACCTATAAAGTTTCACTTAAATCGGACCATTTTTCGCAACCTACGGAAGTCAGTAGTTTCCGGATTCCCCCTCCCTCTACTCCCCGAAAAATAGCGGATCCAGGAACGGAAGTCTTCCTAGGGTATTGTGTCGGGTCCTTAAGTCTATTTTGTCGGGTCACTAATATGCCTGCCTTGTTTTATCGTCCTTAGCACATTCGGAAGTATCCTATCTCGTAATCACCGGAATTCCCGGAAATACACTCCAACTCCCCCCCAATGTCACCTCGCCCTCGACACTAAGCGTTTCACAAAAATTCCGGTGCACCCTCCAACTCCCCCCCCAAGTATCGGACCCGGTCGGACTTGACATGGAACATCTGAGACAACAGCTTTTTCCACTTTCCAAGTTTCATTCAAATCCGATCGCCCGTTTAAAAGTTATAAATGCCACTGGATTTCGGATTCCCCATCCCTCCACTCCCACCACGATGTTCGAATCGTGCAAACGGCTATTCTCATGTCGGTCTATTCGGATCCCTCGTATTCCTACCGAGTTTCATCATTTTATTACATCAGGAAGTACCGAACACGCTGGATCACCAGAATCCCCCCCCAACTCCCCCGCAGTGCCCGAATTAGGTCCGGTTATGTCAATGATGTGTCTAGGACGTGTGCTTGTTCTTCCCACCAAGTTTTCATCCCGATCCCTCCACTCTAAGTATTTCCCAAGATTTCCGGCTCCCCCCTCTAACTCCCCCCAAAGTCACCGGGTCCGGTTCGGATTTGAAATGGGTCGTCTGAGACACGAGGTCTTTCCAAATATCAAGTTTCTTAAGATCCGATCACCCGTTCAAAAGTTATAGATACCTCAAGATTCCGGATTCCAACTCCCCCCACGATGCTCGGACCGGGGAAGTGACTAGTTCCAACTTAATCTTTTGGGGTCCGTGATATGCCTGCCAAGTTTCATCGTCCTAGCTTATGTGGAAATGCCCAAATTATAAAAACCCGGAACCGACCGACAGACCGTCAGACAAACAGACCGACGGACGGACAGAAATTGCGATCGCTATATGACACTTGGCCGAAGGGCAAGTGCCATAAGAATCACGATCTGGTAATGGCATTTATGTCATTCTGGAAAGTTCGGAACATACGACTGTCATTCTAACAAGCGCAAAACACGCGATATTATAGAAAATCTCTATACAACCATACGACCAGAAATAGGTCATTTGCTGTCGAAATTCACTTAACTTCCTCATATGGCTTCTTTTCTAATTCGATTTTTTGCGCCGTCAATTTGGAATCTACTACCGTTAGATATCCGGAATTCGAATGACCTCATTTCCTTCAAGCGAGCAGCGAAAGGTCATTACAGGAAAACTGTTTAGTGTTATCCTCCTTTAGACCCCCCCCCCCCCGGTTTTTCTTTTGTTTTCTTTCTTCTCGTTCCTTCTTTCCCTTATTTACTCTCTCCTTTTATTTAAAGTTGAAAAAATAGATTATTTTTTTTCCTCTCCTCTATTTTTCTTTAAATATAATGTTCAGTTAGTTGATTCTGTTTGATGTTTAAATTAATATAGGTTATTTCCCTGCCCTAGCCAAGCACTACATTTGTGCTTTCCTGGCAGGAATGTAAATTGTGTATTCATTTGTATTCTAAATATAGTCCAATGAGGGATCGACTAAAACCAGGAAGGGAAGGGAACGCGAGAAAAACAGGAAGGCATACTAAAACCAGGAAGGGCATACTAAAACGAGGAAGGCTGTCGCCAGAATTCGACGCACCGTTCCCTTCCTCTGTTTAGTATTTTTCGAGGGGTTGGCAACTTTTCAAACCAAAAATTCACCATCCCTTCCTCGTTTTAGTATCCTGACATTGGTAGGCATTAAGTTCAGTGAGGGGTCGGCAACTATAAAATTGTAATTCACCTTTTCATTTCTCGTTCTGACGGTAGGCGACTAACCAGGAAGGGCATACTAAAACGAGGAAGGGCATCCTAAAACCAGGAAGGCTTTTGCAAGAATTCGCAGCACTGTTCCCTTCCTCTATTTAGTATTATTTTAGGGGTCGGCAACTTTTCAAATTCAAAGTTCACCATCCCTTCCTCGTTTTAGTATCCTTACATGGGTAGGCATTAAGTTCAGTGAGGGGTCGGCAACTATAAAAATTGTAATTCGCCTTTTCATTTCTTGTTCTGACGGTAGGCGACTAACCAGGAAGGGCATACTAAAACGAGGAAGGGCATCCGAAAACCAGGAAGGCTGTCGCCAGAATTCGCAGCACCGTTCCCTTCCTCTATTTAGTATTATTTGAGGGGTCGGCAACTTTTCAGATTCAAAGTTCACCAGCCCTTCCTCGTATTAGTATGCCCTTCCTGGTTAGTCGCCTACCGTCAGAACAAGAAATGAAAAGGCGAATTACAATTTTTATAGTTGCCGACCCCTCACTGAACTTAATGCCTACCCATATCAGGATACTAAAACCAGGAAGGGAAAACTTAGAATTTGAAAAGTTGCAGACCCCTCAAATAATACTAAATAGAGGAAGGAAACGTTGCTGCGAATTCTGGCGACAGCCTTCCTCGTTTTAGTATGCCCTTCCTGGTTAGTCGCCTACCGTCAGAACAAGAAATGAAAAGGTTAATTACAATTTTTTTATAGTTGCCGACCCCTCACTGAACTTAATGCCTACCCATGTTAGGATACTAAAACGAGGAAGGGATGGTGAACTTTGAATTTGAAAAGTTGCCAACCCCTCGAAAAATACTAAACAGAGGAAGGGAACGGTGCGTCGAATTCTGGCGACAGCCTTCCTCGTTTTAGTATGCCTTCCTGGTTTTAGTATGCCTTCCTGTTTTTCTCGCGTTCCCTTCCCTTCCTGGTTTTAGTCGATCCCGTCCAATGAAACTAAAACTGAAAACTGAACTAGAAAATCCCTTCGTAAAGTACGAAAAGAAACGGTCTTTTCAGACGAAATTCGCGGTTGATGTCATTCTGGTAAGTTCAAACATACAACTTTCATTCTGGAAAACTGAGAACACTCAACTGTGAATCTGAAAACATAACGAACAGAAATTTCTTCGTAGTAGGCTACATACAACTAAAAAATGTGATTTGTGGGTGAAATGCACGTTTGGTACTGACTGTATGTCATTCTGAAAAGCTCAAAACATGCGACTGTCATAGAATCAAGCTCAAAACATACGACAGAGAGTAGATTCTCTGGAGCATGGGGGGGGGGAGTCACCCCCCACGCCCCCCCTTCGAACCGCCCCTGTGAACAGGTAGGGTAGCTCTTATGCTTCGAATAAAAGATTCAGTCCCGTCAAACAAGGCTATGGAGTAAGAAATCTTTGTGGCGAAAATCTCTTTTACTGCAGTTCGTTGTCCAAGGTGCGTTCTATTTAGCTACGCTGCCACCCAAATTAGCAAATTATAATGCCTGAGATCCGGACGAAGATTATTATTCCAAAGTGGAAAAGAGTTCAGTCAGCGTTCATTGAGACGTTGAGTCAAACGGTTCTATCTTACTTTATGTGTATTGATTACATTTTCTCTTCACTCTGTTTAATTGTTGCTCAGATTGTTAACTTAACATGACAAACCTGATATTACAAAATAATGCTGTTTTTTATTTAAACTGTACAAATTATCTGTAGCTTGAATTTCAAGTAGACTCCTTAAATTCAACACAAGCTGTTTGCGAATCAAATTTGATCGCGCTAAACCGATAAATCACTGAAGTTTCGTTTCTTGTGGGAACAGGCTGACGAGGACTGTTGCTAAGAAGGGCCGAAATTTCGCGGGAGCAAATCTTAGCTGACTTATACCCGGGACCACTATAGTCACACCTGGTAATAACGCCGGTAATAAGACCGTCTTACGGTCGAAACTGGGAAGGAAAGATGCTGAAAACGTAAGGTAGTCGAGATAAAAAAAAAATCCATCTCCACCATTTTAAAACGTAATCTTTGAAGTGTTTGGACCAATCACAGACCAGAGTCACTGACTTTAGCCAGTTTCGCTTGCCTTCGAGTGATGATGGTGGTAATTTGTCTTGAATTTTTTCGTTCCAGGTGTGACCAAGATGAAACGTAAAAGTGGGTAATAACCAAATTAACGAACCAAATTACGAACAGACGTGACTGAATGTGGCCCGGGCATTATGTGTTTAGCGCCATGACAGAGCGTAAGCTTTGCCATCAGTCAATTTACTTAGAGCTACAAAAGTCATTTCAAAGAGGAATATGTGCGCGCTCAGGCTCTGCAGTTCGAAATTCTTCTATTTACATATTCTTCCAGGAAGGTAATCGCCCCTCATAAAATTCCCCTCAGATTAGTTCTTTTCTGGCCGCTAAGTGCGCTATCGTAAAGAAAACAATGAAACGTACTTCTTGGTGTACGTTTAACCAGGTTTGTTTGGCTATCTTCAATTCCTCTTAGGCCTGGCCATGTTTAAAACTGTTTAAGAGATGCCTCTTCCTCTATTTCTGCTTTACCCAATCTTTTCTGTCAACCGTCATCAAGTATGTAATTTCTGGCTTTCGACTTCAGTGCTGAGTGCTGGATGACTTTTCCACGGGGCTAATACGCGACTCGATATGAAGCGAAAGCCTAATCGCTTATTCACCCTTAAGATAACTTATACCAAGATCTCACGTGTGATTGTTATTGTTCCTCTAGCGCGTCTGGCGGCACTTTGTCATCGGATTTTATGAGAGACGTATAGTTGCATTTTTGTAGATACCATGGTACCTGATACCACGGTAAACGGATCTTCATTTCGTCGTTTTTGCAGTTACTGTGCTATCTCACACTGCGGTTGCTTTACAGAAACGACAATTGCTAGATTTGCTTTTTTTCCCCAAAATAAATACTTGCATCCACTCATATCACAAATACCAAAATTTGCCTCACCAATTTGACACAAACCTAGGCTTTTGTGTTGGTGACAGTGATATTGTTTTCTGATACCAGGGTGAATGGCTAGATACTCAGTAACTGCACCGTGGTCAGCTACCACGGTTACTTTTTTTTTGTTTTTACAATATAACTTATACTTCTTTACTTATAAATATCCTTGTGAAATCTTGATTTTGCAAGCTTGTACGCGTGCCCCCAGGGGGGCACAAGTTTGAAATCTACTGATATCTAGCCTAAAATTAGTCAACTTTCAAGAAAAGGACCCACTCCACCCCGACCATATTGTACAATCTCTGTTTTTGGGTTTCGGACCCCCCCCCCCCCCCCCCCCCCTATCCCTGGGTCACCTACACTTTCCTCTATCTCTATTTTTTTTTTTTCTTATTTGCTCATTTACCCTTATTTCTAATTTTTCCGTTTTCATCACATCTTTAAAACCTGAAGGGACCCCTCGCACTATTTACTCTTAAACATACAGTATCTTAAAATATTTGAATACTTTAAAACTCGGCTGTGGTTAAAAACAAATAACCAACAGTTTTCGCTAATTTAAGCCTTTTCCACGACCCGTTGACTTATAGCGAAAACAGGGGAACAATTTACATAACCGGTTTTGGAAAAACTTCTCGCACACATCCGTCGACAACGTGATACACATCGAAGGTAGCAAAACACGGCGAGTGAGATCACCGTGGTTTTGTTAACGGGGCTTAGAAAGTACCGTACGAAATTGGGGTCTCCGGGTTTAGAAATATATGGAGTGATTCTGGAAGTAGGTTGCGTTAGTATCATAGGTAAGACAGGTCCTTTAAAATTTTTCGTTACTTTTTCCTTCCTTAATGCTTATGGTTACGTTAAAGTCCAAAAGAAATACTTTTACCCATTCACATCACCAGTGCGAAAATTCTTTCCCGTTGGTGATCACGAAAGTGAGATGATTTTTTCAGATACGGCGGTCAGTTATTACGGTCGGGACCGTGATTTCTGAATAGAATATACCACGGTTGCTGGCCAGATACTCAGTATAACTGCAAAAACAATTTTTGACCGTGGTATCAGATGCCACGGTAACTGCAAAAACGACTTTAGACCGTGGTATCAGATGCTATGGTATCTGCAAAAACGCAACTAATGTTGTTTTCATCCAAACACAGTAAAATGTAGGCTAACAGTAATGAGGCCGCGCGAAGGACATATGATACATGGGGTCTTCTAGCCTTAGATCCTCACGCAACTGGACAAATCATGATGTGACAACGCTTTTCCATCAACGACTTCACTTGGAACTGGCGAAGTCCGATTTCGAGACGTTCTGAGGCGGAAGAGATTCTTTTTTACGATCTTTTACAGGAACATGAACTCCCTTAATTTGGCAATTTCCCATTGTCAACATTGCGTCTTCAGATCACTTGAGAAATACGCCGAGGGGGTCGGGGGGAATAACTCTGTTCAATATTCATTGCCGACAATCAACTGTCAAGACCGATCATCGGGTCAGTTGGGACGGGAATGGATGGGGGAAGCTCATGACCTTTTAGGCGGATTGGACTGGGTCATGGAGTAGTTTAAGACCGTTGTGAAAGTACTTAGGAACCACCCCGGTTCAAGGGCATGTCAATATCACCAGCAAGTTATGGTCAGTGTGGTCGCAACTTGGAAATTCATATTCTGATATTTCAGAGGAACATACCAAAAAACATTAACAAGTGCACAAGGGCTCAAACGCGGAGTACTAATTAACTTGTTTTTTATCTTCACCTTGCATCTAAAAAGATATCACATTCACATTGCCAGACTAAGAGAAATGTCTGCCTGCTCTTCTTTAAACCCACAGGATGCTGGTTATAGCTATCGAGTTTGTTCGAGTTAGTTCATCAACGGATCACATAGAACACATAACTTCGTGCTTTTTTTTCGATTTGTTTGTTACTTCCAGAAGCCTACAATTAAAGTTTCACGAACCCTGACACAGAAAGTTCGAAGCCTTTTCATAAAACAGGTTTCGTCAAGCAGATTCAGCCTAACAGCAACCTGTGTGACGTACTGCTGCGAGACGCACACAAGCCACGCCCGAACTTACCGGAGACTGACGAAAACCGAGAGCGGAGTTTCTGCTTAGGGTTAGAAGGTTATGACGGTCAAAACCATGAAGTTCAGTGTTGCGACAGACAAATACAGCTACGATCAAAACAAGAGCTGGAACTGTAAGAACAGTTAGCATGTTTCTCAGATACGGTTTGAAGTTGTCAAGGCTGCATCTCTCTCCCGATATTCATTTCATCAGAAAATCGGCTTGATCTACTAAATCTGAAATGGTTATCCCACTCATTGATAATGTTTCTCCCACAACGATGATCAGAGTCCCTAACATGCCTGCCAAGTTTCACGGTCATAGCACATTTGGAAGTACCCTAGCTCGTGATGACCAGAATTGTGGAAAACCCTCTCAAACTCCCCCAACTGTGACAAGATCCAGTCCTGTTTGTCAGTATTGTCTCGTATTGTCTCTACGGCTTATGCTTGTTCTTTCCTCCAAGTCCCATCCCAATCTCTCGACTCTAAGCGTTTCACGAGATTTCTTGCACCCCCCTCCAGCCAACTTGAAATTGATCATCTGAGACACTTATTCTTGACACTTGTCAAGTTTCATTCACGTCCGATCACCCATTCTAAAGTTATGCATGTCACTAGATGCTGGATTCCCCATCCCTCCACTCCCCCCAACATCACCGTATCGGGGAAGGAACTATTTTCAAGTTGACCTAGGAGAGTGCCTAATATGTCTGCCAAATTTCATGTATCCTTTCAAGTATCCTAACTCGTGATCACCGCGGAAATCCAAGACCCTCCGACACCCTCCACTGCGACACGATCCGGTCTTATTTTGTCAATAAAGTAGCTAGGGTTAATACTCGTTCTTCCCTTCAAGTTCCATCCCGATCCCTCGACCCTAAGCGTTTCAAAAGATTTCCGGTCCCCCCTCTACCCCCAGTCCCCCACACCCAGTTATCGGATTCGGGCCAGATTTGAATTTGAAAATCTGAGACACTTGTTCTTCACACTTGTCAAGTTTCATGCATGCCCGATTACCCGTTCCAAAGTTGTGTATTGTTCTAGTTTCCAGATTACCCATTCCTCCACTCCCCGGCCGCGATGGCTGGATCGGGGAAGTGATTATTTCCAAGTTAACCTGGTCAGTTCCCTCGTATGCCTTCCACGTTTATTGTCCTAGCTTATGTGGAAGCGTTTCAGGAAATTTCCGGTTCCCCCCTCCACCCCCCCCCCCCCCCACAGGTATCGAATCTGGTCCGGGTTTGAAACTGAATATCCGAAACACTTGTTCTTGACACATGTCAAGTTTCACGCATGTCCGATTACCCTCTCCAAAGTTATGCATGTTAATAGTTTCCGGATTTCCAATCCGTCCACTCCCCCCCACTACGATCGGATCTGGTAAGTGATTATTTCCAAGTTAATCTGCTCGGTTCCCTGATATGCCTGCCAAGTTTCATTGTCCTAGCTTATGTGGAAGTGTTTCACGAGATTTGTTTAGTTCAAGTTTAGTTAGCATCAGAGCAAAATAGCTCTAGTTATTTTGCTCTGGTTAGCATTTAGCATTCGTTCTGACCACTTAGTCTTACTTTAATCTTTAAACCGTATCTCTTCCCGCACTCGCTTCTAAATATATCAAGTCGTAGCGCCGTGGTAGAGCGCTGGAACTACGCCACAGAGATTCGCGGATCGATACCGCATTTGGGCAGCGCTCTTTTTGCTTCCTTTAGCTCCCCTTTTGCTACCGTTGTTCCTAGTTTCCGGACTCCCGGATCCGGGGAAAGTCGGATTGGAGAAGTGATTATTTGTAAGTTAATCTGTTCGGGTCCCTGATACGCCTGCGAAGTTTCATCGTCCTAGCTTGTGTGGAAGTCCCTAATCTATATCAACCCCTACTAAGGTTCAACAACACATTATTCCAACCCCTTCGACCATCGATTGCTCTAGCTCTCTCCGAACGAATTTAAGCAAAGAATGACTCATCCACGACATAGCTATACTAGTGTGAAAAAAGGGGTAGGGGCTTGACAAAAACTAGAAAAAGCGTTTCAGGAGATTTCGGGTGTCCCCCTCCAGCCCCCCCCCCCCAGTTATCAGGTCCGATCCGAATTTTACAAGGAGCATCCAAGACACTTGTTCTTGATACCTGTCAAGTTTAATGCACGCCCGATTATCCGTTCCAAAGTTATGAATGTTACTAATTTCCGGATTCCCCATCTTGCCACTCCCCCATTGATGGTCGGATCGGGGAAGTGATTATTTCCAAGTTAATCCGGTTGGGTCCCTGATGTGCGTGCCAAGTTTTATCGTCCTAGGTCACGTGGAAGTGCCCAAACTAGCAAAATGCGGACCGACAGACAGACCGATAGACAGACAGACATTACGATCGCTATATGGCACTTGAGCAAGTTCAGGTGCTATAATAATGAAATTCATTACCGTGACAGGGTAGGATAAGGGCAAGGCGGTGTACAGTTGTTGGTTTAGAAGGATAGTTCGAAAGTTTTACATTAATGTCTTCACCAAGAATTCTAACGTACTTCTTTATTTGGCTACACTAAAAACATCGACAACAGCCCCGACAAACAATGTTGACAAACTTCAAACAATTTGTAGAAAATAGGATAAAGAAAATGCTGGTACGAAGGCAGAACTATCCCTTGTTGAGCTGTACAACAGAGAGTAAAAAAAATATGTTGAATTTCTTCGATTTTGTCTTCTTACCCTTTAACTACGTTCGACTTATTTTATGTATGTATCTCAGTGAATTCTGTTTGACGTAAAGGTCAAGTTAGGTGAATGCGCTGTGACCAGAGCAAACTAACCAGAGTTAATTTGCTCTGAATGTGACAGATACCTTCTAAGAATAAATTTCTCTCTCTTTCTTTAAATGCTCCAGTCAAAGGTCTTGCGCCTCATGACATAGAATGACATAGAAGGCCCGATTTTGACTATCATCGTTTCTTCCCTGTCGCTACTCAGCATGGCTTTTTAGCTTTCGTGGATTCGACCGTCGCTGTTTTAGTGCTCGCGGTTTTTACCGGACCGCGATTAGAAGACATGCAATCAGCATGCAATATTGCAATCGCTGGCTCGGAGATGGCTGTAAAGATTTTGAAAGGGCTTACCATTTCTCACGTTACGTAAAATTTAACCGAAAGGGCTGGGATAGGACAATCTAGTTACCCATCCTTTATTCACTTAAATTGGCTTGAAGACCCGCTGAAAATGCATTACTCCGGTGTTCCGCAATTCATGAATAATCGATTTTCAAATAGTGGAATTCCCGTGTGATTTGTGGTACCTATATTCGCTTGTGTTTAATCTCACCACTGCCCACTGAAAAGCCGCATTTGTGTTGAGATTAAAATTTCCCGCGTCATAGTAGGATTTACGCTGTGGGGACGGCCGCAGATATTCTGAACATAACCAGAGCAGATAGTGGAAAATAAAAAAAAATCCCTTTGCAGGATCCAAATATTCAATTAAATCACACAAGAATAAGTTGGCTTTTCAGTTAAACTTTCGAGCTTAACACGAGAAGCTTGAAGGATCCCTCTTGCTTATTCTGCCTTTAAATTATCCTTAGCTCTCTTATGGAATTATAAGCTTCTGAAATCCCCACCTTTCGCCATTGTTTCGTTTAGTAACTACGACTTTTAACATTTTTTCGGCCCAGCCGGGATTTGCTGATCACGCAGCGCAAACTTGGCCGAAAACTCTTTCACACGTCTGGACATGTGAAGGTTCAACTGTTGTTTTTCGTTTTGGGAGACATGTAGGCCATCAGATGTGCCTTTTATATTATCCCTAGCTCTCTTATGGAATTATAAGCTTCTGAAATCACCACCTTTCGCCAGTGTTTCGTTTTATAACTATACGACTTTAAAAAATTTTTCGGCCCAGCCGGGTTTTGCTAATCACCCAGCGCAAACTTGGCCGAAAACTCTTTCACACGTCTGGACATGAGAAGCTTCAACTGTTGTTTTTCATTTTGGGAAACATGGTAGGCCATCAGGTGTATCTCTTGCTTTTGGACTTCTTTGATTTTGCTTTGTTTTCCAGCTTCTGAACCACGGCGCACTAAATTTTTAAATATTTTGTGGCCACCCGCCGTGTCGAAGAGCGGGAAGGCTGGATAGAGTCGACAAGCGCTAAAAAGAAAATCGCCAATTTCACGTGGAAAGTAACGGTATTTCGAAAAACGATGTTCGATCAATTTCATCGTGAATTGATCATTTCTAGTAAGAGTTGTGATTTAAAGGAGTTAATAGTAACTATAAGAATAATAACATAATTGCAGCAAAAAGCCTCTACAAAATTTGCTGGAAGCACTCTCGCATTCGGAATGTCTCGATCAGCCCCACCAAATTATCTCGTTCAAAATCAGAGCTCGGTACGACCGTGGGATCATCTCTTGATGCGATTCGGCAAATACACTACTACTAGTCAAAGCAGCTCCCAACACAACAATCAGAGAAAAAAGAATATTCAGCTGACATGTGAAACAAAAGTAAAAAAGAACAGCTAAATATTTAGAACCATTTATTTATTTCAAGAAACTGTTTTGAGGCATCTCTCCCTTCCGCTTAAGAATCCGCTAAATTTTCAGAAGAAAAAGTATTCTAGCCAAAGTCGGTGAACACTATCAGACCTAATGAACCGGCGTGACAAAGGGGCCTCTAAAGGATTGAAACTAGTTTTGATATGTGTATAGGTAGTGTAACGATTCTGCAGAAACAGAAGATACACTTGTCTGCATAGACTGTATTATAAACGTTCCTGACGACTGGTAGTGATTTCTTCCCCATTTTGGTGATGATGATGATGACATTTTGTTCACGCATTTAAGAAGAGGGAAATAGCGCGGTACAAGACAAAGTAAACGAAAAATACACTGAGCTTTCAATAATGTAGTAAATGAACATTAAAAAAAAGATACGGGACTAATTGGGCTAAAAAATCTTCTTCCTAGATAAAACGTGAAGGTCCTTGGCAATTTTCTGTTTTTATCAATCAATCCCTTTAAATAACTAAACAAGCGATCCGTCGTCAGTAACTTACCTCGTCTCTCCAGTTTCACTCCTTTTTCCGATCCTTTCGACGAAGACCGTTTCCCTTTCTCCGGTTCTTTTTTCGTCCCTTTCTTAATTATCACTTTCTCTCCTTTCGCCGTTCTCATTATTTCTTTCCGCTTATCCGTCTGTATCACAATCAGTCGGTAAAACTGAAGAATAATCACTAAAGTGTTTTTGCACGTAAAGAATATGTTCATATAGCTAATGATATTATAGTAGCAGATTAGCAAAAGGCGGAATATGAAGAAAGGTGCGTCTTGTAATATTATGTTAATAAGGATGCTCCACACGTCGACGTTGCAGCAAACGGCGGTACATGTGTTCTGTTTTTTGGGCTCGATTATTTTGCCGCGTTTCGTTTTTGGCTTGGACGGGGAGGTGATCACAAGGGTAAACTGAAGAAGAGACCAAGACCAGATAGAGAGAATGATGATGCACAGAATCCGATTCGCGGCGATCTGGAACAGAGAAGGCACTTTTAAAATGATACAATACATTCAAATTTGCATCAAACGACGGTACAGATGTTCTGTTTTTTGGGCTCGATTATTTTGCCGTGTTTCGTTTTTGGCTTGGAGGGGGAGGTGATTACAAGGGTAAATTGAAGAAGGGACCAATACCAGATAGAGTGAATAGTAATGCACAGAATCCAATTCGCACACTTTTAAAGTGATACAATACATTCAAATGTTCAGCAAACGACGGTAGAGGTGTTCTGTTTTTTGGGCTCGATTATTTTGCCGCGTTTCGTTTTTGGCTTGGACGGGGAGGTGATCGCAAGGGTAAACTGAAGAAGGGACCAAGACCAGATAGAGAGAATGATGATACACAGAATCCGATTCGCACACTTTTAAAGTGATACAATACATTCAAATTTTCAGCAAACGACGGTAGAGGTGTTCTGTTTTTTGGGCTCGATTATTTTGCCGCGTTTGGTTTTTGGCTTGGATGGGGAGGTCATCACAAGGGAAAAGTGAAGAAGGGACCAAGACCAGATAGAGAGAATGATGATGAACAGAATTGGCGGCAATCTGGAACAGAGAAGACACTTTTAAAAAGATACAATAGACTGTCGTCAGACTGTCAATCTTCAGGGTCAACATCGGGGAAGGAGACAAACCTGTAATCTACATTACAGGATTACACCCTGAAGATTGACAGCCTGACGAGGAACCTTGCCAAGAAGGGCCAAAATATCGCTGATGAAGAATCGTAGCTGACGTATCCGTTGTATACATTATTTGAATATATGTTTCAAAGTCAGCTTGTGATTAAGGAATATTTAGATACAATACATTCAAATTGTCTTATGACAAAACTAACATCTATTCGACAAACACTGTCGACAAACAGAGTTCACTCAGGGAGTTCTGGTTGGACAATTTTACATTAGTATAAAAAGGCGTCCGAAAAAAAAGGTCTTAACTTTTTTTGCCACGAGGGTCAAATTACTTACAATTTTTTTTAGTTAATCTCGGTAGGCTACGTCCATGCGATACTTTATAGCTTAGAACAGATTCCCCCTTGGCTTCAATTTATGAATTATTTTCTCTTTTCTGAACTGTGAATAATGTATCAAAAATGCAATATTAAACCGTATCGAAAAGAAATTGAAAAAAAAACAAATGAAAACAATACCAATGGTACAGATTTACTGACGCCCTCCCCCCTCTCGGTCTAGCTTGGATAAGCTCGTCAGGCTGACGAGGACCCTTGCCAAGAAGGGACGAAATATCGCTAACAAAAGCGTCGTAGCTGAGGTGTCTGTTTTTATCCATTGTTCAGACAGATGTTTCCCAGTCAGCTTGGGCTCAAGGTGTACTTAGCTCGGATAATCTTGGGGAGTTCTTTTATCGCAAGTCTTCTGCTCTCCAGCTCTTTAATTTCAGTTATCAGCTAACTCAATAGAATCTAAAATGTTGTGTTAACATGCACATTTTAATATTCGTTATTTTACTTGTATTTATATGTCTTTCAATCCGTACCGTTCTTCTGGTTTTTAATTACATGTCGTTTAATGGTTTGTTGGTTCCGCATCGTTTTTCTGTTGGTATTGTGTTGGATCCCATGATTCAGTTTTGTTTCTTCGCTGAGGACGGTTTGCCGAAAGTGCAACCGAAATAATATTTATCCCTCGCACCTGATCAACTAGCTGATCAAGAAAAAAACCCGAAAATAACAGGTTTCTATTTCTTTTTTATATTCAAATTCAAATTCGTTTATTTCCATGATATCTTTTAACAAAAATAGTGGTGGATCGTCATACATGGTCGACATAGTCATAAAAATCACACATATGTTACAATTTTTAAAATTTTAAAACACAATCCAATAACAACATATTTAAAAACATGTGTTTTTATGGCACTTGCAGCCTCTGGCTCAAGTGCCATATACCGATCACAATTCCGTCTGTCGGTCTGTCGGTCTGTCGGTCGGTCCGAGTTTTTTTGTCCCACATATCCGAGTTAGGGTACTTCCAGATGTGCTAGGACAATGAAACTTGGCAGGCATATCAGGGACCCGACCAAACTAACCTGGAAATAATCAGTTTCCCGATCCGACCATATGGGGGGGAGTGCGGGGCGCTGGAAACTTGCAAATTTAGGGCATTTTGTCACTTTTTTCTGAGTTAGGGTACTTCTAGATGAGCTAGGACAATGAAACTTGGCAGGAATATCAGGGACCCGACCAAACGAACCTGGAAATAATCAGTTTCCCGATCCGACCATATGCGGGGGAGTGGGGGCGCTCGAAACTTGAAAATTTAGGGCATTTTGTCACACTTTTTCGAGTTAGGGTACTTCCAGATGAGCTAGGACAATGAAACTTGGCAAGAATATCAGGGACCTGACCAAAGTAACCTGGAAATAATAAGTTTCCCGATCCGACCATATGCGGGGGAGTTGGGGCGCTTGAAACTTGAAAATTTAGGGCATTTTGTCACACTTTTTCGAGTGAGGGTACTTCCAGATGAGCTAGGACAATGAAACTTGGCAGGAATATCACGGACCCGACCAAACTAACCTGGAAATAATCAGTTTCCCGATCCGACCATATGGGGGGGAGTGCGGGGCACTGGAAACTTGAAAATTTAGGGCATTTTGTCACACTTTTTCGAGTTAGGGTACTTCCAGTTTTGCTAGGACCATGAAACTTGGCAGGCATATCAGAGACCCGACCAAACAAAATTAGGAATAATCAGTTTTCTGATCCGACCATTTTTGGGGGGGGGGGAGGGCAGGGGAATCCGGGAAACTGAGAAGTGTGTAACTTTCGAACGGATGATCGGATTGTAATGAAACTTCATAACTGAAGAGAATATATATCTGTAATGTCCCGTTTAAAGTCTTGACCGGATTCGGTAGTCAGGGGGGAGTTGGGGGGGGGGGGGAGACCGGAAATTTCAAGAAACGGTTAGAATGGAGGGATCGGAGTGAAACTTGCTGGGAAGAACAAGCATCTGCTCTAGATAAGTCCTTTAGACCATTGTACTGGATCCGGACACTTATGGGGGGGGGGACCGGAATTCCGGTGATGGTGTTTTTTTGGATTTTCACGATGAAACTTGGCAGGCATATCAGGGACCCAATCAAACTGACTTCAAAATAAAAATATTGTCGATCAGATAATGGTGGGGGAGTGGAGGGAGGGGAATCCGCAGGGGAATCCGGGAAATTGAGAAGTGTGTAACTTTCGAACGGATGATCGGATTGTAATGAAACTTCATAACTGAACAGAATATATATCTGTAATGTCCCGTTTAAAGTCTTGACCGGATTCGGTAGCCAGGGGGGAGTTGGGGGGGGGGAGACCGGAAATTTCAAGAAACGGTTAGAATGGAGGGATCGGAGTGAAACTTGCTGGGAAGAACAAGCATCTGCTCTAGATAAGTCCTTTAGGCCATTGTACTTGATCCGGACACTTATGGGGGGGGGGGGGTCCCGGAATTCCGGTGATGGTGGTTTTGGGGATTTTCACGATGAAACTTGGCAGGCATATCAGGGACCCAATCAAACTGACTTCAAAATAAAAATTTTGTCGATCAGATAATGGTGGGGGGATTGGAGGGAGGGGAATCCGAAATTTTCAGTCATGCGTAATTTTGGAATGGGTGATCGGATTCGAGTGAAATTTAAGAATTCAACAGAGGACATTTCTCCGATGATTTTTTTCATATCCGGACCGGATCCGGCAACTATTGGGGGGGGGGGAAATACGTGCCCCGTTTAGAATGGAGGGATCGGGATGGAACTTTGTGGGAAGAACAAACAGATGCTCTAGGTAAGTCATTTGCTGAATCGGATTGGCTACGTGCACCGCGGGGGAGCTGGGTGGGGTTGGGGGGGGGGGGGGGGGGGTTGGACCGGAAATCTCGAGAAACGGTTAGAATGATGGTATCGGAGTGAAACTTGCTGGGAAGAACAAACATCTGGTCCATATAAATCTTTTACATAATTTGGCTGGATCCGGACACTTGAGGGGGGAGGGGGAGGAGGGGTATCCCGGAATTCCGTTTTTGGGGGATTTTCACGACGAAACTTGGAAGGCATATCAGGGACCCGGTCAAACTGACTTGGAATAAAAAAAAAATCCTCGATATGATAATCTTGGGGGGGAGAGTTGAGGGAGGGGAATCCGGAATATTGAGTCATGCGTAGCTTTGGAACGGGTGATCGGATTCGAGTGAAATTTAATAATTAAACAGAGGACATTTTTCTCTTGTGACCTTTTTCATTTCCGGACCGAATCCGGCAATTATCGGGGGAAGGGCGGAAAATACTTGACCCGCTTAGACTGGTGTGATCTGGATCGAACTTCGTGGGAATGACAAACAGATGCTCTGGATTAATCATTTACAGAACAGGATTGGCTCCGGTTATTGTGGGTGGAGTTGGAGGAGGGGGAGGGGGGTCTGGGATTCCGGTGATCGCGCGTTAAGGTACTTCCAGATGTGCTAGGACGATGAAACTTGGCTGGAATATTGGAGACTCAACAACATTTGCTTAGAAATTGCTACTTCCCAAATCCGATTATTCCTTAAAGTACCAATCTTGACCGCAAAGTAAAAAAAATACTTTTAAGCAATATATGCATTTTCGTGAAGCCCATCAGCCCATTAGCAGTTTTGCCTTAAGGGTTTTGCTTACAAATGAAGTTCCAGCTCCCTTATAGCGCGCATCTCAACCGCAAAGTCGAAACTTACTCTTGATCAATCAAATCATCTTGACACATGCAAGTGCCATATGAGCTTACAGCTCTTGTTGCATGTAGTGTTTAGAATCAGTCCCCTGATCATATTGTTTTATAATTATACAGAAATCGTTTTGCACACAAAGAAGGTCCTTCGCTAAGTCTGACGGACAGTGCACCAGAGAGAGCTTGATTTGATGGTCCATGAAAGGCCATAGTCAGGTTGTCACTGTTTCGAATACATTTCCGGTTGGTTCGGAGATGGTGTCGCATATCCAAGTACCTACGAAACTCCGCCTGCGGTTTCCAAATTAAAAAATTTACGCCCACTTGGGCCGGGGACTTTCCTAGAAGAACGGATTCGAGTCTATTTTCCAGAGGCGACTCTTTTGTTTGTTAAATGCTAGTGGAAATAAGTTACCACTGGGACGTCAAAACTACAAGTCCGAAACAGGAGCAAAAAATCATAATTTTATTTGGCAGGGGAAGACGTCAAGTCACGTAGCACGTTCCTGTATCACATTCCAGTTTCAGTTTTCATTTTCGAACATTAATACAAAAATATTTATCTACCTGCCCTATTGAAAGATAAGCTCGATTACTGGGCAGTACAAGCTGCGAAAGAAAATTTTAATCCTTGTAGGCTACTAACAAAAAACGACACATTTTTTTGACAAAACAAAATACGAGAAGAAAAGCGATCTTTTAGTGAACTGCACAGGTGGAGTGAGGCCAATAAAAAAGAGTCAGTTTTTCGTGGGTTCACTCACTCCCAGGCCCCGGTCCTTTATCAGAAGGAACGCTGCTCGTACACCAAACACCCTGCCCAAACCTCAGTAAGAACATTCGTTTAATCAAAGCGTGCTCCGAGTCTAGAGAAGAAATCGAGAGCGTGTTCCACCCTTCTAACAATAGTAACTATTAGTTACTATTTCCGAAAAGTTACTACGCTGACCGTTCCAACCTTCTCGAAATAGTAACTAATAGTAACTATTTGCTTAACATGCTCGGGAGCGTAGTAAGTGTGGTTCTACACATCTTTGTAACGTGATTGGTCGGACTCCCCCGTAGCATGATATTCTGCTGCATGGAAAATAGAAAAATCGTTCCAGCCTTGACGGCAAAAAGCCAGAATTAATTCGTGACGTCATGCGTAGTAACTACGGTAAGTAGGGTGGAACACGCTCCGAATAAGGAACTCCTCGCTCGCTTCTCTCTCCGGTAATATGGTCCTACCTTGAACCTGTCCCTGTACAGGGATACTAAATACCATCAATATTGCTAGCTACATAACAGACACCTTCTTCTCAACTATAAAGCCTTTTCTGTGATCCCACAAAGACTGTGTGGCTCGATTGTCACTTGAAAAGAGTATTTTCGTGGTCGTTTGTGTGGCCCACATGTGTGTTTCTACAAGGGGCAGGTGTGTGTGGCTCGAACTGGACAAACATCGGTCGAGGTGATTTTCAATTTTATGGCACGAATTTAGCGGGAAATTCAGATTTAGCATCAAATTAATCAATCAATTTGTTTACTCCTGATATTACACATCATATATTAAGATTACACTAAGGACAGTTCTTTAAGAAATACACAATTGTTTCATCTATTTAGGGGCTCGGGGCAATAGCAGTCGCCGGAAAAGCGACAGAAATGACCAGAACTGCATTCTGCATTCTCGCGATTGGTCTTTAAATTTTCGGAAAGTTCTATCCCTGCAACAAAACTTACTATTGCTTTCCTTCTCATCACACCAAAAGATTCAGTATCATTTTCTAGGAAGACTTGTCTTGTCGGGTGTGAATGCGTTCGGCTTTCGCCCTAAACGCCGCCATATATAAACTGTCATTCAATCGTCCAACATTATAGTCTCCTACTAAAAATTAAACACTAAATTGTCACATCACTACACTGAATTGTCACATCACATTAAGTCACAGTCTTGTGGTAAGGCCCGAAGAGCAAACAAATTTGCAGAATGCCTCAAGCACTTGTAAATCCTTGTCTTTTCCGAATGTCGCATATCCAAGTACCAAAGCTGTAGATGGGGCTAGCTTGTGTGACTCCAGCTTACGAATCAGCTGGCTCCTTCGGGAACTATATCTTGGGCATTCAGACACTAGTTGCGTTTTTGCTGATACCATGGTATCTGTTACCACGATAACTAGATCTGCAATTAGTCGTTTTTGCAGTTATCGTGGTATCTGATACACGGTGCTCTGCAAAAACGACTATTGTCGAAATTGCACTTTTTGAAGTCATCCAAAAAAAAAACAGATATCCAGTTACATCACTAAGTGCTTAACTTCTTTCTCACCAATCTGACAAAATTTGATGAAAGTGAGATGACTTTTCAGATACCACGACCAGTCACCACGGTCGGACCGTAGTATCTGAATATCTGATGCCACGATAACTTTTGACCATGGTATCAGATACCACGATAACTGCAAAAACGACTTTAGACCGTGGTAACAGATACCATGGTATCAGCAAAAACGCAACTAATATATGAACTACTTACTGTTTCTGATATGCCTCTGCAATGAGCGTGGGTACAGTCCGGAGAGGATGAAGATCCATACTTCGAATGTCTCGACATAGTCATAGCGTGGTCGCATCTCATTCTAAAAATCGTGTTAGCTACTTTTCTATTTCTAGGTATTAGGTGCGGTGGTGTCCAATGGCCGTTGAATGCCTTGACGTATCTGTTTGTTGATGATTCACAGAGATGTATAGCTACACAATCTCGTGTTGACTAGCAGAGTAATATTCTATCCATCAAAAGTAGAGAGCGAAGAGCGCCATCTATCTTTTTGTCATATCTGGTGTCATCTAGCGGAAACCCGGGAAACTTATGAAGTCGCCCAGAAAGCACGTTCGTAGTCGGAATGCCCTTGTGAATAAGTAGAGCAAATCATCAGGGGCACTATTTTATGGGTATTTTTCAGGCCCAGTTAGAAGTTATGTCTAAATTTTGTGAGTTTATACTTTTTTTTTCTTGTGTTGTTTTTCGTTATTCTCTTTACTCTGCTACCACCTTGTGTGTTTGGCGGGTTATAAATAATATATATATATATGTATATTTAAATGTGTAAATAGAACCATGTCTTAAATTTGGGAAGACGAATGCCCCTATGCTGTTCTTACACCTCCAGTGAAAAAGACTAAGCCGTCTCTTAAGGTAGTTTCTGTCTCAAGCCCCCCCCCCCCCCCCCTCACGTCTTGAGCAGTAATGACTGACCACAGAACCTTTCGGCAAATGTCATTCCATCTGAAAAACAAACTGATAATGCCCCCTCCAATAATGCTCTCTCTGATAACGCTCCCCTCCCTACGCTGTCCCTATACACCTCCAGTGAAACAAATTAATCCGTATCTTATATTAATCCGTATATCTTATGGTAGTTTCTGTCTCAAGCCCCCCCCCCCTCGCGTCTTGAGCAGTCATGACTGACCACAGAACCTTTCGGCAAATGTCATTCCATCTGAAAAACAAACTGATAACGCCCCCTCCAATAATGCTCTCTCTGATAACGCTCCCCTCCCTACGCTGTCCCTATACACCTCCAGTGAAACAAATTAATCCGTATCTTATATTAATCCGTATATCTTATGGTAGTTTCTGTCTCAAGCCCCCCCCCCCCTCAAGTCTTGAGCAAAGTGATGACTGACCACAGAACCTTTCGGCAAATGTCATTCCATCTGAAAAACAAACTGATAACGCCCCCTCCAATGGATCTTAACTCACCTTATCGTCCTTGAAAGAATCGAAAAATTCTATTATATCCGCAGCTGTCCCGATGTAAACCAGAAGGAGCTGAGACAACTGTTCCCTGGTTAGATCCCCTTTTGGTAATAGCCATCGACCAATGATTAAGATCAGCATAAGAAACTGCCCTATTATGGTCGTCCATGCTTCGGCAGTTAGCGCCACAGGGATCTTGATTTCTACCTGCAAATCAGATTCGGAAATTAATTTTTAGGGGTGACCAGATTGAGTCTGAAGGGCTACGTTCCGGAATCTTGAAAGGACCCGTCATATATGTATATATATATATTTCTCAGTGCAGTTGTCTAGACCCGATTTTCTTTTGTATCCTTATAAACGACTTACCAAGACTTACCAAGTGAATTCCCATATGGTTCCGAAACTCTTACGTATAACAAAGGTACCGTATTTTTGAAATAAGCGAAAAAATGAATGAGCTAACCAGTCGTTTCATCAATCGAAGTAGAAAACTGCACGATTTTCCACTGGCTAGCCCGGTGTAAGCACGTGACTCAAGTTTGTATTGGTTTTGTTATTTGTAGTTATCGCAGCCTAATTTTGTATCGTAGTGTTGTGTGATTTCTATTTTTTCTCTTTTTCTTTTGTTTCCTCACCAACGCCTCCGACCATTTACTTTGTATCTGTATGGAGGGTTGAAATAAAATTATTAATACTCTTGATGACTACCTCTCATTGCCGATGCAAAATCTCCGGCCTCTCGGGGTACCTAGCGGAAGAAAGGCAGAAGTGGTGTCGCAGCGGCTCCAAAAGATCGCCGTGACTGTTTGACACAGGATCTGAGTCGTTGAGTTTGAGTCGTTACGGAGACGCTTACTCCTTCTTCCTGAGGATCACTGGCGTGTTTTGGACTTAGTCATACAGAGTATTAAGAATACCTCCAAAAAACTGTTCGCGGACCACGTTAAATTGTACCGCCCGATTCGTTGCCCTGTAGATGTAGCGCTACTTCAAGAAGATCTAAGTAAGTAAGTAATTAATAAGTAAGTAATTTATTTCTAAACCGCCATTTCAACAAGAGCTGTAAGCTCATATGGCACTTGCATGTGTCAAGATGATTTGATTGATCAAAAGTAAGTTTCGACTTTGCGGTTGAGATGCGCGCTATAAGGGAGCTGGAACTTCATTTGTAAGCAAAACCCTTGATGCAAAACTGCTAATGGGCTGATGGGCATCACGAAAATACATATATTGCATAAAGTATTTTTTTTACTTTGCGGTCAAGATTGGTACTTTAAGGAATAATCGGATTTGGGAAGTAGCAATTTCTAAGCAAATGTTGTTGAGTCTCCAATATTCCAGCGAAGTTTCATCGTCCTAGCACATCTGGAAGTACCTTAACGCGCGATCACCGGAATCCCAGACCCCCCTCCCCTCCTCCAACTCCACCCACAATAACCGGAGCCAATCCGGTTCTGTAAATGATTAATCCAGAGCATCTGTTTGTCATTCCCACGAAGTTCGATCCAGATCACACCAGTCTAAGCGGGTCAAGTATTTTCCGCCCTCCCCCCGATAATTGCCGGATTCGGTCTGGAAATGAAAAAGGTCACAAGAGAAAAATGTCCTCTGTTTAATTATTAAATTTCACTCGAATCCGATCACCCGTTCCAAAGTTACGCATGACTCAATATTCCGGATTCCCCTCCCTCAACTCCCCCCCCCCAAGATTATCATATCGAGGATTTTTTTTTATTCCAAGTCAGTTTGACCGGGTCCCTGATATGCCTTCCAAGTTTCGTCGTGAAAATCCCCCAAAAAACGGAATTCCGGGATACCCCTCCTCCCCCCCCCTCAAGTGTCCGGATCCAGTCAAATTATGTAAAAGATTTACATGGACCAGATGTTTGTTCTTCCCAGCAAGTTTCACTCCGATACCATCATTCTAACCGTTTCTCGAGATTTCCGGTCCACCCCCCCACCCCACCCAGCTCCCCCGCGGTGCACGTAGCCAATCCGATTCAGCAAATGACTTACCTAGAGCATCTGTTTGTTCTTCCCACAAAGTTCCATCCCGATCCCTCCATTCTAAACGGGGCACGTATTTTCCGCCCCCCCCCCCCAATAGTTGCCGGATCCGGTCCGGATATGAAAAAAAAACATCGGAGAAATGTCCTCTGTTGAATTCTTAAATTTCACTCGAATCCGATCACCCATTCCAAAATTACGCACGACTGAAAATTTCGGATTCCCCTCCCTCCACTCCCCCCACCATTATCTGATCGACAAAATTTTTATTTTGAAGTCAGTTTGATTGGGTCCCTGATATGCCTGCCAAGTTTCATCGTGAAAATCCCCAAAACCACCATCACCGGAATTCCGGGACCCCCCCCCCCATAAGTGTCCGGATCAAGTACAATGGTCTAAAGGACTTATCTAGAGCAGATGCTTGTTCTTCCCAGCAAGTTTCACTCCGATCCTCCATTCTAACCGTTTCTTGAAATTTCCGGTCTCCCCCCCCCCAACTCCCCCTGGCTACCGAATCCGGTCAAGACTTTAAACGGGACATTACAGATATATATTCTGTTCAGTTATGAAGTTTCATTACAATCCGATCATCCGTTCGAAAGTTGCACACTTCTCAA
This sequence comes from Branchinecta sandiegonensis, assembly GCA_030848855.1. Classification (NCBI taxonomy): domain Eukaryota; kingdom Metazoa; phylum Arthropoda; class Branchiopoda; order Anostraca; family Branchinectidae; genus Branchinecta; species Branchinecta sandiegonensis. Next base: position 7,986,379 of record JAUPMV010000011.1, read on the forward strand.
TTTCCCGGATTCCCCTGCGGATTCCCCTCCCTCCACTCCCCCACCATTATCTGATCGACAATATTTTTATTTTGAAGTCAGTTTGATTGGGTCCCTGATATGCCTGCCAAGTTTCGTCGTGAAAATCCCCAAAACCACCATCACCGGAATTCCGGGCCCCCCCCCCCCCCCATAAGTGTCCGGATCAAGTACAATGGTCTAAAGGACTTATCTAGAGCAGATGCTTGTTCTTCCCAGCAAGTTTCACTCCGATCCTCCATTCTAACCGTTTCTTGAAATTTCCGGTCTCCCCCCCCCCAACTCCCCCCTGGCTACCGAATCCGGTCAAGGCTTTAAACGGGACATTACAGATATATATTCTCTTCAGTTATGAAGTTTCATTACAATCCGATCATCCGTTCGAAAGTTACACACTTCTCAGTTTCCCGGATTCCCCTGCCCTCCACCCCCCCCCCCCCCCCCCCCAAATGGTCGGATCAGAAAACTGATTATTCCTAATTTTGTTTGGTCGGGTCTCTGATATGCCTGCCAAGTTTCATGGTCCTAGCACAACTGGAAGTACCCTAACTCGAAAAAGTGTGACAAAATGCCCTAAATTTTCAAGTTTCCAGCGCCCCGCACTCCCTCCCATATGGTCGGATCGGGAAACTGATTATTTCCAGGTTAGTTTGGTCGGGTCCGTGATATTCCTGCCAAGTTTCATTGTCCTAGCTCATCTGGAAGTACCCTCACTCGAAAAAGTGTGACAAAATGCCCTAAATTTTCAAGTTTCCAGCGCCCCAACTCCCCCGCATATGGTCGGATCGGGAAACTTATTATTTCCAGGTTACTTTGGTCAGGTCCCTGATATTCCTGCCAAGTTTCATTGTCCTAGCTCATCTGGAAGTACCCAAACTCGAAAAAGTGTGACAAAATGCCCTAAATTTTCAAGTTTCGAGCGCCCCCACTCCCCCGCATATGGTCGGATCGGGAAACTGATTATTTCCAGGTTCGTTTGGTCGGGTCCCTGATATTCCTGCCAAGTTTCATTGTCCTAGCTCATCTAGAAGTACCCTAACTCAGAAAAAGTGACAAAATGCCCTAAATTTGCAAGTTTCCAGCGCCCCGCACTCCCCCCCATATGGTCGGATCGGGAAACTGATTATTTCCAGGTTAGTTTGGTCGGGTCCCTGATATGCCTGCCAAGTTTCATTGTCCTAGCACATCTGGAAGTACCCTAACTCGGATATGTGGGACAAAAAAACTCGGACCGACCGACAGACCGACAGACGGAATTGTGATCGGTATATGGCACTTGAGCCAGAGGCTGCAAGTGCCATAAAAAGCGGAGTAAATAAAAGAAAATAAATAAAAGACATAAATACACAGAAAAGACACTAATTTTCAGTCATCGGCTAGGAATTCGTTTTTTTTTCATTTCGATCTGAATTCGTTGGTAGTTTGTGTGACAAGAACTATGGTAGTTAACAGTGACAACTGCTTGGCTTTGCATTACCTTCAAAAGCAAACCGTGAGTTACAATTATTTTTTTGTTGGTAATATTTTGAAGTCGGTTAAAGACCTAGGTGTTGTTTTGACACGGAATTGAAATCCGATAAGCACGCTAATATTGCTTCAAGGAACGCTAATCATCGTCTTTTGATGATTAAGCGGAGTTTTTCTAAGCTTAATGCACGGAACTTCCTGACATTTTATAAGACAACGGTGCGACCAATAATCGAGTACAACTCTTCAGTCTGGAATCCTGTAAACAAAACAGACCGATCTCGAGTAGAAAGAGTACAGCGCCGGGCCACAACATTAATTCCTTACCTGCGGTAATCTAGTTACGATTGCAGAATAAGACACCTTAATTTACCATCATTGGAGTTCCCTCAGGATCGTAACGATATTCTGAACACATACAGAATCCTCCACTCGGTAGATACTTTGGAAAAAACATTTTTTGAGTTCAGTTCATATCAGTCAACCCGGCAGCATTCTTTAAGGCTATACCCACCAAAATTAAACAGGAAAATTGACCGCACTGTCGGAAGTTTCATAACAGATTGCGCATAACACTTTAAAGAATAACACCTTTTCACTTAGAATAAAAGTGTTATGACCAATTAAGTTTATACTATTTCGTGCCCAGATCTCCAACAACACCTTCAATAGGTAAAAATACTACACTGTCAGAAGTTACATAACGACAACAGCAGGATGCGTGGTTTCAACAGATAACACTTTGGGATGTTATATGTTATGTTTCTTTCGTCCCCGTTAGTATTTTTTACCAACTGAAGGTGTTGTTGGAGATCTAGGCACGAAAAAGTGTAAACTTAATTGGTCATAACACTTTGTTTCTAAGTGAAAAGGTGTTATTCTTGAAAGTATTATGCGCAATCTGTTATGAAACTTCTGGCAGTGCAACGTTCATTTTGTTACCGTGCATGCCAGCAAGAATAAACTGATGCCAGGCATGGAACGGTTTACTTGAAGAAACAGTTTCCCAACCAAATTTACTCTCGTTTAGTTGCACACATCTTAGTGGTACTCAGTTTAGTTGCAGCGCCTGTGTGAATCTTTTCTAGTGTACATTCAAGTCAAATCAAATCAATCAAATCAAGTTTATTAATTCGCCATAATTACCCAAAAACGAATAGCACTGGCACGTCAAAGACAGAAACAATTGAGGTCACAATTTAAGTCAAGTCACTGTTAAAATTTTTGCAAAAGTACGGGACGAATGAACGGTCATAGCGAACACTGCAGTTTGCAGGAGGGAGCTTTAACTTTTGCTTCCCCAAATTTGATCCTCCAGTGGGGCATTTAATTTTCAGCTGCTGGCTGGAAATCTGGCAGAATGTTGCGAAAGAGCTCCGACGACAGACAGGAAAAAGGAAAGAAGAAAAAAAAGAAGTTCAAAAAAGAAAAAGAAGAAAAAGAAGTTCATGCCGTCTGTTTGATTCGTTGTATCAGTGTATAGTGCAGTGTTCCTAAACAACAGTTCATGTGTTTTGTAGGGAGAGAAGCTTCGGCTTAACCTCTTTTTCTATTAATAAATAAATAAATAGATTACTAGTTCAATTTGTGTCCATAATCACTCCACCCATTCTCATTTTCGAAATTTCAAGTTTCGCACGTAATTGTTGTCAACTGTGACACCACGACGACAACTTTTTCACGGGTCTAGGCAAGACCCTCAGAAACCCCCAGTACATATCGCCCTTCCCCGCCGTCCCCACCCGACGACCCCCTACCGTGTCGCCCGACTAAACTCCCCTATCCACATAATATGAATCAATTTTCAAATTTAACGAAGGGCTAATAAAATATCTCTAGGTCTATCTTGAAACTACCATCACAAAACCAGTGACGGTGCAACCGAAATAGTTCTAGGCTACGCTCTGTCTCAGACACTAGAATGCGACCATCATCTTTACCGGCACTGTCGTTACAGTGCAAACTTCCCCTCATCTTGGAGCGTCTTGTATAATCCAGGGATAACTAAAGAGGAACGGGAATCAGACAAGGGGACTCGACAGGGCAATATGATGATTGTTTAAACCGACTGAGGGTCGACCACATTGTACGAACGAATGCAGCTTCCTCGCCAAGAAAGGGAAGGAACTTGAAAAGGATTTTTTTAGGGGGGTTCAGTGGTTGCAATGGTTGACAACAGAGCTGCCGTGGATAGATGAAGATTTCCGGGACCCACCTCCAACATCGGTCGGTTTCAATCCACACCTTGAACAGAGCATCTACGGAATGAGCTCTTGCCAACAACCTATTTCCGTCAGGATAGGGTGACTAGTTTGAGAAGTATGCATGTAACAAGATTTCTGGGATCCCCGTCCCATACTCCGACTATTCAGATTTAGTGACGGCATTGTAAACGGAAATTTAGGGCATTTGTTGTTGCCAACTATCAAATTTCATCCAGATAAGATCATGCGTTCGAGAATGCCACAAGATTCAAGATCCCCCTCCCTCCAATCCCCGCGGCAGACGACACTTGCGCCAAACGTTGCAAGTGCCATAGAACAAACACAAATCATTATTGGCTATTTCATAAATAAGCATGCCACTATATAGAACTTCATATAGGCTACACGATGCCATTAGCTGAAAGAACAACAGTCCGGCAGAGACGATATGAATCTCTCAATGCGCGAATGGTTTATATTCCTAGCAAGGGGGGAAGAGGGAATGTTTTTCTACGAAGTTAGCGAATTACGAACCAGTACATTCTGCCAAGGACTCACAAGGCACATTTCCAGAAATCAGAGAAGTCAAGCGAAATGTCAGTAAAGTAAAGTAGGCGTAAATGTACAAGAGAGCGGGTCCAGGAGGGGCGACGTGCGAGGAATTTTCCAGAAGAGGATTTTCGAAGACAATCCTCGGCTCTAGTTCTCCCGCGCGCCCATGCAGTTCTTCCTTAGGCGAGCTCCCGTGCACCTTATTTTCTACATCCCGGTAGCTGCCTCCATTGTCCAAATAGGTACAATAAGCTGAATAGCGCTAGACGCGATGTTTACGTGTTAATGCACACACCTGTTCAAATAGGAACCCGAGGTTCTTGTGAATGCAGCGTTCAGTGTTGCCACGCTAATACAGTTTTTCGAGTTTCTAAAGATCAAAAAGTGTTCTTACAAGTACTTGAAGTACACCAGTACAATTTGACGCCCAATATATTGTAAAGCTATTAAATTTACGGATGGACAGCATTGGTCCTCCAACTAGCAGTAAGCAGTCGTAACAGAACAAAATGTGTTCTTTTGAAGGAAAGTTGTTTCTTTAGCTTCCAAAAAAGTAGAACTTTAGTGCTTCCGTGACAACACCGACGGCGCTGCTCCTTTCCTCGTCCCGCTGGCAAAACCAACCAAGCAATCTGATTGGCTCTGCACAAGGGAGAATGGAGCCGAGCTCCATTTTCCTTATTCGCCTTATTACAGCGCGCCCCGAAGAAAAGAGGAATCTGTAATAAGCCTTATACGCCGTAATACACCTTACGACACCTATTTGGACAATGCTTTAGGTGTCTGCGAACTAATGGACTGAAAAGTTTTCGGGCAAAATTCAGCAATGGCTTTTCTGCGAATCGACAATGACTACTACAGTGGGCAAGATAAGAAGAAATGCGGGTTATTGGATTCTTGGCTTCGCGAAAGGTTTAAAATTGCTTAGAAACCTTGGTGAAGTCCCACAGAAATAGATAAATTACTGTAAAGAGAACAAAAGGTTCATCGCGACCGCATTTTCAAGGTTAATCATTGGGCATCTGCAACTCTTAAAGGACACATCATGCCTATTATGCCATCCAACCTACTTTCATAATATTGCATTCATTGATTTTTAAGCCCGGAGACCAAAATTTAACTCTTACATTCTAAGCTCGCTAACGATAGCTCACTAATCTTTGCTCTTGCCACAATTCACTATTTACCATGTGCATTATTACCATGTACGTTTCTGCCCTTGGCCACTTCTCCACATTCCATCTAGGAAGAAGATTTTTTAGACCCGACCAGTTCCTTTTCTTCCTTTTTTTAATGTTTATTTTTTGATCTCGTGCATTTACTACATTATTGAAAGCTCAGTGTATTTTTTCCTTTTATTTGTCTATACTGGACTATTTTCCTGTTCTTAAGTGCGTAAATAAAATTTCATCATCATCATCATTATGCTCCCAAAGAGTGTTCGCGTATCAAGCTCTGGATGCGTAAAACAAGTTATCTGAATTTTACCGAGTTTTTATGACAATGCAGCCTCGCTCAAGTGCCATTTACCGATTACTTTTCGGTCGGTCGGTCTGGCGGTCAACTGTTCACGAGTTAGGGCACTTCCAGATGTACTAGGAGGACGAAACTTGGAAATAGCCACTTCCCCGATCCGACCATCGTGGGGGGGGGGGGGCAATCCAGAATCTTGAGGCATGCATAACTCTCGAACTGGTGATCTGGATAATTGAACTTGATATTTGGAAAGACCTCATGTCTCAGATAGCTCAATTTAAGTCCAAGCCGGATTCGATGACTGTGGGGGGAGTTAGAGGGGGGGGGATCTTGTGACAAGCTATAGAGCGGAGGGATCGGGATGAAATTTGATGGAAAGAACAAGCACAAGCCCTAGATACATTATTGACAGAACCGGACCGGATCCGGGCACTGTGGGAGAGTTGGAGGGGGAGTTCCGGAATTCTGGTGATCCCAAGCTCAAGTACTTCCAGATGTGCTTGGACGATGAAACTTCGTAGACACAACAGGGACCCCACAAGATTGATTTGGAAATAGTCACTGCCTCGACCCAGTAATCGGAGGGAGGGGGTGGGGGGGAGGAGGAATCAGAGATTTGTTGAGCGCAGAACTGTCGAACGGGTAATCGGATCTAAATGAAACTTGAAATTTGGAAAGGTCAAGTGTCTCAGATCTTTCCGACCAAACCAACTTGGAAATAGTCACTTCCCGGATCCGACCACCATGAGGGGAGTGGAGGGAGGGGGAATCCGGAATCTTGAGGTATGTAGGCTTTAACTCTGGAACGGGTGATCGGATCTTAACGAAACTTGATATTTGGGAGGACCTCGTGTCTCAATGTCCCATTTCAAGTCCGGACCGGACCAGATGGACGTGGGGAGTCAGAGGGGGGAACCGGAAATCTTGTGACACGCTTAGAGCGGAGCAATCAGGATGAAACTTGATGAGAAGAATAAGCACAAGCCCTAGGTACATCATTAACAGAAGTGGCCGGATTTGGGCACTGTGGGGGAGTAGGAGGGGAGTCCGGAATTCCGGTGATCCGGAGTTAAGGTATGGCCTACTTCCAGGAAGGCTAGGACGATGAAACTTGAGCGCATATCAGAGATTCGACCAGACTTACTTGGAAATAGTCAGTTCCCCAATCCGACCATCGTGTGGGGGGGGGGGGGGGGTAGGGAAGGGAATCCTAAGTCTTGAGATATGTATAACTTTCGAAAGGCCGACCGGAAGAACAAGCACAAGAATTAGTTACACCAGTGACAGGACTGGACCGCATTCGGGCACTGTGGGGAAGTTGGAGGGGGTCCGGAATTCCGGTTATCGCGAATTAGGGTCCTTCCAGATGCGCTTGGACCATGAAACTTGGCTGGAAGATTAGAGACTCGACAAGATTGGCACAGAAACTGTCACTTCCAGATCCGGTCATCCCGTAAAGTATCCTACTCATCTTATTATTAGGTTATTAGGTTTTGTTAGGTTAGTTTGTTAGAAGTTAGATTCGTAATGTTTTTTTGTATGGTGTTATGTCTTTCCGTATATTACTTTTTCCTCTTTTATGTATTTATACTCCGTCTTTCTCTTTGTGAGTGTATGATATGGGTCATAAACAAATTATTATTAATTATTATTATTATTAACTGCAAGGTACAAAAAAATACTTTTAGGCAAAATACACATTTTCATCATCCCGATCAGCCCTTGATCATTTTTGCCTCAAGGTTTTTCCTCAGAAATGAACTTCGAGCTCCCTTAAAGTGCTCATCTTAACCGCAAAGTTGAAAAAACACTTTTGACCAAACGATACATATAATCCCCGAAGGTCCATGGTAAATATACCAATTCCATTGGTAATATTTTACCAAACCATACATTCTCGTGATTTTCAAGGGCCCATGATCATTCAGAAACGAATTCAGCGTGTATCCTTATCTCTATAAAGAACATCTAATCAACTTCAAATAATACTTTAACTTAAATCTGTCATCAAATTTTCCGGTTCTGGCCGGATTCCGGGCGAACTAGTTGTCCGGCTGGAAAATGCTTTCACGTAAGTGTTCAGCATGTCTTCTTACCCCTAAATCGAACATTTAATCAACTTCAAATGAAACTTTTACTTTTAACCAACTTCGGTTTTTGCCGGATTCCGGACGAACTACTTGTCTGACGAGAAAATGAGTTTCATCATCGTGTTCAGCATGTCTTCTTACCCCATAATCGACTATCACATTAGTTGTTTAAAAATATTTTGTTTGCCCCTGAATTTGAACCCACCCCTAAATGTAGGGTTACAAAGCCCATCTACGAACTTGACCTTATACCCTTGACCCAAAGACTCCTCTCACCAATTTTCATCAAAATATCTCATTCCCTTCGAGAGTTATCGTGCTAACAGACGGACAGACGTACAACTTTTGCGATGTCATAGGTCTCCCTCCACTTTCGTTTTGGGATCCAAAAAACAGCGTGTTCTCATCTCTTCTCATGCCCTTTTCTTTTTGAAACATTTGTTGGCGGACCTTGAGATTTTCGGCGATGTTTGCACAGCTTGACTTGCAAACTCGGCTCGGCCATAAAACGTTATTAAGTCATTGGTGCAAAACAAAACAGCTGCAAAGGGCTGAGGCTGTAATTCCATAGGGAGCTAACGATAATAAAATAGAATAGAATGTATTACACAAAAAAGCCCGTGGGCCATGGCAACAAAAAGCTTACACTAACTATAACTAACACACTGCTCATATTCTAAAAATCTCGTTCTATGCTCCATCGCAAGCCTCAAGTAATGTCCAAGTCAGAATAAATACGAGGGATCCTTAAGATCCTACCTGTTGCCGTCCACCACAGCGGATCCTGGTCTACTGCATGGCAACCGTAAAAAAAGTAACGGCTTGGAGATTCTTATACCTACGACAGGTCCATTCATTTTCCCTGGAAAGAATGCTGGAAAAAACTGCCAGAAATCCTTCCCTAATTGTGTTAGGATTAAAGAAACGCTTACCCCAAATGTTTGAATAGCTGAAAGCTCTTCTGAAGAATTAGTCGTCAATACTTCAACTACTTCCTCTCGGAGTTCCCACCGCTTGTCCAATTTGTCAAATTCCAGAAGCCAAATAGAGGGCACCACTGATGACAGGTACAGGAAAACGCTGGGGCAAAACCTAAAATTAAAAGAAAAGCTAAAGTATCACTATCACTGTTTATTTCCCTCGAGTTATACATTAGAAGTATAAAAGAAGGGATAACGTAGATGGCAGATCCACTTACATCATAATCAAACAACATGGCAGCAAAACAAATAATTCCGAAATTATTTCGCCTCATTAATCAATCATGGCATAATTCGAGCAAGTCTAGGTCTCCTCAAGTTCTTGCGCTATTTAATACTTGTTTTCGTCATTACTGTACTTTTTGTACTTTTGGGGATCCCAAAACGTAAGTGGAGGGATCCCTATGACATCGCAAAAGTTGTCCGTCTGTCCGTCCGTCTGTAAGCAAGCACGAAGGGAATGAGATCTTTTGATGAAACTTGGTGTGAGGACTCTTTGGGTCAAGGGAGAGGTCGAGTATGTAGATGGGCTCTGAAACTCGACATTTAGGGTGGGGGAGGGGTTTCAAATTAAGGGCGAACAAATTTTTTAACAGCTAATGAGATACTCGATTTAGGGGTAAGGAGACATATTGAGCACGAATATGGAAACCATTTTCTCGCCGGACAAGTAGTTCGCCCGGAATCCGGTCAAAACCGGAAAGTTTGTTAAAAGCAAAAGTCTTATATAATATTAAATTTTTGGGATCCCATCGAAACCTTTGGTCTTGTTTAACTCTTTGTCATTGTCGCAGCGTCAGTGCTAGATTAGACGATGTCAGATTTTATTTTGCTCTACTAAGAGCAAAACTCATTAGGAATGAACACATAGACAAAAACGTAAACGAATATGTAGCCGTCTTAAAAACTTTCCTTCTTTCAAAACTAATAGCTCCTGTTCTACCACAAGAAAGAAAAAGTATTGTCAGAAACGGAGGACATCCCAGGCTTTAAAAATGGTAAGCTGAGGCGCAATCAACAAATCATCGCGTTACTTCATCCGTAACGGAGTAACAAGGTGCATAAAAAAGAAAAGATTTCTGTGGGTATGTAACGACCTCCCTGGAGATGGCTAAAAAGCACTCGGGAGTCCATGGAGATTCTAAAATAGTTGGCACTTTAGATGCAAACTGTCCTAAGGTGACACGCTCGAAAACCAGTAATGAGAACAGACAGGGTGAGGTCGGAGTCAAACAAGCGAAGCCTCCGAGGTAGGGGGGGGGGGGGGGTAAAACGGATAAGTCAGCTATAGTTTATTATAGCTGTATTTCGGCCCTTCTTGGCAAGGGTCTTCTTCAGGCTGAAGCCTGACCCTTGCCAAGAAGGGTCGAAATATAGCTCTAATAAAATGTAGCTGACTTATCGATTTTGCACCGTCAAATATGATTCGCAGTCAGCTTGGGCTGAAGGAACATCTAGGGGGTGATGATGTGTTTGGCCGGTCGTGGTGCCTTTAGACCATTCGTGGTGCCTTTAGCTCCGGTGTGGGGGTGAGACATCACAACCAGACCGCAATGCCCAAAAGTACACCAAGTTTCAACTTATAGCTGTCATGGTTCACGAGTTATCAAGAGAAAAAACAGTGAAAAGCGAAAAAGGAAAACGAAAACCGAAAACGGTTTTCGTTTCGTACAGCGGGTACAAGAGTAGATTGGTCATAAATGACTCCACTGAAAAGGGAACACAAACAAAAAAGGAAAAAAAACAGAAGCAAAGAAAATAAACACAAGCAATACCTCTAAATACTAGGACTTTCTATTTAACAAGACCAAAAGTTTAGATTGGATCCCAAACGAAGATATTTATTGGATTTTCATCCAGAAAATCGCATCTTGTAGGTATCCGGCCTTCACCAAACCCCGTAAGCATGTTATTCATCCAGAATCAGCCGCTTGAAATGTAAAAATGATAGAGTTTTTTTTTTTAGTATTATAGTCAAACGACTAATCCGCTGGGAAAGCCATTTACACCCCTAGCCTAGATCGAACCCCAAATCGACTTCAGGGAAAACTTTTTCTACCAAATTTCCGGTTTCAAGCGAGTTCCGGGCGAAACACTAATCGGATGACGACATAAAGTTCAAAAACGGATTCAGCGTGTATCTTTACTCCTACAGCAAACCTCTGTTCAACTCAGAGAAAAAAATTCTTTAACAAAATTTTCGGTTCTGGCCGGATTCCGGGCGAAATACCTGTCCGGCAATAAAATAAAGTTCAGATACGGATTCAGCATGTCGCCTTACCTCCAAATCAACCTTAAATTTAACCCCCCCCCCCAATAAATGTAGGGATACAGAGCCCATCCCCAGATTGGGTTTTGGCAAAAGCCCCGGACATAACCCCCCCCCCCACCAGCGACCTCTCCCAGTACTACCCTCTGGCGGAAAAAATGGGTACCAAACACCCGATCCCCCCACACAGTCAGTAGCCCTCTGTCGACATGTCTAGACGTGCTGATTAAATTTTGGAAATGAAAATATCACTTTATGAAAAGTATATGCAGTGGCGGGCGGCCTGCCTGCCGTCATCACCCCGGACATACCCCCAGCCACCAGCGACCTCTCCCGGTACCACATCCCCCAGCGGAACAAAAGGGATACGGAACACCCGACCCCCCCCCCCACAGTCAGTAGCCCTCTGTCGACATGTCTAGACGTGCTGATTAAATTTTGGAAAAAAATATCATTTTATGAAAAGTATATGCAGTGGCGGGGCGGCCTGCGTCACGCGTTTACATTTAACTCGCGTGTTAAGAAAAAACCCTTAAGTTCTTGTAGTCAACATTTTAGTGCATAAAAGTACATTTCATGAAAAAGTGCTTCGCCTACCCCCCCCCCCCCCCCCCCCCCGGAGTTTTGACCCGAAAACACCTTCCACACCTTCGATATTGTTCGTGCTAATCATTAAAAGTTTACACACGTAACAGCTTATTATCCCAAAAATAAGAATTAACTTGCTTGGAAGTGGACGATTCGGGTGAGAGAACACAAAAAGTCAATCACGGAGATTACACATAAAGCAAGGGATATTTTCCCAGGCCTGGAAAGACTCCAAGAGGATTGTCAAATATTTTCCCGATTCCTGAAAGAGCGTTTCCCCTTCATCTGTTCGAACACTGAGAAATAGAGTGATATCGGCACGTTTCAGCACATTAGCTTATCTTGGATGCTCTGCTAAGTGTCTAGATGCTTACATAAAGAGAAGAGGCCTGACAGCAGACGGGTCGGACAAACCTACTTTTCCCCGACAACTCTTTCAACCATAGGGGCATGAGAAGCTTCAAAATGTGTGTGTGTTTTTTTTCATTTTGGACGACGAGGCCATCAGGTCTATCTTATCTTTTAGACTTCTTTTGATTCGCTTGGTTTTCCCACTTTTTAACCACGGCGCGTTCAGTTTTCAAATATTTTGCGTCCAACCGCCTCATCGGAGAGCAGGACCGCTGGATAGAGTCGACAAGTGCTTACAAAACAAGACCAAAGGTTTCGATGGGATCCCAAAAATCTAATATTTGATCCAGACAATTGGGTCTTTTCTTCGCCAGGCTAATCATCAGAGAAAACCAAATATACCTCTATAAGCCAGATCTATCTTGACGATACTGACCGAAACTTCCTGCTTTACCTTTGCAAAATTTCCGGTTTCGGCCGAATTCCGAACGAACTAATTGTCCAGCAAAAAAGAAAAATTCAGAAACGAATTCAGCGTACATTCTTATCTCTATAAAGAACATCTAATCGACTTCAAATAAAACTTTAACTTATAAAAAATATTCCCGTTACAACCGGATTCCGGACGAATTATATGTCCGGGTAAAAAATGATTGTCGTATAAAGACTCAGTGTCTCTTCTCACTTCTAAACCTGTCATCTAATCCAGTGGTTCCCAACCTTTTACGTACCGCGTACCCCTAATCAAAGGTTCGAAAAGGTTGCGTACCCCCTTTTTCAGACCGTGAAAAGACGATATCTATTATCATAAATGATAGAGCATAAATATGTAGAAATATATACAAAATCGACACTTGAGGCTACTTTGTAGCCAAAATTTTGTCAAATCTTGGCTCGATGTCATTGACGGCAATATTTTGTACAGTCAGCTTGTTTCTGTGTTTGGTTTTGATGTTCTCCGTGCTTTCATCAAGCTGCATCGCAAACATTTTTGTTAGCTTGATTCGCAACATCACTTGCAATGTCTTCGATTGTTTTCTAAGCAATATTGTTTGACACAGGAACAGATTTTACTGCAGTGGGCCAGCTTGTTTTGGAATCAACATCATTTCATTGACTTTCACTATGGCTTATAATCAGAGGCGTCACGGAGGGGTTGACAACACCCCTCCCCCTGAAAGTGGTCGGCCAGATCGGCGCAAAGCGCCACTATTTTTCGTAAAAACAGTATTCTTTCTTGATAAAAATGACCAGCCAATCAAAAATACCTTGACCCCCCCCCCCCCCCCCGAAAAAAAAAAAAAACATTTTAGCTAGTGATGCCTCTGCTGGTAATATTAGGCTTTTGACAATCAAAAATGGCTGAGGCGAGATTTTGAAGCTACAGACTAAACCGATTTTGGTACCTTAGCGTACCCCTTGCAAGGGTCTCGCGTACCCCTTAGGGTACGCGTACCACCGGTTGGGAACCACTGATCTAATCAACTTCAAATAAAACTTTTGCTTTTAATAAATTTTCCGGGCGAACTAGTTGTTCGGGTAGAAAGTGTTTTTCACGTAAGTGTTTAGCATGCCTTCTTACCCCTAAATAAACATTTAATCAACTCCAAATGAAACTTTTACTTTTAGCCAACTTTCCGATTTTTGCCGGATCCTGGATGAACTACTTTTCCGGCGAGAAAATGGTTTTCACCATCGTGTTCAGCATGTTTTCTTACCACATAACCGACTATCACATTAGCTGTTTAAAATATTTAGTTTGACCCTTAGTTTGACCCCCCCCCCCCCCCTAAATGTAGGGCTACAAAGCCCATCTACGAACTTGACCTTACCCTTGACTCAAAGAATCCTCACGCCAAGTTTCATCAAAATATCTCATTCCCTTCGAGGGTTATCGTGCTAACAGACGGACAGACGGACAACTTTTGCGATGTCATAGGTATCCCTCCACTTACGTTTTAGGATCCCAAAAATCGCTCATTTCACGTGGGAAGTAATGGTATATTTTCTAAACGATGTTTCAGACATACTTCATCAGCAAAAGATAATTTCTAGTGAGAGTTTCTTGTACCTATGAAGACTTTCCAATTCCTAAAACACGCCCGAACTTGTTAGAATTACAGTTCCTGAAAAGAACCGGGGCTATGCAGTTTCTACGCAAACACGGTTGTCCCCTCCCTTAGCAAGATGTTAGTGACGGCCGAAACAACAGATGCTTCAGCTTCAGAGAATGGAAGACATTGACTGGAAAGACGCGAACAGATGCGTTATTTCGCGGAAACCTATGGGGTCAGCGGCGTTGTCCGGAGCCCCCCTCTCATTCTTAATTGAACGTCTTGCAAGACATTTAGGGTTCAACTTGAATAACCTGTGTCAGCTTTCTTCTGGCACAAACAGTTTGATGCGTATCCGATTTTTATGGTACTTGCCTTCCGACCAAGTGCCATGTACCGATCACTTTTCCGTCTGTCGGTCTGTCGGTCGGTCGGTTAGTCCGGTGATCGCGATTTAGGGTACTTCCAGATGTGCTAGGACGACGAAACTTGGCAGGCATATTAGGGACCCTACCAAACTAACTTGGAAATAGTCATTTCATTTTTGTTTGACATATTTATAACTTTTGAACGGGGAATCGGATCTTAATGAAACTTGATATTTGGAAAGATTTCGTGTCACAGATGTCCCATTTCAAGTGAGGACAGGGTTCGATCAATGTGGGGGAGTCGGGGGGGGAGCGGAAATTTTGTGACACGCTTAGAATTTTTATTCAAACAATGTGAACGCTTAAACGCTTAGAATATAAACGCTTAGAATATAGCGATTGGGATAAGACTTGGTGGGAAGAACAAGCGTAAGCCCTAGATACATCAGTGATAGAACAGGAGCGGACTCGGTCAATCTGGGGGAGCTGGAGGGGGTCCAGAATTCCGGTGATCGCAGTTTAAGGTAGGCTACTTCCAGATGTGCTATAGTACGATGCAACTTGGCTTGAACATTATAGACTTGACAAGATTGTCTTAGAAATTATCACTTCCCAGATCCGAAAATCCCTTAAAGCACTCATTTTAACCGCAAAGTACAACAAATACTTTTAAACAAAACCTACATTTTCATGATCCCCATGAGCCCATGATCATGTTTGCCTCAAGCAAAAATGACCAAGTCCAAAAAACAATAAAAAAAAATACCAAACGATACATTCTCGTGATTTCCGAATTTCCAAGGGTCCATCGTCATTCTTATTTACCAAGTCTTGCAAGTGCCATATGAGCTTCCAGCTCTTGTTGTATTATTATTGTTGACTTTTCAATATGCTTCAATCAATTATCAAATCATAAACCGTAGCCGGACGCAGCCACCGTCTTTCTATGAATAAATATGAAAAACAAATCTGAATGAACGAATGAATATTAAGAAAAGAAAAACAAAGAGAGGAACAACACTCAGCTAGGATACAATCTTAACTTGGCAATACATAATAAAAAAAAGAAAAATAATAACAATATACTACTTCCTTAACTATTGTTTGGATAGAAGCTGTTTAGAGGGTCGACGGATTCCAGAAATCGAGCACGACGCTCTATAGAAGACTCAATCGGATCATTAACCCCTGATTTCGTATAACCCGTCGGTTCCGAGACCACAGTGGCAGCCAAAGCAGGGATTTAGCATAATTAAATAAAGAAATGACCAGCACACAGGATACAATTTTAACTTGGCATTACATAATAGACAAGAGCTACGAGCTCATATGGCCCTTGGTACGAGTAGGTGGTACAAAAAAGTAGATGACAAACCAAAATACCCCGCCTTCCAAAAACGCGGTTCGGACCTAGAAATACGATATCTAGTTTCACTCAAGTCTGAGCATTTCTGGCATCGCCTCGGATCACCTAGGGCAAATGACTTTTTTACCTTCCAATTTTCAACCCAAAAGATCCACTCGTTTGGTCCCTACACATGTCACACGGTTTCCGCCCCCTCCCCCCTCCAACTTCCCCTACCGAGTCCGGATCTGGTTCGTACTACTAAATGGATCGTCTGAAGCATTTTCTCTTACCACCTATCAAGTTTCACTCAAATCTGGGAGTTTTTTTGGAACTTCCGGTAACTCTCCCCAAGCGTGGTCGGATCCAGCTCGGACCCTAAAATATGTCATCTAGAGTATGTGATCTCTCTGCATTTTAAGTTTCATTCGCTCCACTTGTTTGACCCCTATGCGAGCCAAAATGTTTCCGGGAATCCCCTTCTAACTCCCCCAATGTGGCTGAATACGACTCGGAAACGTCAACGTTGCATCTCTTACATCTCCTATTCCCTTCCATCAAGTTCGACTGGAACCGGAGCATAGCCTGTCCACAAATTTCCAGTCCCCACTTCACCCCCATTCCCACCGTGGCCAGATCCGATCCCCAGACACCAAATAGCAAATCAAGGCCGCATTAACTCGGAGCTCTCCAACTTGCATCCCATCCTTCCCCCCCCCCCCTCATCCAACTCTCCCAACCGTGGCCGCATGTGGTTCGGACGAATGTTTTGCTTGTCTAGGTCACCAATAAAGTTTCACCCGAATGGGACCACCCGTTCGCAAACCTGCGGAAGCCAATGATTTCCGGATTCCACTTCCCTCAACTCCCCGAAGGTGGTCGGATCCAGGAACACAAGTTTTCCAAGGGCATTATGTCGGGTCCTTAAGTCATTAATACGCCTGCAAAGTTTCATTGTCCTTAGAATAGCTGGAACTATCCTGACTGGCGATCACCGGAATTCCGGGAAACACCCTCCAACTCCCCCCCACAGAGACACGATACGATCTGGTTCTGTCAATTACATATCTAGGGCTAATACTTGTTCTTCTCACATCCCAATCCCTCAACTCTAAGTGTTTCACAAGATTTCCGGTGCCCCCCTTCATCCCCCCCCCCCATGCATCGGGTCCGACCAGGATTAGACATGGAACCCCTGAGACGATAGCTCTTTCCACTTGCCAAATTTCATTCAATTCTGATCACTCGTTCAAAAGTTATGCGTGCCACCAGATTCCAGGCTCCCATTCCTTCACTCCCCCCATGGTGGTCAGATCGGGGAAATGACTATTATCAAGTCAGTCTCTTCGGGTCCCAAACATGCCTTCCAAGTTTCATCGTACTAGCACATCCAGAAGTACCGAACTAGCGGGGTTACCGGAATTCCGGACCCCCCCCCCCCCGTCAACCCCCCACAGTGCCCGGATCCGGTCCGGTTATGTCAACAATGTATCTAGGACTTGTGCTAGTTCTTCCCACCAAGTTTCATCCCGATCCCTCCACTCTAAGCGTTTCCCAAGATTTCCGGCTCCCCCCCCCCTCCAGCTCCCCCCAAAGTAGTCGGATCCGGTCCAGATTTTAATCAGGTCGTCTGAGACATGCGGTCTTTCCAAATATCAAGTTTCATTAAGATCCGATCACCGGTTCAAAAGTTATAAATACCTCTAGATTCCCGATTTCCCCTCCCTCCACTCCCCCCACGACGCTCGGAACGGGGAAGTGACTATTTTCAACTTAATCTTTTGGGGTCCCTGATATACCTGCCAAGTTTCATCGTCCTAGCTTATGTGGAAGTGCCCGAACTAGAAAACCTGGACAGAGCGACAGACCGACGGACGGACAGAAATTGCGATCGCTATATGGCAAGGGCAAGTGTCCATAAAAAGAGAAGAATAATAATAATATACTATTTCCTTAGCTATTATTTGGATAGAAGCTGTTTAGTTAGAGGGTCGAGGGATTCCAGAAATCGAGCACGACGCTCTATAGAAGACTCAATCGGATCACTAACCCCTGATTTCGTATAACCCGTCGATTCCGAGACCACAGTGGCAGCCAAAGCAGAAATTTAGCATAATTAAATATGTCGTAACAGTCATAATGTACAAACTAGCGTGCAATAATTAAAACAAGAGCTAGCAGCTCATATGGCAATTGCAAGGCTGGTTCAGAGGATGAAAGTAGGAATTTGCCAATTCGTCGGTTTGTTCTAAGCATTCGTAAGCAAAACCCTCGAGATAAGAATGATCATGGGCCCTTGGAAATCACGAAAATGTATCGATTGGTAAAAAGTATTTATTTTTACACTTGGTTGTAATGATGCGCAAGAAATTCATCTCTGACCAAAACCCCTGAGGGAACAAGACCAAAGGTTTCGATGGGATCCCAAAAATTCAATATCTGATCCAGACAACTGGGTCTTGTCTTCGCCAGACTCCCTGAAAATTTTTACTATTAAAATTCAGAAACAGATTAAGACCAAATAGCTAATCATCTGAGAAAACCAAGTTCAGGTATGGATTCAGCATGTGTGTTTACCCCTATAAGTCATATTTATTTTGACGAAAACTTCCTGCCACTTCTGCCAATTTCCCGGTTTCGACCGAACTCCGGAACTACTTGTCCGGCGAAAAAAGAAAGCTCAAAAATGCACTCAGGGTATCTTCTTTCCCCAATAATGAACATCCAATCAACTTCAAATGAAAATTTAACTTATAACATTTTCCGACTCCAGCCGGATTCCGGTCGAACTATATGTCTGGGTAAAAATTATTGTCATACACGGATTCAGCATCTCTTCTTACCCATAAATCGGATATCTAATCAACTACAAATAAAACATTAACTTTTAACAATTTTCCGGTTTTGGCCGGATTCCGGGTGAACTACATATCCGGTTAGAAAATTGTTTTCACATAAGTGTTCAGCATGTCTTCTTGCCCTAAATCGAACATCTAATGAACTGCAAATAAAACTTTTAATTTTAACAAACTTTCCGGTTTTGGCCAGATTCCGGGCGAACTACATGTCCGTCGAGAAAATGGTTTTCACGATCGTGTTCAGCATGTCTCCCTACCCCTAACTCGTACATCTAATCAACTTCAAATAAAACTTTTACTTTTAACAAACTTTCCGGTTTTGGCCGGATTCCTGGCGAACTACTTGTCCGATGACAAAATGGTTTTCTTCATCGTGTTCAGCATGTCTTCTTATCCCATAATCGACTATCACATTAGCTGTTTCAAAATATTTTGTTTGCCCCTTAATTTCAACCCCCACCCCTAAATGTAGGGCTACAAAGCCCATCTACGAACTTAACTTGTCCGATGACCCAACGAATCCTCACACTAAGTTTCATCAAAATATCTCATTCCCTTCGAGAGTTTTCGTGCTTACAGACGGGCGGACGGACAGACGGACAACTTTTGCGATGTCATAGGTATCCCTCCACTTACGTTTTGGGATCCCAAAAACGATAATGGGCCTTTGGGGATCATTAACAGTAGGCCTACGTATCGTTTGGTCAAAAGTTTTCTTTTTCCCTTTCCGCTTAAGATGCGCATTTTAAGGGTGCTAGAAATTCATCTTTAAAGCAAAACCCTTGTGGCACAAATGACGAAATGTATCGTTTGCTCAAAAGCACTTTTTTGACTTGGCGATTAAGATGCGCACTTTAAGGGAGCTAGAAATGTATTTGTAAGCAAAATACTTGATGCAGAAATGATGAAAGGCTCATGGGCTCATGAAAATGCATATTTTGCTTATAATTATTTTTCTTTACTTTGCGGTTAAGATTAGTGCTTTAAGGAATGGTTGGATTTGGGAAATGACAATTTGTGTTGTTGTCAAATATCTAATATTCCATCCAAGTTCCATCGTCCTAGCAAATCTAGAAGTACCTTAACTCGCGATCATCGGATTTCCCCCCCCCCCCCCCTCTCAAACTCCCCGCAGTCCCCTGATTGAATTCGGTTCTAATAAATAAATTTAAACAGATTACTTGTTTTGTTATTCCCAAAAACTTCCATCCTAATCCCTCCAGACTAAGCGGGTCACGTATCCCCCCCCCCCCAGTTGTCGGATCCGGTCCGGACATGAAAACGAACATCAGTGAGTGACATGTCCTCTGTTAAATTATCAAATTTCGCTGGAATCCAATAACCCATTCCAAAGTTGCGCAGGACTCAATATTCCGGATTCTCCTTCTCTCCCCCCCCCCCCCACAATGATGCGATCTTGACAATTATTATTTCCATGTCAGTCTGGTCTTTCGTCGTGAAAATTCCCAAAACCGCTATCACCAGAATTCCGGGACCCCCCCCCCCCCCCCAAAGTGTCCGAATCCAGTCTGATAGTGTAAACGATTTATCTAGAGCAGGTGATTGTTCTTCCCAGCAAGTTCCACTCCGATCCCTCCAATCTAACTGCTTCACGATATTTCCGGTCTTCCCCTTCGCCAATTCCCCCACAGCTCTCGAATCCGGTCCAGACGTTAAAGGGGACGTCAGAGACATGTCTTCGATTCAGTTATTAAGTTTCATTCGAACCCGATCACCCGTTCAGAAGTTACGCACGACTAAGTTTTTCGGATTCCCCCTCCCTCCACTCCCCCTTCATGGTCGGATCGGGAAATTGATTATTTCCAAGTTAGTTTTGGTCGGATCCCTGATATGCCTGCCAAGTTTCATCGTCCTAGCACATCTGCAAATACCCGAACTCCCGATCACCAGACCGACCGCAGACAGACTGACAGACCGACCGACGGAAAAGTGATCGGTATATGGCACTTGGCCGGAAAGCAAGTGCCATAAAAACTACTGAACTTAAAATGCTCGATTCCTTATCTAACTACTGTTCTGACACTAAACTAAAACTGACAAACATTTCACTGAATTACAAAATAGAAATTTAATTTTATTCATGTAGGACCATCAACAAATCACCATTACCGGTGTTGTTTTATGAAAGAGGGGATGAAGCTCTGCTCGTACCGTTTATAAAACAAACTCGAGGTGAATGGAATTTAGGTGGGTCAGAAGCCACCATCCTACCCGGCCTTTCTTTATTGGGGACATGGCAGGCTTTCTTAGCTGTTTTGTTTGAATGTCATCTACTGGCGTAAATGCATAAAAGCAAGGGGTGGTTAAGCATAACACCATATCTAGAAAAGGGGATAATTCTTCATTCAAGAAGACTTAAAGTTAAGAAAGTAAAGGAGGAAGTAAATGAGGGAGTATATTTGATGAATAATGAAAAGTGATTTCTTTAGTGAATAATGTTTAAATTAAGAGCTGGTTAGCAAAAGATGCACAATTTCAAAGAAGAAGCAGAAGGAAATTAAGAGCCAATCCTTTAAATCCCAGAAAATATACGACAAATTGGATGTGAAATAAACGTTTTCGGCAAGTACTTTGCAGTAAAATTTGCCTGGTAGAATTTTAAGTGGTCTCTTCGGTGACTGTCCGATGAAAAAATGTGTAGCCTGCATAGTTGTATGGCAGCTGTACGAAAAAGTTGCATGTATTGATATATAACAGTAATGAATACTATCATTTAATGGGTCTCAGACTGGGCCAATCTTAAGCAGTAGTATCCAGTAGCACACTGTATTGTTACAGCATCCAGTCTTGCTAACAGTAGCATGCAGTAGAATGCAATAACACGGTAGCCTTGACATAGAAGCATGTAGTAGCATCAGTTCGTACTACATGCTAGTTTTTCGTACAACTTCATACTATGATTTTGAGGTAAATTTTTCATCGGGTGTTCACTACTAGGCGTCGTTCAAATAAGCTTATGTCTACTGTAGGGGGGAGGGGTATACGAAGGAGGAGATACACAAAGTATGGGAGATCCTCGGAGAACCTCGCCTGGAGCCAGCGAGATATGTTTTTCGAATTTGGTTGATTTAAAAAAAAATATTAATTGTTGGGTTATTCTGGTGTTAACTTTAATTGTGTTCCTCTATGACAAAACTGGATTTATTTTGGAATGCTATCATCATCATCACCATCATTCAGTCTTAACAAATAAAAGCATCAATGAGCTAGTTTGGGTAGCAAGAAGCGGCTGCGATGTTCAGCATTAAGATAGGTGCACACAGATCGAGATTTTGTCCGCCAACGAATTTTGTTCTTTCGCACCGCCCAGCGAATTCGTTTCGTAAACCCCACTGACAGCAAATACGCGAACGAATTCACCAGGACTAAATAACTGTACTTTGATAGGATACGTAGGACTAGAAAGAAAATAGGGGGAAAGTAAGCTTTATGCTTATATACTTTGGCCAGGTTGATTGTTGAATTCTTGAATTTTTTCAGCGCGATCTGAGGCGACGCGAAAATAATTTGAAAAACGGCGCGGCGCGAAATTTGTGCCTAGCGAAGCGAATTTTTTCCGCTACCGACGTCAAATTCGCCTAGGCAAACGCGAATTCGTGTTCTGTGGGCACCTATCTCTTACAAAAGCATTTTGCCATTCAGGCCCATCCCGAGGTTTCCTTCACTCTCGCGCCTTGTCACTGCTACTTTTTCATTGCAGAAGAACTTCACTGAGAGATTCATTCATCATTCGCCAATGAATGGGAGACAGGAGAGAGCGGCCGAGGAAGGAAGAACCTTTGCGCCTAGCTTGTAGATATTTGTCTTTCAGTGTAGTCTCGCCACTGATTGATAGCAGGGGGCATCCGCTGGGGCGCGCGAGGTTGCCAATTTTCAGGAGTTTATCGAAACTGGAAGGACTCAATGAAGGCGGAAGACGTCAGTTAGGTGAAGATGTCTGATTCAGGGGAGGAAACGGTGAGGGCTACAGGACATGATCGGAAGCAATAGAGCGTAGATAGGAAGGGACCTAGTGAACTGTACGCCCGACACATTCGGTTCAATCCCTATCATTATTACGAGGAGACACAAGCCTTACACTAATGGGCTCTTCGCCAGGGGCGTAATTTCGTCAAAATCCTGGGGGGGGGGGGGGGGCAAAGTTGGAGCCTATTTTCCCAAGTCAAGTGAAAACGAGCAGTTTTATTTCAAGAAGAAAAACGTAATAAAAACAAAGAAACAAAGAGATATTTTACTAATCGACCAAGGCGAAACGACGCTTCTTCAAATTTGCGATTGACGTCGAGCTTCTTCGCTTTTGCAGGTTGGGTACCAATGACCAAAAGATCACTTAGTCGGTCGTCTGACATAGACGTGTTTAACCCTGCATGCGGATCGCTATAAAAGTTTCAAGGCTTCCGTGTTCCAATCTTACCATAAAGACAAAGGTATACTAAAGAAAACCAATCTGTTTCTATGGATGCTTGAATTCTGTAGGCCTATCTTAGTTTCGACGAGAATTTCGAAGACGCTAAATTTCAGCTGGGGGGGGGGGGCAAACTGGGGTCTGGGGGGGCAGTCGCCCCCCCCCCCCCCCCTGCCCTATAGCAAATTACGCCCCTGTCTTCTCATCAGCATCAAACAAAAGAACATAAAAAAGAGAAAAAAGTTCAGTGGGATCCCAAATTGGAGTATCTTGACATTCCTCACATATCTCTGACCTCATGCAGTCAATGCTGATCTTGCGTTGAAAAGGAAATTGACGGCACACACATGTGCTTCGGTTGCAGCTTCCGAGCCCCCGATTAATGGCAGTTTTCTGGGTTCCTGGTTTATTTTCTTCAGAAGAAACGATGAGAACATGAAGACTGCATGATAGGATTGGAAGCGACATAACATAGACTGAAAGGGAACTACTGAACTGCATGTCCGACATCACCGGTTCAATCACTCATTCCTACGAAAAACCACAAGACCGGTGGTAATAACTTGTACACCCAGTTTTCCAACCAGCATCAAAGAAGACCAAACGTTTATTTACATTTCAAGACCATCCAATCTTGCCGGAAAATGACGGGGGTACACAGAAGTCTCGAAGGAATGGAATGGAACTACAGCAGAAAGCAATTCACCTTACGCAGTCCTTTCAGGATAGTTTGGCTGTTAAATCGATCCTCTTATATAATGAGATCCAATCGTTCAAATTTTTGGTTTAGATCGGACTCGGCCGATTCATCCACGGGAAACAAGGTCGTCAGCATCTACTGGTTTAGATGTCCTTTGGTCTTATAACAACTTGCAAATTTTCTAGTATATCTTAATGCAATATTTCCTTTACCTCACGTAAAGCCACAGGCCCGTTTCGAAGGTAGAGCTTAAGTCCGCTCTCTATTTCTGGCATTTGCAAGATTCTGGCCGAATCACTAGTCCTATCTTAAACCCGCCTATAGACTATCCGCATGTTTTTGCTCTTTCTATCGATCGTCTAATCAGATTCAAAGATTCTTTAGCAAGTTTCTGGTTTAGATCCGATTCGGCCGATTTATCCACGGGAGGCAAGATTGTCAACAATCACCATGTGCTGACGAACCTACGAATTCTCTTAATCGGGTAAGTTTTCTTGTCCTAAATTTCTAAGCTCATCACTCATCCCTAAATGTTCAAGCGTATCTACGAACTCGATCCAACTTTTGACCTAAGAAGTCCATGCACCAGTTTTAAGGAAAATGTCTCAATCTACTCGTTATCACAGGCATAACGGGTGGATATCCGATATCCCTTTGGTTTCTCATGGGGCTAGGCTCGTTCGTAAATTTCCGGCTTTATCAGATCTTGCAAGCTTAAGGCAAAGGTGGTAAGCTTATTAAAATTTCCCAATTCAGCATGTCGTTTTACCCCTTTTATCAATGTTACAGTAAATTAGATCGGAATACTTTAGTACATACATTCAGCACCTACCCCTAAACAGGCTGATCACCTAAAAATCCCATCTACGACATCGACGTCGCCCTTGAACTTGAACGAGAGATAATACAAGATTTTGCCAAAACACCTCAGTCCAACTGTGATCACAGACAGACGAAAAATACATAAAGACACACTAACGATGTTCATGGGGCCTTAATCACGATATGAAGAGTCAACTTGTTCAAAGACCGACAGGCGGACAGACAGACGGATGTATGATTCCAAGGTATCCTTCGACCCTGTTCTTTTCATGAAAAGTCCAGAAACCAGCTTTCATGAAAGTATCTCAAGAGCTGCCTTTATCATGGAGTTATTCGTTCGTGGGTTACAAATTACATTTACAATTTAGTTTACTGATCCGTAAATGTCATTTACAGAAAAATAGTCACAATTAAAGGATAGTAGAATATATTTTATTGGCCCATTTTCAATTTCAGTTTTAAGAATTACATCTACAATTCAAGATTTTATAATCAGACAGACATACTGACGGATGGAGATACGACTTCACATGGATCCATTTCCAGTCTTCTGGATCACAGACAGTTGACCAGGTTCTGAGGTGATCTGGGCAACAAAAACCTATCATCAACTTTGTTTCCAATGCTGCCAAAACCTCTCAACACCTACAGACTACCTGTTACACAACTGCAATCAGAAAACGATACAAAAGAAACATCAAGACAAAAAAGTTGGCGCTAATCTTGGCGGGACCTTTTAAGGAACTGCTACGCTGCAACTAATGACGTACTTCCTCCTCGAAGTGAAAATATTGTCCTTCTTCGCCCTCACTGCTTTCTTGGCTTCCAAGCTACGGATCTGAAGAGTGTATTCAATCGTTAGAACTCGCTTCATCAGGTGTTTGGTCCTTCTTCCGTTGGAAGGGGTCCCAACGAGTGTGGAGTTCATTGAGATCCCGGCTCCCGGGATCCCAAATTGATTTTTCAAAGACTCAGCCGATTAAATTCACGCGTGAGGAAGCCGTCGAGAACTATCAAAATGCAGATCGAGTGGTAAACGATGAGAGGACGTCAAACCCTGTGATTTATAGGAGATAGGAAGAGATCCGAAGCCATGGATCCTAGCTTCGAGGTCAAGGAGGAAAAGGGTGAAAACAGTCACGGGACTAAAAAGGGAATCCTGATAACTCCTTTAAAGGAACAGAAAACTTGAGTCAAACTTGACTCGGGGAGCTAGCTGATATATCAAATTGAGAGTAAGAAAAATTCTCGTTACGACCATTGCAGTTTCCGGGCAGTTTCCGAAAATTCGACTTTTGAGTTAGTAAAAAAAAAAAAGCAAAAGGTTTGTGTGCCGGGAGTAGGAATCGAACGCACGACCTCTTGAGTACTATACCGATGTGTTAGTCAACACGGCCAAAGGAGAACTTTTACAGTGCAGAAGTGCATAATTACTGTGCATATGGGGCAAGGGGCCTGCCAGCTAGTTTTGGGAACACTAAGGAAGGAGGGGGTTCGAGATAACAAAGAAGGGGGGTCCTGCCGACAATAAGTCCCTGTATCTTTATCTAAGCCCCCCCCCCCCCCCCCCAGGTCGGTTTGATGGCCGAAAGTTGCGCAGTCAAGTTTTCTGTGCGTTTAAACACAGCTTAAGAGGAGTTCGATTATGTAAATTCGCCGAGTTTTGCATCGAATCTAAGCTGATCGAAGTGTGGAAAATTAGTTATTTTTTTTAAAATGAGACCAGTATTTAGAATACCTTGATATTTTATTCGGGAATGTTTTTAAGTAAAGGTGATCGGTGTCTCACGTGCTTAGGATATGTCGCAAACAACAGTGTGAAGGTACAATTGCTCCATCGGCTTTAAGATATTGCTGATATCTTGATTGACAGAAACGCTGATTTTACAAATCGACCATCGTGATTAAAGAACCAAATTTTCGATACTGCCAATGTAAAATTTAGTATTCGTGTCACCATCACAGTACGAATACATGAAAAACTTGACAGGGATTAAACAAAATGAAAATCTTCCCATTAAAAACATTCACGAACCTTGGAACAAAATTTCAGGACAGAGTTTGGGTAGCACTTGTCAATTGTTCTGGTCGATTTCTGACGTTTTGGAAGGTGGTATGGAGGATTTGGGAGTGGGGAAGATAATATATTACGGCTGAGCCAAAGTCGCTACTTAGCTCTTTCCTGCAGAGTTTTAATGTTAACATTTGGTATTTCTCTGATCGCTGCATGATGAGAGAGAGCTTGCGGTACTGAATTACTAAAGGACCTGTCTTATCTACAATACTAACGTAACCGACTTCCACAATCACTCCATTTATTAGTTGCGTTTTTGCTGACACCATGGTATCTGTTACCACGGTATAAAGTCGTTTTTGCAGTTATCGTGGTATCTGATACCACGGTCAAAAGGCGTTTTTGCAGTTATCGTGGTATCTGGCCAGTTATCGTGGTATCAGATATTCAGATATTACGGTCCGACCGTGGTAACTGGTCGTGGTATCTGAAAAGTCATCTCACTTTCATCAAATTTTGTCAGATTGGTGAGAAAGAAGTTTGCCACTTAGTGATGTAACTGGATATCTGTTTATGGCACTTGCAGCCTCTGGCTCAAGTGCCATATACCGATCACAATTCCGTCTGTCGGTCTGTCGGTCTGTCGGTCTGTCGGTCGGTCCGAGTTTTTTTGTCCCACATATCCGAGTTAGGGTACTTCCAGATGTGCTAGGACAATGAAACTTGGCAGGCATATCAGGGACCCGACCAAACTAACCTGGAAATAATCAGTTTCCCGATCCGACCATATGGGGGGGAGTGCGGGGCGCTGGAAACTTGCAAATTTAGGGCATTTTGTCACTTTTTTCTGAGTTAGGGTACTTCTAGATGAGCTAGGACAATGAAACTTGGCAGGAATATCAGGGACCCGACCAAACGAACCTGGAAATAATCAGTTTCCCGATCCGACCATATGCGGGGGAGTGGGGGCGCTCGAAACTTGAAAATTTAGGGCATTTTGTCACACTTTTTCGAGTTAGGGTACTTCCAGATGAGCTAGGACAATGAAACTTGGCAGGAATATCAGGGACCTGACCAAAGTAACCTGGAAATAATAAGTTTCCCGATCCGACCATATGCGGGGGAGTTGGGGCGCTGGAAACTTGAAAATTTAGGGCATTTTGTCACACTTTTTCGAGTGAGGGTACTTCCAGATGAGCTAGGACAATGAAACTTGGCAGGAATATCACGGACCCGACCAAACTAACCTGGAAATAATCAGTTTCCCGATCCGACCATATGGGGGGGAGTGCGGGGCGCTGGAAACTTGAAAATTTAGGGCATTTTGTCACACTTTTTCGAGTTAGGGTACTTCCAGTTGTGCTAGGACCATGAAACTTGGCAGGCATATCAGAGACCC
This sequence comes from Branchinecta sandiegonensis, assembly GCA_030848855.1. Lineage (NCBI taxonomy): Eukaryota > Metazoa > Arthropoda > Branchiopoda > Anostraca > Branchinectidae > Branchinecta > Branchinecta sandiegonensis. The sequence goes on from JAUPMV010000011.1 coordinate 8,014,360, forward strand.
GACCAAACAAAATTAGGAATAATCAGTTTTCTGATCCGACCATTTTTGGGGGGGGGGGGGGTGGAGGGCAGGGGAATCCGGGAAACTGAGAAGTGTGTAACTTTCGAACGGATGATCGGATTGTAATGAAACTTCATAACTGAAGAGAATATATATCTGTAATGTCCCGTTTAAAGTCTTGACCGGATTCGGTAGCCAGGGGGGAGTTGGGGGGGGGGGAGACCGGAAATTTCAAGAAACGGTTAGAATGGAGGGATCGAAGTGAAACTTGCTGGGAAGAACAAGCATCTGCTCTAGATAAGTCCTTTAGACCATTGTACTGGATCCGGACACTTATGGGGGGGGGGGGGCCCGGAATTCCGGTGATGGTGGTTTTTTGGATTTTCACGATGAAAATTGGCAGGCATATCAGGGACCCAATCAAACTGACTTCAAAATAAAAATATTGTTGATCAGATAATGGTGGGGGAGTGGAGGGAGGGGAATCCGGGAAATTGAGAAGTGTGTAACTTTCGAACGGATGATCGGATTGTAATGAAACTTCATAACTGAACAGAATATATATCTGTAATGTCCCGTTTAAAGTCTTGACCGGATTCGGTAGCCAGGGGGGAGTTGGGGGGGGAGACCGGAAATTTCAAGAAACGGTTAGAATGGAGGGATCGGAGTGAAACTTGCTGGGAAGAACAAGCATCTGCTCTTGATAAGTCCTTTAGGCCATTGTACTTGATCCGGACACTTATGGGGGGGGGGGCGGAATTCCGGTGATGGTGGATTTGGGGACTTTCACGATGAAACTTGGCAGGCATATCAGGGACCCAATCAAACTAACTTCAAAGTAAAAATTTTGTCGATCAGATAATGGTGGGGGGAGTGGAGGGAGGGGAATCCGAAATTTTCAGTCATGCGTAATTTTAGAATGGTTGATCGGATTCGAGTGAAATTTAAGAATTCAACAGAGGACATTTCTCCGATGATTTTTTTCATATCCGGACCGGATCCGGCAACTATTGGGGGGGGGGGGGAAATACGTGCCCCGTTTAGAATGGAGGGATCGGGATGGAACTTTGTGGGAAGAACAAACAGATGCTCTAGGTAAGTCATTTGCTGAATCGGATTGGCTACGTGCACCGCGGGGGAGCTGGGTGGGGTGGGGGGGGGGGGGGTGGGGTGGACTGGAAATCTCGAGAAACGGTTAGAATGATGGTATCGGAGTGAAACTTGCTGGGAAGAACAAACATCTGGTCCATATAAATCTTTTACATAATTTGACTGGATCCGGACACTTGAGGGGGGGGGGGGGAGGAGGGGTATCCCGGAATTCCGTTTTTGGGGGATTTTCACGACGAAACTTGGAAGGCATATCAGGGACCCGGTCAAACTGACTTGGAATAAAAAAAAAATCCTCGATATGATAATCTTGGGGGGGGGGGGAGTTGAGGGAGGGGAATCCGGAATATTGAGTCATGCGTAACTTTGGAACGGGTGATCGGATTCGAGTGAAATTTAATAATTAAACAGAGGATATTTTTCTCTAAAGGACTTATCTAGAGCAGATGCTTGTTCTTCCCAGCAAGTTTCACTCCGATCCCTCCATTCTAACCGAGGGGGAGGGGGGTCAGGGATTCCGGTGATCGCGCGTTAAGGTACTTCCAGATGTGCTAGGACGATGAAACTTCGCTGGAATATTGGAGACTCAACAACATTTGCTTAGAAATTGCTACTTCCCAAATCCGATTATTCCTTAAAGTACCAATCTTGACCGCAAAGTAAAAAAAATACTTTTAAGCAATATATGCATTTTCGTGATGCCCATCAGCCCATTAGCAGTTTTGCCTCAAGGGTTTTGCTTACAAATGAAGTTCCAGCTCCCTTATAGCGCGCATCTCAACCGCAAAGTCGAAACTTACTCTTGATCAATCAAATCATCTTGACACATGCAAGTGCCATATGAGCTTACAGCTCTTGTTTGTCCCACATATCCGAGTTAGGGTACTTCCAGATGTGCTAGGACAATGAAACTTGGCAGGCATATCAGGGACCCGACCAAACTAACCTAGAAATATTCAGTTTCCCGATCCGACCATATGCGGGGGAGTGCGGGGCGCTGGAAACTTGAAAATTTAGGGCATTTCGTCACTTTTTTCCGAGTTAGGGTACTTCTAGATGAGCTAGGACAATGAAACTTGGCAGGAATATCAGTGACCCGACCAAACTAACCTGGAAATAATCATTTTCCCGATCCGACCATATGCGGGGAAGTGGGGGCGCTGGAAACTTGAAAATTTAGGGCATTTTGTCACACTTTTTCGAGTTAGGGTACTTCCAGTTGTGCTAGGACCATCAAACTTGGCAGGCCTATCAGAGACCCGACCAAACAAACTTATAAATAATCAGTTTTCTGATCCGACCATTTGGGGGGGGGGGTGGAGGGCAGGGGAATCCGGGAAATTGAGAAGTGTGTAACTTTCGAACGGATGATCGGATTGTAATGAAACTTCATAACTGAATAGAATCTATATCTGTAATGTCCCGTTTAAAGTCTTGACCGGATTCGGTAGCCAGGGGGGAGTTGGGGGGGGGGGCGGAAATTTCAAGAAACGGTTAGAATGGAGGGATCGGAGCGACACTTGCTGGGAAGAACAAGCATCTGCTCTAGATAAGTCCTTTAGACCATTGTACTGGATCCGGACACTTATGGGGGGGGGGGGGGTCCCGGAATTCCGGTGATGGTGGTTTTGGGGATTTTCACGATGAAACTTGGCAGGCATATCAGGGACCCAATCAAACTGACTTCAAAATAAAACTTTTGTTGATCAGATAATGGTGGGGGGATTGGAGGGAGGGGAATCCGCAGGGGAATCCGGGAAATTGAGAAGTTTATAACTTTCGGGATGACCAGATTGTAATGAAACTTCATAACTGAATAGAATATATATTTGTTATGTCCCGTTTAAAGTCTTGACTGGATTCGGTAGCCAGGGGGGAGTTGGGGGGGGGGGGAGACCGGAAATTTCAAGAAACGGTTAGAATGGAGGGATCGGAGTGAAACTTGCTGGGAAGAACAAGCATCTGCTCTAGATAAGTCCTTTAGACCATTGTACTGGATCTGGACACTTATGGGGGGGGGGGTCCCGGAATTCCGGTGATGGTGGTTTTGGGGATTTTCACGATGAAACTTGGCAGGCATATCAGGGACCCAATCAAACTGACTTCAAAATAAAAATTTTGTCGATCAGATAATGGTGGGGGGAGTGGAGGGAGGGGAATCCGAAATTTTCAGTCATGCGTAATTTTGGAAAGGTTGATCGGATTCGAGTGAAATTTAAGAATTGAACAGAGGACATTTCTCCGATGATTTTTTTCATATCCGGGCCGGATCCGGCAACTATTGGGGGGGGGGGGGAATACGTGACCCGTTTAGAATGGAGGGATCGGGATGGAACTTTGTGGGAAGAACAAACAGATGCTCTAGGTAAGTCATTTGCTGAATCGGATTGGCTACGTGCACCGCGGGGGAGCTGGGGGGGGGGGGGGGGTGGACCGGAAATCTCGGGAAACGGTTAGAATGATGGTATCGGAGTGAAACTTGCTGGGAAGAGCAAACATCTGGTCCATGTAAATCTTTTACATAATTTGACTGGACCCGGAAACTTGAGAGGGGGGGGGGGGAGGAGGGGGTTTCCCGAAATTCCGTTTTTTGGGGGATTTTCACGACGAAACTTGGAAGGCATATCAGAGACCCGGTCAAACTGACTTGGAATAAAAAAAAATCCTCGATATGATAATCTTGGGGGGGGGGGAGTTGAGGGAGGGGAATTCGGAATATTGAGTCATGCGTAACTTTGGAACGGGTGATCGGATTCGAGTGAAATTTAATAATTAAACAGAGGACATTTTTCTCTTATGACCTTTTTCATTTCCGGACCGAATCCTGCAATAATTGGGGGGAGGGCGGAAAATACTTGACCCGCTTAGACTGGTGTGATCTGGATCGAACTTCGTGGGAATGACAAACAGATGCTCTGGATTAATCATTTACAGAACCGGATTGGCTCCGGTTATTGTGGGTGGAGTTGGAGGAGGGGGGGGGGGCTGAGATTCCGGTGATCGCGCGTTGAGGTACTTCCAGATGTGCTAGGACGATGAAACTTCGCTGGAATATTGGAGACTCAAGAACATTTGCTTAGAAATTGTTACGTCCCAAATCCGATTATTCCTTAAAGTACCAATCTTGACCGCAAAGTACTTTTAAGCAATATATGCATTTTCGTGATGCCCATCAGCCCATTAGCAGTTTTGCCTCAAGGGTTTTGCTTACAAATGAAGTTCCAGCTCCCTTAGAGCGCGCATCTCAACCGCAAAGTCGAAACTTACTTTTGATCAATCAAATCATCTTGACCCATGCAAGTGCCATATGAGCTTACAGCTCTTGTTTTCTTTTGGGATGACTTCGAAAAGTGCAATTTCGGCAATAGTCGTTTTTGCAGAGCACCGTGTATCAGATACCACGATAACTGCAAAAACGACTAATTGTAGATCCAGTTATCGTGGTAACAGATACCATGGTATCAGCGAAAACGCAACTATTCTAAACCCGCAGACCCCAATTTCGTGCGGTACATTCTAAACCTTCTAACAAAACTATGCTGATTTTATCACTTGCCGTGTTTTGTTACCTTCGATGTGTATCACGCTGTCGACTGTTGTCTGCGAGAAGTTTTTCCATCAGAAAAACCGGTTATATAAATTTTGTCCCTGTTTTCGCTGTAAGTCAACGGGTCTCGGAAAAGGCTTAAAACATCAAAAACCTTGGGTCATTTGTTGAAAGCACAGCCTGGTTTAAAGTATTCAAATATTTTAAAATACTGTAAGTTGAATAATAAATAGTGCGAGGGGTCCTTAAGTCAAAAAACAAGATCGTCGGAAGGTCTCCTTTCGAAATTAACTATGGTTCATTACTCAAAGCGACCAGTGAAAGGTAATCACAAATATTCCCTCAGTCCAAGCTGACTGCGAATCAAATTTAACACATCCAGTTGTATATTCAGTATCAGTATCACAAATTCCTTTTTCTAGATTGAGCCTGAAGAGGAACCTTGCGAAGAAAGGTCAAATTAAGTCAAACCTTACTGAGTCAAGGTACTTGAAGGTTGGACGAAAAGCAACGTCGGTGGTTTTCAAGACAGAACACAAGCAGACTTGATTTTCATACCGTACCTTAAACAATGCTTCGGAAAGTCGCTACTTCTATCAGTTAAAATCACATTTTAAACGAATTTTCCAATCCGTCTTTACATCAGAAAACATGGAACAGGACTAAACTCACAGAGTTATGAGTTAATTCAGAGTTATTCAGGCATGCCAAGAGACAAAAAGGTTTTGGCACAAATGCTCGCGAATATATCTCTTCAAGTATGTCGTCCAGAAAGATAAGCTGTAGTGTAGGTGTATAAAAGCAGAAACAGACGTGGAATCATTCACTTGTTACTTGTTCGGCAAAAAACAAAGCTCTAAAATGAATTCAGCACATCTCCTTACCCCTATATCGAACCTCTAATCAACTTCAGATAAAACTTTTACTTTTAAGCAATTGTCCGGTTTCCGTCGGATTCCGGGCGAACTATATGTCCGGATAGAAAATGATTGGTCATATACGGATCCAGCATTTCTTCCTACCACTAAATCGAATATCTAATCAACTTCAGATATAACTTTTACTTTTAACAAATCTTCCGGTTCTTGCCGGATTCCGAGCGAACTACTTTTGTGACGAGAAAATGATCTTCATACAAATGTTCGGCATGTCTTCTTACCCCAAAATCCAACATCTAATCAACATAAAGTACAACTTTTACTTTGAACACACTTTCCGATTTTGGCCGGATTCCGGGCGAACTACTTGTCCGGCGAAAAAATGATTTTCATATTCGTGTTCAGCATCTCTCCTTATCCCCACAATCTCATTAGCTATTAAACAATATTTTTGTTCGCTCTTTAATCTGAAACCCCTCCCCCACCCCTAAATGTAGGGCTACAGAGCCCATCTACGAAATCGACCTGTCCCTTGACCCAAAGAACCCTCACAGCAAATTTCATCAAAATATCTGATTCCCTTCGAGAGTTATCGCTCTCACAGGCGGACAGACAGACTGACAACTTTCCTGAAAAGGAACTGCCAGCATGCGAACTCTCGTCCTCGCTAAGCATCAAGATCCTTGGTCTACATATTGGCAACGATGTCCGATGGCACACTCTCGTAAATCATCTTGTACACTGTCAGAAGTTTCATAACAGATTGCGCATAACACTTTCAAGAATAACACCTTTTCACTGAGAAATAAAGTGTTATGACCAATTAAGTTTACACTATTTCGTGCCTAGATCTCCAACAACACCTTCAATTGGTAAAAATACTAACGGGAACGAACGGAACATAACATAACATCCCAAAGTGTTATCTGTTGAAACCGCGCATCCTGCTGTTGTCGTTATGTAACTTCTGACAGTGTAGTATTTTTACCTATTGAAGGTGTTGTTGGAGATCTGGGCACGAAATAGTATAAACTTAATTGGTCATAACACTTTTTTTTCTAAGTGAAAAGGTGTTATTCTTGAAAGTGTTAAGCGCAATCTGTTATGAAACTTCTGACAGTGTAACAAAGGCAGCTGGTCTACTAAAACCTTTCGCCTGTTTACGAAGGTTTGGCTTCAGCAGAAAAGCCCTCCTAAACTGCTATCAATCGCATGTTCGACCACTAACGGGATATGCATGCGCGGTGTGGCACAGTTCTATCTCTGGTGCCGAAACTCAAAGGATAGAACAAATCCAAAAACGTGCATGCAAAATAATCCTTGTGAATGATTACAAAGAGTATGAGAGGAGTCTAGAAACGCTGGACATAACGACACTATGCTAACGGAGCCTTATGCTTGCTCTCCCCATCAAGTCTCATCCCGGTCCGTCCACTCTGAACATGTTACACGATTTCCGGTTCCCGCCTCCAGCTCCCCCAAAGTCACCGGATCCATTGAGTACACGAGGTCTTTCCAAATTTCAAGTTTCATTAAGATCCGATTCCCCCTCCCTCCACTCCCCCACGGTGGTCGGATCGGAGAAGCGACTATTTCCAAGTTAGTTTGGTCGGGTCCCTGATATGCCTGCCAAGCTTCATCGTTCTAGCACTTCTGCAAGTACCCTAACTCTACCCTAATAACACGAAGTTGTACGAAAAAGTAGCATGCAGTACTAACTGATGGTACTACATGCTTCTACCTCAAAGCTACCGTGTTACTGCATACTACTGCATGCTACTATTAGCAAGACTGGATGCTACAATGGCAAGAGAGGATGCTACTGGATACTACTACATAGGATTGGACTAGTCTGAGGCACATTAGATGATAGTATTCTTTGCTACTACATAGTAGTACATGTAGCTTTTTCGTACAACTACCATACAACTACGCAGGCTAAAAAAATTTCAGCGGGCAGACCAAAAAGTGATCGGTATGGCACTTGAGCGACCTTGACGTGATATATATCGTAAGCTTCAGAATTAACCATCCATCATCATAGGGGGCAAGCGTTCAAGCTTGTAAAATCCCTATTTCACAAGGATTTGTAGCCTAAGCAAATAGAAATGTTGGGTCTTGAATCAGTCTTACCAAAATGTGGTCTATGTTGAATCGATTAAACGGTTCAAGGGTGCTACAAGAAGACTGTTAACTATGTTCTCCATACTACCATTCAGGGTGTCACGACTGGGGGGGGGGGGGGAGGACGGACGCCCCCACCAATATTGTCGGCCAGTCGGTAAAAAATTGTCGCGGTTTTTCGTCAAAACAGTTGATTTTCTTCATGAAAACAGTCGTTTTTTTCTGAAAATCAGTCGATTTTTCGTCGAAACAATCGTTTTTTCTGAAAATCAGTCGACTTTTGTTTTGGTTTTTCTTGAAAACGGTCGTTTTTTCTGCAAAAACAGTCGGTAAAAATTACCAGCCAGTCGGTAGATTCCTTGCCTCCCCCCCCAAAAAAAAAATGTTTGGCTAGTAACGCCTCTGCTACCATTCCCCATTTCTTCGAGATAGAACGCAAAAGTCTTTGGTGATGCAATTTATCATTATTATAAAAATACAGGCTACTGCTGCTGTAGCTGTTACCAGTCACTCATCATCCAATACGCCAAAACAAAACAATAATATACCAAACTCTCATGTATATGCAACCCAGTGCTCCTTGGAATGTACTATAGCCTCGGCATCAAAGCAGCCAGTTCAACCAGAAATTCCCCAGAAGCGGAAGACCTAGTAATAATTTGTCCTAGTCAGGCATAGCACGCCGGAAACAAGGATAACCAACTAGCGCTCCATAAGAATTACTGAGAGGGGTGGGGAAGGGCCAAACTGAGGAGAAAATCAAGTTCCTTGCCTCCTATTAATCACGAGTATAAAGTGGGATAACCTGTGTGAGTATGCACAGAGCTACATCACGGATCCGGAAAAGATAATAGCCTATGCACGGTTTTTGTTTCCAGTTTTGTTTTCCAGTAAACTAGGTAACGTTAGTGCGAATAACGAAAATGAAATGCTGCAAGATTGCAGTTGTATAATACCAGAAAGTACCACATGTCTTAAAAGACCGCAGCAAAAACGCAAATCGCTTCATTTGATGATCATTGTATCAAATATTTCTGGCTAACTAAACCCCTGGGAATTAACCCGATAGCTCTAGAGCAGCTAGTTGTTGCCTCATTGCCCGTTGTCCACCTTCAAGCCAACTCACTAGCTCCCCAACTCACGAGTCTCCCTTCAAAATTTACCGTGACCTGACACCGCTGATGCACTGCAACATTGCGGTGTAAATCTACAGCAGTGTACCCTAAGACTGACTAATAGCACACCCCGAGAAAAACTGACTGACCTAGCCTAACAAATCTAAGAGTGGTGCAAGAGGAATACAGAGCAATCGGAGGACAAACATCGCCGCCGATTAGCTGATTCGAACCAATCGATTTTCCATAAATTTTCAAAATGGTAATTTCACTCTGGGGGATTGGGCCAACTCGGTCAAACTAAGTAATGTTCGTAACGTAAATTATACAACACAAGAAAAAAGAAACAAAACACCCATATAACAAGGAAGAAAGAAGTATAGGATGTGGCGGCTTTATAGGGCGAAAAATCAGTATGCAATGAGCAGCATTTCTCAGGTGAAAGGACTTCCAAATATTTCCTAACGATTATTAAGAGCAGAATGTTACGCGTTTCCATTACCTAAATATTATCTATGGCATGGGTATCCGCTAAATACATAAACAATCGATGGCACCAAAAAGCCGCCATCACAGGACCATCTTAAACTTTCCACCACGACGCCAGATGTTGGTGGTAGAGCAAAGGTATGGTTCTTTAATCCACGGTACAAGGAAGTTTTTCAGGTCCAGGGAAGTAAGATCAACGATCCAGATCCAGGTCCAAGGAAGTAAGCCTGAATTTATAATACTGAATTTTATCTTGATTTTATTGTTATTTTCCGGCATTTTAAAGTACCGCCAGAAACAAAGAGAAAATGGCGTTTCCACGAGTTTCAGCTTGTGAGTCGAGGTGTGGCTCAAGGTGAGTCTTCACCTTCCGGAATCTGGGTTCCCAGATTTTCCGAGATTTTTTTTAAATTTCTTCTGCGATACTTAAAAAATCAGGAAATCTGGAAGTTCAAAAGCCCCTTCTTTCCGGATTATTTTGATATACTTTTGGACCCGTTCATATTCCAGATGCAATTTACAGAAGACGTAAAAGAATAGTCTGGAAGTCCAGATTCCGGAAGTTCCGGGAGGTGAAGACCGGACTTCACACTTCAGTTTCCGTGACAAACAGTCAGAAATGTGTGGCACACAAATATGCCGCAGAAAACACATTAAAGCACAACTCTTAGTAGATATGATCTTTTCACGATAAAATTGCTCAAAAATTTCGTTTTAAAAAATACCATTACTTTCCACATGGAATTAGTGATTTTCTTGTTAGCGCTTGGCCACTCTATCCGCCTTCCATCTCTCCGACGCGCGGCTGGACGCAAAATATTTGAAAACTGAACCAGCCTGGTTAAAATTGGGAATACCAAGCAAAATAAAATCCGAAACAGAAGGTAAATCTGATGGTCTACCATGTCTTCTAGAAAATAATACTTTGAAGCTTCTCGTGTATTATTTGTGACAGTCTTTGACGGACCGGCAAAGTTTGTGTTTCATGACTGTCGAAACTCGGCTAGGCCAAGAAAGCACTAAAAAGTCGTAGATACAAAATGAAACAATGGCGAAAGGCAGGGATTTCAGGATCTTATCATCCCACAAGAGAGCTAGCGACAATCCGAAAGGCATAATGAGCAAGAGCGGTCATTAAATTACTAGTTGCGTTTTTGCGGTAACCAGGTGTCCGTTACTCTGACGAATTCTTGTTTTCGCAGTTACCGGGTATCTGTTACCCTGAAGAATTGTCGTCTTCTCAGTCACCCAGCAACATGTTAGTAACCCTGGTATCTGGGAACGAGTAACCCTGCTGAGACCGGGGTTACCGCAATTCAGTAACCGAGTAACCTAGCAGTAACCGGGTGTCTGAAAAAGTTCGCTCAGTTACCTCTAGGTTCCCGCAAAAACACACCTACTGTTTGCGCTGGGTTTGCCCTTTCCAGTTGCCCTTTCCAGCGACGTCCCAGGTACCGTGCTTCTACTCTAATCCCAGCTGCCGGTTGGGGGATGAAACAAAATTGTCGACTCACCATCTCCATTCCTGATTCGCCTTTATCGTCAGCGTAAAAATTCCTTCAAAAAGCAGCACCAACAGGGAGACGGACAGATACCAAAAGTTCGGATCACCCTTACTTGTCGTCACTCTCCAGATGGCAATGAAACCGTGGGCACTGAAAATAATCCGCGTCAGGATAGCCTTGAAGGCGTCTATAATCTTCCCCATATCGCCGGGAATATAGTGAAGGAATCTCGGGAATAAGCTCTGTAACCTGGGCGGGGACTATTACTACCTACACAAGGAAAGCGCAGGGCCGATTGGATTGGAAAACGGTAACTTTTTTGCGCGATAAATAAAAGTGTATCCCAAGTCGTCACTTTGGAATGAGCTTGTTAACTTCAATTTATCACGGGCTTTCGAAGTATCTCAGGGGTTTTAAGATTGAGAGAATGGAATTGGATACATTAAAATAGTAGAAACCTCTTCGTCAACAACAATGATTTTATCCGTGTCTCTTTTTTGTGGACTTGGGATGCATTTTTGGGATCCCAAAACTATTAGGATGGGATCTGTCTGTCTTTTAGCACGATAACGCCCAAAGGGGTTGGGATATTTGGTTATAACTTGATGTGAGGATTCAGTGGAAGTACAGCTCAAATTCGTACATCTGCTTTGCAGCTGCATATTTAGGGGTGGAAGAGGGGTTCCAAAATAAGGGGCAAAACATGTATTTTATGGCACTTGCAGCTTCACTCAAGTGCCATACAACCATCACTTTTCGGTCTGTCGGTCGGTTCTTTTTTTTGTACAACCCTTTCAGTGACTCACTGCCGGTTGTTTGTATTAAACCCGTCTCTCTCTCTCTCTCTCTCTCTCTCTCTCTCTCTCCCTCCCTCTCTCTCTCTCTCTCTCTCTCCAGAATCTGAGATATGTATAACTTTCGAGCGGGTGATCGGATCTTAATGAAACTTGATATTTAGAAAGATGCCAACTTACTTCGAAAAAATTCCTGCAAATCAAAATACTGTTCAAGCAGTGCTGCTGGTTCATAATAATAATAATTTATTTGTGAATAATTTATTTTTCCTATAAAAAGACAAGCGGAGTAAAATTACACAAAAAAAGAAGAAAAAGACAAAAGCATATGAACTACTTATGTTTTATCTCGGACAGAAACATGCGGATAATACTATGGTTTGGACCTAGGGACGTGAATGCATTACTTGTTAACTTAGCACTAAGTAACTCAAAAGACTGAAGAATATTAGTGGCTCCATACTTCTTAACAATACGTGTATTACGATACGATGCCGGAAGGTACAGTAGAAATTTGCAATATCTAAAGTAAGCAATACGGATCTGGCACAGATATTTCTTATTCAGCGGCGAAGTGAAACCCAGTTAAAAAGAAAACAGAATGATCACAATATGTAGAATACATTTTGGCTAAAGCTTAGCGTGAATATTTTCCACGGTTAGGTACAATTTTTGCGTAACCGATTTTCATTTTGTCTTTTACATCTCTCAAATCTGAAATCGCAAAGCAGTCGGCAAAGTAAGTAGGCAAATGCTTCTCTTTCCGGTGGCAAGGTTTAACATAATCTCTTCCGGTTTCTTAGGAAGGGACTTAATAATAGATGAATAGGTCAAAAACATGCCAGCCCCTATTGCATACAAGCCCCTTGTTGAGTCCCACTATCATTTATTTTACGAGGTTAATTAAGCAAACTCTTAATTGCAAAACATAAACTTGGCGACAAGCTAAAAGCTTAACGCCAAATGTAATAACAAATAAATACATGAACATACACTGTAAAAAAAATCTTGAAGTATTTGCTACTAGGATTAATCTTGTCTCTACTGAGATAATCTTATATCTAATTCGTATTAAACTTATCTCAGTAGAGTTAAGATTAATCCTAGTAGCAAATACTGCAGTTTATTTTAATCCTTACTCGGAGAAATTTTTTACATTGTAGCTACTTTCCTTTGTCTTCTAGGCTCTCAACTCTTCGCTTAAAAGAATCTATCGACAAAGTGCCGTGCCGTGTGCAAAGTCTTGTAGGACGAGTGGCATTGCTTCTGATCGAACGTTAGAGCCTTGGTGTTACCTACCGTTTGGTTTGGGGTGGGGGTTTGTGGCGTAACCCGTAAAGCACAACTCTTACTAGAAATGATCTTTTCCCTATAAAATGGATCAGAAAGAAGGTTTTCGAAAATACCTTTACTTTCCACCTGAAACTAGCGATTCTCTTGTTAGCGCTTGTCGGCTATATCCAGCCTTCCTGCCCTTCGACGCGGCGGCTGGACGCAAAAGATTTGAAAACTGAACGTGCCTTGGTTAAAAAGTGGGAAAACTAAGCAAATCAAACAAGTAATAAACAGAAGATTATCACATCCTAATTTGTGAAAGAGTGATCAGCGGACGTTGAAGATTCCGGCGAAGTTTGCGTTACAGGACGGGAAAACTCCGCACGGCCGAAAAAGCGCTAAAAATTCGTAGTTACGAAACGAAACAATGGAGAAAGGTGGGGATTTTAGAAGACTATAATTCGATATGGGAGCTAAGTTTATTCTAAAAGGCAGAACAAGCAAGAGGGGTCCTTTAAGAGCCCACCCAGCTAATGAGTACCTGAAGAAACCTGAAGAATAACTGGTATTCGGTAATTTGTTCGTTATAATTGCCAGGATTCGGAAGTTACCACGAACCTCGAAACTCACAAGAGGTCGAGTGAAGCACTGGTCGCAGACAAAAGGGATGATCTATGATATCATCGGTAGTCCTTACTTTTATTTTGGATCCCAAAAAGAATATGTAGGTAATCATAAATATTTCGAAAATTCCGCCTGCAGCACTTTTCGTAATATTCTCTATTTTCTGGAAGGGCGCGTCATTTGACGGGGGTTTTAAGCCAGTTTTAGGATTGAGATTTCGAAACATTAAAAGCTAGAATTTGTTGGAAATTAAATTTGGCAGGAAAAAGCAAAAAAAAATTCGCCTGCGGCGTTCACTTTATGTGATTATGGGTAGTATATTGACTAGACTACAGTTGCTGCTGCTGCCGGAACGTCGCTCCATCCTGTTTTTGGAACTTCTCAGAGTCTCGGTATTTAATCAACGCTAAGTGATAGAATTTGTAAGACAAGCAGTTCAATTTTAGCCTACAGAAAAAAAATAGATTTCGAAATTTTCGCCGGCGGTTCTCGATTTAATTTTCTACTGGCTATAACAGATAGAAGCTGTTACTGCCAATATATTCTCCATGTGGGCTTCGCCGAAACGCCGCCTAATAGTTGACTTATCGTCTTTCATGCTGCCCCTTACCGTTACTCTTCCTACGTAATCGTTTCTATTCCATAAATTAAAGCTCGAATTTTTAGTTCTAGGATTCGGTAAAATTTTTGAAAGATTCGGTAAAATTTTGGCTCTGCACCCCCCCCCCCCCCCCCTCCACCGAAAATGCACTTGCGACGGCCCTGCCTATCCTAACAATAATCTCTGAGGTTTTCTTCGCCATTCCAATCCTGGCATGGTCGCTATCGCACTCTAAGTGTGTATGGTAAGACTCTAAGAATTCCTGGTCACTGTGTCAGATTTCTGCCGGCCAAATGCTTAAATCTCATTGCTCAGTTTTGGACCGATCACGTTTTCGCTTATACCTAATTTGTCAGTTTTGGACTAAGCAAATACTTGCAACATTTCTAGCTATAAAACGAAAAAACATAGGACATTTCTGAATATTGCAATCGGAAAAAAATAAGCTAAATGGTGCTCGTAACTCATTTTCACAAAGAAGTGGACTGAACATCATTTTGCATAATGGTACGGATTTTTCAGAAATAGACGTCAGCCAGGAAAATAAATCATTTTGTGTGCAGAATGGGCGAACTGGTAGACAGCTTTATGAAGGGCCGAAAAAACCCGGCGCAGGGTAGCACCAAGAACAAGTAATCAGATAGAACCTCCGTCTTTGGTCCCATGCAGCGACTACGGATACCCCGACAAAACTGAGCGGAGCTAGAGGTAATTGCTCTAGCTTTGAGTTGATGTTGATATCCGTCTGCTCTACTTCTGTTATCGCCGTTGCTCATCGCAGAGCAAAGCAGCAGGAGGCGCGCCGACCCGCTCTGGAGCCCGTCCAGAGAACCAACCGGCTTCGACCTTGAAAGTTTCCTCTACGCCAGTGGTTCCCAACCGGTGGTACGCGTTACGCGTACCCAAAGGGGTACGAGGGACTCTCGCTAGGGGTACGCGAAGGTCCCAAAATCAAGTTAGTCTACGCCAGTGGATCCCAACCGGTGGTACACGTACCCAAAGGTACAAGTAGTTTTAGGTGGAAAGTAATAGTATTTTCAAAAATGTTTTTTCTGATTCATTTCATAGGGAAAAGTATCATTTCTAGTAAGAGTTGTTTTAAATCGAACCTCTAATCAACTTCAGATTAAACTTTTATTTTTGACAAATTTTCCGGTTTGGCCGGGCGATCTACTTGTCCGACGAGAATTTCATTTTCATATTCGGATTCAGCATGCCTCCTTA
This sequence comes from Branchinecta sandiegonensis, assembly GCA_030848855.1. Classification (NCBI taxonomy): domain Eukaryota; kingdom Metazoa; phylum Arthropoda; class Branchiopoda; order Anostraca; family Branchinectidae; genus Branchinecta; species Branchinecta sandiegonensis. The sequence goes on from JAUPMV010000011.1 coordinate 8,029,646, forward strand.
CCTCGGACATCTAATCAACTTCAGATAAAACTTTTACTTTTAACAAACTTTCCGGTTTTGCCCGGATTCCGGGTTAACTACTTGTCCGACGAGAAAATATTTTTCATACTCGTGTTCACCATGTCGTCTTACCCCTTAATCTACTATCTCATTAGCGTTTAAAAAATATCTTTTTCGCCCCTTAGTTTGAAACCCCTCCCCCTCCCCTAAATATGCAGCTATCGGCCCATCTATGAACTCGACCTTTCCCTTGACCCGAAGAATCCTCACACCAAGTTTCATCAAAATATGTCATTCCCCGAGAGTTATCGTGCTGACAGACGGACGGACCGACGGACAACTTTTGCGATGTCATAGGTATCCCTCCACTTATGTTTTGGGATTCCAAAAACAACACCTCGCACTGTTTAGAGCTTCTGCTCAGATGTTTTCAGATATGCTGACCACTTTACAACTAAGCTACGCTTATAGAAAATTACATTCGGTTGCCTCCTTCCGTATCCCTTGCCTTGAATGGCAATTATTACATAACCAGTCTCCGGACGAATAAGCTCTCGGGAACAATGATCGTTCGCATGATATGTCGTGTAAAGAGAGCAAACGCGGCAAGAGTTTAAAGTAGCCCTCTTGCTTATTCTGCCTTTAGTAATATACTTAGCTCCCAGATGGAATTATAAGCTTCAAAATCCCCACCTTTCTCCATTGTTTCGTTTCGTAACTACGAATTTTTAGCGCTTTTTCAGCCTTGCCAAATTTTCCTGTCGCCGAACGAAAAGTTTGCCGGAATCTTCATTGTCCGCTGACAACTCTTTCACACATAAGGATGTGATATTCTTCTTTTTATTATTTTTTTTTATTTTCTTAGTTTTCCCACTTTTTAACCAAGGCACGTTCAGTTTTCAAATCTTTTGCGCCCAGCCGCCGCGTCAGAGAGCAGGAAGGCTGGATATAATTGACAAGCGCTAACAAGAGAATCGCTAGTTTCAAGTGGAAAGTAATGGTATTTTCGAAAACGTTTTTTCTGATCCATTTTATAAGGAAAAGATCATTTCTAGTAAGAGTTGTGCTTTAAATCAGTGTATTGCTAATAGAGGAGATCGGATACACTTATGAAGTGAAGAATCGATTCTCTTGTTAGCGCTTGTCGACTATATCCAGCCTTCCTGCTCTCCGACGCGGCGGTTGGGCGCAAAATATTTGAAAACTGAACGTGCCTTGGTTAAAAAGTGAGAAAACTAAGCAACTAAAAGAAGTAATAAACAGAAGATTATCACATCATTGTGTATGAAAGAGTTGTCGGCGGAATCGCCTGGAATTCGGCCAAAACCGGAAATATATTAAAATTAAAAGTTTTATATGAATTTCATTGGGTGTTCGATTCACGGATAAGAAGACATGCCGAATTCGCGTATGACAATCATTTTCTACCTGGACACATAGTTCGCCCCGAATCCGGCTGCAATCGGAAAATTTGTTAAAAGTTGAAGTTTTATCCGAAGTTGATTAGAGGTTCGGCATAGGGGTAAGGAGATACGCTGAATCCGTTTTTGAACTTCAAATTTTTGTAAGTAGTTCGCCCGGAATCCGGCTGAAACCGGAAATTTGGCAGAAGTAAGGCACGAACTTTCGTCAAAGTAGATATGACGCAGGCCATAGGGGTAACACACATGCTGAATCCATATTTGAACTTGGTCTTCTCAGATGAGTACCGTTTGCCTTAATCTGTTTCTAAATTTTATTAGTAAAGTGCTCAAGGAGTCTGGCGAAGACTGGACCTCTATAAGACCCGATGGTCTGGATCAAATATTGAATTTTTGGGATCCCGTCGAAACCTTTGGTCTTTTTTTTTAATATCATTTATGTTTATTTGTGTTTGCCCGCACATCATACAAGGAATAGTGTAAGTAAAGTAAAATATTTATTACCCGTATTTTTCACCCACAACAAAACGGAGTAAAGAGAAAAGAAGAGAAATTTATGGTACAACACAGATCGGACACAGATACATAAACATTACATTTGCAGGTGCTCCACCGCTGAGCTACCGAGGGGCTTGTGAACTTTAGTTCGCAAACCACTACAATAGTCATAGTCTACAGGAAATTAGATCTTTGGTTTTATATGGTTTTCACCATGAGGCCCCACCATGTGGGTCCTGGTTTATAAATATTCTTTGAGCCCAAGCTGACTTTGAAAGATTTATTCAAACAATGTTTACAACGGATACGTCAGCTACGATTTTTCATCAGCGATATTTCGGCCCTTCTTGGCAAGGGTCCTCGTCAGGCTGTCAATCCTCTGGGTCAACGTCGGGGAAGGAAACAAACCTGTAATCATTACACCTGTAACACCTGTAATCATCACACGTGTAATTACCTGTAACACCTGTAATCATTACACCTGTAATTATTACAGGTTTGTTTCCTTCCCCGACGTTGACCCAGAGGATAGACAGCCTGACGAGGACCCTTGCCAAGAAGGGCCGAAATATCGCTGATGAAAAATCGTAGCTGACGTATCCGTTGTAAAACATTGTTTGAATAAAAAGGGTCCTAGTTTGTCTATGAGGCTCCGACATAGGAGTCCTAGACTTCTAAATTCGACTAATTTATACAGTTCTGGATTACTTGCCACGGTACAAGTACCTTGTAGGTCATAACGTTGTTTCTTTTTGTCGGCAAAAAATTGTTTCTTTTGCCGTGTATTTTACGATTACTTTGTCGTCAGCCTATGCTATCCAATGGATAATTTGGTATTATTAAATGATTGATTGATTGATTGATTGATCTATGTCAGGATTGTTTCGCCAAATTATATAACCAGATTCAAAATCAGTATTTATATATAATTTCGTCAAACATTAAAACACGGTCATTACAAATAGTCAATAAACTTTGCGCCCCTCCCCTCTTGTGCGAAAAATAATAAATAAATAAATAAAAATCATAGCGACTCCAATTCCGTCCACATATCGTCCACAATAATCTTAGTATCCGACGACTCTAATGCCAAAGCTGGTACTGGCACTGACTTATTACCAAGAGCCCACAGATAGACATCTAGCGTCTGTTCCGCAGACTCGGCGACGAACCGAATAAAAGGTCGTACATCACCCTCGTTCGCCGCCTTCAAGGTTTCGTAATATTTTAGCCTATCCTGTTTACGTATAATTACGGGCGGATACCCCGCTTGCATCAATATCAGATTCATCAAAAGTCGAGACGTCCGTCCGTTCCCGTCACTGAACGGGTGAATATACACCAGTTTATAATGCGCCAGCGCAGCGTACTTAACAGGGTGTAACTCGATAGTTTCCGGTAAGTTTAACCACTCGACAAACTCGTCCATTTGTGACTTGATTTCTCCTGGTGGTGGGGGGATATGGTCACTCACGAATACTTGCGCTCGACGGAGAAACCCACCCTCACTTGGATCGACGAAGCCTAAGACTCTCCGATGGATCTCTAAGACGTCACCAAGCGTTATCTCGCCGATCTTATGGAGAAGCGAGCTGTTAATGTACCGCAAGGCAGCGTCCATCCCAAGGATTTCGTTGTGCTCCATCAAACTCTTACCGCCAACGGCCATTCGCGTTTCGACAATCATTCTCGTCTGGGCTAGGGACATCGTGTTGCCCTCTATACCCACTGAGTGGTATATGTGTTGGAAGTATGCCTCCTTTTTTATTCGCTTCAGGGCGGCGCTGCTATCCGGCACTTGTAGGATCTTGTTTCGTTTCATTTCTATGCGGTACATCAACCTTTCGTCTAGTTCTTCGACAAGTGGAAGGGTTCGTTTCCGATTTTCAAGTGCGCGGGAATGCTTAGGTGAGTAAGCCAGCGCCCGCATGTATAAATGGTCAGCTTCAATGAGGTTACGCTTGGTTTCTTCTAAGAATTCGCCATAGTGAGTGAGTATGTCCGGGTGGCTTGGGTATAGCGCCAATGCGTGTTTTAATAATCTATTGGCTTTCTCGTATTTCCCAGCGTTCCGCAGTTCCAATGCAGCGTGGAGGGTAACTTCCGCTTCGACTTTGTTGGCTGCAGTAAAAAAGGAATATGAGCATATTTCAAAACCAGATCTTTGCATTTAAACCTTGACTAGGTGAGCTCTTCTAGCCTAAATGGCAGTCGAGCATATAAACACAAATACGTAATTCCTGTTCTATATAACACAAACATGTTTTGTTCATGACTGTGTTGAGTGTGAGCATACAAAAAGTGTGCCGTAAAAAAATCATTTAAAAATAAGATGAAAAGTTTTTTTTATGAGTAAGGATGGGTGAGGAGAGAGGGTTACCTTGGGTATGAATCGGTTCTGGATTGTCACGAGGTTTAATTGTCTTCTTTTTAGCTATAATATTGAATATATTTTTTCTTTAATAGTTGTTTATGTATAGTACTGCATTTATTTTTTCCCTTTTCTTTTTTGTTCCCTATATAATTATGCTAAGTGATTACATTATTGAGTCCTGCCACAAACAAATCTGTATAAATTTTCACGTGGCAGGTCTGTTATGGTACTAAATATTTTTTTTTGTAAAACTCCATTATATTAATTTGTCTCTCTCTATAATACTAACGCAACCTACTTCCATAATCACTCCATATGCTTCTAAACCCGGAGACCCCAATTTCGTACGGTACATTCTAACCACTCCAACAAAACTACGCTGATTTTCTCACTTGCCGTGTTTTGCTACCTTCGATGTGTATCACGCTGTCGACGGATGTCTGCGAGAATTTTTCCATCAGAAAAAACGGTTATGTAAATTATTTCCCTGTTTTCGCTACAAGTCAACGGGTCTCGGAAAAGGCTTAAAACAGCCAAACCGTGGGTTATTTGTTAACAGCACAGCCTAGTTTTAAAGTATTCAAAAATGTTTAAATACTGTAAGTTGAAGAGTAAATAGTGCGAGGGGTCCTTTAAGCATGTATCAGTCGAATTCAGTAACGAAGATGCGAAATGTATCTTAGGACTGAGACCTTCCAGACCACAGAGTAGCCTAGACAACAGAGCAAACTAACACTAGGGAGTAGCGCCAAGACTTGAAATAGTGACACCCACTCGAATAGCAGCGACACTAGCACCACTAGTGTCCCTGTCCCTACTGAAACTCAATCAGTCGTGCACCAGTGCTGGCTCCAATAACTTAAAATCCTGAACACAGCAAAAAAAAAGATATAACCACCCCTGTTTCTTCGATGTATGCAGACCGCATCTTGGCTTTAGAAATGGGCTTAGAAATTTTCTAAACCCGCAAGTTTGTCTCGCTTTAAATACCACAGGCTAGTAGGCGGCGCTACAAGTACGGCCGATTGTGAAGCATGGAAAGCATAGGTCTTGGCCCTACATCCTAGAGTTATTTTGTTCTGCTAAATAATATATTAGCCTACAATGACTACGAAATTCGTATTCGCTCGAATGCAAAAATATTTATTTTTGCCATTTGCCAGTTCTGATGCCGTTTCAGCGGGTGTCAGTAGTTATTTTTGCCATTTGCCAGTTCTGATGCCGTTTCAGCAGGTGTCGGTAGAATACAGTCATGATACAACAGTATAACACGAAGGATCCAACTGATATAATGTAAAAAGAAGAAGTATAAATTAAACGAGTGGTTTCCGCCATTTCCAAACAATTTAGCCTCACTTTACCATTTCGAATGAAAATAATCTTACTGTATTGTATTGTGAATAGTATAGTTTATAATTAAATGTATACAGGGATAGTTCGCAAGTGGTATATGTATTTATCATTCTCGTAATACCTGTTCTGTGTTCTTTCCTCGAGTCACTAATTTTAGTTCAGGTGAGAACATCAGTACTGAGGCCAATTCGATCCAAGTTCTAGAAATTCTCAAAAATATCTCCCAGCTATTTCGAGTAGGTTAGAGGAGTAAAAAACAGATTGATGGACATTTAACCGAGAATGCATTCGTACTGACACGGTTTTGGCAATCACAAGCGAACAAACTTTATTTATTCACAGGGAAAAATAATGGTATGGCTAAAACCCAAGGAAACACAAGGACATGCTGGAAGCAAGCATTCAAAATCTGTTCGGCCTAACAAACCGGTAGTCTATGCTACCGGTACTGGAGAAACTGAAAGGTTCCCTAAGAAGACGGCTAACACCCAAATGGAAAGCTGCATCATATTATTTCAGCCTACTGACAATTAATCCAGAACCTTCTTCAGAAGAAGTTATGAGTCAATTCAAGTCAATTTCAATTCCAAACTTAGTGTTCATTTATAAAAATCCACTCTTGCGGACGCTTTAGCCGGTTTTCAGTTTTCCCTTTTCACCATTTCTTGTGTCATTCATAAATCGTGAACCATGACAGGTATCAAAGTGAAACTTGGTGCAGTTGTGGTCATTGGGCCTAGTAGTGCCCCCCCCCCCCCCCCCACACACACACACACCGTTCAGTGGCAGCTGGGCCCAGATTGCCCAGTGATCAATGTTTGTAACTTGGTCACAGCTGTGTAGAGACAGAGTGATAGAATTCCTTGTACTCATAGATCTTGGGTCGGGAAGATCTTTGTGGAGTTCCATCTGTCCCATTCCCACCCACCCAACTAAATACGTATTTCTGTCTCACCTCTCGCAGCCTTCCGGTTATCTAACCGGAAGGGTGATAGCTGTTGTTGTTGCGTTACATACAGTGGCGTCGCAAGTGCATTTTCGTTGGGGGGGGGGGGGGGGGGGGGGTGCAGAGCCGAAGTTTTACCGAATCTTTCCAAAAATTTACCGAATCTTGGAAACTGAGAATTCGAGCATTAAATTACTTAGAATTACTGAACAGAACGAATCACGTACAAAGAGTAACACTGAAGGGCAGCGTGAAAGATGATTAGCCAGCTACTAATCGTCATTTTTGCGAAGCCCGCTGGACAATATATTGCCAGGCACGATTGCGGTAGCAGCTTCTATTTATTATACCCAAGACAAAATTTTATAAATCCCATTTCTGTTTTTTCCTATAGGTTACATTTTAACTGCTACTGTAGGCCAGTCACTACAACCCATGATAAGATAAAGTGAGCGCCGCAGGCACAATTTTTTTTAAAGTTCGTTTTTTCCTGCCAAATTAAAGTTTTTCCTTGCAGATTCTAACTCTGAATGTTTCTCAAATCCAAATGCTAAAACTAGCTTAAAACCCCAATTAAATGACGGGCCCTTCCATAAATTAGAAAATATGACAAAAAGCGCCGTAGGCGACATTTTCGAAACATTGTAGATCAGAGCTTCTATTTGGGACCCAGAATAAAAGAAAGGACTATCGGTGAAATCACAGACCAGTCCTTTTGTCTGCGACCAGTGCTTCACTCAACCTCTTCGAATTTCGTGGTGACTACCGAATCCTGGCAATTCTACCGAATAAATTGCCGAATCCCAATTATAATATCGAATAAGTTCAGACTGATAGCCTATTAGGAATTCTGTATAATTACCGAATCCCGGTTATTATACCGAATAGTTCTGATATCTTAAAACTATATCGAATAATATTCGTATTCGGTATAACTTCGTAGTCGGGATTCGTGGTAATTACCGAATCCTGAAAATTATGCCGAATCCCAATCATGATACCGAATAGTTTTGGGATGATAGCCTATTCGGGATTCTGTATCGCCTAACTGCCAAATCTCCTACCGAACCGAATATACCGATAATTCTGGCATCGAAAAATTACCAATTAATTTCAGTAAATTTGCTCACCCAATTCGTGATAATCCTACCGAATCCTGGCAATTCAACCGAATCCCGATCATTATAGCGAATAGATTTGTGCCGATAGCTTATTTGGGATCCTGTATTACTACCGAATCCCCGTAAATATACCGAATAGTTCTGGTACCTAAAAAATACTGAACAATTTTACCGAATCTAAAAAGGTGTGGGGGGGGGGGGTGCTAAAACTGCTTGCCTTTTTCAAAAGATCCATGCTGTCTTTTCTTTGACTTGCTAGCTCTTTCATCACTGAACAGAGAAAGTTCATCTTCAAATGATGAGACATATACGTCTTCTGGGATCAGACTGAGAGCTGTAAAATTTCTTCTTGCCGGCTTTCCTTCATGTCCAAAGAATCTTAAAATCTTCCTGAGTGTTGCAGTGAACAAAGAAGCTCCACAAATGCCTCCATTCTTTGTTGAATCTGAGATGCAATCTCCCAGTAGAAGGATCACACAAGCGGAAACACAGCCTACCAGGAAGCACAAAAATCCATGCACCAGCTTCATATATTTTTCTGGAGACTATCTTGGCAGATGTGTACCTGAAACAAAAGAACTACAAGTCAGCCTGGATAGAGGTGTTGTAGGTAGAAACTATAGCCCAAAACGGTGCTGTTCACTCTTAACTAACATTCAGATGAAGCACAACTCAACTGTAGCATGCTCCGGAATCCTAATTTAAAATAAACTAAGCTAATTTAAAACAATGTATTATTTTCAACTGGTTTGGTTCACTCCCTGTAATTTACATTTTTGATGTTTTTGTTTTTTTAGTTGTTTTTATATTATTGACTTTTATTGTTTCAGTTCGTCATGGTTTCGGCGAGTGCTAGAATCAGTTTGTTTATTAATAGGGAAGATTATAATTGTGAAGTTGTTAGAAAGTAATATAGAATATGGCATTGGTTTTATGTATTTTAATATAGATAGATTGATGGAAGACAATTAAAGAGGATAGTGTTTTATTAATGAAGAAGAAAACAAAAACAAAAAATAAGGGAAGAAAAAAATACACCCTTATAGAGATGGGATAAAAAGGTTAAGGGAAAAAAAATATATACCCTAGAAAAGAGGAAGGAATGAGAAATTATATGTGTTTTGTTGTATTTTAGTGTTGTAATTTTTGTTTATGAATTGACATAGTCACTACAAAGTGCACATTTTGATATATTTGTTTTTATGATTCAGGTATCTGCTGCAGCAACACAACCCCAACCAACCAGCAAGACAAGTGATATACATAAGACGAAATCAGTGAAAATATTGGAGTGATACCCAAGCAAGTTAGTGAATATAAAGCTCTGCAAGAACGAGTGATACAAACCCCGAACAACAGCAACAACCCATAAAGTAAGGATCAACTTGCCACTTTTAGCATGGGAATTCTTTAAAATAAAAAGATTCACAATGCTGTATCCAACCTTGTTCAGTTTGCTGTGGTGATGCCATCTGCATCCCGAACTGGTCACTTCTGCCTCTGCTAGGCAGAACTTCGGTTAACTGTTTGGTATCTTCTATACTGTCAACTGTTGAACTATTTCATTAACCCTATGCTCATCGTGACTAATCCTATGATCAAGACCCCAATTCTTTTCCCAGCTTCGACTGGTACACAATTCTTTTATAGTAAATGTTGTTATTCTTGTAAGTAACCAGTGAGTAAAACCTTTTGTTTATACATGGAACATAGGTCATTGTTACTACCCAAAATGTTTGGAGGGGGGGTTGGGTATTTACCCACTGGCTGGTCATTTTTATTGACTGTTTCTGCAGAAAAAATAAAAATTTCATGAAAAACAAACTGATTTTAGAAAAACAGAAGGATTTCATGAAAAAATTGATCCTTTCTACAAAAAATGAACTGTTTTTAAGGAAAAAGGCAGCGCTCCCCACTGACTTGGTTGTTTTTTAACTAATGGTCAACAACATTAGGGGGGCCTCCCCCTCCCTCCCCATATGTGATGCCCCTTGTTGTGCTCCGTGCTGACTAGGTTTTTTTTTAACGAATGGCCAACAACATTAGGAGGGCCTCCCCCTCCCTCCCCATATGTGATGCCCCTGGTTGTAACAGTATCAGTCACTCATACACAATGCTAAAATTTTGGACACAGTGCTACAACGCCTGGGGCATGCCCAAATGTATGAGCAAATGGGATCTGTTGTGATCATACCCTAACCAATGTTTTGCAACTTCCCACAAAATCAAAGATTTGAGTATGATGAATCAGAATGTAAACTGGTTAGCCCAGGGTTGGCCTACATGTAACATGAACATCTCAAATCTTAAAGACCTAATCCAAACATTCGGTTTACCTTCTCTCCTTGATCCCATGCCACAGGTTTGTTTAGATTTGAACCCGATTGCAGAGTTGTTGCTCGACCCACACACAATATGGTCTTTTGTAGATGGCAGAATTTTCCAGGATTGATTAGCAAAGAATTATAAGACCTAACTGATAATTTTTGTATGTCTTAAGAGGTACCACACTGGTCTTGGTTTTATAATTTATTTGTATTTATAATAAACAGTTGGAGCATTAGATGGAAATTTTTATTTTGAACCTTGGCCCCCTACCTGTCCCTACATGCTATAACAGCTGTCGGGGATAATCGGCTGAGATTTAGTCCAGACAGAGTTATTTCAAACCTAGGAAAGTCGGTGGTTTTTTTTAATTTGCTCATTGTTTTACAGTGATTTTAGTGGTTATCAACATTCATAGTGACAGTAGGGATTGTTAGCATTGTTTGTGTGGTAGAAAGACCATTTTTTGTGGCCCGCTTTAAAAAAAAGCACAAAGTCAAAGTGAATGCTGCAAAAGCAAATCCCACTCAGAACAAAAATATTGAATTACATAAATACAGTATTCACAGCTAAAGAAATTCAAATCTACAATAGAAGATTACAATGCCAAGAATACACAAATAAAATCTAAAACAGTCTTAGGCTGTACCTTAATATTTAAATAAAATATACGAATTATGATTGTTGATAGAGTCTTCAGAGAGAATTCACAGTCATAGACTCTTAAATGTAACTTAGACGCTACATGCCCAACCTCACTTTCCGAACGTGAAGTAATAAGAAATGAGAATTAGGAACAATGCTCGTTGAGAAATTTGAATTACCCGCCAAAGTGGCCTTGAAGCTGTGCTGCCATGGGCCTTTAAATCTTACTAGATCTAACGAAATAACAAAATCGGATCAATTTAGAGGATAGATAACACTGGAAGGGGCGTCTCAACCTTTCTCCTTATTCGTGATGCCTCTGCTCTTTCTGACAAAGTTCGCGCACCGATTTTTTCTTTGCTTTCTTTAAAGATTACTTTATTATTGGAAATTATAGTTTACCTGTATCATAGGACAATGTGACCTGCGGCATACTGAAATTATAGGTATTTTTTAGATATTTTAGGTTTTTTATGGCACTTGCCTTCCGGCGATCCAATCCGGCTTGCTTTCCCCGATCTGACCACCGTCAGATCCGATCCGACCGAACCTTAGATGCTCCATTTCAAGTGCGGACAGGATCCGATCAATGCGGGGGGGGGGGGAGACCGGAAATTTTGTGTTACAGTGTAGCGATTGGGATAACATTGGTTGGAAGAACAAGCATAAGTCCTAGATACATCAGTGACAGAACCAGACCGGATTTGGGCACTCTGGGGGAAGCTGGAGGGGGGGGGGGGGGGTAATTCCGGTGATCGCGACTTAAAGTACTTCCAGATGTGCTAGGACGATGAAACTTGGTTTGAAGAGTTGAGACTTGCCAAGATTGGCCTAGAAATTGTCACTTCCCAGATCTGACCATCCCTTAAAGCGCTCATCTTAACTGCAAAGTAAAACAATTCTTTACAGTGAAATATACATTTTTCTGATCCTCATGAGCCCATGTTTATTTGCACATCTTATCCGAAAAGTCAAAAAAATACTTTTGACCAAACCATATATATTCAGGATCCTAAAGGGGCTAGGATAATTTTTGCCTCAAGGATTTTGGTCACAAATAATCACAACAAACCCACGAACTGGGAAATTAATACTTTCATCCTCTTGCCCAGCCTTGAAATGCCATATGAGCTTCTAGCTCTTGTTTTAGTTAATCTTATCGAAATCTAGTAAGAAAGTTCTCCGGATTTTAGTAAGCTTCATGTTGGTAGAGTGGCAACACTGACACTGAACGATTCAAAAAACAATGAAAGCATTTGGTAGGGTAGCTGCCAGGTAGCTCAGGTAGCTGCAACTCGCCGACGGGAGCTTGTAATTCTCGTAAAGATGGCGTCAGAGTTGCGTTTATCCCTGATTGTTGAATGTTGTAACAGTTACTTAATACAGAAATTTTACAGTAGAGCCGCTTCTTAGGTCCAACTTAGGTCTTACACTGCTAGAAGCAGAGTGGAGGTATGCTTATCTGAACAGTTACAGTACCTACCAGAAATGGTAGAATGTTTCCTTAAATTACCTTAAATTGCACTTCCAGCAAGATAACATGGGGTGATCCTCCTGTAGAGTCTCTCGCTGGTTGGTGGCTTAAGGTTAAGGTACAATTTTAATGGCAAATATAAATAAACCTGGTGTTCCTCAAAAGCATCAGACATGCCAGTGGCATAAAAAATGATGCTTCACTAATTCTGATGGGTTTGTAAAAATTATTAATACAATTCTAGCCTAAGGCACTGTAAAGAAAAAACAAACGATCAACTATCACACATCAACACAGAAATGTAAGGACAACACAAGAATTTACGACAACAAACATATGACTAAAGAAAAAAAGGAAAAAAAAAAGTTTCCGACATGGGTCTGATCTATTTATTCAAACAATGTTTACAACGGGTACGTCAGCTACGATTCTTCATCAGCGATATTTCGGCCCTTTTTGGCAAGGGTCCTCGTCAGATCTTCCTCCGAGCTCAAACAAAAAAGAATCAATTAAATCAGACAGAAGAAATATAATTGCTAGATAACATAAATCTTTTTAGTGCTCTTTTAAAAACTTTCCTGTCTTTGGACACTCTAACAGTTTCATGCAATGAATTCCATACTTATACACCTGTATGACGAATAGAAAAGCTAGACCTTGTAGAAGGATGACAAATGGTAGAAAGATTGGACCACTGTATTGTGTTATAGTCATGAAGTTGACTGTTTAGGCAAAAAAAATTTTTTAAATCAGCAGGTAGTGAATCTTCTAGAAGATAACGGTAAACAAGTGTTGCAATATTCCAGTCTCTAATCTGACCGACATTTAAAAAAAAAAGACGAGGCAGAATATGAGAAAGTGATGAAGAAAATGGAAGACCATAAATTGCTCCAATTGATTTGTTTTGTAGGATTTGAATCTGATTAATTCGTTTTGAAAAAGTAGAAGCCCAAGCTGAAGTACAATATAAAAGATAAGAATGGACCAGGGAGAAATAAATCAATCGAAATATGAATTGTAGAAGACAATATTTGAGGCAGGAGACCATACCAACATTTCCGCTCAACTTAAGAGCCAAAGCATCGGTGTGCTGCTTGAAAGAAAGATTTTCATCAAGGATAAGGCCAAGATATTTAAAATTAGATGATCTTAGAAGTTCAGTACCAGAAAGAAAATGTTTACCAGAAACTGAAACTGAACCAGACCGTGAGAAAAGCATGTAGCGACATTTTTCCGCATTTACAGCTAGTAAATTAGATGTAAACCAGTCAGAAGCAATCGAAAGAGCTGAATTAAGAACACTAAACAACTGATTGTTAGATTGTTGTTTTTACCAGAGGCGTTACTAGCCAAAATGTGGGGGGGGGGCGAGGCATTTACCGACTGGCTGGTAATTTTTACCGACTTTTTCTACGGAAAAAACGACTGTTTTCAGCAACAACAATGACATTTTTGAAAAAAATCGACTGATTTTCAGAAAAACCGACTATTTTGACGAAAATCGACCATTTTTCAGAAAAAAAAAAGACTTTTTTCATGAAAAAAAATCGACTGTTTTGACGAAAAATCGCGGCGCTTCGCGCCGTTTCGTATTTTTTACCGACTCGCCGGCAGGATTGGGGGGGGGGCGTCCCCCCCTCCCCCCCCAGTCGTGACGCCCCTGGTTTTTACATCAGCTCACTGTTTCAGTTGTTCATTCTTCAATATAACCAATTTTTTAATCACACATGCTCTTTCAGCCCAAGCTGAATGCGAATCATATTTGAGGGTGCAAAATGGATAAGTCAGCTACATTTATTAGAGCTAGGCTATATTTCGGCCCTCCTTGGCAAGGGTCCTCTTCAGGCTCAAGCTAGAAAATTAACTTGTGAAAAACAGTTAAAGATTCTTCCTTAAATATCCAGTTTTGTGAACTTCTTACATCAGCTCACTGTTCCAGTTGTTTATCCCGTCCCCCCCTCCCCCCCGCCCCCCCAGTCGTGATGCCCTTGGTTTTTACATCAGCTCACTGTTTCAGTTGTTTATTCTTCAATATAACCAATATTTTAATCACACATGCTCCTTCAGCCCAAGCTGAATGCGGATCATATTTGACGGTGCAAAATGGATAAGTTAGCTACATTTATTAGAGCTAGGCTATATTTCGGCCCTCCTTGGCAAGGGTCCTCTTCAGGCTCAAGCTAGAAAATTAACTTGTGAAAAACAGTTAAAGATTCTTCCTTAAATATCCAGTTTTGTGAACTTCTTCTTTGAAAATTGGTTGGAGTTAAAGCTGGTCCTGTGATTTCATTCTGGACAGAGCTTTTTTAATCTTTATTGTTTTTCACAATTTCATTTTCCAGCCTGAAGAGGACCCTTGCCAAGAAGGGCCAAAATATAGCTCTAATAAAATGTAGCTGACTTATCTGTTTTGCACCGTCAAATATTTTGACAATTTTGAACTTGCAACTGATTTTACATGTATGTCACATGTGTCTGTGATAAAACTCTTTTAACGGTTTGTCAAACAAATTTGTGATAGAATTTCAAATAATGAAAAATATTGTGTTTTAGGGGTCAAAATGTCAACAGCGCATCTTGAAAGACAGCAGTATGAAGCTGAGGCCTTGAAAGCTATCTATCTAGAAGATTTCCAGATTGTTGGGTCAAACAAATATCTACTGCACCTTGTCCCTGAACGAGGAACAAATGGAAGCATTATTGGAAGTGTTTTTGTGGAGCTCCAGATCATTCTTCCACCCTTATATCCAGATATAGCACCTTTGGTTACAGTCTTCAAAAAGTCTGGAATATCGGATGATAAAGCAACTGTTCTGCAGGTGACTGCCATTCCTAAGTAGTTTGTAAGCTGTGCAACACAACTTAAAGGACACCTGAACAATGAAACCATACTTGAACACACCATGGAGAATGCATTTACAGACATGGCCAGGGAGAGCATTCTTCTCCTGAGTGTGACGTTTTCAAAATAGGGATGTTCGTTTCTGGAGGTTTGCACATGCAGACTCCAAGACAAAAAGCACAAGTCATTCAAATCTTGTACAGTTGATTGGAGACATTTGTTCATTTCTAAAATTGTTCGGTACTGAAATAAGGACAGACGCAAAATAGAGTAAAAATCATAGCTCGGAAACACTATTTCGTATTTGGATTGGGTTTTCTGCAGGCAATGTTAACGGAAGTCATACAGATACGGATGATACTTGGTACTCTTCATTCAGGTGTCCTTTAAGGAGACTCCACTGTCTTAATTAAATATCAGATATTGCAGAGTACTGCTTTCTCTTTTTAATTATCCACCTGTTACCAGTCAGTTAGTACTAAAAGCATCCTAGGTAGGGGGTTGTGCTGCTTAAAGTTTTACCGAAAAGGATTGAGATAGGGCAGTCTAGTTCCGCATCACTTGTTCGCTTACGTAGGCTTGAAGACCGATGAAAATGCGTTACTTCGTTGCTCCGCCATTCACGACTAAACGATTTTTTTTTTATAGTTGGACTATCCCTGTCGGATTTTTGGTACCTTTGTTGTATGCTTGAAGAAACCAATTTACCAAAAATAAGGGTTCACGCAGTGGGAAGCCTCACCATCTGCCCACTGAAAAGCCGCGTTTGTGTTGAGATTCAGATTTTCCGCGTCATTATAGAACTTTGCGTTGTGAGGACGACCGTAGACGTTCTGAACGTCATACTAGAGCATTTAGTGAAAAATTAAAAAATGCCTTAACAAAATCCAAATAATTCCGTGGGTTCAGTGAAATGATACAAAAATAAGTTTATATTTTAAATAAGCAAATATTTCGGACATAATTTTCACAAACTGCGATGAATTTTTTCAAGACCCTTTTACGATTCATCCACTGGGTCGCAGATTATCTTTTTGTACTCCTTGAATCAATGGATACAAGCACCCCAAACATTACGAAACCTTCAAATACAGACCAATAACTACCGATGCTATCGGTCAATATACATTATGGTTGGAAAACCTAAACTGGGACTATTTGATGAAGCTTGATGATGCCAACGCAATGACTGATTTTTTTTTTCTTCAGTTGCTGTGGTAGGGATATGATCTTTTTTTTCCTGAAAAACTGAAAACTGTGAATACCCGCGGTAAACCGTGGGTAACGGATGAGATAAGACGCTTTATCAAACAGAGGGATGGTTTCTTTGCCAACGGGAATAAAGAAGAGGCAAAGAAAGTAGGCAAGGTAGTAGTCAGAGAGCGTGTTCCATCCTACTTACCGTAGTTACTACGTATGACGTCACGAACTCTGGCTTTTTTCCGTCAAGGCTGGAACGATTTTTCTATTTTCCAGCAGGATATCATGCCGCGGGCGAATCCGACCAATCACGTTGCAGAGATGCGTAGTTACTACGCTTACCACGCTCCCGAGAATGGTAAGCAAATAGTAACCATTAGTTACTATTTCGAGAAGGTTGGAACGGTCAGCGTAGTAACTTTTCGTGAGGATGGAACGGAAATAGTAACTAATAGTTACTATTGGTACGAGGGTGGAACACGCTCAGAAAGTGTCGGGATGGACTTAAACAATTTGATATCAGCATCACTGAGAAAACTTTCCGTAGCGATCCCAAGAACTTTCACCGCAGCATCCAAAAGTTAATTGGAAGAGACAATGAGCAAAAGAAGCTTCTATGGGATGATGGTGAACCTTTCTCTCCTGAGAGATCAGCTCATTCTTTGGTGATATTTGCCGGAAACACAGGCCACTTACTGAGCTACCACCGCGTGAAGAAGAGGTGCTTCGATTCCAACGATTTATCTGCCTCAGGTGGAAGATGAGCTAAGGAAGATTGATCTCAGTAAGGCGAGCACACCAAAGGCGTATTCTCGCCGTTCCCCGAGGACTCCTTGGGGAATCGAAGGGAACGGCGAGAATAGATGGAGTCACTCCACGCGGACTCCGCGTACAGAAACAGCGAGAATACGGGGAATGCTTCTAAAATGGATTTTGTTCGAAAAATGAATATGCAGCTGAAAAAATTAGTCTAGATCCACTTCATTCTTGGTTTTCTTTATTCTGATTCTTTTTAATTAATTTTACATAGCACCTACAACAGCAAAAATTGATTCCCCACCGAATTTGAAAGGGAGTCCTTTTTGATGATGGTGATGATAATCTGAGCATTCCCCGTCCGTGGGGACTCGCGAGAATACGGGGAGTGAGTCCCCGGGACAAACAAAAACGCGGGGACTCCTCAAGTGGAGTCCTCGGGGAACGGCGAGAATACGCCTCAAGTGAAAGTTCCAGCCAAGATCATCGTCCCCTGCGCAAAAGCCTTGGCTGCTCCGATTGCTGCTATATTCAGCCAATCTTTAATAGAAGGAATTTACCCGTCAGCTTTTAAAGAAGCCTTCATCACCCCATTTCCAAAAATGTCGAACCCTACTGGCCTTACCTGAGACCAGTTTGAACAAGAGCTGAAAGCTCATATGGCACTTGTAAGAACAGTTAGCATGTTTGTCAGATACCATTTGCAGTTGTTAAGGCTGCATCTCTCTCCCGATACTCATTTCATCAGAAAATCGGCTTGATCTACTAAATCTGAAATGGTTATTCCAATCACTGATAATTGTTTCTCCCACAACGATGATCAGATCGGGGGAGGGACTATTTTTAAGCCAATCTGACAGAGTCCCTAACATGCCTGAAAAGTTTCATGGTCATAGCACAGCCTGCCAAGTTTCATGGTCGTAGCCCATTTGGAAGTACCCCAGCTCGCGATGACCTGAATTGTGGAAAACCCTCTCAAACTCCCCCAACAGTGACATGATCCGGTCCTGTTTTGTCAGTATTGTCTCTACGGCTTATGCTTGTTCTTTCCTCCAAGTCCCATCCCGATCTCTCGACTCTTAAGCGTTTCACGAGATTTCTTGACCCCCCCCCCCCCCCCCTCCAGCTCCCCCCCCCCCCCCCAGTTATCGGATTTGTTCCGGACTTGAAATTGATCATCTGAGACACCTGTTCTTGACACTTGTCAAGTTTCATTCACGTCCGATCACCCGTTCTAAAGTAATGCATGTCACTAGATCCTGGATTTCCCATCCCTCCACTCCCACCAATCACAGTATCAGGGAAGGAACCTATGTATGTTTCTAGTTTCCGGATTCCCCATCCCTCCACACACCCTGCGATGGCTTGATCGGGGAAGTGATTATTTCCAAGATAATCCGGTCGGTTCCCTCATATGCCTTCCAAGTTTTATTGTGCTAGCTCATGTGGAAGCGTTTCAGGAGATTTCTTGTGTCCCCCTCCAGCCCCCCCCCCCCCCCCACAGGTATCGAATCTGATCCGGATTTGAAACTGAATTATCCGAAACACTTGTTCTTGACACACGTCAAGTTTCACGCATGTTATGCATGTTAATAGTTTCCGGATTCCCCATCCCTCCACTCCCCCCACTATGATCGGATCTGGAAAGTGGTTATTTCCAAGTTAATCTGGTCGGTTCCCTGATATGCTTGCCAAGTTTCATTGTCCTTGCCTATGTGGAAGCGTTTCACGAGATTTGTTTAGTTTAAGTTTAGTTAGCATCAGAGCAAAACAGCTCTAGTTACTTTGCTCTGGTTAGCACTTACTCTTACTTTAATCTTTAAACCGTAAATGTTCCCACATTCGCTTATAAATACAACCGAGCGTAGCGCAGAGGTAGAGCGCTGGGCCTCTACCACAGAGATTGTTGGATCGATACCGCCTTTGGACATTTGGCTCTTTTGCTCCCCTTTTGATGCCGTTGTTCCTGGTTTCCGTTGTTCCTTGTTCCTAGGTCCCTGATATGCCTGTGAAGTTTCATCGTCCTAGCTTGTGTGGAAGTGCCCGAACTAGAAAAACCTGGACCGACCGCCCGACCGACAGACCGACGGACGGACAGACATTGCGATCGCTATATGGCACTTGGTCGGAGGGCAAGTGCCACAAAAACAGTGATCTTTTATAGGTCTTTGAAGGTTTCCTATTTCGCTGGCTGTACAGTGACATTGAAGACTCTCTAGACATTCGACAATTTGGCTTTAGGCCTGGCCACAGCACAATCCATCATCTCGCACTACTACTTAAGGTTTAATGGAAAAATTGCCACAATAGCAAAAGCTAAACAATAGGCAACAAGGAGAAAATAAATAAACACACAGTAATAACTAACAACATCTAAATAATAAACCATTAACACAAAACTTAAGACAAAATACAAAACAAATCAAGAACCGAACAGGCACAAATGAACAACAAACGTGAAATTTTATTGGTTATTAAAATAATTAGTAACAAGGGGGGAGAATGAGTGGAGCCGACGTGCGGTACTTGATGCTGGAAACGGCTTGAGTAGAAGTCCTTAAACATCTTGAAAATGCAAACTCTTACGTAGACCTCCTGATTGCCGACCTTGTTGAAGTGTTTGACTACCTCGATCACGGAAAAGCTGTAGACATGGATGCACGCACGTTCCTTGTTCGGATGATCGCTAGTTTTCTGACTGATATTACGACGACTGTATTTGTATGTTAAAAAGCACTCTTAACCTGATGTTATGGCGAGGGGTTTAGTAGACCAGACAAAAGATGGTAAATTTCCAGATATACAGTCATCACAGTCAGGATAGTCTAGATCGTCTGGTGGCCTACTACACGTGCTGACTTCATGGGTTCATTATGGATTCTCCAGGTCGATTCATACTAAGGTTTGTGTACCAAACCACAATAGGCTATAAACCACCTATCATACACTAGGCCTTACAGGCCAGCCCACTCTAAGGAGCTTTAAACAAGACTCATAATAATAACCTAAGGTCCGTAAAATAAACAAAAGGTTTTATTCACCGGTAAGTTCTTACAAAATCAAATAAACAACCTTTATGTGAATTATGTGAATGTGAATAAAAAAACCAATATGTTGTTGCCGGAAGAGAAGTGGAGAAGAAGATGACTCACACTCCTGGCCCGAGTCATAATAACCAAGAGTTAACAAATAATACAAGAATATGGATTGCAAACAGTATAAAAGATTAAACGTAATAACGGAAAGAGAGTAGCGCTGCCTAGCGGCGGCACTAGTGAAGCAGTGCGGGGTGCAAACGGCACCACCGTAACACTGACAGAGCAAATTGCGTACACCTCAACAATGAAGAAATTTCACCGCCTGTTAGCATAACTTGTGGGGCACCACAAGGGACTCGTCTCGGGCCCTTGGCGTTTAGCCTATGATGATAGTAATAAAACTGATGACGAACATAGGAAACTATTTGAAGTTGGCTGAAGACCTCACACTTCCTCTTCTGCGTGAAATTCGAGGCAATGAAGATCGGATGCTCTGTGATATGATCGCCAATCTCCGTCAAAAATGCTCGAATGTCAAATTAGAAGTCCGCGAATCCAAAAGTCACCTCATGAGAATTAACTTCACGAAACACGTCCTACAAACAGTTGTCAGTTTTATTTTAAAAGAAAAGTCATTTTGAATCAATTCCTTCAACTTGCCCAAATGGGTAGACAAGCTCAACTACTGGGCAATAAATAAAAAGGATATATACAAGTCGGAATCATCAATGAAAACTGAATAGTCTGTTAAAATTCTTTGGGGTTCCACGCCATGAACTAGTCACACTTTACAAAACTTGTGTCAGGCCCATTTCAGAGTACGGCTGCTAAATTTGCCATCCCAGGGTTAAATAAAGCTCAGGATACCGAAATCGAGCGACTGCAATAGAGAGCCTCTAGAATAATTGGCCATAATTACTCATCCTACAACGAAAGCCTTTAAATTCTCGGGATGGAAAAACTGTCTGAGAGTGTGTCAATTTCCACCCGTGTTAGCCTGGTGCTAGTGGTGCTATTAGTGTTTAAATAAAATTGATTGATTGATTGATTGAAGTTGGCTTTTAAGTTAAACTTTAACAACCTATCGATGAGCATTTCTTTATTTTGACTTCAAAAGCTTTCAGATTGAGTCACATAAGTAACTAAAGTTTCGTTTTTGCAGATACCACGGTCTAAAGTCGTTTTCGCAGTTACTGTGGTATCTAATACCACGGTCTAAAGTCGTTTTCGCAGTTACCGTGGTATCTGATACCACGGTCTAAAGGCGCTTATGTAGTTACCGTGGTATCTGGCCAGGCACTGTGGTATCTGATAATTCATATACGACGGTCCCACCGTGGTAACTAATTGTGGTCTCTGAAAAAATCATCTCACTTTCATCTTTATTAACACAAGAGTCTAGTATTTTGTCAAATTGGTCGGAAAGAAGTTATGTCACTCTAGATGTCAGTAGATATCAGTATTTCTTTTGGGATGATTTCTAAAAGCGCAAATCCGGCAATTTTCGTTTTTGCAAAGCAACCGTAGTAGCAGATACCAGGGTAACTGCAGATCCAGTTACCGTGGTATCTGCGAAAACGCAACATATGTGTAAGAGAAATCCGTTAGTTTCGAAGAACTGCGCGAAATTTGCAGTATATGCCTTCAAGCATCACAGGAGTGATTCTGAATCGTGACACGTTCACTGAGGCAGATTAATGCTGTTTATAAATAAGTGGGCAATGAAGCCTCGACTTGTTCATATAAAAGGGAATGGAAGAATTTTTCTACTGTGTGTTGGTCATCAAACCGTGCTCCTTGATATGCTCGGGCTCCTTTGATTCGAATTCTCAAAAATAAAAAGACCTTGTGGTGAATACAATATCCTTGAATTTTTTTTTCAGAAAGAGCTATCTGCCCTGATGGAGAAACGAATCGGCGAAGAGATGATGTTCGAACTGGCACAGCATGCTCAAAAATTCCTAGCTATCCACAGTGTGACGCTCTATGAGTCTTTCTATGAGGAAATGGTTTCGAAACAGAAACTGAAAGAGCATCGCGCTGCTGAGGCAAGAAAACGCGAAACGCAGTTCCGCCAGAAGTTAAAAGAAAATGAAGAAGCCAAAGTACAGGCTCGTTTAAAAGCGCGACGTCAGCAGCCTGACCTCAGCCTAGAGAACAGTAGCACTCAGCCTGACATCTCATCGAAAACTAACCTGCAGTTTCAGCACATTCGCAGGCCGTCTGTAATCCGAGAAAAATGCTGCCATCTGTGTGACAAGGAAGTTGAATTTCCCGCCAAGTTTACCGTTAAGTACGTACAGTGCCTTGGCTGCTGTTCCACAAAACGCGCCATCTTCCTGGCCAGAATTGTCGGAACTAAAGAAAAGCTGGTCGTGATCGAATGGATATTTCCAAAAGGTGCAACAGTAGCGAAAAAGCTGCCACCTATTGAGCAAGAAATCAGCCATCTTTCTAGATACAGTGAGTCATTTCTCGTGAAAAATCTCGCTTTGAAACTATGTGTGTCAAAGTCGGAGCAAATATTATTTTTAGCGCAAGACTATGTCGAAGGTGTGAGCCTGCAAGAAATCATCTACTCAGAACTGTCGTTGAGTGAGCAGTGGTGCAGGCATTTCTCAGTCCTGTTATTAAACTGCTTGAAGTTTCTGCATGATAATGACATTATACATCGCCAGTTACGGCTAAGTAGCGTAGTGATCACGAAGGATTTGAAAGTGTGTTTGAATGATTTTAGTATCGATAAGAAAGTTCGAGATCTGTTTGAGCCCTCCCTGTCTCCTTTGGAGAGCTACCCGGTCGCACTTGGACGAAGTGGCAAAAAAGCTGACATTCACCGGTTCGGGATCTTATTTCTGAGTCTTTTCGAAGGCAGGATTATACAGGATGTTTCGCCAAAAGTTCCTAGCAATTTAGGCTCCGACTTCGCCAACTTTTTGGCCGGTTGTTTGCACAAAGATGAAAAGGAGAGACTGACTGTTGAGGAGCTACTATCGCATCCGTTTCTAGTCCGTAGACCTGTTTTAGACCCCATTTCTAGTTATGAGGAGGTATCAGTTACAAGTGAGAGTGACAGCGAGAGCGAAGTAGGTAAAAACGAAATCCCGCTCAACCCTTTCAGATCTTCTGCGACTTCACGATTCAGCAATGAGTTTGAAGTCAGGAAATTTCTAGGCAGTGGTGGTTTCGGTGAGGTGCTTAAGGTGCGTAACAAGCTGGATGATGGGGTCTACGCCATTAAGAAAATCATGCTGGATACCAAGAGTACAGCTATCTTCAACAAAATTACACGAGAAGTTCAAGTGCTGTCCAGACTTAATCATGAGAATGTCGTTCGATACTATAATTCGTGGATAGAAGAATATGGTGTGAATGATCAGACAGAAGACCAGAGTGGGTTGTCCGTTGCTAACTCGTCGGAGAAGATATCCTCTGCATCCGGTGATGGGTTCTTCACCAGTCTCCCCAGCGCTAGTTTATGGTCTTCGGAAAGTAGCTTTGATTCAGAAAACTCTTCGGATGATGGGTTACCCGCTGCCCCGCAGAAGCAGGATGACTCGGAGTATATCGTGTTCGAAAGTGGTTCAGAAATAGTTTCGTCCTGTAGTAGCTCTCAGCCTAAATCAGATAGAGTTATTAAGCGGACGATTCGGTGCATGTACATTCAGATGGAATATTGTGAGCGAAGTACATTAAGATCAGCGATCGACAATGGGCTCTATAAAGACAAAGGAAAAAGCTGGCGGATGTTTCGGGAGATCCTGGAAGGATTAGCGCATATCCATCAACAAGGGATGATCCATCGGGACTTGAAACCTGCGAATATCTTTCTCGTACGCGGGGATATAGTGAAAATCGGAGATTTCGGTTTGGCCACGACCGGTTTTCTCGCAAAGCCAACGGATGAAATTGGCAGCCCCCAGGCACAGTCTGAATCCGGCAATACTGGATTTGTGGGGACACTTCTATACGTCGCTCCCGAAGTATCCGATCAAAAAGGGAAAGTGGCTTATGATAAGAAATTGGACATCTACAGCTTGGGGGTGTTGTTCTTCGAAATGTCATGGCCTCCGCTGAAGACTGGCATGGAGCGAATGAAAATCATAAGTGGTCTTCGTCAGAAAAATATTATCTTCCCCCTAGAGGCTGCGGAGATCCTAAACGAAAAGAAAACGGAGCTGATCCGTCTGCTACTTGACCACGATCCGTCGAAACGACCCTCAGCTGACGCTCTGCTTCACAGCTCGCTCGTTCCCCCACCAGAACTCGAGGACGCAACCCTGCAAGAAACGATCCGCCATACCCTTGCCAACCCTCAAAGCAAAGCCTATAAGTATCTAGTGACGTCCTGCCTTGGGCAGGAAGTGACTTCAATAGACAATCTCGCTTTTGACTCCGAAGGGGTGTCCGATCTGACCAAACTACGTGAGATCGAGTTACTCACCAATTTCGTTCGAAGCGTGTTCAGGAAGCACGGTGCTGTTGAAGTGTCCGTGCCTCTTTTAACGCCAAGAAGCGGCACTTTATCTGTTGAAATAAGCAATCAAGTTCAGCTGATGAACCGGTCTGGGACAGTGGTCACTTTGCAAGCGCACTCGCGGACCTCTATAGCACGGTTTATCGCGAGGTCCAACCTGACGGACTTCCGTTGCTTTACTGTCTCAAAATCTTATCGTGAGCGCCGTGTTTTAGGTGTTCACCCACGAGAAGTCCGCGAAGCCAGTTTTGACATAATATCTTCTGTGAACGGTACTGCATTCCTAGCGGAAGCAATGTATGTAGCATACGACGTTCTCAAACACAACACCAGCGTCAATGAACAGAGCCTTTGCCTCAAGGTGGGACATGCCAAGTTGATCGAAGCTGTACTTGAGTATACCAATATTGACCTGAGCCAGTCGGATAAAATTTTAGCCACCTTTCATGAGCTTAAGAGACAGACAAACGACCGCAGCATGATTGAGAAAAATTTTACTCTGATGGGTATTAGTGAAACAACTTCAAACACTTTGCTAAACCTCCTTGAGAGTGAGGGCACGGTTGAGAAAGTTCAGAGTATCTGGCGTTCTTTACTCCGCAGTAAACATACCGCGGCACAGAAAGCCAAAGTTGCGTTTACCGAAATCCTAGCGCTTCTCAAATACTTGGAAACGATTGGTATCGGTGCCTCTTGCGTTGAGCTGTGCAGCTCCTTGCAGATCCCTTGGAGTATCTACTCCGGCGTCGCATTCCACTGGGGTCTTGCCGCGAGAAAACGGAGGTCGAAAAAGTTCGATATACTTGCCGAAGGGGGTGAGTACGGCGGCTTGCTTTCAAACTACCGAGCCCGCTTTGCCTTCGGTTCTAGCGTCTCAGCCGTGAACGCCTCTGGGGTTACCATCTTCTTGGAGGGGCTTGGCCCCCCAGAGCTGCCCGAAAACTCCCCTCAAGCGGAGTTAAAGGGACACCTGGATGTGGTAGTTATGAACCTAAGCGAGGGAGATGTGTCCAAAGAGACACTTTCGATACTGAAAGATTTCTGGAACGCAGGGGTGAGAGCCGCAACCCCCCCTCCCTTCAGAGCTTTAGAAGAAGCTCAGGTTTGGTCAAAAGAAATGGACATCCCCCATATTATTGCTACAAAGGAATCAGAAGCGGGGTTGTTCCGAGTCCGGAGTTGGGATGGTGAAAGATTTTATGAGAAGAAAATGGGGCGGGCTGAAGCTGTTGACTACGTGATTCGGAATATCACCCAAGAGGGCGCACCACAGACTCGGCCGGAACAGAAAGCTCCAGAACCCGGAAGTGGCGGCCTCGGTGTCGACTTTGTTTACTTATTGGAGGGAAGGATCGCTTCGAACGTGCGAAGGAGAATCGAATCACAGGCTATGGCTGCCATTGACGCCTATGCTGAACTCCTCAGTGCCAAGGCGCAAGTGCTAGTATTTTGTCTCGATGTGCCCTATACCGTGATTCAGAACATATCTGGACTGTATCCGTTAGACGAAGTAACAGTCGAGAAGTTGATTTCGAGTTATCCGCGTTTTAGAAATCCGATTCGGAGCCTGTGGGAAAATTTGGAAGGGTCATACAAAAAAGCCCGGAAGATCGTGTATGCTTTGTTCAGTGTTGATGAGATGAGGTGCAAGTTGTTGATCTAATTGATTTCTGTGAGAGATCTGCCTGAGAATGATCGACGGTAAAATCAACTGTGTTTTTCTTTGACTTTGTTACTTTTTTGTTCGATATTTCGTGTCTCTGTGTGCGAGATCGGCTGTGCCTTACCTTTTGACTAGGCAATCGCTTTGGGGATCGAATGCTACCTGTATTTCATTATAAGTTAGTTTGAGAACTGAATTAACGAAGGTTTGGCTTGACAGTGGATCAATCAGAGAAGCTTCATTCAAAAAATAGCTCTTAGGTCAATCTACTGTCAGTACAGGGTCCCTTTTGTTTTCCTCCTTAAAGTTTAACCGAAAAAGGTTGGGATAGGACAATCTAGTTACCCATCACTTATTCACTTAAATTGGCTTGAAGAACCGCTGAAAATGCGTTACTTCGTTGTTCCGCTGTTCACGAATAATCTATTTTCAAATAGTGGAATTTTCGTGTGATTTGTGGTATGTCTACGCGCTTGTATGTTTGTTTTATGCCTTACGAGAAAGATTTATGCTTTTTTTGGTCAGGCACTAAGTAATCTTCACCAATCTCGCCGCTGCCCACTGCAAAGCCGCTTTTGTGTTGAGATTAAAATTTCCTGCGTCATAATAGAATTGACGCCGTGGGAACAGCCGCAGATATTCTGAACGTCATGACGAGAGCAGATAGTGGAAAATAAAAAAAAAAATCCCTCTGCAGAATCGAAATAATTCAGAGTATTCGATTAAATGACACAACAATAAGTTGGCTTTTCAGTTAAACTTTAAAGAATTCCGAGTCCAAACTTTAGCAGCGATACGGGCTTCTCTTTTTCGCTCATTTCGATATGATCACTTTCTCTCTAGTGATCTAACGATCCAGTTCGGCACTTCCACGTAAGCTAGGACGATGAAACTTGGCTTGCAGATAGAGGACTCAACCCAAGGCTCAGTGAAACTTCTTTGCTCTGATCCGTGTGAGGGTGGGGGCAGGGTCGTCACTCATGGGGGGATGATGCCCCTCCCCCTAATGTTGTTGGCCAGTCGGTAAAAACTAACCGAGTCGGCGCGCCAGCGATTTCTCGTAAAGACCGGTCGATTTTTTTCTTGGAAACAGTCGATTTTTCTTAAAAACAGTCGGTTTTTATGTTAAAATAGTCGATTTCTTCTTTGAAATAGTCGGTTTTTAAATCAGTCGATTTTTCGTCAAAACAGTCATTTTTTCTTCAAACAGTAGTTTTTTCTACAATAATAGTCGATTTTTCTGCATAAACAGTCGGTAAAATGACCAGCCAGTCGGTAAGTACGTTGCCCCCCCCCCCCCCCGCCCCGAATATTGTGGTTAAAAACGCCTCCGGGTGGGGGGAGGGGATTCTGGTTCTTGTGGCCCACCCAAGTTGCGAACGGGTGATCCGATTCGAGCGAGACTTTAACGTGGATGGTACAAAGGTCATGGGTCCTAGATGTGTTATTTTTAGGTCCGGCCTTCTTGGGTGGAGGAGGGGTGGATGTACCGCATATAGTCCGGAAGCGCTCCGAATCGGGTGAAATTTTGTGTGTAAGCAAATATGCTACACCGTAAAAGAAAATCTTGCAGTATTTGCTACTGGGATTAATCTTGTCTCTGAGGAGATAAGATTATCTCTAATTTGATTAATCTTATCTCAGTGGAGATAAGATTAATCCCAGTAGCAAATAGTGCAGCTAAAACTTTAATCCTTACTCGGAGAAACTTTTTACAGTGTAGCTGTGACATAGCGTGTGTCCGATCTAGACACGGTGAAGCTGGAGTTGGATGGGAGGTTGCGGGCATTTTTAATACGCATAAGGACCGTAAGAACTGTACGGGTGATGAAACTTGGACGGTACAAATGTTTACGACTTGAGGTCTAGACCGGATACGGCCTCTCTGGGGGGGGGGGGGGACTAGAAGTTTTGCGGAAGTTCTCATATTCGAGTGAAACTTGATAGGTGGTAAGAGCAAATGTTCTAGTTGTGGCACTTTTGCCTCCGAGTCAGATCCGACGTCGGAAGAGGAGAGTAGGAAGGGCGTACGGCACCAAGCGGATGGAGGGGTGGTGATGAAGCATGGACGGTACAAAGGTCGTGAGTCCTAAGTGTGCCATTTGAGGTCTGGACCGGACGCGACCTTTAGGTCATATCGGGAGGAGGGGTCCCGGAAGTTCTCAGATTCAAGTGAAACTTGATGGATGGTTGGAGAAAATGCTCTAGACGTGACATTTCCGTGACCGAATCGGATCCGATCGCGGCGGGAGGAGTTGGGTGGGGGTACCGGAAATTACGTGGCATGCGTAACCTCGTCTGGGTGACAGTAGGCAAGAATACCCCAGATGTTCCGTTTAATGTTTAACCGAAAAGCTGGTCTAGTTTTACATTCTGGATTTGAGTACACTCAATTACTATAAAGGTGAGTCTTCACCTTCCGGAATCTGGGTTCCCAGATTTTCCGAGATTTTTTTTTAATTTCTTCTGCGATACTTAAAAAATCCGGAAATCTGGAAGTTCAAAAGCCCCTTTTCCCGGATTATTTTGATATACTTTTGGACCCGTTCATATTCCAGATGCAATTTACAGAAGACGTCAAAGAATAATCTGGAAGCCCAGGTCCGGAAGTTCCGGGAGGTTAAGACCGGACTTAATTCTGCTAAGGTTTTATTTTCTCACTGGTCCGAGAAGACAAATTTCACCCGACTCGGATAATTGTATTTCAACAAAGACGTGCATTTCTGTGGCTAATGAAGCGAAACTCAGGAAATGCTCAGTTTCAGACTGTAAGGCCGCTATTGCGTGTAACACAAAAGTTTGTTTTTCGGCAAATAGTTTACGGTTGTAGTTGCTAAATATTCAAGCATAGAGCTACAAGCGCATAGGGTTGTGCCACAAATCCGAAAGAAAAAGTTCATGCGATGAAAATTATATGAATAGCGGAACGACGACGTAACGCATTTTCACTGGATCTTCAAGACTAACAATTGATCGATAGCGAGATATCGTGTCTCAGCCGTTTTCGTCTAAACCTTATTTAAAGGTTGGGATTGGATCCGGCGACTGTTGGTTGAATTCTTCGGAAATCTTGTGATCCACTTAAAGTGGAGGGATCTGGACTGCACTTGACGGGCAGGACAATCGCAAGCCATTCTTGTACCTTGTACGGACCAGATCCCGGGTACTGTGGGGGTGGGGGTCCCGCGTATACTGTGACATGCATTACTCTCGAACGCGTGCTCCGATCCTGCTGGAACTTGATAGGTGGGGAGAGCACATGTTCCATTTGCATGATAGTTGCCTGTATGAATGCTAACTACCATTGCAAGTGGTATATGAGCTTTCAGCTCTTGTTTTTGTTAATAGTCTGTATATCATTTGTACATGATGAAAGACTTTCATTTCGGCATTTATTTTCGCGCCAGTATAAAAACGTTCTCCTATTGTGAACAGGAGGGGGGGCAGGCGTGGTCTTGTACGCTTTAAGGGGTCTAGGAATTTATTTGTAAGTAAAACCCTTGAGAGGAAAATTATCATTGGCCCTTGTGAAACATGACAATGTATCTTTTTAACCGACGGTAACTTTGTACTATCAGTTGAATGTTTACACAGTTTAAGGATGCTTGGAATTCATTTGTAAGCAAAACCCTTGAGGCACAAATGGTCATGGGCCCTTGGGATGATGAAAATGTGTCGTGTGTTCAAAGTACTTGTGCACTGTTTAGTTAAGATGCGCACTTTAAGGGAGCTAGAAACTTAATTTGTAAGCAAAACTATTGAAGTACAAAGGGTCATGACCCTTGGGGAACACGAAATTGCATCGTGAGTATTGTGACCCAGCCCGGACTTGAAACTGAACATGAATGAATGAATGCTTTATTTTACCAAAATAGCGTTAGCTAGCGCAGGTACGTCAAACAAACGAGTCAATACATAAATCATACCACACTAAATATTTCAACGCAAATGTGTGTAACTACGAAAATACATAAAGATTAAAATAAAATATATCAGAATTCTTCATTTAGCGTTGCTTGGTTAAAATAATCAGTAAAGTACGGAACGAATGACTTGATGTAACGTTGAGTACTAGTCGCCGGGTAAGACGATATCAGTTGACAACTCTTTGTCTTTTCGAGATGTGTGCTCTTGTCAGTGATAAGCTTCATTGAGATCAGATTATTCGTTCAAAAACAATATGCTACGGGTCACAAGATTCCTCACACCTCCGAAGTAGTCGGCTCCGGAAAACGACAGTTTAAAAGTTAATCTGGTCAGGTCCTTATGAAGCTAAACAAGTTTAATCGTCCTAGGTCACCTGCAAGTACTCTTAACTTGCATGTCATCACAAGATTTCCAGTCCCACGTCCAACTCCCACAAAGGAAACCGGATCTTACCCGTAAACGGGAATATCTATGACGTGTGTTATGGCCATCTGTCAAATTCCATCGGAACCAGATCACCCTTTCCAGAGTCATGCATATGATAATATTCACGAAATTTCCGGTACCGACATCCAACCCAGCCCCCCCCCCCCCCACACACACACAATTATCGGAACATCTGATATGTGCGCTCTTGCACACTGTTAGTTTCAGTCAGATATCATCGCGCGTTCGAAAGTTATCCAAGCCTCATGTTTCCGGATTCCCCTCACTCCACTCCACCTATAATCGTCTGATCCGCGAAGTGGCAGTTTCTAAGTCGATCTGCCCATAGTTTCGTCGTCCTAGCATATCTGGGTCTCTGGGAGTACTCTAAACCGCGATTAGCGGAATTCTGCCCCCACCCCCCGATCTAACTCCCCCCAGAGTACCCGAGTGCTGTTCGGTTCTTAAAATTTTGTATTTAGGGCTTATATTTGTTCTTCCCACTGAGTCCAATCCCGATCCTCCACTTTTCGCTTGCCATGAAATTCTCTTGCCCACTCCAACTCTTCCCACAGTTGTCAGATCCGGTCCGGACATGTAAGGAACATCTTTTGCCAGTTATCAGGTTTAATTCAAATCCGATCTCCCGTTCGAAAGTTATGCATGCCACAAGTTTCCGGATCCCCCTCCCACCACTCCCCCCAGGTCGGATCGCGAAGTGCTCATTTCGAAGTCATTATGGAGGGCCTCTAACATGCCTGCCAAGTTTCGTCGCCCTAGCACATCTGGAAGTACCCTAACTCGCAAACGTGGGACAGATTTATGCACCGGAGGCAGCAACACTGACAAATACTGAGCAACGTGTAAAAAGAAGTCAGCTTGAAAAGCTGCTAACTGAAAGAACAAGAGCTGGAAGCTCATATGGCACTTGCAACTGTATGTAGTAGGTAAGGGCTCTGTCAGATTGATCGGGACCCTGAAATGCCTGCCAAGTTTCGGCTTGAAAAACGCCATCACAGAAATTCCGAAAGGCCCCCATCCCCCCCCCCCCCCAACTGTCCGGATTCAGTCCAATTGTGCAAACGATTTATGAATAAATGCTTGTTCTTCCCAGCAAGTTTGACTCCGATCCCTCCATTCTAACCATTTCTTGAGATTTCCGATCACCCCCTCCCAACTCCCCCATAGCTGTTGAATCCGCTATCATAAGTTGAGATGAATCATTTGATAAAAACCTGATGAAAAGTTTATCTCAAAATAGTAGTACGAAGTTGTACGAAAAAGTAGCATGCAGTACTAACTGATGCTACTACATGCTTCTACTTCAAGGCTACCGTGTTACTGCATGCTACGATTAGCGATGCTACTATGGCAAGACAAGATGCTACTGGATACTACTACATAAGACTGGACCAGTCTGAGGCACATTAAATAATAGTATTCTTTGCTATTAGCCTACATAGTATTATATGCAACTTGTTCGTACAACTACCATACAACTACGCAGGCTACAAGTTTTTCATCGGGAAGTACTTTTCGACTTTGCAGGTAACATGCGCACTTTAAGGGAGCTGGAATTTCACTTGTAAGCAAAACCCTTGAGGCAAAAATGATAATGGGCTCATGGGGATCACGAAAATGTATATTTCGCTTAAAAGTATTTTTCTTACTTTGCGGTCAAAATTGGTACTTCAAGAAATAGTCAGATTTGGAAAGTGGCGATTTCAAAGCCAATCTTGTCGAATGTCTAATATTCCAGCCAAGTTGCATCGTCCTAGCACATCTGGAAGTACCTTAACTCGCTATCACCGCAACGTCTGATACCCCCCCCCCCCCCCTCAAACTCCCCCCACAGTCGCCGGGGCCAATCCAGTTCTGAAAAAGATTTATCCAGAGCATCTGTTTGTTATTCCCACAAAGTTCCATCCCAATCTCTCCAGTATCAGCCAGTCACGTATTTTCCGCCCCCCCCCCCCCAACTGTTGTCGGATCCGGTCCGGACATGAAAACGATCACTAGAGACATGTCCTCTGTTCAGTTATTAAATTTGACTCCAATCCGATCACCCTTTCCAAAGTTACTCATAACTCAATATTCCGGATTCCCCCTCCCTCCACTCCCCCCACGACTATCGGATCGAGTACATTTTTATTTACAAGTCAGTTTGATCGGATCCCTGATATGCCTCCCAAGGTTCGTCGCGAAAATCACCAAAACTGACATCACCGGAATTCCAGGAATATCTCCTCCACCCCCCTCCCCTCCCCCCAGGGTCCGGATCCAGTCCAGTTGTGTAAACGATTTATCTGGGCCAGATGCTTGTTCTTCCCAGCAAGTTTACTCCGATCCCTCAATTCTAACCGTTTCTCGAGATTTCCGCCCCCCCCCCCCAGTCCCCCATAGCAACCGAATCCGGTCCGGACTTCAAATGGGACATCAGATATATCTCCTTTATTCAGTTATCGAGTTTCATTCCAATCCGGTCACCCGTTCAAAAGTTACGCACTACTCAATTTTCAAGATTTCCCCTCCCTCTACCCCCCTCCCCCAGTTTGGTCGGGTCCCTGATATGCCTGCCAAGTTTGATCGTCCTAGCACATGTGGAAGTACCCTAACTCGAAAAAATGTGACAAACTGCCTTAAATTTCCCAGATTCCTCCGCCCTCCACTCCCCCGCAGATGGTCGGATCGGGAAACTGATTATGTCCAGGTTACTTTGGTCGGGTCCCTGATACGCCTGCCAAGTTTCATCGTCCTAGCACATCTGGAAGTACCCTAAATAGAAAAAGTGTGACAAAAAAAAACCGGACAGACCGACAGACGGAATTGCGGTCGGTATATGGCACTTGAGCCAGAGGCTGCAAGTGCCATAAAAACAGGGAATAGCCTGAGGGGGGGGGGGGGTCAAATTAAGGGGCAAACAAAATATTTGTAAACAGCTAATGAGATAGTCGATTACAGGGTAAGAAGACATGCTGAACACGATTATGACATGCTGAACACGATTATGAAAACCATTTTCTCGCCGGACAAGTAGTTCGCCTGGAATCCGGCCAAAACCGTAAAATTTGTTGAAAGTAAAAGTTTTATTTGAAGTTGATTAGATGTTTGATTTAGGGGTAAGAAGACATGCTGAAAACTGATGTGAAAATCATGTTCTACCCGGAAAAGAAGTTCGCCCGGAATCCGGCCAAAACCGGAAAAAAAATTTAAAATCAAAAGTTGTATTTGTAGTCGATTAGATGTCTAATTTAGGGCTAAGAAGAGATGTTGAATCCATATATGACAATCAGTTTTTACCCGGACATATAGTTCACCCGGAATCCGGCTGAAACCGTTAAACTTTATTTTATGTTGATTAGATGTTGGATATAGGGGTAAGGAGATTCGCTGAATTCGTTTTTGAGCTTTATTTTTTCGCCGGACAAGTAGTTCCGGAATTTCGAAGAAACCGGAAAATGGCAGAAGTAAGGCAGGAAGTTTCGATCTGTTTCGTCATAATAGATGTGACTTATAGGGGTAAACACATGCTGAATCCATATCTGAAGTTGGTTTTCTCAGATGATTAGCTATTTGGCCTTGATCTATTTCTAAACTTTAATAGTAAAAATGTTCTAGGAGTCTGGCGAAGACAAGACACAATTAAGTAAGTAATTTATTTATAGCCCCCCATTTTGGAAAAGCGGAGTAAATGAAAGAAAAATAAATAAAACACATAAACACACAGAAAAAGACACTTAATTTTCGATCTTCGGCCAGGAAGGCGAATTGTCTGGATATATTGAACTTTCGGGATCCCATCGAAGCCTTTGGTCTTGTTTATGATGGTGATGATAATCGGTGCATTCCCTGACCGTGGGAGAGAGACCGCGAGAATCATGAGTACCCGGGGCAAACAAAAAAACGGGGAGTCCTCGGAAACGGCGAGAATACGCTTAAAGCACAATGGGCACCAACTATGCTCTAATTTTTATAAACTGCTTCACACACACACATTTCTGACTTCCATTAGAGAGCGCTTCAAAAATAAGCCGTTTTCTTGTTATCGCTTGTCATTAACTCTTCGGCGTCTCGGCGGAGATGATTTCAGAGCGCGGTATTGCAAGGCGCGGAAATTCAAAAACTCCCGGCCATGTGCGAAAATCAATAATTTTGATGAGCTGAGTGATGA
The DNA here is from genome assembly GCA_030848855.1 of Branchinecta sandiegonensis. Taxonomy (NCBI): domain Eukaryota; kingdom Metazoa; phylum Arthropoda; class Branchiopoda; order Anostraca; family Branchinectidae; genus Branchinecta; species Branchinecta sandiegonensis. The sequence continues at coordinate 8,064,303 of JAUPMV010000011.1, forward strand.
GAGTGCCATGGTTGCTAAAATGAACCGTCTCTATAGCTGTCACATTGCTCTATTGGTATCTGATGAAACTTCTGTTGTTTGTAGTATCGAAGGAAAGTTTTGTTTTCTGGATGTAAAGTTACAATATGCCAAAAACGTACAAATATAACCGACTTACTTGCTGCTGGTTCCGGAGCTTACCAGGAATTCTCAGGGATTCTCTCTATTTGTCAACAATACAAATGATCCGGAGGATATAATAACAACGATGGATAAGAAAAAAGAAACTCCGCTTATATTTGTCGAAGCTAGTAAATCGGAGTATGGCAGTCAGCAAAAAACGCCGTAACGATAAATTAGCGAAAATAGGTTGTCTAGGAATCTGCTGATTTCTGATGTAACATTGTCTTCTAGGGTGTGGTAATTTGGCATCATGATTGTTTGATCTGCCCATTGAACTTTAAGGTTGATAAAAGCTAAAGTAAAACTTATGCAAAGAAAGGAGCTCTCCCTTCCCGTCCCCGTCAAAAGTTAAAGTAATAATAAAAGTTTCACAAAGAAAAGAGCGGTCCCGTCCTCGTTCGAAAACGGTCAAGCCTATAAAGCAAAAATGCCCATATACGACGCGAAAATTGTTTTCTAGGCGTCACGGAAAATAATCGACATCGAGTTGGAACAGCGGAAGCCAGGATGTTCTCCATGACATTTTAACTGCTGGTGTGAAAGTGCAACATCTCGTTGGCCTGTCAGTTATAAAACTGGAATGGTCACGTCGACTGTAAGTAAGTAAGTAATTTACTTGTAAAATGAAAGAAATAAATACAAACAAATACAGTACACGAGTAAATTTTGACACCCATTATATTGTAAAAATCTACTAAATTAACAGGTAGGCAGCATTGGTCCTCGAAGTAAGAATAAGCAGTCGTAACAGAACAAAACGTGGTCTTTTGAAGAAAAGTTGTTTCTTCAACTTCCAGCAAAGTAGAATTTCAGTGCATCCCGTCGCAACCCTGACGACGCTGGTGGAACCAACCAAGTTCCCGCTGGCGGAACCAACCAAGCGGTCTGATTGGCTCTGCATAAGCGAAGATAGAGCCCGGATCTACCCTCCCTATTCGCCTTATTACATCGCGCCCAGAGGAACAAATTCTTAGCCACGCCCTTTTTTCTACTACATTTTGACCCAGATAGGCAAAGACATGATGACACTATGATGCAATTTTGCGATAGAAGCAGCGCTTCTGAGAGATGTACGATGTAATAATATTGCACTTTACACAAGGGACTTGTACCGTGACCAATAACATAATAACTTTTAAAATGTACGATGTACATATGCCAATTGCGAAAAGTTCGTAACATGGTAGTCCCCGAACATCTGTGTAAACGTTATGGACAGGAGTATAGGACGACTGACGATTTGCAGTGGCTAGTGCTGTTTGTTGATACTTCACGTGTCATACTTTAACGACTAAACAAAAATGAAAAAGCTGAAATGAACTGAATTGTTCAATATTCTGTAAGAACAGGTTTCTTCGTAGAACAAGGAGCCTAGTTCCCAGCAACGTGGACGCCCCTAAAACAACCTTCTGCGTAACTTACTGTTGCAGCCGCCATCTAGTAGGTTCTCTGCTAAAAATATTTCGTCTCAATAGGTGTCCTCAGTGGACATGTCGTGAATTTCAGAAGAAGGCGTAGATTGGTGAATGACGGTAAATTGTTGGCCTTTTTAAGTCACTGCTGATAATTAATTGATCAACATGGCTTTGATGCTTGTGGAACTTCAGCCAACGTTATCGAATCCTAAGATTTCCGAGTCAGATGCAGAACTGTTGCTTAGGGCAGGTAAGATTAATCCTCTGTTCCAGATCAGTTGTTAATCCCTTCAACAGTTCAAGTAAGGATCGGATCAGATGAATGTGGTGGAGGGGAGAACCAGTATCATTGTTAGACCGGAACGAAGCTAGCTAGGAAGAACAAGCACAAGCCCTAGATACATCAGTGGTAGAACCGGATTCCAGGATTCCGGTGACGTAGTTAAAAGGTACTTCCAGATGTGCTAGGATGGTGAAACTTGGCTGGAACATTGCAGACTCGACAAGATTGGCTTAGAAATGGTCATTTCCCAGATCCTACCACCCCTTAAAGTACTCATCTTAACTGCAGAGTATAAAAAATACTGTAAAGCAAAATTTACATTTTCATGATCCCTGCATGATCCCCATGAGCCCTTGATCATTTTTGCCTAAGGGGTTCTGCTTAGAAATGAATTTCTAGCTCCCTTACAGTGCGCATCTTAAACTGTATAGCAAAGAAAAAACTTTTCACCAAACAATGCATTTCGTTATCCCCGACGGATGGATCTTTGAAAACAAGGCTTTTGCTTAAAATGAATTTCTAGTAGCCTACCCTTAAAGTGGGCATCTTAACCAAAAAGTGAAAAAAAGCTTTCAACCAAACCATATATATTTGTGATTCCCAAGGGCCCATGATAATTTTTGCCTGGAGGGTTTTGCTTACAAGTGAATTCCTTAAAGTACAAAAAATACTTTTCAGCAAAATACATGTTTTCATGTTCCCAATGTGCCTGTTATCATTTCTGTCTCAAGGGTTTTGGATATAGATAGATTTCTAGTGCCCTTAAAGTGTCCACCATCACAGACAAGTGCAAAAATAAAATAAAATGATAAAATAATTTCCAAGGGAACATGATCATTCTTATTCAATTCAGTTCAATTCATTTATTTGTATCCGCCAAAGCTGGCGAGTAAAAAAAATATAATAAAATATGCACAAGCGGTGTTCAACTGACTAATAACTAGACCATCGAAGTCAAGATGCTTGTTCCTTTTAGTTCGTTGATACATTATCTATATTTTTCTTTTTCCCTTCGTTTTCCACTTTTTTGTTGTATAGTGGGGTTATAAAAAAAAAAAAAAAAAAAAAAAATTTATATAAATCTCAGGGGTTATCATTCTTATCTCATGACAAACCCAAAAATTGGCAAATTCCTACTTTCATTCTCTGACCCAGCCTTGCAAGTGCCATATGAGCTTCTAGCTCTTGTTTGTGTAGGCTAGGACTATCCTGATAAGTGTAATTTTATTTGTAAATCCAACAATAGCACTGCTGCTTAAGGTTCTTGTTTCTTAGCGACAAGCCAACATGTTAGTAGAAATAAGTTTATTTGGACATTTCCTAAATTGGGACCTAAATTTGTATTGTATGGTGCTGAAGAATGTGATGGGGAAAAAAAATATTTAGAGTGCTGAGTGCAAATTGTAATTTGAGTAAATTCAACAACTTTTTTCATGATTTCATATTTGTATCAGTATTTGTTTTTATTATTCTGCTGTACACACAACATTCACATCAGAAAGGACAAAGAGTTGATGTTTCCCAGTGAAAGTCAATCAGGATAATGTATGGCACAGGATTCAAGTCTTAAGGGGTTATTCTGACACCAATTTCTGCTTTCTGCTTTGTCTGTAGTTATCAACCAATAAATAAATTTTCTTCAGCATTAGAACATTTCACTGCTATGCTTAGGGTCATTCTCATCAATGCAAAATATGAAATGATGCCCATATAGCAGATGAAACCATACCAGGCTTTAGCTTCAGCCTGAGTTCGAGCTCATGGAAATAGCCCCCCCCCCCCCCCCCCCTATCCTTCATCTTAGAGTTGTACCCGCATCCACATGGATGTGGAGTGGATGGCTCGAGTAACAGGGACATTTAAGGATATAAAATACTCTACTCTGCTTATATTTTCAGCTGAGGTCCCAGGAGAGACAGATAATGATGAAGAAAATGTGAGGATAAGAGAGCAGTGCATCATGAAAGCAGCTGAGCACTATAAAGAGAAATCAAATGCTAAAGGTGAGTGGTTCTTGATTGGAGATCCTGTGTGCAGTGTCAGAGGAAGAAGTGGGTGAGAGGGCAGGCATATTAATACTGAAATACTTCTTTACTCTGTTTGTTGAGATCACTGGTTAGTACAATCCTCAGTCAGGGGTTGGTTCGAAGGGCTTAGGCATGGAGGTCGACGACCTCAAAATATACGACTGGCTAATGCCCGGCAATTATACCGATTAGAAACAATAGACAAAAACCACAGCACCACAGGCAAAAAAAATTTAAGAAAAAGATCAATGCAAGAATAAGAAACCATATAAATGAGAGGAATTCCAGCATGCTGTCTATCTCAATCAGTCAATCAATTTTATTTTAACCCTAATATCACTAGGCTAACACAGGTGGAAATTCGAAAAACACGGGTGGAAATTGGAAATTTAAGCTTCCCCTGGAGAGAGCAAAGCCTCGGTAGTCGGTAGCAGGTTCTAACGTATCAGGTTCACTCATGACAAAACAAAAACCTTTTTAGTTCGACTTTTTCCTTGCATAATTAAACAGTTTCCCATACGAATTCTAGCTATCAATGTGTCTCAGACCCGACCATCTTCAGTCTAAAGTCCCAGCTAAATGACGCACCCATCAACTAGATAGAGAAAGGAACCATATGAAAGGCGCCGCATTCGAAATGTTTTAAATGAACCTTTTTTCCGTCTTCAACAACAAATTTTAGCTTTAACGTGATTCAAATCCGAATCTAAAACCTCCCGTAAATGACGCACCGTTCGACTAGATAGAAAATAGGCTACTATGTAGAAGACACTGCTGGCTAAGTTTTTGAAAACATTTATAATCAGTCTTTTTTGGATTCCAAACGAAAGTAAGGGATGCCTATGATATCACAGATGGCACCCCTGTAACTCCCAAACGAAATGAGATGTTTTGCCGAAGGATGGCAGCAACTTCCACTCAACCTTTGCGACAAAGGTAGTGGCCATCCAGAATGAAATAAAAACAAAGGAGGAGATTTGGTCTGAATTGTCTGAACAAAAAACAGTGGAATCATCAGGCCCATCCATCACAGTAGCCTACTTATAAAGCCGGTTTATGTTCAGACAAAAAATCAACCTGTCTTATGCTAAAATAAGGAGATTTGTATGAAAGTAGATAATATTTAAACTTTGCGCCGCAGGCAAAAAAAAAATCGAAAATTAGCCTGTTTTCTGCTTAAAGAGGTTTTAGTGCAAAACCAGTTGCGTCCAAACTGTGCGCCACATGGTGAAAATCACGATTCTGTAACTGCATCATGTCGTTTTGACAAGCTCGAAACATACGACTGTCATTCTAACAAGCTCAGAACATACGATTGTCTCGTAAGGTATGACTTACAGAAAATCTCTACGTAACTACGTAAACCGGTTTTCAGGCAAATTTCACGATAGGCAAGCTCCAAACATACGTCTGTCATTCTGACAACCTCAAAAACCTACGAGTGTCTTGTAATATACGACAAGAATATCTGTTGGCAAAATTCGATAAGAAACAGGTCAGTCGCAGGCAAATTTCACACGATTTGGTGTCACTTTGGCAAGAACATATGACTGTGATTCTGACAAACTCAGTAGAATCTTACAAGCTCAAAACTTACGACTAGAAAACCTCTTCACAGCCATACGACTAGAAACAGGTAATTTACGGGCAATTCTATTTCATTCTGGCAAGCTCAAAATGTACGAGTGACATACAGGCAAGATCAAAACATACAACTGAAAGTACGACTCTGTGAAGCATGGGAGGTGCGTTACCCCCCCCCCCCCCGCCGCACCGCCCCTGTCTTCAGTTCGACGGAAACTGTGGGAGCTGGTTTCCCAAATTGCAGAAGGCTTTATACCCGATGGGTTTCGCTAGGACTAGGACAGTTGGGTCCCGGCCAGTGATCTGTGATCTTGTTGTGATCCATGCGCCGTCAAGTTGAAAACGGGTGATGGATGGTAGTAGCCCTTTGTCTGCCGGAACCGCAATGGCCCAGGGTGAAGGCCGACGTGAGCAAAAAGACCAAACGGATGCAAGGAGTGGGATGAAACTTGATGACGCAAATGTCGCGTTCCCTAGATTTGCCGTTTTGGGATCCCGAGATCGGTAGGTTTACAGGGGGTCACGGAAATGCTCCGATTGAGTTGGAACTTATTGGGTAACAGGAGCAGATGCCCTAGATTTGCTGTTTGCGTGTTGGAACCACATCTGGACATGGTAGAGTGAGTTGGAGGGAGGGTTTCCTGTAAAGTTTTCATGCATAGGGATCAAGTGGACACATCCTCGATAAAATGTATATGCCACAAAGGTCATATGCCCTAGGCGTGACATGTTGGGATCCGACCTCGTCGGACGAGGTCGTTTGGGGGTATCTGCCATTTTGAGGAAATGCAGCTTTCGATACAAAGGGGTGGGGACACTTGATGGCTGGCAGGCCCTAGATGTCATGCGGGAAGTTGAGACCGTATTCGGCTACGGGGGAGGGGGTGAAGGGGGCCGAAAACTTCGTTTCTCGTGTAGGGATCAAACTGGTAAAGCGATGGGCTGAAAGAGGGGTTCGGGACGGTACAAAGCATGTGTGGGTTCTGGATGGGCCTTTGGGGGTCCAGGCCGAATCCAACCGCGGTACGGGGAGTTTGAGGGCAGAGGCTATCGGACATTACCCGAAAATGCAGTTTTCAGTACGAATTGGATCTGACTAAATTGATACTCGATGGGTTGTAGGAGCAGTTTCCCTAGATGTTCTATCTATAGGTCCGAACTACCTCAGGCGACGGGGGGGGGGGGGGGTGAGTCGTCTATCTACTTTCTTGTGAAGACTTCCCGTAACGACTGCTACATGAGATCAGCTTCGTTTGTGGGACGGACATTCGTGGAAAGAGGTTGATGAAGAAAGGTGTTTATTTGTGAATAACTTAGTGTAGCCAAATTGAAATTATTTTTGGGCAAGGTTTTGTTTGTTATTAAAAAGCGCTTTGTTCAGGTGACTGCTTTGGCGTTTAAAGCCGGAACGGATATTTTTCAGGATATCTGCGTTTTATTTTGTCGTTTTTTGAAAAGAGTGAATCGACCAGTCCTTTTGCAGCTCTGGGAGACCTCATCCAGAGAAGTCGTCCCTTCCTCAGCCAAATCAGTAAAGCAAAGGCAGCAAAGCTTGTGCGAGCGCTCGTTGACATGTTCCTTGACCTCGACGCTGGTACTGGAACTGAGGTTTCTCTCTGCAAAGAATGCATCGACTGGGCTGTTGCAGAAAAGCGGACATTTCTCCGTCAGAGCTTGGAGGCAAGACTCATCGCACTCTACTACGACACTGGGAAATATCAGGACGCTTTGCAGCTGGGTTCACAGTTGCTGAAGGAATTGAAGAAGCTGGACGACAAGAATTTGCTAGTTGAGGTTAGTGTACAGAAAATAGAGAATTCCTTCAGACCAAGCTGACGGCAAATCTTATTTGATGGTGCTATATAGATGGAGCTGAAGGTCACTCTAGCGGTACTTCGGACTTTCTTGGCAAGGGTCCCGTTCAGGCTCTGGCTGGAAGAAACGAACCGGAATTGGGGTCACAGGCTCATTTTGCCAGATCCTGAAGAGGACCCTTGCCAAGATGTTCAGATTATCGAAGATGTTGGTTTTAGAACACAAATTGTGTTAAATTACTTGGTGTGTATATCCAGAGTGACTTCAGATGGAATACTCACATTGATGCTCTTGTCAGAAGTGGGTCTCATCTGCTGAAATCTTTCTCGGTCCTAAGGAGATTTGCGATTCCCATGAAACAATTACTCTCAATTTACTGCTGTTATATCAGGCCCTGTCTCGAATACTGCTGCCAGGTATGACATCCCGTATTGACCAAGGAGCAATCCAGTAGACTGGAGCTAATCCAGAAAAGAGCAATTAAGATTATCCTGGGCCTAACGTACGTTAGTTATGAAGAGAGCCTTTGAAGTCTCGGTCTCCCTTCCATTGAGCAACGTAGGTACGATTTAACGACAAGTTTCGGCAATAAATGTCTGAATTCTGAACTTCAGAGACCAATGTTGCCTGAGTTATTGAGCAAAATAAAAACAGGCCCAGCACTCGTACTTAAACCCACTCAAACAAAGCTAAATTAACTAATTATCCAGCAGATGCAACTGAAAGATATGTAAACTCGTTTGTGCCGTACTTTATTCGTCCGTTTAATAGTTCTTAGGTATTATTTTTCATTGACTGTTTTCTGTATCCTATTGAAAGTGTAACTTGCCTTTGCTAGATATCTTTGCTATTTTAGTAATAAACGATAGATACGATAAGATAGATTAGATTTATTTCCGTAAAAGCACAAAGGGCCATGGAAACAACAAAACAATACCAAAACGAAACCAAAACCTCATATAAGAAGGTATATATATAAGACGGTCCGAAGTATGGTTAGAATTAAATCTCAGCTGACTTATCCTTTTTTGCGCCGTGAAATATAGAGCGTGTTCCACCCTCGTACCAATAGTAACTATTAGTTACTAAATCCGTTCCAACCTCACGAAAAGTTACTACGCTGACCGTTCCAGCCTTCTCGAAATAGTAACTAAGAGTAACTATTTGCTTACCACGCTCGGGAGCGTGGTAAGCGTAGTAACCACGAATCTCTGTCACGTGATTGGTCGGATTCACCCGTGGCATGATATTCCGCTGGAAAATAGAAAAATCGTTCCAGCCTTGACGACAAAAAGGCAGAATTTGTGACGACATGCGTGTTAACTACGGTAAGTAGGATGGAACACGCTCATAATGGTAAAGCCGAAGGACTGGTTCGGTTAGTCTTCATGCCGGAAAATTATGATTTCAAACAAAAAACTTGGTGTGTTGAAGATGTTTTGAACAAAAATTAAATATAAAGCACACTTTTTCCGATGCGTAGCGTTGATTGATTGATTATTTATTCAGACAATGTTTACAACGGATACGTCAGCTACGGTTCTTCATCAGCGATATTTCGGCCCTTCTTGGCAAGGGTCCCGTCAGGCTGTCAATCCTCTGGGTCAACGTCCGGGAAGGAAACAAACCTGGATTACATTGTTTGAATAAATGTTTCAAAGTCAGCTTGGGCTCAAAGAATATTTATCTACGAAGTACGGAACTTTCACAGCCCAGACCTGCAGACAATTATCCAACTTGGCCGGAAGGAAAGGACAAGTGATAAACCAACTGAAGTTCGTAGTAAGATGCAGAGACAACGGATTACAGTTTTGTTTCCTTCCCCGACGTTGACCCAGAGGATTGACAGCCTGACGAGGACCCTTGCCAAGAAGGGCCGAAATATCGCTGATGAAGAATCGTAGCTGACGTATCCGTTGTAAACATTGTTTGAATAAATGTTTCAAAGTCAGCTTGGGCTCAAAGAATATTGATTGATTGTATTTTGGTTGAAGTTTTAGCTTTATGTTAATTCGCCTTTTTTTCGTTTAGTGTGTGTTTTTCTTAAATGACCTGAATTTATTTGTCAGATGTGGACCTACTTTTTACTTATTATTTTATTTTCTCGACTCGCCAGCTTTGGTAGGTGTAAATAAATGAATTGAATTTTCTGCTAAAGATCGAAGCTTTGAGAACTTTTCTGTTACTGATATGCGTCAGATGTTTTCTTTCATTACCGCATGGGCCTTATTTTTAGGTACAGCTAATTGAGAGCAAGGTCTACCATGCCTTAAGCAACTTGCCAAAGGCCAGAGCTGCTCTAACCTCCGCCCGGACAACCGCCAACTCTGTCTACACACCTCCAAAGCTTCAAGCAGCGCTCGACCTGCAGTCCGGCATTCTTCATGCCGCGGACGAGAAAGACTTCAAAACCGCCTTTTCCTACTTCTATGAAGGATTCGAGGGTTTTGACTCGATTGACCATCCTAAAGCCGTCGTCGCGTTGAAGTATATGTTGCTGTCCAAGATTGTCTTAAAAGTGTAAGTACCAGATTCTAGACATAATTCTTTTGTCGTGTTATGCATAACGTCCAGTATCAGTAACGTTACATTACCCGATAGTCATATCACCCCCACAGACTACCGATCACTTTTCCGTCCGTCGGTCGGTCCGGTGATGGCGAGTTAGGGGTACTTCCAGATTCGAACTGGTGATCGGATCTGAATGAAGCTTGACTATTTGAAAGAACACATATCTCACATGTCCCGTTTCACGTCCGCAGGGTGGGTTGTTTCCCGGAAATCCGGTTATCACGGGTTAGGGCACTTGCGGGAGGGGAAATCCGGGATCTTGAGGCAAGTATAACTTTCGAACGGGGCATCGGATTCGAACAAAACTGACAGTTGGAACGAGCTCTTGCCTCCGATTTCCCGTCCGGACCGGATCTGATAACGCTGGATGGGGACCGTAAATCTCGGGATAGGATTAGACTGGAGGGATCGGGATGAAAGTTGGTGAGAAGAACAAGGACAAATGCTAAATACATTTCTGACAGAAACGGACCAGATCGGAAGTCCGGTTATCGTGAGTTAAGGTATCTCCAGATGCACTAGGACGATGAAACTCGACATGTGTATTACGGACCCGATCAGATTGACTTGGAAGCAGTCATTTCCCAGATTCGGCCATCTTTGGGGGAGTGGATGGAATTGGAATCCGGAATCTTGTTTCATGCATAACTTTTGAAAGGTTGGTCGATCCGAATGAAACTTGATAATTGACAGGAGGGCGTGTTTCTGACCTAACGATACACTTTCAGAGAGCGGAGTGGCAACAGCGTACAAAGTAACAAGTGATTTTCCGAAGGGAAAAATTATTGCCTTTATGGTGGTAAAACCTCTCTGAGAAAATTAGTGTTGGTCAAATTATTGTGCGTCAGCCCGGTAGTGTCTGCTAGTGAAAAAAATCCCGTTTTTCCCCGGTGTTTGTGCGATATTCAGTGATTTATTCCCGATTGCGAATTAACACGTCAGCAAGAAGAAATACCTGGACGAATCAGATCGCGCGCAGTGTTGTCGGCTCTGTGCATGATTAATGCAGGCGACATACGCCCAAAAGCGTGAAGTGGATCTGGTGTTTTTGCTGAAAGGGGTAAAGGGTAAAAAAAAAAAAAAAAAAAAAAAAAATTAAGCAAAAGTACTGGTGGTTTTTGTGAGTGAAAATGAATAGAGCTACGGTGGTTTTTGATTTCAGAGCAGTTCCCGAAGGTGAGATGAGTGAGATGAGAGAAGTGGATATCCACAGGTTCCTGAAGAGTCTTAATTTGAACCGATCTAACGTGAGGGCGATCGACTCCGATGACTTTCGGAAGTTCGGTCAGGTTAGGGTTACATTGCTCTCTCCTGTGCTCGCAGATGAGTTTGTGCGGAAAGCAAACGAGATTGAGGCAAAGATAGTGATCAACAACTGTCGGTACCCAGTGATCATAGATAGGTCTGGTAAAAGGCCTACAGTTGTTCAGCTAAAGAAAATTCCCGGAGAAGCGAGTGACGAGGAGGTAAAACGGAAGCTGAAGGTATATGGCACAGTGCTTAACCTGCGTAGGAAAAGGCATGAAGGGGATGAATTAATCCAAGTTTTAACAGGGAGGGCTACGGCCTTGATGTATGTGGAAAATCACCTACCACCAGCAATTGCTCTGAATGAAGAAGAGAAAATCTACGTCTATTACGAGGGCCAACCTAAGGCCTGCTTCATTTGCCACGAGGCATCTCACGAGGCAAGACAGTGCCCTCGAAACAAGAATAACCTAAGGAAAAACAGTACCAGAGAAATAATAAAAACACCAAACCCAACACAGAAAGAAGGAAGTCAGAGTGCCGGAATGGGAACGACAGCGATGGGGGGCTCGTTCCACCGGGGTCTCGGAGTCCATGGCATCGAACAGCTGGATTCGGAAGCAGCTGTAAGCCTGCTGGTCGAGGGAATTGCCAGGATTGAAAAAAATGGAGGGTTCCTTACCCCAAAGCAATCTGGATCAGACGGCAAAACCAAGGACACCCCAGAGGTACACCCCTTGGACGTAGTAGAGGTGAACCTTGAGGAACAGGAGGGGGGTAGCCACTGGGACCCACCCAAAGAGTAAGAAGAGAAGGAAGACAGAGAGCGAGCGATGGTAAAAGAAACTGGAAATGGGCGTGGAGTGCGAGGTAGTGGGATACCCCACGGTACGAGAGGTGGAAATAGAGCTGGCCAAGGGAGAGGGAGCGCCCATTCCAAAGAAAAAGAGCGAACCAAAGAGACCCCTAAACGGCAGTTGAGTAATATATCGACTACGGAAGGAGAAAGATCAGTTCGACCAAAAGGAGAAGAAGCAAAAGAGCAACTGAAAAAGAAGTAATAAACATCTGAAGTATGAAGCTTGCGACTTTAAATCTAAATGGAGCAAAACAAGAAAAAAGACAAAAATTGCTGCTAAAGTTTTTAAAGGACCAGAAAATTGATATACTGTGTGCCCAAGAGTTAGACACGACAAAGTAAAAGGATTCGCGGAAGAAGGATATGAGCTTGTATCGGGGGGAATTTCTCCGGACGTGGCATTTATCGTGCGAGGATCAGCTGGCGTTGATAAAAGGTCATTCATGTACGAGGAAAATAGTGCAATTTGTTGTATAACGTGGAAAGGCATAAAGATTGTGAACACCCACTTACCATCAGGTACAAATAATGCTAAACGGAGAGATGAAATGGTGAGAAATAAATTGGTGAGGCATATCGAGGATGTGAATACGGTGTTACTTGGAGATTTTAACTGTGTGGAAAAATTAAGTGATGTGTATAGTCAGAGTAAAACTAGTCATCAGCGAAAAGTTAGTGAGGATTTAAAAGAGCTTGTACGAGCATTCCAGATGAAAGATATATGGACCGAGAAAAATGTAGCCCAGGGGTTTACTAGAATCGATAAAAGAGGGGCTAGCAGAATTGATAGAACGTACGTGAGTGAGAACCTTGTCGAGAAAGTGAAAAGAGTAGAGAATGTTTGTGTGCCATTCTCGGACCATCTAGCTATAGTTACAGACCTGGAAGTGTCAAGAAATGACATGACGGTATCAAAAAAGAAAGGTGGACAGTGGAGAATGGATCCAAAATGTATGAAGAAAAAAGAAATAAGGGAAGCAGTTAGGAGTAAAATAAGAAATTTCGTAAACAGTTATGAAGATGGTATGGATGCGGTGCAATTTTGGGAAAAGTTTAAGCGATATATAGCAGGAGAAATTAAAGGGATGGAAGGAGATTATCGGAGGAATGTGCACGGCCATAAAAGGCATTTATATAGAGTGTTAAATAACTTGAGAGAGGAGATAAATAGTGGGAGTCCCTCGTTCTTTGAATATGAAGAGGTAAAAAGTGAAATAAAACATATTGAGGAAGAAGAATACCAGTCTTGGAAACTTAGGAATAGGTTGGCACAAGTGGCCGAATCCAGCCAGGTAAACTTAGCATCGAAGCTGAGAGCAAGAAAAGGCAGACAAGAGAACTGCATACAAAAAATAAAAAAGACGAATGGACAGACGACCCAGAACCCCGAAGATATAATTTCTGAAGTGACGAGGTTCTACACTAGTGCTTTTAAACTCCAGAATCAAGATAGTGGAAATTTCGAATTCCTAGGTGATTTTAATGTGCAAAACAAGGTTTCAGAAGAAGAAAACCAGTGCCTTGAAGAGGAGATTACGATCTCAGAGATTGAGAAGATCATGAAGACTCTTAAAGATGGAAAGGCCCCTGGGGGTGACGGCCTGGGATACGAATTTTATAAAATATTTTGGGGAGAACTAGAAGAATTATTCGTTAGAGTGTGCAACCAATTCATAGACGAAGGATACCCATCTGACGGCGTGGAGGTAATAACCCTGATCCATAAAAGAGGAGAGCGAACCGATCTGAAAAATTGGCGACCGATCTCAAATCTGTGTTCGGACTACCGCATATGCTCAAAAGTAATGGCGCACAGGTTGAACAAGTTTTTAAGTAGAGTGATCGGATCTTATCAACATGGTGGCATTAAAGGGAAAAAAGCCCAACATATCCTAAGTGTTCTAAAAGAGCTTGTAATGCGAGGAGACCGAGAACTTAGGAGACTTATACTCCACATGGAGTTGTTGGCAATTATGAGCATAGACGTAGTGAAGGCTTATGACTCGGTGATTAGGGCAATTCTGTGGGTGTTAATGGAAAGGAAATACGGAATGTCTAGACAAGCAGCGAAGAAACTTGAAAATCTGTACAAAGATCCTAAAGTCGTAGTGAAGGTAAATGGAGGGTTAACGAGAGAAATAGAAATGGAAAAAGCCCTTCGTCAAGGGGACCCCCTATCACCTGGCCTCTTTGAGGTTTATATGGACCCCCTTTTTAAGTATATTGAAAGTAGGATACAAGGTCTGCCCCTAACTAACGGGACGAGTCTTAAGGCATTGGCTTTCATAGACGACGGAAATTTTGTCGTGGGAAACCTGGAGGACGTGAAGCAGGTATCACTTGGTCTGCGATGGTATGAGACTAGGTTTTGTGTGAAAATCCACCCAGAGAAGAGTAAAATAGTGAGTTTAAGGGGAGAAACTTCTCAAATTGAAAGTGATAGTTGGATCAACCTAGCAGATCAAACGAAAATACTTGGAGTTACGTGGGGAAGAGAGACAAAGAGTGCAAAAGTATGGAATGAAGTGATGAATAAGATGGAAGGAACGCTCCGCGCCAAGGAAGGAAAATACTGTGGTACCCTGTTTGAAAGAGTTAAGTATGTAAATACTTATTGCCTACCAATTATGTTTTATTACGCCCCAGTATTTGAGTTAAATGATGCTACAGTGAAACGGATTGAAAGAGAAGTTTGGAGATTTGTGTGGAGGGGGAAATTTGAAAAACTCGGTATGAAGATGACGACAGTGAAAAATGAGTTAGGCGGCCTCGGAATTATAGATTATGGTAAGGTTTGTAAATCCCTATTCCTGAGAAACATTTGTGAAATGGTCGCAAGAAATGACGAAGTCGGGGGAATAAGTCGAGAATGGTTTATCCGAGTTTTAAATGAAGAGGATAGTGAAAAACGGAAAGAACTTTCAAATTCGTTACCCAGGGAATTCAGAGACGTAGTGGAGGTGTTATACGAGACTAAAGGGAGTGGAGTGCTCGACAGCCTGACGAAGGCAAAGACAAGGAAGCAAACAATTGATATGGTTGTTGAAGAGCAGACGAAGAAAGATATTGACTACCGGGCAAAGGCGCGAGAACCATTCATCGATTTTCAAGTATCTTTTGAACACCTAGCAAAAATGAAATGCCAGAGTGAATGGAAAGAGATAATGTTTCTCCTTATCCACGGTATATTGCCTTATCGTGACCGTATGGCAAGGTTTGTGAGAAGTGAACTGCCCGAATGTGGGTTGTGTGGTGAAACGGTGAATGATGGATTAGAGCACGAGATCATGGAGTGCCCCTGGAACGGAGACATATTACAGAGAATGTTTGAAATTGTGAAAGAGGAAAAGGTGAGAGCTGATAGTATGGAAGATAAGAAGAAAATTGTGAAACTGTGTTTCGAATGTGAAAAACAACCAAGAGAAAGAGCGCTAGTGTTTTTAGTGACGAGTGTCTGTGTACATGTGCGGAAGACGAGAAAGAAAAATGGAAAGCTGAGTAGGAGACGATTTCAGGCATGGTATGAAATGCGCGTGAATGAAATAAGAGAAAGTAAGTGGGGGTCAAAAGATGTGGATGTGGATTGGTTGTTGAAGATCCGAATGGATGAATAAGTATGGACGGACGAGTGTGGGGGATTGTAAGATTTATTTTAAATTTTGATTTGAAACTTTTTCCCTATAATGGTGTAAAGGGAAAACGTTTCAAGGATTGTGGGGTACTTTGGGTTGTGGGAGGTAGAAGTGTGTCGGTTGGTGTGTGTGGAATGATTGGGGTCAGCCAGGGCAGAATATTGTTGTTGTATTTGGGAAAGTTAATTGCCACCGTGTTAGAGGTGCCCTAGAGGGGGAAGGGCACCTCTTGAGCGGGTAGAGCAGGGGTTTTGTTGGGATTGTTGAAAGTTGTGGTTAAGTTTGTGCCCTGGGGTTATGATATGAGTGGAAGCGAGTGAGAGGGAAATGAGGGTTGAGGGCGTTTGTGGTTTTGGAAGAGTTGAAGATAAGTATTGTGATGAATGTTGGGTATGTGTGAATGATGATTGGGCGAAAAAGTGTGGTAAAAAAAAAAATTTTTTAATGTTTTTTAGTAGAAATTTGAATGATAGAGATTTGAGAAGAAGATGATTGAGGTTGGAATGATAAATTTATAATAAGTTTATAATTTATATATAGTTATTAGGGGGATGGACAGTAAATGTAATATGGGCTTTATTAAAAGTTAGGTGACGTAAATAGTTTAAAAGTGGGTAAAAATAGGTTAAAATTAAAGTCACTAAGGGATGGAGGAGTAGCCACAAAAAGTACGTAACAGAGTGCTCGTTGTTTTATTTAAATAACATAAAAATAAGTTAAATTAGAAAAGATGCTACGGGAAAAAAAAAAAATAAAAAAAAAAAAAAAAAAAAAAAAAACGATACACTTTCATAATCCCCCAGGGCCCATGACGTGCTTACAAATGAGTTTTTAGCCCCCCCCCTTAAGCTGCGTATCTTAACCTGCAAAGTAAAAAAAAATGCTTTTGACCAAAAGTTACATTTTCGTGACTCCTAAGGGCCCATGGTCATTTTTGCGCAAAGGGTTTTGCTTAAAAATGACTTCACAACATACTTAGAGCGCCAATCTTAACCGCAAAGTGCAAAAAACACGTTTAAGAAACGATAATTTTTAAAGAGGGCCCATGATTATCTGTTCCTTAAGTATTTTGATTACAAAATCTTTTCTAGCACCCTTAAAATGCGCATCTTAGCCGCATAGTGCACAAAAATACACTTTCAGGATTAGAGGGCCTCATTTATGCAGTGCTTTGGCTTACAGATGGATTCCCAATCCCTTAAAGTGCGCATATTTTTGACTGAGTCATATATTTTCATGATTCCTAAGGGCCCGTAATCATTTGTGCCTCAAGACAGCGCGAATCTTAGCTGATATCCTTAGCTATTAAGTATGCTTGCAAGTGCCATATGAGCTTATAGCTCTTGTTTATGGCACTTGCCTTCCGGCCAAGTACTATATACCGATAACTTTTCCGTCGGTCGGTCGATCAGTCCGGTGGTCGCGAGTTAGAGTACTTCCAGATGTGCTGTGAAACTTGGCAGGCATATTACGGACCCGACCAAAGTTGGAAATAGTCATATCCTCGATCCGACCATCGTGGGGGGAATGTTGAGGGAGGGGGAATCCGGAATCTTAGGGTATGCATAGCTTTTAAACGGGGGATCAGGTCTTGACGAAACTTGATATTTGGAAAGACCTCATGTCTCAGATGTCACACTTCAAGTCCGGACCGGATCCGGTGACTTTGGGGGGAGTTGGAGGGAAACCCGGAAATCGTGTGACACGCTCAGAGTGGAGGGATCGGGATGAAAATTGGTGGGAACCCTAGCCTAGCCCTAGATACATAGTTCACAAGACCGGACAGGATCCGTGCACTGTGTGTGTGTGTGGGGGGGGGGGGGGAATTCCGGTGATCCCGAGTTACGGTACTTCCAGATGTCCTAGGACGATGAAACTTGGCAGGCATATTAGGGACCCGATCAAAGTAACTTGGAAATAGTATTGGTGACGGTACAAGTCCCTTGTGTAAAGTTCCATCTATGTATTATTATAAATTTCTGTGACATGGGGATGTGAACTGGTAAGATGAATTTGCCTTCGGGCGGGATCACTGTTCCTATAACCGGCTTCGACCAGACTATTGTTCTGGTTTGCGAACTCTGTTCACAAGCCCCTCGGTAGCTCAGATGGTAGAGCGACTGCCTTGTAAGCAGAGGGCCCTGGGTTCAAATCCCTGCTGAGGAGCATTTTTGTCTATCAGTTCACTATTATAGAATGTTTCCATCTCAATGGCGTCTTCCCCATTAAAATTATATATTTGGTTGTATCTGGTTTTCACCATGAGACCCCGTCTTGTGGGTCCTGGTATGTCTACGTGGCTCCGACAATGGAGTCCTCGGCTTCTAAATTATATTCGAAAAAACTGTTTCTGGTTTATTGGTCACGGTACAAGTCCCGTGTGTAAAGTTCCATCTATGTATTATTATAAATTTCCGTGACATGGGGATGTGAACTGGTTAGATGAATTTGCCTTCGGGCGGGATCACTGTTCCTATAACCGGCTTCTACCAGACTATTGTAGTGGTTTGCGAACTCTGTTCACAAGCCCCTCGGTAGCTCAGATGGTAGAGCGACTGCCTTTTAAGCAGAGGGTCCTGGGTTCAAATCCCGGCTGAGGAGCATTTTTGTCTATCAGTTCACTGCTTATAAAAATAAATAAATAGGAAATAGTCATTTTCCCCGATCCAACCATCTTGGGGGGAGTGGCGGGAGGGGGAATCCGGAATCTTGATGTATTTATAACTTTTGAACGGGTGATCGGATCTTTAAGAAACGTGATATTTGTTCAAACAATGTTACAACGGATACCAGAATTCCGGTGATTGCGAGTCAAGGTACTTCGAGCTTTGCTAGGGCTATGAAACTTAGCTGGTAGATTCCAGACCTAACAGGATTGACTTACAAATAGTCACTTCCGAGATCCGACCATTCTGGAGGGGGGGGGGGGGAATGGAGGGAGAAAATCTGGAAACTTGAGGCATGCATATCTTTCGAACCGTTGACCAGATCTTAATGAAACTTGATAATTGGGAAGAAGACATGCCTCTGATGTTTCTCATTTGCGCCTCAGGGGTTCTGCTTGTAGATGAATTCCTAGTCTTCTTAAAGTGCGCATCAGCACCGCAAAGTGAAAAAGACTACTTTGGGTCAACGGATACGTTTTCATGATCTAGAAGGGCCCATGATAATCTTTGCCTCAAGGTTTTTGCTTACAAAGGAATTCCTTAAAGTACTCATCTTAACAGCAAAGTAAAAAAAAATATACTTTTGAGCATGATCTCGAAGAGCAGCCGATCATTTGTGCCTGAAGAGCTGCTTACAAGGGAATTCCTAGCCCACTTAAAGTGCGCATCATTACCGCAAAGCGCAAAACAACTTTCGACTAAACGACATAATTTCGTGATCCCTAAGATCCTGTGAACGTTCGTGCCTCAAGTGTTTTGCTTACAAAGGATTACAGTAAACCCACGAGTAGACAAATCCCCACAGTCATCCTCTGACCCAACTTTGCAAGTACCATATGAGCTTCTAGCTCTTGTTACTATTATACTTGCTGTGTGGCCTTCTTACCATGAGTTTCTCGATTTGTCAAGCAAGCACCCACATTTTACATCACATCAAGGCATGAATGGAGTTTTCTTAATTTTTTAGATCAAGGCATGAATGGAGTTGTCATTTGAGATCAAGGCATGAATAGAGTTGTCTTAAAGTTCAATGGGCACATCAAACTACCCCAATCCCACTCTGTAACAACCTAGGAACAATGCTTACGCCCTAGATCAGCAGCTTTTTCAACAGTTTCCTCTCTGTGATATTTCAAAGCGTAATTTTTGGGGCCAGGACATGCTCAGTTTACTTGCTTGGACAAAGATAAAAGTGATGCTTCTTCTGATACTTAGTAGATCTTTATTTTATGCATAAATCAGCTTGTATTATTCAGATTTGAATAAGTTATTTGTCTTTGAATGATTTTTGTAGCTATGTTATTTCTTATAAGCTTATTGCATATTCTGGTACATTTTATAAAGCAAGTTAATCAAGCTTCACAACACTATTCCACAAAGAAAAACTTTTAATAGGCACTTTAGGCCATGGAACTTCTGATGAAACACTAGAACAATCAGGTAAACTGCATCTGCGGCTTGACTTTGGTGACATCTCAAATATATCCTTTTCTATCAAGCATTGCTGGGAGTTTTTGAATTTCCTGCCATGATAGCACAGCTCCTAAGATTTGGATCGCCGAAATGCCAGAGAGATAAAGACAAGGGATAACAAGAAAACGGCCGATTTTCGTAGCGCCTTCTAAAGGAAGTCGGAAATGTTTATTTGTGAAGCATTTAATACAAAGTAAAGCATTAGAAGTGTCCATTGTGCTTTAATTCTTGAGAGATACGCATATCATTAGTTTACCTTACCGTGTAGTAGAAGTTCTTTGGACGTCAGTTAACCTTGGACAATGCAGTGTCGGGCTAAATGGTAAAATGAAGAGCCAAAACACCCATTCAAGCGTTCTTCGGAGCCCTTAATTTTGGTAGTACACTTTGGTCACAGCAAGTGGATGAAAACATTACTGTCTAAGGTTAACTAACGTTCAAAGAAGCCTACCTCTACTGTGCCACAGATCACACTTATCTTACCATACATTGTACAAAAAAATCTTGCAATATTTGCTACTGGGATTAATTTTGTCTCTACTGAAATAAGATTAACTATAAATTCGGATTAATCTTATCCCAGTAGAGATAAGATTAATCCCAGTAGCAAATACTGCAGTTAACTTTAATCCTTACTCGGAGAAACTTTTTACAGAGTAGTAAGTTCCATAATAAGTTACACTAGAGCGTATTCTCGCCGTTCCCGGAGGACTCGTCGGGGAATCGAAGGGAACGGCGAGAATAGAGGGAGTCACACCACGCGGACTCCGCGTACAGAAACAGCGAGAACACGGGGAATGCTTCCAAAATGGATTTTGTTCGAAAAAAATTATTCAATTGACGAAATTAGTCTGCACCAACACAAGCAAAAATGATTCCTCTCCGAATCTGAAAGGGAGTCCTTTGTGATGATGATGATGATAACCGGAGCATTCCTCGTCCGTGGGGACTCGCGAGAAAACGGGGAGTGAGTCCCTGTGACAAACAAAAACGCGGGGACTCCTCAAGTGGGGTACTCGGGGATCGGCGAGAATACGCCTTAGAGCACGCGTATGAGCCTTTTTTATACCTTTCTATGTTAGCGAGCATAGAGGTGGGTGTTGTGATTTTTTCTGATTTTGTTCTGGATAAGCAGTTTGTAGGGGCAATTTGGGTCTGGCGGCCAGGACCCAGAATCGGGAAGTCTCAGGAGTTATATTCGAAACGTTTCTTTCAGTCCTGAAGACGTAGCAGCTCTGCTATCAGGAAAGCTGGGCCTACGCTATTCTGGACGGGATATTGACGCACTGCGGGCAGTAGCCCAGGCAAGCATCAAGCGGTCTCTGGCAGATTTCCAGACTGTAAGTGAGTGTTTCTTGGATCCAGAAAATGTGTCCTAGATGGATTCGTATTAGCTTAAATTGCACAGGGACGGAGGAGAGGAGAGAGCAAGAGCAAGCTCATTCGGTACTTCTGCAAATTTCCATGTACGCCCATCTATACACAGTCGGAAGTTTCATAAAAAGATAACTCAAGGATGCGCGGTTTCAACGGATAACACTTGTTAGCTGTTGCGTTTTTCAAACGTTACGCATTAAAACGTTGTGCAAACAAGAAGAGCCGAAAAAACGTCTGCTGACATTTTCGTTTGTCATCATGATATCGGAAAAGTTAGCAGATTCTTTTCGGCTCTTTCTGTCGAAGTTTATTATACATAACGTTAAGTGTGTAACGTGTGCAGAATCGTAACAGATAACATCCCAAGTTTTATCTTTTGAAACTGCACATCCATGCGTTATCTAATATGAAACTTTTACAGTGTGTTAACCATTAGCCTACTATATGGGTTCGCCCATCTATGGCAGTCATAACTACCCAGACATTTTCAGATCCACCCACCCACTGACGTTTTGTTCGTACTTGCGCCTTTGTAATGAATATGAATATATTTAATAGCCAATTGGCCGTACAAGATACATGATGGTTACAATATACTTTACATCACTCAATACTTATCTTTATTTATCTAATACACTTTTAAAAATTGGCCTACTTTAAGTATCTTAGCTTTATTTTTTGTTTCAAGAACATCGGGGAACTTGACAGTATACCCGTTAAGAAAATGTCTCCTGGGGTCTGAGAGTTGCTCGCATTCAACCAGAAAATGGCCCTCTTCCTCTGTTTTAAAGCACAGGGGACATTGTCGCTTACTATTTGGGATCTTATTATCCCAATTATTCCGACCGCGTACTGACAGGCACTTCGCTCGTAGCTGAAACCACAGGCGCAGGCTACCTCGTTAATTAGTGTACCTAAGACGTTTCACTTGTATCCACCATCGTTTGATAGTTAGCGACCCCTCCCACATTTTCATTTGCAGCTCCCCCCCCCCCTTCCCTCCCATTATCGGCAGTTAGACGATCCGCCCGATAAATATTCCTTCAGCCCAAGCTGACTGCGAATCATGTTTGATAGTGCAAAACGGATACGTCAGCTGAATTTTATTAGAGCTATATTTCGGCCCTTCTTGGCAAGGGTCCTCTCTTCAGGCTAAAAGCCGCTCAAGTTGGAAAAACCAACTTGTGGGAGAATTGGATACTTCCTGTGTACTTCATTTGTTTCCACAAGTTCGTTTTTCCAACTTGAGCAGCTTTGAGCCGGAAGAGGACCCTTGCCAAGAAGGGCCGAAATATAGCTCTAATAAAACTGAGCTGGCGTATCCGTTTCGCACTGTTGGCGTACTCGATGAAAAATTTATCTCAAAGTAGTACTATGAAGTAGTACGAAAAAGTAGCATGCAGTACTAATGATGCTACTACATGCTTCTACTTCAAGGCTACCGTGTTACTGCATAATACTATATGCTACTATTAGCAAGACTGGATGTACTAAGTCTGAGGCACATTAAATGATAGTACTCTTTGCTATTACATAGTATTACATGCAACTTTTTCGTACTACTACCCAGGCTACACATTTTTCATCGGGTATTCTCGCCGTTCCCCGAGGGCTCCTCGGGGAATCGAAGGGAACGGAGAGAATAGAGGGAGTCACTCCACGCGGACTCCGCGTACAGAAACAACGAGAACACGGGGAATGCTTCCAAAATGGATTTTGTTCGAAAAAAAAATGTGCTGTTGATGAAATTAGTCTGGATCCACTTTATTTTTGGTTTTGTTTATTCTGATTGTTTTTAATTAATTTTACATTGCACCAACACCAGCAAAAATTGATTCCCCTCCGAATCTGAAAGGGAGTCTTTTTGATGATGGTGATGATAATCGGAGCATTACCCGTCCGTGAGGACTAGCGAGAATACGGGGAGTGAGTCCCCGGGACAAACAAAAACGCGGGGACTCCTCAAGTGGAGTCCTCGGGGAACGGCGAGACTACGCCTTATCAAATATGATCCACTCGACTTCATCGAGCCCCACGTAGCCATGAAAAAAGTAATAGGTCTAAACAGGCCAGAGGCGTCTCGTCTGCCCTCGTTTGCGTTTGAACCTGAAGCCTTCAAGTTGATCATGATAACTGAGGCGTGGAGCTTATCAGTTATTTCTTACAGGCGCTGGTTGATTTTAAAGCTGAACTGGTCGACGATCCTATTATTAAATCTCATATCGATTCTCTCTATGACAACATGCTCCAGCAGAATCTGGAAAGGATTATCGAGCCTTACGTGAAGGTCCAGGTAAGTTGATTGTCTTTAAAGTTCCTTGATGAAGTATTGAGTATACTTGAATAACGCACCGGTAGTGTGAATTAATATAAAATAATTGTCAGTTGTTAATCTTTTTTCTGAAAGAGAGAGTTTATTCAACAGAAGAATAAAGGCTTCGTATGGGCCACCCCAGAAAGCACTGACTTGTCCCAAGGTGTGAGACGTTTCCGATGTTTGCAAGATTAGATTAGATTAGATTATTTTATTGCTAAAGTATAAAATAAACCATCATGATAGGTAACCGCCCATGAGAAGACATAAATGCACTGGTACTGGGCGGTTACTTCAAACTACTTCAACTTAACTTAAACAATAACTTAATTTCATTTCAACACTAATTAATCAAACAAAAATTTCAATATAACACACAAAAGAAAAAAGAAGAAGAAATGAAAAATAAAAAAAATAAAGGTAATAAAAAAAGAAATAAAAACTTATACCTTCATTCTCTGAGTCGTGACTCCTCACCCCTCCAACAAAAATTTCTTTACTCTAAAATTTCTTTACAAGCGAGCTACAGCACACGACATTGCGTTAGTGAGCAAAAAGGAAGATTCTCCAAATCCTCGTTGAGAGAGCCATCATGCGGTTAGTTCCGGTTAATTCCTATTGGTACCCAAATAAGCGGTCATCAACATGCAACCTACGAACAGCGTGCTCCACCCTACTTACCGTTGTTACTACGCATGACCTCACGAATTCTGGCTTCTTGAGCTACGTTTACACGGAGGGTATTTACCCGTACTCCGCGGGTATTTTTCCCCGCAACAGCAACAAATCCCCGAGTATTTTGGACTTCAATTTCGCGGACTTTTTACCCGGGGATTTGTTTGTCGAAGGGTATTCTTTGACGTGGAGCAATAATTTTGATTATGTCCGTATAGGTAAGGTTCAAATGGACACATGTTGGTGTCCCCTGTAGAGAGATATCCTGAGCTTTACAACCTTGGAATCTATTGCCACATGACAGTAATCTCCCTTGAAAAATACCCGGGTACGGTGCCGTGTGAACACTTTACCCTCTTGTCTCCGGGGAAAAGCACCTGCCGTATAAATGATCCTTTGGCGTCAAGGCTGGAACTTATTTTTCTATTTTCAGCAAAAGATCGTGCCCCGGGCTAAATCCGGCCAATCACGTCACAGGGATCCGTATTTACCACGCTTACTACGCTCCCGAGCGTAGTAAGCGTGCAAATAGTTACTATTAGCAAATAGTTACTATTAGTTACTATTTCGAGAAGATTGGAACGGTTAGCGTAGTAACTTTGACGAGGTTGGAACGAAATAATAACTAATAGTTACTATTCTTAGAAGGGTAGAACACGCTCGAAGCGTGTTAATTATATTCCTTGATCAGAAAAAGATGCGAATCTCTCTGATGATTATGAGTGTTGCACTATCCTTCAGTTTTAAAAGTAAAAGTTAAGTTTGAAAAGTTCTGTTCGTACTGAGGCTAGCGATGGAACACAGAAGTAGGTTTTTGGAATAAGTAAAACAAATTAAAAGGAAAATAGCATTATTATATATTAGTGTTTTTTGTCTTTTTTCGTATGTTAAATTTTTGCCATGGCCCTCGGGCTGCTTACAGCAATAAACTATCTATCTATCTATTGTATTATCTCCGTTTGATCAGTGCTGATAAGGAGGCGAGAGAGGGCAAACAGACTAATCCGCTTGGAGCGCTGAAGTGGTATAAGGCCAATTACCCGGAAATTTGAGACGCATCGGTCCTGTATTTGCGACGTCATGCAAGTAACGAGGCAGTATTTCTCGTTTTCAAATTTCCGGGTAGAAAGTATTGAAATTTTCCTCCTTTTTTTGTGAATGAATACTTTCATCCCTTACGGGCAGTGCTCTCTTACTGTGGTGTTTAGTTTACTTGGTTCGTGTTCCACCCTACTTAACGTAGTAACTACGCAGGACGTTGCGGCTTCTTGGCGTCAAGGCTGGAACTAAATTTTCTACTTTCGGCAAAATATCGCGCCATACGCTAATCCCGCCAATAGCGTCACAGAGATCATAGTTACTGTTAGTTACTATTTCTAAAAGATTGGTACCGTAAGCTTAGTAAATTCTCACGAGGCTAAAGGAAAGTAGAGAAGGAAACGAGGGGAAATAGTAACTTGTTACTGTCGATAGTAAGAAGAGTGGAACACGCCCTCTGTATCAATTTGTTTGTATTTAAGCTAAACCGTATTCCAGATTTCTCACATCGCTACTTGCATTGGACTTCTCCAAGATAAGGTGGAATCCAAGTTGTCCCAGATGATCTTGGACAAGAAATTGTCTGGCATCCTCGACCAAGGCGCTGGTGTCCTCATCATCTTTGACGAATCGAAGGCCGACAAAACTTACGAGTCTGCCATAAATACAATTACGTCACTTAGCAAAGTTGTGGATACCCTCTACCAAAAGGCTAAAAAACTAACGTGAAGTGGTGAGTGTAGGGTTGTGTGAATGTTTTGTACTAGGCGTGAGCTATTGAAGAATTTTGTTCAAGTATCCTGATAATTTTTATAAATACACTCGAAGCTAATCTTTTGATTAATTCATTTAGTTTTTCCCTCTAAATTAGGGCGCAATGTGTAAACAAACAAAAAACATAGCTCGATTAAATACTATGTGTGAAAATTAAAACGACCCGCTTAAATGATCGACGTTTTAAATTGATTGGCTTTGAAAAAAATGGGCAAGTTTGTGGGTTTGGTTGGTCAGTCCTTTTCTTTAGAATAAAAAGTGAGTCTTTTACATCAAAATCAGAAACTACAGAATTTACTAGAAGAAAATTAAACGAGGAAAGGTTTTAACAGCAGATACATCAGAATCAGAAAGTTCTCGAGGATTCTTTCCCATGGCTTTCCCTTCACCTGACACTGCATTAAAAGCTCCGGCATTTTCTGAGTGAAGCGGAATCCGCAGTGCGGAGAGATGGTCGCTTTCGGCAGTACTAGAGGCCGATTCGTTTCACTAATAACAGTTTCTGCTTTTTACTCACTGGTGTCTGGTGTTTCATCTGTAAGGAGTTTTTTTTTGAATCGCCATTTCCCGGTGCCTTCTCACTAGAACCTGCCGCCCGACCAGGTCCTGATTAGTCTCAGAACCTGAATAGCCGGAAGCCCAATCCGAGGGGGTTGCTCGCTCCCAGAAACGATGTACACCACGTGGCGCGAGGTTCGCGAAGAGTTACGTTTATTTTGACATACACTAGTCGAAACTGACAAACAAGACCTAATCCCCCTCCATGGGATCCCAGAAATGTAATATTTTCCACACAATTGGTTCTCGTAAATATCTGGAGATGGCCAGACTCCTTACACATTTTACTGTTAAAATTTGGAAACAGATTATGAGCGTGTCCGAAAGCTCGGAAACGAACGAAAATGCTGAATTAATTCAGCATTTTATGCAGCATTTCGCTTTCGGACTTAAATTTTCGCTCACTTAATGCAGCATTAATTCAGCATAAAATTCATCGAAAAATTCAGCGAAGATGCTAAATTTTACGCTGAATTTTCAAGAAGAAACTGGGGAGCTGGCGATTAAGGCTAAATTTCGGAATTAGAAGTGTCAGAGAAGAAATAAAGAACGTGCCCGAAAGCTTTTAGTGCTGTAAATGCTGCATTTAATGCTGCATATAAGGTAAGAGCTTTCGGACGAAAATAAAAATAAAATGCAGCATTTACAGTCCTGAAAGCTTTCGGACACGCTCTATGGCTATCACCTGAGATAGATGTGGGTTCAACATGTGTGTTTATCCGTATACGTCATATCTACACGAAATTGATCAAAACTTCCTGCCTTACTTCTTCCATATTTCCGATTTCGGACGGGTTCCGGGCAAACTGCTCAAGATCATTCTTATCTCAAGGGTCTTGCTTATAAATTATCAAAAGAAGCTCACGAATTAAGTTTCATCTCTGACCCAGCCTTGCAAATGTCATATGAGCTTCTAGCTCTTGTTTGTTTTAAAAACAGTTATTCCTTCAAATGACATCTCAGCTATGCACGATCTATCTAAACGACTAATGAATTTGATTGATTGATTGAATTATTGTATAACTCATGTACAAAATTTCGTGGTTGTCCAACCAAATTGTTTGACCTTTGTCAGGTAATATATACAACAATTGTCAAAATAGAATTCGTACTCAAAATAAAAGGTAAACCATTGAAGTCAATACCCGAAATAAAATTTCTAACAAACTAAGACAAAACATTATTGTAAAAATCCACAAATTTCGGAATGAAGCTATTACAATATCTTTCCCGGTTACATGATCGGCATGATCTTCGGGACTTTGGTGGATACTTGCCTTGGCCTTGGGCGTTCAACCTCAAAATCAGGGGTAAAAGGGATCGGAGAGTTAGGTTTTCAAGGAGTTTTAGTCCAAAATTTTGACACAACTTCTGCCTCCTATTAGACAGCGCATCCAGTCCAAATAAAGAAAGCAGGCCAGAGTACGGGATTTTAGGGCCTCTGTGCACAATTCTTAGGGCACGTTTCTGGATATTCTCTATACGATCAGATTCATCCCTTGTAATACCGGACAAACCGGACAAGCATACTCCACAAGAGGACGAACAAACGTACAATACAGACGCAACATCTTTTTTTTCAGGGACCTTAAATTTATTTAGTGTTTTTAACATAACAATACACGCATTAGCTTTTCTAATCATGCTATCAGTGTTTTTTTTTTCCACGAAAGATCAGAAGAAACAACCACTCCAAGGAGATTGATTTCCTCCGAGAGGAGGCCATCATCCAACTCAGGGTGGAAACTTGGCTCATCCCATAAAAAAGAAAAAGTCAAAACCGTTGTTTTTTCCGCATTTACAACCATATTTGAATTTTTTGCATCCGTTGCTACATCCTGGACTATTGTCATGGCTTGGCTTTTAAAAGATCGATGCAGTACTTCCACAAGCGACAAATCGTCCACGTACTTCCATCTATCGTCAGCATCAATGGCAATATCATTTATCATAATCAAAAAACAAAGAGGTCCCAACACGGTTGCTTGTGGGACACCACAGTATATAGCACTAGTAGATGAATGAAGGCCTTTATATTTTACAACTTGCTGCCTTTCCGTTAGAAAACCTCGCACAATTTTTATGATGAAATCCGGAATATTTTTCTGTCTCAGTTTTTCCAATATAATATTATGATCAACTAAATCAAAAGCTCTGGTACATCCAATGCCACTTCTGGGCTGTAAAGGCGTATTCTCGCCGTTCCCCGAGGACTCCACTTGAGGAGTCCCCGCGTTTTTGTTTGTCCCGGGGACTCACTCCCCGTATTCTCGCGAGTCCCCACGGACGGGGAATGCTCCGATTGTCATCACCATCATCAAAAAGGACTTCCTTTCAAATTCGGAGGGGAATCAATTTTTGCTGTTGTAGGTGCTATGTAAAATTAATTAAAAAGAATCAGAATAAACAAACCCAAAAATAAAGTGGATCTAGACTAATTTTTTCAGCTGCATATTCATTTTTCAAACAAAATCCATTTTAGAAGCATTCCCCGTATTCTCGCTGTTTCTGTACGCGGAGTCCGCGTGGAGTGACTCCCTCTATTCTCGCCGTTCCCTTCGATTCCCCGAGGAGCCCTCGGGGAACGGCGAGAATACGCCTTAAGTGTTGTGGACGAATATAATACTGTAAACGGAGTAAACGAGCAGGCGCAAATTCGAAAAATGCCACCTGGTAGTTTTATTAAAACCTAAAAAAAATCACAAAATTTCAGGTACGACAGTTTTATAACTTCTGTTCGGGCAAAAACGTTATGGATGCTACAGTCCACAATCGACAATACCAAGTAACAAGGCCGTATCCAGGGGGGGGGGGGGGGGGGTAGGGGGTTGACAACCCCCTCCGAAACATACAAAAATCATCATTTTTACAGGCTTTTCCCTCTGATCTATGTCATTTTTGTACTTTTTTGTCCGACCCGCAGGCACCCCCCCCCCCCCCCCCCCCCCCCGAAATAAATTCCTGGATACGGGCCTGCCAAGTAAGTACATAGACTCCATAACAAGTTAGTCACTTACCTTAGCAAGTTCTTCAGCCAATGCACTTCAGACAAAGCCAACCAGCCCTTTCATTGATATGTTTCAGCCGAAGGCACAAGTTCATTCGGGTCAGCGGGCTTGACATACTCAGTCGCAGTTTAGTCCACGCTTGCCAATCTCGAGGTCACGTCAGTGCGCACGATTCAATCTTGCAATGTTCTTCCCCCCTTGTTAGCTTTCACTTCCTCAACGTATATCCTATGACGCTTTTCTTGCAGTTATGTACTGTGATAGTTAATACTGTAATAATAAAAGTATCAAGTAAACGAAAAGCTTCAAGCTCTACAATTCTCGATAGTATTTTCTTCGAGTCGTATTTTAAGAATTATTCACCATATAAATGAACCTGTTGACTGATCTTTAGATATATTTATATGTATTATGACAGATATGTTACATATTATTTAACTGTTATATTTTAACTCTTTCACGTAGCCTACATCGTACTTCTATGAGAAAGCGTTTGCTTGCATGGAATAACTGTATCAGTGCTTTGTGTAATCCGTGGCTTCACCTATCTCTGCCTGTATATTAAAAATATAGGAACCAGAGGGACGCGGCTGATTATTAACTGTTTGTTTAGTTTGGTCGTAATGTTAAAACATGGTTTTTACCGGATCAAAATAATTGAACACTGTAATATAATAAACCACCATTTCGAATGAATTGCTTCCTCGGTGACACTTTTTCACGGGCCAACAAGTAGCAAACCCCTGGGCCAGCAACCGTCGTTGCGTGTTATTGCCTCTTGCAACTTGCAAGTAAAGCACATTTTGCCAAGAATAAGATAAATCTACTGGTGCAGAGACATCGTTTCGGTGACGCGCCCTTGAGAATCGCAAGCGGTGATCGCGAAATAGTGTCTCCACCAGCTAGCCCTTTATATACATCGAACAATCAGGTCAGAAAGCCCGAACGAAGAGTCCACGCACAATCAAGTCAACCAAAAAGCGAACTTTCAAATCTGTCTTTTATTCAGTTTCTGACAATCGCTGGCATAACATTCAGTCATTAAACAGAACATCAAAACCGTCTACGGCTCACCCAATCGTGCCAGACACACGCACAAACGACCACCATTTACTTCCACCTTCTATCCAGATTCTGCCAAGTGTTTCCCGACGAGCCACCATACCCACCAGTTGATCCACCATGGCCACCACCGTAACTACCATACCCTGAGTATCCACCCTGGTACGAACCTGCTCCGCCCGTTACTACGCCGGCTTGTGCGAGAGCCGCTGCGACGGCGGCAGCGATCTGTGCTGTAGAATCCCCTCCTGCCGAGTGCTGGGCAACACCACCTAAGAACAAAATAAGTTTTTATGTATCCCTGCTAATACCTGCTATCCCTCAGAACATCGCTCTTTAAAGTTTAACTGAAAAGATAACTTATTTTTGTGTCATTTAATTGACTACACTGAATTATCTGGATTCTACAAAGAGATTTTTTATTTTACACTATCTACTCTAGTTATGACGTTCAGAATATCTGCGGCCGTCCCCACAACGAAAATTCTACTATGATGCGGGAGATTTTAATTTCAACACAAACGCGGCTTTTCAGTGGGCAGTAGTGAGATTGGTGAAGATTGCTTCGTGCCTGAACAAAACAAAAGTCGTAAATCTTTCTCGTAAGGCATACGACAAAAATACAAGCGCATAGAGGTACTACAAATCACACGGAAATTCCACTATTTGAAAATCGATTATTCGTGAATAGCGGAACAACGAAGTAACGCATTTTCAGCGGGTCTTCAAGCCAATTTTAGTGAATAAGTGATGGGTAACTAGAATTACTAGATTGTCCTATCCCAACCCTTTTCGGTTAAGCTTTAACGCACATATTATGACACCAGTTTTACAATTTGTGTCGTTTCCTTTTCAGATTCCTTCTAAAGAAAACTCATTTAACCTATCAGTATTCACAAACAGACTCTAAAGCACCAAGAAAAAATGACTCCGAGCCACTTAGGGTTCGTGTATTTAAAAATAATTGAGTACTTTAAAACTAGGATCTGCTTTAAACAAAATCCACGTGGTTACACGTAGGTCATCCAGGGATGGTTAGGATGAAATCTTTAGCTGGAAAGCAAAGTCGGAATCACTTTCCAATGGTTTTTTGCGCTACTTCGGAAAGTTGCCGAACTTTCCAACCCGGTTTTCGCGCTTTGGAAACCGAAGCAACTTTCCCGGAAAGTAATTCCACGAGGTTAGTGGAAAGCTCCGCGGAAAGTTGAATGTTTCGGCGGGAATTTCAAAGGTGTGGAGAAAAAAACAGTGCAATTGTAAATAATAAATACAAAAAATGGCAATCGGAATTAAGCTGACTCCGATGGAATACATGAGAATCAAAGAACCGTTAAGTGAACCATATTTATTCGAAAAAGTTTCTAATTCACCATTTTCTCGGCGATTTCAGCTTTCCATGCGTTTTCGCGATCAGTCTAGTTGGAAAGTGGAAAGTTATTCCAGGAGTCGCTTTCCCGCAGTCTTCGCGATGAGCTTCGCTCGTCGGAAAGTGATTCCGAGATCTCGCGAAAACCCTCTTATTGATGCTGATATCGAAAAGCAAGTTAGAAGTTGTAGTACGTGTCAGTTGCAATAAAGCAGCCCTGTTACATTTAATTCGCCGTGGCCAAAAGCAACCAAAGTTCGGGAGCGAGTACACATCGACTTTGCCGGCTCGTTTCATAGGAAAATTTCCACGACTGTAACAGACTCGTTCTCGAAATGGATAGAAGTAGTAGTTATGAGTTCGATGTCTAGCATCGCGAGGATTGAAGCGTTAGTTTCCATTTTTTCTCGTTATGGTTTTCCGGATACGTTGGTATCAGATAACCTGACAAGTTTTACCAGCGCTGAATTTACTGAGTTCATTTATTTATTTATTTATTAATAGAAAAAGACGATAAGCCGAAGCTTCTCTCTCATGCATAAAAATGGAGTACAACTGCTCCACTCACAGCCATACCATCAGAATTCAAGCGGCGCGCCGGAACGTGCGGTACGCACATTTAAAGAGCAGATAAAAAAAAGTTGAGTATTCAAGAGAATCTTTGAATGTAACCCTCGCGAATTTTCTGTTTTATTATGGGGGTACTTCCCCTCTGTTACTGGTTACTGGAGAGTTGAGAAATCGACTCGATCTGTTAAAGCCTACACCAGTTGTAGATCGCAAAGGAACAAACATACGTACGGTAATAACGCGTAAATATGACGTAGAAGACGCAGTTTTAGTCCAAGACTATGCAAATCCCGACCGTCAAGTTTGGGTTCAAGGTGTTATTTGGTTATTTGGTGTTATCAAGTGTATTACACCAGTTCAATTCCAATTTTCAATTTATTTTATAATAAAGCAAAACATATCTCTCGTGGGCAGAGCCCAAATACGATGTTTTTTTGGTCATAAATAAAAATAAACGAGATCTTACAGGAACAAAGGGTGGAGAAAGGAAAGAACGGTACATGGGATGCTGGAGAAGGGAGGAGCCAAAGTTGCGGCATAGTTTTTCGCGGCGGGAAGAAAGGGTTCAATCTTAACAAGATAAAGTTATTTATCTTGTGAAAGTAAAAACTTGCGTTTGGAAGCGCCAAATTGATCAGATGCGGAGTAATACCATTGTGAATTCGCCAGCTGATACCGAATGGAAAACATGGTCTAAAGACGTTTTTGCAGTTATCGGGGTATCTGGCCAGTTATCGTGGTATCAGATATTCAGATACCACGGTCCGACCGTGGTATCTGAAAAAATCATCTCACTTTCATCAATTTTAGTCAAATTGGTGGGAAAGAAGTTTGGCACTTATAGTGGCGTGACTGAATATCAGTTTTTCTTAGGGATGACTTCGAAAAGCGCAATTCGGCAATTGTCGTTTTTGCAGAGCACCCGTATATCAGATACCACGGTTACTGCAAAAACGACTAATTGCAGATCCAGTTACTGTGGTAACAGAAACGGACCACACGGAACAAAGTCAGGTAGAACCACGGCGATAAGTTATGGGAGCGAAAACAAACGCAGTTTTATGGTATTTAAAGCACAAATCTTACCAGAAATAATCTTTTCATTATGGAGTGGATCAGAAAAAATGTTTTTCGACAATGCCATTACTTTCCCCACGAAATTTAGCGATTTTCTTGTTAGCGCTTGTCGATCCTATCCAGCCTTCCTGTTCTCCGACGCGGCGGCTGCGCGCAAAACATTTGAAAACTGAACGCACCATGGTTAAAAAGTGGTAAACTAAGCAAATAAGAGAAAGCAAAAAAAAGAAGATTCTGATATCCTTGTGTGTGAAAGAGTTCTCAGCGGACGTTGGAAATTCTGGTAAACTTGAAGTTGCGTAACGGGCAAAACTCGGCAGGGCCAAAAAAGCGCTAAAAATTCTTAAAGGACCCCTCTTGCTTATTCTGCCTTTTATAATATACTTAGCTCCATATGGAATTATAAGCTTCAAAAATCCCCACCTTTCTCCATTGTTTCGTTTCGTAACTACGAATTTTTAGCGCTTTTTCAGCCCTGCCGAGTTTTCCCGTCACCCAACGAAAAGTTTGCCGGAATCTTCAACGTCCGCTTACAACTCTTTCAGGCACAAGGATGTGATAGTCTTCTGTTTATTACTTCTTTTATTTCCTTAGTTTTCCCACTTTTTAAGCAAGACATGTTCAGTTTTCAAATGTTTTGCGCCCAGCCGCCGCGTCGGAGAGCAGGAAGGCTGGAGATAGTCGACAAGCGCTAATAAGAGAATAGCTAGTTTTAGGCGGAAAATAATGGTATTTTCAAAAACTTTTTTTCTGATTCATTTCATAGGGAAAATATCATTTCTAGTAAGAGTTGTGCTTTAAGAACAAAACAAAACAATGGAGAAAGGTCGTGATTTTAGAAGCTTGTGATTCCATAAGGGAGCTAGGTACATTCTAAAAGACAGAATAAGCAAGAGGGGTCCTTCAAAGCGGGCCACAAAAAATGGTATTTCTACCACATACACAATGCTAACCATCCCTACTGTCACTATGAATGTTTAAAACCACTAAAAACGCCGTAAAACAATGAGCAAATTAAAAAAAAACCACCAAATTTCCTAGGTTTGAAATAACTCTGTCTGGACTAAATCTCAGCCGATTATCCCGGACAGCTGTTATGGCACGTAGGGAGCCAAGGGTCAAAATAATAATTTCCATCTAATGCTCCAACTGTTTATTAGAAATACAAATAAATTAAAAAACCAAGACCAGTGTGGTACCTCTGAAGACATACAAAAATTATCAATTAGGTCTTATAATTCTTTGCTAATCAATCCTGGAAAATCTCGTCATCTAGAAAAGAAGACTTTCGGCGTGGGTTTTTTCTCGAGCCGAAACAGCAACCCGGCAATCGCGTTCAATTCAAAATAAACCTGTGGCATGCGATTACTAAGAAAAGGTAAACATAATGTTTGGATTAGGACTTTAAGGAGGGGGAGAATGTAATGTTTTGATTACGTTCTCTTTTGTTAGTTTTCGGCCCCTCTCTCCAATTTGAGTAAGACCGTGTTTATGTAAATGAGTCAGAAGGTCGATCATCGCGAAGCCAACTCATTCGAGTTGAGTTGTTGTTAAAGGACCTCTCTTACCTATAATAATAACGCAACCTACTTCTATAATCACTCCATATATTTCTAAACCCGGAAACCCCAGTTTGGTACGGTACATTCTAACCCCTCTAATAGAACCACGCTGATTTTCTCACTTGCCGTGTTTTGCTACCTTCGATGTGTATCACGCTGTCGATGGTTTTCTGCGAGAAGTTTTTCCATCAGAAAAAACGGTTCTGTAAATTGTTTCCCTGTTTTAGCTGTAAGTCAACGGGTTTCGGAAATGGCTTAAAACAGCCAAAACCGTGGGTTATCTGCTGAAAGCACAGCCTAGTTTTAAAGTATTCAAATATTTTAAAATACTCTAAGTTGAAGAGTAAATAGTGCAGGGGGTCCTTTAAATATCCGTCATGTACAGTTGTTACCTGTGTAAATAAAATGTTGAGTTATGATCAAAACAATAATGAAATAAGAAAATGGAAATTTTAATTATGTTATTAGATAAGAGAAAGAATCTGGGGGAGATTTTTGTGTTTAATTGTTACCATGGCCCTCGGACTGCTCGGCAATAAATTTCAATTCATTTATTTGTCAAAGCTGGCGCGTAGAAAAAATACAATAAAATACACACAATCGGTCTACAACTGACTACTAACTAGACCATAATTATACTTTCATAAAAATCTACGTCATTTAAAAATAATTGTCCTACACTATCTTAAATGAATTCTACCTAACATTTAAACCAAAATACAATCAACGCAACGCATCGGACAAAGTGTGCTTTATGGTACAAATTTTTGAAAAAAATGTTTCCCGTTTCTTTTTCAAAAATATCAATGGGGTTTTTTAAACCATAATTTCCCATCATAAAAGAACTGGATTGGTATTTTGAAAACAGGCATAAAAATTTACCGAATTAAAAAAAGTAGTTTAATACGAGATAAATTTATCTATCTGTGGTTTTCAACCTCGCGTTCGGTTTCACAACTCGGTCCCTGATATCAGTTTTCGAGGTCAGGAACCGGAATCCAAGCTATAGTTTTACCGGAAATCAAAAATGTCAATGGGTTTTTTAAAACCATAATTTCCCATCATAAAAGAACTAGATTGGTATTTCGAAAACAGGCATAAAAATTTACCAAAATTAAAAAAAGTAGTTTAAGACGTGATAAATTTATGTATCTGTGGTTTTCAAACTCGCGTTCGGTTTCACAACTCGGTCCCTGACACAAGGAAACAAACCTGTAAACCTGTAAATTACAGGTTTGTTCCCTTCCCCGAAGTTGAACCAGAGGATTGACAGCCTGACGAGGACCCTTGCCAAAAAGGGCCGAAATATCGCTGATGAAGAATCGTAGCTGACGTACCCGTTGTAAACATTGTTTGAATAACTGTTTTCGAGGTCAGGAACGGGAATCCGAGCTATAGTTTTTCGACCGGAAGTTTCGGCCCGGATTATAAAAACAACTCTACAATATTAACTGACCTTGCTGAGGTTGCCGTCCAGTCGATTGACTCTGGTTCTGCTGTTTTGGTTTGTCAGGCTTGGGCGTTGCTGGATACACCGACACGGACTGACCTTTTACAGTATGGTCCTGATTGCGAAGCGACAACGCCACAAGGGGGTCGATATAGGTGAGAAAGGCAAATCCCCTAAAAAAAATGGTATCAACAAATATTTTATTTATTTATTTGCGACCGTCAGAATCCAAAGCCACAGTGTAGCTGATCTGTCCATAGTGCTCGCTCATCTAGTAGAACACACCGTCATAACGAAACAGTTTTCAGATCAATTATTTGAACAGCTGAAAACCGAATGCTCAAGTCACGACCTCACCATCATCGAAGATTATTCGTTTCAACCCCCTAAAGCGGAATATAGATATGCCTGTAGTTCCCTTCCCGATTGTGAACGAGATAAAAGTTTTAGGAGTAACTTTCACGAGTGACTGTAGCTTCAGTGCCAACACTAATTCAGCCGTCCACAAAGCTAATGCAAGCCTTCAGACACATCAAAATGAGGCGTTTTGGGTGTGACACTGAAAGTCTTCTCCTTACCTGCGCTATGTTCGCCCGTTGCTCGAGTACGCGTGCCCGGTGTGGGGTTAATCTGCAATCCACACAGCGGATGCAGTCCAGAAAAGAGCAACGAGGATCATACTCCGAAACCGTGACATACCCTACAAGCCCTTGAGAAACTGGATTTATCACCGCTTAAAGTCTTGTAAAATAGATTTTGCAGTTTGGCAAATCTATCCTAGCCAATACGAGCCACCGGCCACTGCTACCGGAAACAGCCCCTCCCAATAATCGAACTCGATTGCAAAATAAACTTCTAACCCCTAAAGTCCGCACTAATCATTACGGGAACTCGTTTGTGCCTTTTTTTTACTTCGGTGTTGCTGAATCGTAGTGTATGTCTGTTATTTATATGTTTGTTATTTATAATTTGTAAGAAACTGAATTTAGTTATGCTATGATAGTTTCTAAATATCTCTCTCTCTCTCTCTCTCTCTCTCTCTCAGCAATACGGTAGAAAAACAAGCAATAAAGTAGAGTTCGTCCGTTTTCGACATCACCCACGTTCAAAGACAGCTATTGATTTCCATTGCTTTCGAGCAAATAACACTGTATGCCAGATAGGTTGAGCTAGAATAGTTAGCACACTTGACCGCGGCGGAAGTACATGAATTGTCTCTGGTAGATTTTTGGTTCCCCCCCCCCCTCGACAGCATTTAAAGCTGTTTACAAGTCACGTTCTCACAATGTACTCTCTCAGCACTCACAAATACGCTAAGCTAATTATTTAATTTTCAGTGCTTGCGAAAGGAATCTCGCGCGTAACAACACATAACTGTAATGGGCGAATGTGACCCTTTCTGAATGTTGGAAGGAGATATGATTCGATAGCTGGGAATAACGATTAAACTAACTATACGAAAGGTTTGCGAGGAGGCCGTCAAACCAGCTGTTAGTGGCATCCGATGTGTGTTACAACAAAATGGTGCCAACCGTTCAAGCCACAACAGACAAGGATTCCGAAAGCTACACACTGTCTTCTGCATACCTTTACCTAAGGTTGTGTCTGAGAGTAGGAGCAGTAACCACTCAGCGTATTATGTTTAAAATGTGAAGATTGTGGTTCTCGGCGTCCAGGAATGGACTGAGTGTTCTGATTATGTGTCTTCTTGTCTTCCATTTGTTAATAAACACATTGAACTTGAACGTACTATATATCGAATTCCTTGCTGGATTGTACTGAGGATTGTATCAGAGCTACGACGCATACGGCATACGTTCACGTATCTTTCAATGTATCAGATCCCTGCTATACCTACAGCGTTGCAGGTTAAAGCCCCTACATTCTCCGCCATTTGCCAATTTCTGACCCATTGAAAACCTGTTGTCAGATTTGTCTTCTCCGATTGGCCGCTTACCCGTCCACGACCCCACCACTTTATTCCTCATTCGTACAGGTTATTAGAATGTTTGTTTGCTAATTACCGAGCGTTACTTTACGAGGAGTGGCTTATGACCTGATGATTTGCAAGATGATACTACTAACACTGGAAAAACTACGATCCGAATCTTGAAACATTGTCAAGTCGGCAATTAATTGTCGTTTAGCAGAATAGCTCCCAACATTATTGCGTTTAAGTGTCTGTGTTTTCCCGGGGGTGGGGGTCGAAGGCACCAGTACCTGTCAATGAAAAGCGGGCGAAAAAGAAAACCTGATCCACGTACATAACTCACTTGCCAATCAAAGAACGGAACAAAGAAACGGGTTGAATTCAATTCAGTGCAAGACTTTTATTACGGCCAGAAGTCATAACAACAAGAGCTGTAAGCTCATATGGCACTCGCATGGGTCAAGATGATTTGATTGATCAAAAGTAAGTTTCGACTTTGTGGTTGAGATGCGCACTCTAAGGGAGCTGGAACTTCATTTGTAAGCAAAACCCTTGCGCAAAACTGCTAATGGGCTGATGGGCATCACGAAAATGCATATATTGCTTAAAAGCATTTTTTTACTTTGCAGTCAAGATTGGTACTTTAAGGAATAATCGGATTTGGGAAGTAGCAATTTCTAAGCAAATGTTGTTGAGTCTCCAATATTCCAGCGAAGTTTCATCGTCCTAGCACATCTGGAAGTACCTTAACGCGCGATCACCGGAATCCCAGACCCCCCCCCCCCCCCTCCTCCAACTCCACCCACAATAACCGGAGCCAATCCGGTTCTGTAAAT
Source organism: Branchinecta sandiegonensis (assembly GCA_030848855.1). NCBI lineage: Eukaryota > Metazoa > Arthropoda > Branchiopoda > Anostraca > Branchinectidae > Branchinecta > Branchinecta sandiegonensis. The sequence goes on from JAUPMV010000011.1 coordinate 8,103,635, forward strand.
GATTAATCCAGAGCATCTGTTTATCATTCCCACGAAGTTCGATCCAGATCACACCAGTCTAAGCGGGTCAAGTATTTTCCGCCCTCCCCCCCCCCCCCCCCAATAATTGACGGATTCGGTCCGGAAATGAAAAAGGTCACCAGAGAAAAATGTCCTCTGTTTAATTTTAAATTTCACTCGAATCCGATCACCCGTTCCAAAGTTACGCATGACTCAATATTCCGGATTCCCCTCCCTCAACTCCCCCCCCCCAAGATTATCATATCGAGGATTTTTTTTTATTCCAAGTCAGTTTGACCGGGTCCCTGATATGCCTTCCAAGTTTCGTCGTGAAAATCCCCCCAAAAACGGAATTCCGGAAAACCCCCTCCTCCCCCCCCCCCTCAAGTGCCCGGATCCTGTCAAATTATGTAAAAGATTTACATGGACCAGATGTTTGTCCTTCCCAGCAAGTTTCACTCCGATACCATCATTCTAACCGTTTCTCGAGATTTCCGGTCCACCCCCCCCCCCCCCCCCAGCTCCCCCGCGGTGCACGTAGCCAATCCGATTCAGCAAATGACTTACCTAGAGCATCTGTTTGTTCTTCCCACAAAGCTCCATCCCGATCCCTCCATTCTAAACGGGTCACGTATTTTCCGCCCCCCCCCCCCAATAGTTGCCGGATCCGGTCCGGATATGAAAAAAATCATCGGAGAAATGTCCTCTGTTCAATTCTTAAATTTCACTCGAATCCGATCACCCATTCCAAAATTACGCATGACTGAAAATTTCGGATTCCCCTCCCTCCACTCCCCCCACCATTATCTGATCGACAAATTTTTTATTTTGAAGTCAGTTTGATTGGGTCCCTGATATGCCTGCCAAGTTTCATCGTGAAAATCCCCAAAACCACAATCACCGGAATTCCGGGACCCCCCCCCCCCCATAAGTGTCCGGATCCAGTACAATGGTCTAAAGGACTTATCTAGAGCAGATGCTTGTTCTTCCCAGCAAGTTTCACTCCGATCCCTCCATTCTAACCGTTTCTTGAAATTTCCGGTCTCCCCCCCCCCCCAACTCCCCCCTGGCCACCGAAAGACGGTAACTTACGACGGTAATCTTTCTGTAAATTATTTAAGCGCTGTAGATTTTCTAAAGTCAAAGTACGTTCAATAAATAAGAAAATAAAACTCAAGTTTATTTTTCGATAAATAGGGTTGTTTTTTAAGCAGAAACAAGTGCGCACCTACCTGAACGGGTTTTTTGGTAGAAAAACGTTGGCAATCTCTCCAAACTTTGAAAAGTACTGTTGAAGGTCTTCCTCGGTCATTGATTCAGTAATCCGTCCAATGAAAACGCGATTGCTAACGTCCTCTCCTTGGAACTGCGAAATTTAAAAGCTTGTCATTTGACGGGACCATCAACGCGAAAATGCCACTGGAACGGGTTGGGATAGAGGTACATGACATCTTCTTCTAGTGCGAACAAACGATAAAACGAACAAACCCCCAAGCCTCATCGCACCCTAAAAAGTTTCTCCGAGTAAGGATTAAAGTTAACTGCAGTATTTGCTACTGGGATTAACCTTATCTCTACTGAGATGAGATTAATCCGAATTAGAAAAAATCTCATCTCAGTAGAGACAAGATTAATCCCAGTACCAAATACTGCAGGACTTTTTTTTAACAATGCGTGTGTCCAAGGCATCAGTGGATGGAGACGTCACAAGTCGAGCTTTTCGCGCGAAATGACCATCGAGCTGGATGACCTTAACGCGAAAATGCACATCATGACGATGGGACGTGACATCCAACGGAGCCATCCACGCAAAAATGTCCACCAACTCTTACGTTGATTTTCGATTTTTTGGCTCGAAATTTGGCGGGGCATTCAAATTTAGCGGCAAAAGCTAGTGCTGGTGCTAATAATAAAATGCGCTATTTTTTAAGCACATAGACACAAAAAGATGAGGATACTTCTAGCCTAGTACAGAAGGGTAAGAGCGAAAGGCTGATGTCCTATTTGCTTTTTTCTTCCCATGTATCGACTATGGATACGACAAAGAGCGTGTTCCATCCTACTTACCGTAGTTACCACGCATGACGTCACAAATTCTGCCTTTTTGTCGTCAAGGCTGGAACGATTTTTTTATTTTCCAGTGAAATATCATACCACGGGTGAATCCGACCAATCACGTGAAAGAGATTCGTGGTTACTACGCTTACCACGCTCCCGAGCGTGGTAAGCAAATAGTTACTATTGGTTACTATTTCGACAAGGCTGGAACGGTCAGCGTAGTAACTTTTCGTGAGGCTGGAACGGGTTTAGTAACTAATAGTTACTATTGGTACGAGGGTGGAACACGCTCAAAGCGGAGCAGAGCTGCAGGTACTTGCTGAGCTTTCTGAGTTGATGCCCATCTACTTCCCTCTTCGCCGCTGCGGATATCAAAAGAAAATACTGTAGCAGGCGCGCAGGAACAGCTCTGCCGACGTCACAGGTAACGTCACGATGGTAGACAACAAATCGGCTGTCACCTTTGAAAATTCTTCACCCGGGCTCTACTGCGATAGAGCTATTTGCAGAGGTAATGAATTGTGATGTTCCGCGTAGCTCCTACCCTCCGCTCGTTTCCATCGGAAAGGGTATAGGGAATATATTCGACTCCGCATGGTCGTATTACAGAGATAGGGAGACGGAGGTTCTTGTGCTTATTCGTTCCCGATTTTACTGACAGGTATTATCAATCAATCAATCAAACAAAATTTAAAATTAGAAAAGTAATTAGACATTTGAAAGTGCGACAAAAGTAAGACGAAACGGCGTTTCCGCGAATTTCAACTTTTGGGTCTAGTGTGTCGCACGCACTTTTGTTTCCGTACCAAACTTTCAAAAATGTGTCGGACAAAATTATGCCGCGGAAAAATGCCTAAAATGCTGACCCGGGAAAGTCTCAGGAACTTATAGAGGGTTTACACACTGCGTAAAATCCGAGCGTATTTGACGCACGTTTTGAGCTTGAAAAGATTTCTAGCAATACAGACGTATTTAGATACAAAACGGACCGACTTCTCAAATACGTCCATATTGCTAGAAATGTTTTCAAGCTCAAAACGTGCGTAAAATACGCTTGGATTTCAAAATACGCACGGATTTTACGCAGTGTGTAAATGGACTATTACCTTGTTGTTGGGGATTTTGACTTCGCACCACCTTCCTTCGATCAGATGCTTCTTGCTCATTGCCTGTATCTGGGAGTCATACTTTTCGAATCTGACAAATCCAAATCCCTTAGAACGTCCGTCATTGTCTCTTTTAATCTGGGACAGCACAACTTCTCCATACTGTGAAAAGTATTCTTTCAGTCCATGTTCGTCCATCTTGAATGGTAAATCAAGAACAACGAGATCCGAAGTTTGACGTTTATTGAAGTTATTCGGATCAACACTGTTCGTAAAACCTCCCTTGTCATCTCTTTTAGGTAAGAAGGGTGAATCTTCCAGTTCGGTGGCTTTTCGTTTAGCAGCTAGAATCAAGCAATCAATCAAATTTACTCCCAAATAGCCTAAAGCTGGAAGAGGAGTAAATATTTACGAAATACAAGAAAACGACAACAAATTAACTAATGCACTTACAAGATATGACCAGAAATAAATGATGGAATGAAACTGTTTCAAAATGAAACTGTTTCAAAACGAAACTCCGAAATTTGGCCTGAAGAATTGGCAGGATAAGGAGAAAACTGATTGCCTGTGTTCCTGTCGGACCGAAGCTCGGATGACGGGAGGAGAGGGGGGAATAGACGGCTCATATGGGGACAATACACTATCTTTGCACCGAAATTGTTTGAAAGGGTATTTCTGCGGTCAGTTAATTTAGGAACGCCCAGTTTAATGAGAGCCTCCTCATTTGAAATGTTATTATCACCCAGAATGATTCTCGCTGGTCTCTTTTGGACATTTTTCCAGGCGATCAGACAGCTCTGCAGAAAGAGAAGATCACCAAACACGTTAAGCATATTCTAAATGAGGATGGATATAAGTTTTAAAGTAACGGAGGAAGCATTTAGTATCCAAAGCGAAAGATTTGAAGGTATAGAGAGGATTTAATCAGAAAGTTTGTTCTACAGATAATATTTTGAACTTGAGAATGTTTTTAAATGTTTTTGAGTCAACATTAACCAACAGAGAGGATAGCCACCTTCTGGAGTATGCACGTAACTTTTGGATCACAGTGGGAATTTCGTAGTGGCTATGTCTGACAACATTCCTTGATGTCTCATAGGCCTGCATAATTCACAGAGAAATAACTAACAAAAAAAATGAATTACAGGAAAGACACACAACATAATAAATAAAAAGATATCTTATAGCCAATTAACTAAGTACCGCACCAAGCAGAAACAAAATACCCTATCTCTAATGCCCTAAAATCTCCCACAATTAAAAAAAGCAAGAGCTGGAAGCTCATATGGCACTTGCAAGAGTCAGATGGAAGTGTATTTGACGGTGCAAAACGGATAAGTCAGCTACATCTTTATTAGAGCTATATTTCGGCCCTTCTTGGCAAGGGTCCTTTTCAGGCTCAAGCTGGAAAATGATGGAAATGATGGAAGTGATGGTCAGAAGTATTTTTTTCACTTTTCGGTTAAGATGCGCCAAACTAGCAAGGCTGGGCCAGGGGATGGAAGTAATGGTCAAATTTTTTTTTTCACTTGTCGGTTAAGATGCGCACTTTAAGGGTGCTAAAAACTAATTTCTAAGCAAAACCTCTCGAGAGAAAAGGATCATGTGGTCATGGCGATCGTGAAAAAGCAAATTTTGCTTAAAAGTATTTTTTGCACTTTGCGGTTAAGATGAGTTCTTTAAGGGATGGTCGGATCGGAGAAGTGACGATGTCTAACCCAATGATGTCAAGTTTCTAATGCTCCAGCAAATCTTCCTAGCACATCTGGAAGTACATTAACTCACGACCACCGGAATTCCGGACACCCCCCCCCCCCCCCCTCGGTACCCGAATCCGTCCCGATTCTGTCACTGATGCACCTAGGGCTTGTGACTGTACTTCCCACCAGGTTTCATCCTGGTCGCTCCACTCTATGCGTGTCACAAGATTTCCGGTTCTCCCCTCCATCCCCCGCCCCCCAGTTCATCGGATTCGGTCCTGAATTGAAATGGAACATCTGAGACATGAGGTCGTTGAAGATATCAAGTTTCATTAAGATCCGGAAACCCGTTCGAAAGTTATGCATGCCACTAATTTCCGGATTCCGCCGCCTTCCCTTTCTCCCACGATGGTCGAATCGGGCAAGTGACTGTTTCCAAGTTAATCTGGTCGGGTCCTTGGTATGCCTGCCAAGTTTTATCGTCCTAGCCCACCTGGAAGTACATTAACGACGGATCGCCGGAATTCCGGAACCCCCTCGCAGCTCCCCCCACAGGGTCCGAATCCGGTCCAGTTCTGTCAGTGATGTACCTAGAGCTTGAGCTTGTTCTTCCCACCAAGTTTCATCCCGATCGCTCCACTTCTGAGAGTTTCACACGATTTCCGGTTCCCCCTCATTTTCATCGGATCCGGTCCGGACTTTAAATGAGATATCTGAGACACGAGGTCTTTCCAGATGCCAAGTTTCATTAAGATCCGATCACCCGTTCGAAAGTTAAGCATGTCCCTGTTTTCCGGATTCCGCCACCTCCTCCTCCCCCCACGATGGTCGGATCGGGCAAGTGACTATTTCCAAGTTAGTTTGGTTGAGTCTCTAATATGCCGGCCAAGTTTCATCGTCCTAGCACTTCTGGAAGTACCCTAACTCGAGAAGAGTGGACCGATCGACCGACCGACCGACCGAAAAGTGATCGGTATATGGCACTTGAGCAGAGCTGGAAGTGGTTTGTTTCCTTCCCCGAAGTTGAACCAGAGGATTGACAGCCTGACGAGGACCCTTGCCAAAAAGGGCCGAAATATCGCTGATGAAGAATCGTAGCTGACGTACCCGTTGTAAACATTGTTTGAATAAATATAAGCTGCAAGTGCCATAAAAATACAAAGGTAACTGGACACTAGAACAAAACCCCTTTTGAGGATGGTTTGAAGGTTTCTTCCGCCTTTGACAGCAAAAGATTGGTTCTCAGAAAAACCAACTGTTTTCATGATAAAATTGACGGTTTTTAAGAAAAACTGTGGTGCTTCGTAACGACTCTGATATTTTTTACTGACTGGCCGACAATATTGGGGGGGGGGGGGCATACCCCCATATGTGATGCCTGCATCCACTTACTTATATTTCTTCTTTGAACTGTTAAAGAATTGCCTGGCTCAAAAATAAGTTGAAAAGGTACATGCGACAGAAATCGTGGGAAGAGGTTATGCAAATAGCAACACTCAAGTTATTTGGTTAATCTGATAGCGCAAATCAACCTGCAAAGGTGCAAAATAAAATTGCAAATGGTGCAAAAATAATTTGGCCATGATTAGCAAGTGTTTAGAAAACAGAAAAAATATTACATTGTAGTAGCCTAAATAATTGGAACTTTCAGTCAAGGCCCAGTTTCACACATTTGGTAAGTGTAGAGGTTAGAAAGAAGCAGTGGGAATTGCTTGCACATCTTTCATTCATGGTGGGCAGCGCAAATCACAAGGTATCCTGTAAGTCATTAAAATCTAAAAGGTAGAGTTTTCGAAGAAAGCTGAAACAGTTGGCTGTTAACAGAGTAAGGCAAATTGTGTTCTTATGCTGCTGGCATGTCTGTCGATTTTTGTTCACGGTTATATCAAATTCGTTATTTATTTTTTTTCGTTTGACTGTATAATAATCAATAAACAAACGTGAGTTAGTAAAATATTTAGAGCCATGTTCAAATAAGCATACCTTTACTGTGTGTGAACGTTCATCCCATGTATATCCCTTGTCACAAATCAGTCCCAAATGGAATATTATATGTGTTGTCTATGCTACTCTGAAGGAAGACCTTGAAGGAAAAATAAAGAGATGTCACATCAGCTCATTTTTTTTTTGCTAAAACGATTGGCCCCTGTTCGGTAAACCAAAGGGGAGGTTAAATGTCAATTTTAGGCCCCAATCCCAGGTTTATTACTCAGCTAACAAATTTAATTACTCTTTTTGGGGTAAATTTTTAATATAATAATTTTAATAGTTTTTTTTAATATAAAGAAAAGTCATTGCTTTGCATTTTGTCTTTTTAATATAAAGCAAAGTCATTGCTTTGCATTTTGTCTTGTTAAACCTATTTAGCAGCCAAACAATAATATCACCAAGGACTAAGATTTGAAATGGGGGCAGAGACACTCCTGCTAGAACTCTGTTTTTTAGGAAGGTATAGATAGCTGAAGGAGCTGAACCAATAGATTACCTCCTTTCCAGGGTCATGACTAAGGATTAAGGTTTGTAGGATGGGTGGGTGATGGCATGGTGGTAATAGAAATTGGCCTTTATAGAGGCAAAGTGGCTGATACTTGCTCTTGAAACTTTCTATGTGTATATTATCGATCTCTTGTTTTCATTATAGGACAAAGATGTAATTTTTTCTGTATATCATATTGTAATTTAATGACAAATTTTGCTCAGTGAGAAAATATCTTTCCTTAATGAAAAATTGGCGGAGTAAAAGCGGAAGATTCTAAAAACAGTTAGTTTTTACGGAAATCAGTATATTTTTTGTTAAAAATGTTGTTTATTTCTTGAAAACCATTGTTTTGACTGCGAAAAATGTCGGTGAAAATGACCAGCCAGTCAGTCAATACCTTGCCCCCCCTCCAAACATTTTGGCTAGTAATGCCTCTTCTGAGCAGATGACATTTGATAGGCTATCAATTAATTTGGTCAGGATGGGTGTATTTTGATGTTCCACATACAATATTTGTGATTTATCTTTATTTACACCACACCCAGGATGGCACAAATAGCAATACTGTAGGCCTAGGCTCTATTTTGTTGGTATGAATTCAGGTTTCAGGAGGTGTCAGGAGGGTGTTTTATTCCTCTTTGGGGTGTCGTAAACAATGATAGCTTGTTCATACGGGACCGAAATAAGCGCGTAAACAGCAGCTGATCTGTTCAGACGACGGATCAACCGTTTGGGGTTGACGGGAGAATTAAAAAAAAAAAAACTAATTCCGAATATTCTTTTTGTTTGTAACAAAATATAGAAAATTAAAAAAAAACATCTTGTGAGTTAGTCAAAGTAAAATCTAGTTGACTTGTAGTCTTTATACGAGGAAAAAGTCACAAACTGAATATTGATAGATTTAAGGCGATTCAGCAATTTTAAGTTAAAAAGCAAATAAAAATAATTTAAATATTTTTATTTTTGAAGGAGAACCTAAAATATAATTAATAATATAGATATAAATAATATGAGAACAGTATGCAATCATTTACTGATGTTCAGTTACATTTCAGTGAAGGTTGAATGAAAAAGTTATTCAAATTATTAATTTATTAAAAAATTCAAATTATTAAAAAACAACGAAAATAAATGTTAGACATAAACAGAACATACGCTGTTGTCATTAGAAAATTATTCTACCTTTTTTTTACAATCGTTTAGTAATCCTGAGATGCTTAGTGTAAAACCATGTTATGTTCACATCAGTCTGACATAATTTGAACTGGATTGACCTAAACCTCACCAAGTTTGAACTAATTCTCCTAATTACGGTCTGTTTACTGTCCCTAGAGTCATCAAAGGTCACATTCCAAAGGATTTAGTTTATCCCGATCGGAGACCAGGATGAAAATAAGCGCCTATTCGGAAAATCGGCGGCTGATTTTTGGATTTTTTTCAACCGCTATTTACGCGCGATCGAGAATCGGCCGCTGTTTCAGCCCCGTGTGAACAAGCTATGAGGAAACTTTCCAGTACCAATTACCTTACCTTTGGGATAAGTGCAGATGAAAGTATATGTTGTCCAGGTATTATCTGGGGGTAAAAGCCTCCCTTCGGTTAGACGAACTCCTCTCACAGATCCTGTTTCAGGAACCTTGTACCTCAAACCTATTGCATCTGGGAACTGGGCTGTCAGTGTAGTGAGCAATAAGGATCCATCGTCTTCGCTTGGCAGTTCAATGACCTCATCTGACTCCAGCTCTTCTATCACTTTAACAAATTCAGACATTATTAGTTTATTGGACCGCTTTGTTTTCTTTTACTGATGATGGTGGTTAGTCTACTTTGCTGATGCTGATTGACATCTGACGTCGAAAGCCAGATAACAACAATAACTAATTCAAAAGGTGGCAGCTCTACTCAACTTCCCTATTGGTTGATTTGCTGTCAACATTATTGCGTGGACCAGAATGGAATTTAATCTTTGGCCCTGTCTTGGAACTGGAAGCCGTACTTTGAGCGTGTCCGAAAGCTCGGAAACGAACGAAAATGCTGAATTAATTCAGCATTTTATGCAGCATTTCGCTTTCGGACTTAAATTTTCGCTCAGTTAATGCAGCATTAATTCAGCATAAAATTCATCGAAAAATTCAGCGAAGATGCTAAATTTTACGCTGAATTTTCAAGAAGAAACTGGGGAGCTGGCGATTAAGGCTAAATTTCGGAATTAGAAGTGTCAGAGAAGAAATAAAGAACGTGTCCGAAAGCTTTTAGTGCTGTAAATGCTGCATTTAATGCTACATATAAGGTAAGAGCTTTCGGACGAAAATAAAAATAAAAATGCAGCATTAAATGCAGCATTTACAGTCCTGAAAGCTTTCGGACACGCTCTTTATGTCCTAAGGGCTACGGAACCGGTAGTTCTCACGGAAACCAAACCATATGAGCTGCGATTCCGTGATCTGACGTCATTGACTAACGGAAACTTGTATGTGCTGGCTCCCGTTCCGGTAGTAAGTGGAAGTACCTCACGGAAACTTCGTCGCACCAGCTTCTCGTCCTGTAGTCTCACGGAATTGTGTACTCAGCAGCTATGGAGCCGGTAGTTGATACCGGAAACTGCATAATTGGAGCTTGTGTTCCGGTAGCATCTACGTGGAATATAGAACTCACGGAATAGTTTGGATGAGAGCTACGATGCCGAGATTTCCACTGACTTAGAGAAAATAACATTGGAAAAAAATCCACTACCGGAACCAATATATTGAGAGCTAAGGTACCGGTAGCAACAAATATTCGGTTGAAAATGACCAGCTTACGGATGCAGATGGCTATGGGCTAGGGTTCCAGTAGTGCCGAAATAAAAAACAGAACTCACGGACCCATGTCAGTGCAGACTAGGAAACCGGAAGTGAATATTTTTCACTCACGGAACCCAACTTCTGCAGGCTAGGGCTCCGGTAGTGCCAAAATTTAAACTATAAACTCACGAACACGTGTCAATATGGACTTTGAGTCCGGTACAGCTCACGGAATCCAACTTCCATGGGCTAGGGTTCCAGTAGTGCGTGCTACTTATTAAAATCTCTTACCCATGAGTTGATGATATTTGTTACCGGACTCTTTTAAGTCCATATTGACATGTCTCCGTGAGTTCGTTTTTTTTTGCACTACCGGAACCCTTGCCCATGGGAGTTGGGTTTCGTGAGTTAAAAATAATCACTCCCGGACTTCTAGTCTGCACTAACATGGGACCGTGAGTTCAAAAAGATTATTTTTTTGGCACTAACGGAACCCTAGCCCATCGGAGATGGGTTCCGTGAGTTAAAATATTCATTTCCGGTTTCCTAGTCTGCACTGACATGGGTCCGTCATTTCAATTTTTTTTTTTTTTTTTTGGCACTACCGGAACCCTAGCCCATAGCCATCTGCTTCCATGAGCTGGTCATTTTCAACCAAATGGTTGATGCTACCGGTACCTTAGCTCTCAACACATGGGTTCCGGTAGTGGATTTTTTCCCATGTTATTTTCTCTAAGTCAGTGAAAATAACGGCATCCAAGCTCTCATCCAAACTATTCCGTGAGTTCTCTATTCCACGTAGACACTACCGGTACACAAGCTCCAATTATACAGTTTCCGGTATCAACTACCGGCTCCCTAGCTCCTGAGTACACAATCCCATGAGACGACCGGACGAGAAGCTGGTGCGACACAGTTTCCGTGAGGTATTTCGACTTACTACCGGAACGGGAGCCAGCACATACAAGTTTCCGTTAGTCACTGACGTCAGATCCCGGAATCGCAGCTCATATGGTTTGATTTGCGTTAGAACTGCCGGTTCCGTAACCCGTAGCACTTAAAGTACGGCTCCCGGTTCCCTAGACAGTGCCTTAATCTTTATTTGTCTTCATAAATTTTGTCTTCAGCCCTGCTTTCGGCTTTAATTAATATTTTGGCCCAAAACTGGGTGAGACAACCAGAGGACAGTCCACGAAAGTAGTAGTGGTTGATATTGAAATCGATTACAATATGTCGATAGAATATATCGGGGGCATATTATCGGGCCCAGTTTCTATACCGAACATTGAAACGTAAATATCGATATCAAAAACGATATTAGTAAATCTTAAAATTATTGTAAGCAATTCAACATAACTAATTCTTTTACATCCAAAGTTAGAGCAGAATTGCAGTTTTTATGGCACTTGCAGCTCCGCTCAAGTGCCATATACTTATAACTTTTCGGTCTGTCGGTCTGTCAATCAGGCCCCTCATCTCGAGTTAGGGTACTCCCAGAAGTGCTAGAACGATGAAACTTGGCAGGCATATTAGGGACCCTAAACTAACTTGGAAATAGTCACTTCCCCGATTCGACGACCATGGGGGGAGTGGAGGGAGGGGGAATCCGGAATATTAACGTATTTTTTACTTTTGAACGGGAAATCGGATCTTAATGAAACTTGATATTTGGAAAGACCTCCTGTCTCAGATGTCAAACTTCAAGTCCGGAATGGGCCCGGTGACTTTGGGGGGAGCTGGAGGGGGGAACCGGAAATCGTGTGAATGTTCAGAGTGGATGGATCGGGATGAAAATTGGTGGGAAGAACAAGCACAAGCCCCAGATACATAGTTGACAAGACCGGATCGGATCCGAGCACTGTGGGAGAGTTGGAGGAGGGATGCTTACACATGTGATAGGACGATGAAACTTGGCAGGCATGTTAGGGACCCGACCAAACTAACTTGGAAACAGTCACTTCCCCGATCCGACGACCGGGGGGGGGTGGAGGGAGGTGGAATCCGGAATATTGACAGATTTATAACTTTTGAACGGGGAATCGGATCTTAATGAAACTTGATATTTGGAAAAGGCTCGTGGCATCTCAGATGTCACAAATCGAATGGATCCGGTGACTTTGGGGGGAGTTAGAGGGGAACCAGAAACAATCGCGATGAAACTTGGTGGGAAGACCAAGCACAAGCCTTAGATACATAGCTGAAAGACCGGACCGGATCCGAGCACTGTGGGGGGAGCTGGAGGGAGGGTTCCGGTAAAACTTAAGATGCTTACACATGTGCTAGGACGATGAAACTAGGCAGGCATATTGGGGACCGGACCAAAATAGCTTGGAAATAATCAGTTCCTCGATCCGACCACCGTGGGGGGAGTGAATCCGAAATATTGACGTATTTATAGCTTTTGAACGGGGAACCGGATACACATGTGCTAGGACGATGAAACTAGGCAGGCATATTGGGGACCGGACCAAAATAACTTGGAAATAATCAGTTCCTCGATCCGACCACAGTGGGGGGAGTGAATCCGAAATATTGACGTATTTATAGCTTTTGAACGGGGAACCGGATCTTAATGAAACTTGATATTTGGAAAGAACTCTTGTTTAGATGTCACACTTCAAGTCCGGAATGAATACGGTGACTTTGGGGGGGGGGGGTTGGAGGGGGAACCGGAAATCGTCTGACATGTTCAGAGTGGACGGATCTGGATGAAACTTGGTGGGAAGCACAAGCACAAGCCCTAGATACATCAGTGATAGAACCGGACCGGATTCGGTCACTCTGGGGGAGTTGGAGGGGGTCCAGAATTCCTTTGATCGCAGTTTGAGGTAGGCTACTTCCATTTGTGCTAGGACGATGAAACTTGGCTTGAACGTTAGAGACTTGACAAGACTGGCTTAGAAACTGTCACTTCCCAGATCCGACCATCCCTTAAAGTACTCATCTTAACCGCAAAGTAAAAAAAAATTCTTTTAAGCAAAACCTACATTTTCATGATCCCCATTAGCCCATGATCATTTTTGACTCAAGGGTTTCGATTACAGATGAATTTCTAGCGCCCTTAACGTGCGCATCAAAAAAATAAAAAAAATGATTTCCAGGGGTCCATCGTCATTCTTATTTGCCAAGTCCTGCAAGTGCCATATGAGCTTCCAGCTCTTGTTATATTAATCGATTGTAATAATATCGATTATCGAAGGTAAAGTGTCGAAGGTTTATGGGAAAAAAACGAAATACACGAAAGGACAGTTTTGGAACAGATCTGGCATTGGCATTGCCGGATGAAACCGAGTGGAGGGTCCATAGGCATTCAGAAGCTCGGGCCATACATTGTCTCCCAGTGGTGTGTACGTCGACCGCTAAACACCATCACTACAGTTATAGCCTACATTACATATATGCAGTTTGCACCGAAACAATCTAAGAAAGCTTTCTTTCAAAACCATATTTATTTATTTATTTTTGAACCGCTTTTTGGGATCCCAAAACGTAAGTGGAGCGACACCTAGACTTCCTAAAAGTTATCCGTCTGTCAGCACGATAACTTTCGAAATGAATAGGATATTTTGATGAAAGTTGGTGTGATGACTCTTTAGGTCAAGGGAGAGGCCGAGTTCGTAGATGGGCTCTGTAGCTCAACATTTAGGGTGGGGGAACAACTTTTCTTTTAACAGATAATGGATAGTCGATTTTGGGGTAATAAGACACGCTGAGCACGAATATGAAAACCATTTTCTCACTGGACAAGTAGTTCGCCCGGAATCCGGTCACAACCGGAAAGTTTCTCAAAAGTCAAAGTTTTATTTAAATTTGATTAGATGTTCGATTTAGGGGTAAGAAGACATGCTGGACATTTACTCATCTTTCTTTCTTTTAATCATATTTACGTAATATTCATAGACTTAGATATAAAACAGACAAGTACCAACCAGGGGCGTCGCAAGTGCATCTTCGGTGGGGGGGGGGGGGGGGTGCAGAGACAAAATTTTACCGAATCTTTCAAAAATTTTACCGAATCCAAGAACTAAGAATTCGAGCTTTATACCATGGAACAGAAACGATTACTTAGGAAGAGTAAAAATAAAGGGCAGCATGAAAGACGATAACCAAAGGATTCTGTATAGCTACCGAATCCCCGTAAATTTATCGAACAGTTCTGCTATCGAAAAAATACCGAACAATTTAGTAAAATGTTGGCCCACACGGAAAATATATTGCCGGGCATGATTGCAGTAACCGCTTCTATCTATTATAGCCAATAGAAAATTAAATCGAGCACCGCAGGCGAAAATTTTCGAAATCCATTTTTTTCTGTAGGCTAAAATTCAACTGCTTCTCTTACAAATTCTATCATTTACCGTTGATTAAATACCGAGGCTCTAAGAAGTTCCAGAAACCGGATGGAACGACGTTCCGGCAGCAGCAGCAACTGTAGTTTAGTCAATATATTTTTGCTTTTTCCTGCAAAATTTAATTTCCATCCAAATTCTAGCTTTTAATGTTTCGAAATCTCAATCCTAAAACTGGCTCAAAACCCCCGTCAAATGACGCGCCCTTCCACAAAATAGGGAATATTACAAAAAGTGCTGCAGGCGGAATTTTCGAAATATTTATGATTAGATATTCTTTTTGGGATCCAAAATAAAAGTAAGGACTATCGATGATATCATAGATCATCCCTTTTGTCTGCGACCAGTGCTTCACTCGACCTCTTCTGAGTTTCGAGGTTCGTGGTAACTTCCGAATCCTGGCAGTTATAACGAATAAATTACCGAATCCCGGCAATTATACCGAATAAGTTTATACCGATAGTATGTTCGGGATTCTGTATAACTACAGTGTCCGGGGTTATTATACCGAAATGTTTTGGTATCGAAAGACTACCGAACAATATTCATATCCGGTATACTTTAGTCGAAACTGGAACAAAGTCAGGATTTGTGGTTAACTTCCTAATCCCAGAAATTATACTGGATAAATTACCGAATCCAAATCATGATGCCGAATAATTTTGAACCAATAGCTTATTCGGGATTCTGTGTAACTACGGAATCTCCATAAATACACCGAATAGTTCCGGCATCGAAAAATTACCAAATGATTTCAGTAAATTCTCTCACCAGATTCTTGATAAATACCGAATACTGGCGATTGTACCGAATCCCGATCATTATACCGAAAAGATTTGTACAGATAGCCTATTTAGGATTCTGTATAACTACCGAATCCCCGTAAATATCCAGAACAGTTCTGCTACCGAAAAAATACCGAATCTCAAAAAGGTGGGTGGGTGGGGGGGGGGATGCTGCACCCCCCCCCTTGCGACGCCCCTGGTACCAACTATACTTTTGTACACATTATTATTACCACTTCCGAGAGGTTGGGCCAGCGGGCAGCTACCTAGATTGCCTGGGCAGAAGTTTGGTATCTGATAAGCTGGCACTGCAGCTAGGAACCAAATATCCTGGTCTAGGCGATCCCCCCCCCCCTCATTCGCCTCATATACTTTTCATAAATTTATATTGCATTTTATTAACACTGTGGGGGGGTACCCGTTTTTTTTTGCCAAGGAGGTTTTGGCACAGGGCGGGGTGAGGGTTATGTCCGGGGGCTTTTCCCCCGGTGGGAGGGGCGTCAGCCGGAACCGATCCTATAGTATAACATGCGAGAGCAATCATCAAATTATGTTTTATTTACTCATTAAACCCATACACTCTACATCAGCAAAACAGAAAACCACTATTGTAAATAAGCCATACACATATTATGTGTGAGACACACAACAAACAAAATTGCTTATATATCCAACACACCACACCGAATCAAAAATACTTGAAATATTTTGTGATTACTATAGACATTCCAGAGCTTAAAAGAGACAAAAAAAAAAGTTCGGTACAGACCAGTCTGCAACTTGCCTTCACCCATACATTTATCCGTCTCCCCAATTCTTCTAACAGATCACGGCTAACACAATAACATGTGGGCCGATTTAAATTTTACCGCGTCCGTTGACGAGGTAGCCACGCAAGGGGCGGAGGGGAACGGATAACACGCGACCTCATTCTCGAACGTTTTCATTCACACGGCCCAGCATACGAAATCACCAATCAGATCGCAAACAACATTCGCCGCTTTCTAACTTCGTTTCGAGAAATAACAAACTTAAAATCTCCGATTAAATTCTATAAAAACTGGCGTGTTTTTAGTTAACAAGACTATATATACAGGACAAAATAAAACTGTGCCAGGAAAAACAGTAACTTCTGACTTGAACCTGAACACAGGCGATGGGCTAACTCTTTCTGCATCGAACTTCAATCATCTTAAGGCCCATTCACAACGGGTTTTAACTATTACTCGATACCAGGTACTTTTTGAAAAACGCTCCCGCTACCGAACCTTTGCCAGATTTCTGCCGTTCGCAATGGATACAGATGCCAGTTCCGCGTACCACCTGGTATCGGACCCAAGTTGAAATCAGCTCAACTTTTGAGGGCCTAGCCAAGACTAGCCAGGACTTTTCTGACTAGCCAGTCAGATTATTTGGAGGAATACTGAGGAATATGCTGATTGGCTAGTTTCGAACCAAGCCCGATAGATAACATCACATCCACTGCGTGCTGTCTTGAAAAACGAAAGTGAATTTAGCTCATTGTCATGCGGTCTGACGTGGTTCAGCAATAGCCAATCAGAATATTCCTCAGTATTCCCATAAGTAATCTGATTGGCTAGTACCCTCGAAAGTTGAACTGATTTCAGCTTGGGTCCGAGACTAGCTGGTACCCGAACCTGACACCAATATCAATACTCTAAGAAGTCCAAAACACGCCAGTGATCCTCAGGAAGAAGGAGAAAACGTGTCCGTAACGACTCAAACTCAACGACTCAAATTCTGTGTCAAACAATCGCTGCAATCTTTGGGAGCAGCTGTGACACCGCTTCTTGCTTTCTTCCGCAGGTACCCGGAGGTTGTGCATAGGCAGGGAGAGATAGTCATCAAGAGTATTGTGAACGGGAGAAATCTGGCAAAGCTTCGGTCTCGGGAGCGATTTTTTGAACTAGCTGGTACCGAGTATTAGCTAAAATCGTTGTGGTCGGGCCTTTACTCACCTAAGCGTGGAAAAACTAGAATCGACCTGCGATCAAGGATCGAAACGATAATCCTTTAGCAGAACCGGTACGTGCAGTCAGTACGGCGAACAAAATTTCCGATTAATTTCCATAGCGGGTTCTGCTGGTCCGAACCAGTTCGAACACTATACGCACGCAAACCACGCGCTCAGCAAAGGATTAGTGAACCTTTCCCCAAACGAAATAGATTAGGAGATCCAAACCCAGGTTGGTATTTCAAGGACATAGCATCGCTCCATTAGAATGAAACTTTCCTATCCCCAAATACACTCCGATTCAAACAATCCTATGTACAATCCGCTACTTTTCAGTTGAGCTACTGGAAGCTGGACTAGTGGATAGTTTCCCCGCACTGTAAAAAGTTTCTCCGAATAAGGATGCAGTATTTGCTTCTGGGATTTAGATTATCTCTACGGGGACAAGATTAATCCGAATTAGGGGTAATTTTATCTCAATAAAGATAAGATTAATCCCAGTAGCAAATACTGCACGATTTTTCTTTACAGTGCGTGTAGTAAAAAGCAAAAAAAGTAGGTGATTTGGAAGACAATTAACGTCAATGTGTCAATTCTCGCTGCAGGTTCGTATTCAGCACACACTTGCGCACAAGCTGAGTTACAGAGACTAAGTGAGGAGATTTTGGGGGTAGGAGGAAAAGATAAGAAATGGATTATTAAAATGCTGGGAAGTAAATATTATAAAGAATAAAAAATGTTAGGAAGTTGAAACCTTTCGAAAGAAGTTTCATCGATAGTCTTTGGAGTGGTTTACTACCCCCCGAGAGGTCCGTACACAAAAAAACTGATTAGGTATCTCCAACAGTGCACAGACTCTATTTGATCACGATATCCTTGACCATCAATTAACATTCTTGGTGATTTCAACGACATATTTCATTCCACCAAGCTAGCTTCCTGATACACTCTCATCGTCCCAAGTCGTTCAAGTGAACACCCGCAAAGACAAAGTGCTCGCAATGATTCATACGAACTGTGGTGAGTTTATTCGCAACCCTTCAGTCTGCCAGCGATGGTCACATCACAGCGATTGTCACATGCGCATCGTGCCATTTTACCTAATTTTGAAACGCTAGCAAGTAGGAGGCCTAATAAGCGACAGAGCGACGCTACTTCCCAGAGACTAGTAAGACCACCCACAAACACGACTGTCCGTTATCTGAAATCTTTGGTACCCTATTTCACCAAATATTTTAATTCCAGCTAAACTAAACGATATTCATAAGTTGTACGTATCGATGAAATGTCTATTTATGTAATTGTGTCATGTGTAATTTGCGTGAATGACGATCCAATACTAGCATGTAGATTAGAAGCTATTAAGGAAACAAACTACATTATTATTATTAAAGTTAGCTTTTAAACACCGGACAGATTTCTTCTGATGGAGAAGTTGTGTATATACCGTACGTAAGAAGATTTTAAATGGCCTGTTAGTATTCGTATCTTTTTTGTTGCATTATGGCCTTATGATAGCTTTAATATGCAAAAAAATAATTGTATATTCAAACAATGGCCAACGACGGAGAAGGAAAAAAAAACAAGAACGGTCAGCTTGGGCTCCAGGAGTATTTAAATCATTCATTAGATGGCGTCCTATTTTGCATTTTTTTTGGGCGTAGGATAGTTCCAATCGGAGCGTCTATGGAGATAGGATCGTTTCATTCCAATGGAGTCTCAGCACAAATGAACTGATATCAAGAGCGTGTCCGAAAGCTTTCAGGACTGTAAATGCTGCATTTAATGCTGCATTTTTATTTTTATTTTCGTCCGAAAGCTCTTACCTTATATGCAGCACTGAATGCAGCATTTACAGCACTAAAAGCTTTCGGACACGTTCTTTATTTCTTCTCTGACACTTCTAATTCCGAAATTTAGCCTTAATCGCCAGCTCCCCAGTTTCTTCTTGAAAGTTCAGCGTAAAATTTAGCATCTTCGCTGAATTTTTCGATGAATTTTATGCTGCATTAACTGAGCGAAAATTTCAGTCCGAAAGCGACATGCTGCATAAAATGCTGAATTAATTCAGCATTTTTGTTCGTTTCCGAGCTTTCGGACACGCTCCAAATCAATACGCATGGCTAATCAGATCAAGGAAAAAAAACTTTCTCGGTGAGCTTGATCAGGTCATCACTAAGCGTATCGAGCTTCATCTTCCTATCTTAACTGGAAGTATCATGACCTGAAGAGCTAGGGACTAACCGACATTCCGGCGGCTACTTGGAACTTTAGCTGGTAAGCTATAAGTGCAATATATTTAGAACACGCCTATTTATATATAGAACACGCCTATTCTCCTAAAGGATTATACGTTACACCGGCCAAAGTGAGAAGTAAAAGTTAGCTAGCTCGCCTGTTCAGTTCCAGACTACGTTGGCCTATCCCAGTACGGGAAAAGGGCTGCAACAAGACTACCTAAGCTTCCGACTGGCGAGTTTGACTCGCTCGATCGAAACTATCTAAAAACGAAAGAAAAAAAAACAGTCCGTCCGAATTTCAAAAACCTGCTCTGAACTAGTTGGTGACTAAAATATTGGACTGGGTTGTCTGTCTGCATCATGAAATAGAAATCCGCGTTTCTAACAGCTGAGAATACATCGCCGAAAACATGGAAACATCAACCTTTCTAGCTTTCATATTTCATATACGAGCCGGACGGCTGTTTTTCTCTCGGCATCCAAGTGCCCTGAGGCTGACTGCCACCAGAACTTGGGCCCGACGGCTGATCAGTCGCTCCTTGCGGGCCACCCTGCCCCATCCAACTTAAAAGCCCCCCGGACTGTGATGGCTGGCTTGGATTGGTCGACGGGGGTATCGGTTGTGGAGGTGGCACTTGAGTATTCTGGCCTCCCTGGGAGGGTGGTGCGTTTGGGTATCCACCTTCTTGGTGGGGTGGTCCTTGGGGCCCCTGCTGCAGGCCGCTGATAAGGCCACCCCATTGATTCAGAGCAGCTGCAACAAGCGCAGATCCCATCGGGAGGGCTCCGAGATTCAAAGCTCCCATGCCCGCCAATTGGGCGGGGTTGGCGCCAGGGCTACCGGTTATACCCAGAGATGAGCCAAGGGCTGCCAGGTTCGGTAGCTCGCTGGGGCGTGTGTGCGGGGGTGGCTGAGCCCAGCCGGATACACCCATGCCACTTCCACCTTGGTAGTGTGAGCCGCCTTGATAGGGGGGTCCTGCATTGCCGCCACCAGCCCAAGGGTGCATGTTTCGGCTGCCGCTATCACGAGAGTAGCCGCTTCGTCCAGCTCCTGTAAATATAACGATCATTAGATGTGTTTTTGCAGATACCATAGTATCTGATACCACGGAAAACTGATCTACATTTTCTCATTTTTGCAGTTACGTGGTATGTGATGCACCGCCACCAGCCCAAGGGTGCATGTTTCGGCTGCCGCTATCACGAGAGTAGCCGCTTCGTCCAGCTCATGTAAATATAACGATCATTAGATGCGTTTTTGCAGATACCATGGTATCTGATACCCGGAAAATTGATCTAAATGTTCTCATTTTTGCAGTTACGTGGTGTGTGATACACCGTTTGCTTTACTAATGGCAATTACCGACTTTGCGCCTTTAGAAGTCATCCCAAAAGGAATATATTCTAAGATTATTAGTAAGTACTCGCTACCTGATATCACGGAGAAATTGTCTGTTCTCCGCAGAAAACTGTCCGAAACGGCGTAAGCGCGTCTGTCGCCCTCTCATGGGCTTATTCGTCGGTTTGACTCTTGAGTAGATTTTGTTTGTATGCGTTGTGTTTTCCCTAATTATGTTTTGATATTTTCTTTGTCCTCCACTGTTTTCGTCTTGTACGGTTTGTGGGTCAAAAATAAATTATTATTTACTATTATTATTAGAGATATCCACTCACATCACAAGTGCCAAACTTCTTTCCCACCAATCTGACAAAAACCTGGGCTCTTGTGTTGGTGATGATGAAAGTAAGACAACCTTTTAGATACCAGGGTAACCTGTCAGATACCACGGTAACTGCAAAAAAACCTTTTGAAAGTGGTATGAGATACGATGGTAACTGCAAAACCTAATGGCATTCAACTTTCAACGAATAAAAGCCTATTCTCGCTGCCCTAAAAAATCCCAGCCAGGAACAGAACTGGGCAAGATTTAGTTCATTAGAAATCATGTGAAAACAGGAAATAACAGGATTTTCGGTACTAAACTGTCCTTTCCCGGTGAGAAAATACCAAACCCGACTTGATCCAAAATTGGGTATAAATCTGGCAGAATTTCCGAATAGAAAAGAATTTGGCAGTGAACATGGCTCCTGGCAGTGATAACCAACCAGTAATATTCTTAGACACTAACATGCGTTCAAATGAAAGAAAAGATTGCAGCCTTTAAATAAAAAAAAAGAATGCATTCCTGAACAGTTAAAGTATGTTCTGGCACCTGCCGGGTTGCCTTATCCCTTGGACCTACACCAAAATAACATAACTAAAAGAAATTTCCAAAATAAAGTTTGACATAGTAGTTATGACTTTTCTATGCGTGGGGTCGAGCGTTCCACGCGATAAGCTTACGCTTCATTCGAGGCGGAAAAGTCATTCTTCACGCGTGACAAAGCCAACAACAACTTTGCCAAGAAAGTCAAAGAAGTATTTTTTCCATGGATTCTTCATGCCTGACAAAGTCAAGAATGACTTACCCGCCTCAAACAAGGCGCAACCTTATCGCACGGAACGCTCGACTCTACGTAGTGAAAAGTCGTAGCTACTATACCAAAGCAAAATTTTGTAAATTTCTCTTCGTTTCACTATCTTAATTTCCCGAGTTAAGAGATAACATAGGCAGCCGGTCAGGCACCAATACGGATTTAAAAATGAAGTGATTGTAATTTGGTGGGTCGGATTCCCTCTTTTTTCTATTTTGTTTCCGCAAAAATTGCCGTTTCGGGTCCGATCGACGCATCACTTTTGCACATTATAAAGTGAAGTTTTTTTTTTACTTTCGCACATTCTAAAATTAATGTTTTTTTGTATTCGAATTAACTGGTGTTCACCCGAAGAGCTGGATTCATTAGGAACTGAATTTTTTGTTTACCTTGGATTTGTTCTTGTTTGTTCGTATATATTTTTATTTATTCTTTTTCCCATTTTTGCGGGAATCAATAATAGTAATATTTTTTTGACCCGCTACAAAAGATCAAAGCGGAGTAGCAATAAAAGAAACAAAACAAACACTTCACAAAACAAAGAGAACAAGAAACTAAAGCAAACGAGAAAGGATAATAGCAATAAAAAGGTAAACTTGGAACTTACCCCCAGGGCTTCCGGGACCAATGCCTTTCCCCTGAAGGTCAGTCTTAGGTGAGGCCGTCGACACATGGACTGACACACCTTTGATGATGTGATCCTCGCCGCAAAGCGAATTTGCAACCTCCGGATCGGCAAACGTCACGAACGCAAAGGCGCGAAAAGGTCTTGGAATGAAAACATCGGTCACTTCTCCGAATTTGGCAAAATAATCGCGAATTTCTTCCGGGGCCATCTCTTCCGTACAGCGACCGACGAACACTTTACAGGGCACGGTCGATTCGCCAGCCTGTAAATTCATTATACCCAATTAGCTAAATTAAAAGCCAACCTATTTGGTGACTGGAAGACTCCATCATCACATACTCCCCCTCCTCCCGTTCCCGACCGTACAATACCAGAGGCTGGCAGCAACTGTATACGACATTTCTGACAAGAAGAAAAATACTCGTGTTTTGTTAATACATGGAAAACCTCATCCATCGTCACATACTTCTCCCTCCCCACATTCCCAACCGTACTATACCAAAGAGGCTGATCGTTCGTTTTTATAGTGCAAAACGGATACGTCAACTATGACTAATAAAATTCTCTAAAAGCTCTAATAATATTAGCTGACATATCCGTTTTGCACTATCAGATATGATTCGCAGTCAGCTTGGGCTGAAGGAATATTTAGCCTCCAAGCTGATAGTGCAGTCAGCTCCAAAGATCCAAGCCATGCGTAAACAACTTCGTGAATTTTTAACGCGTATTTAAGGAAAAATAAATTATTATCTTCTTTTAAACAGCAAAGTTTAAAGTTGCAATTTTTATCTTAGTTTTTCTTTAATCGCTGACTTTTTTTTTACTTACTAAGTATTTGTATATAATATGCCTGACGAAAAGACACATACTCGTTCTTTGTCAGGCCTACTGTGTCAAAGGTTCTGGAGCAATACAATTGATTGATTGATTTCGTCTTTGGTCGATTTCTTACGATCGTCCACTATAGGGCTAGTAAAGGTAAGATTAAAGCACAACTCTTACTAGGAATGATCTTGTCCCAATGAAATGGATGAGAAAAAACGTTTTCGAACATAACATTACTTTCCACCTGTAATTAGCGATTTTCTTGTTAGCGCTTGTCGATTATCTCCAGGCTTCCTGCTCTCCGACGCGGCGGCTGGGCGCAAAACGTTTGAAAACTGAACACGCCGTGGTTAAAAAGTGGGAACACTAAGCAAATAAAAGAAATAACAAACAGATGCTTTTGAGATCCTTATGTGTGAAAGAGTTGTCAGCGGACGTTAAAGATTTCGGCATAAGTTTAGTTGTGTGACGGGCAAAACTCGGCAAGGACAAAAAAGCGCTAGAAATTCATAGGTACAAAACGAGACAATGGAGAAAGGTGGGGATTTTAGAAGCTTACAATTCTGCATGGGAGCTAGGTATATTGTAAAATGCAGAATAAGCAAGAGGGGTCCTTTAAGGTACAGTTTTACTAAAATGAAATGTGGCAGTACCAAAAGGGCCAGAACTGCCAGTTGAGTATGAATGACTAATGGCGCTTTGTTAATTATCTTATTTTCATCACTGAATATATATTCCTTTCACTTGTAGATGGCTTATCCGTTTTGCACCATCAAATATCGTTGAATGCTTAGAAAAAACGTTAAATGCTTGAAACCCTAGCCTAAGGAATTAACGGTCAGAACAACAAGAGCTACGAGCTCATATGGCACTTGTTACGAGTAGGCGGTATAAGAAAGTATACGTCACAAAATACACCCGCCATCCAAAAATGCGGTTCGGAAATAGAAATAGGATATTTAGTTTAACCCAATTCTCAGCAGTTCTGGCATCGTCTCGGATTTTCTGTACCAAATGCGCATGACTGTTCAAACTTCCAAGTTTCAGCACAATAAATCCACTCGTTTGATCCCTAGATCTGCTACACGGTTTTTGGTACTCCCTCCATCCTCCCTACCGCGGACGAATCTGGTTCGGACTCAAAAATGGATCATCTAAAGCATCTTCTTTTATACCATCTATCAAGTTTCGCTCGAATCTGAGCATTTTTGGAAAATTTCGGTACCCCCCCCCCCCCCACCACCGTTTTCGGATCCGGTTCGGACCCTAAAATATGTCATGTAGGGTATATGCTCTCTTCTACATTCCAAGTTTCGTTTAAATTGATGCACTCGTTTGACCCCTATGCGAGCCTCAAAGTTTCCGGCAATCTTCCTCCAACTCCCCCCACTGTGGCCGAAGAGGACTTGGGAACATAAACGTCGTATCTCTTAATCCCCTCTTCCCGTCCATCAAGTTTTTACTGAAATCGGAGCATGGCCTATCTTCAACTTTCCGGTACCCCCCCCCCCCCCTACCTTGGCCAAATCCGGCCCAGACGCCAAATAACAAATCTAGGCCGCATTAACTCGGCACTGTCGAACTTGCATCTCATTCGGTCCATCCATTTGGTTTTTGTGCATGTCAAAAGTTTGTATGGCCTTATGATAGCTTTAATATGCAAAAAAAAATCATTCATACATTTAAACAATGGCTAATTGTTTGCCATTGACAGACGGACAGAAATTACAATCGCTATATGGCACTTGGCCGAAGGGCAAGTGCCATAAAAACCAACAACAGCAAGACAATTTTATGACAAGGTAAATTAATAGGCTAGACATATTTTGAAGAAAAAAACTCTTGGAAAATAAATAAAATTAGAAAGCGGAAATTTGATTGTTACTTATTCAATCAATCAATCAACATAACAAATTGTATATTGTATCTGTTGTGTTTTTTATTTTATTTTATTTTACATACTCCGCTTTTCAAATGGCGGGTCAGAAATAAATAACTTACTTACCCTATAATAATGGCACAGAAAGAACCCACGTGGAGTACATAAACAGAATCTAAACCAACTTAACCTTTCGCAAATGATGTATGAAGCGAGCCTAAAGAAGAAACAAATTGGGCGCGCCGCTGATCTACAAATCGTAAACGGGTCACGAGCTTGACATACTTACAAAAAAAACTGTAACAAGTGTTCTGTTGTCACTCCTACTAAATTACACTAGTAAGCAGTTTATATCTCGCTAGAACATTCCATTTTGAACGTGGGGAGAAACAAATGTAAAAGAAAACATCTTTGTTCAACAAATACTGGCCTTCGAATTTGGTATCTTCACATCACACCAGCGACCGTCAATGAGATGCCTCTGGGATAAGACTCGTAGTTGCGCGTCATACGACCCGAATCGTATGAAACCGAATCCCTTCGACTGTCCTGATTTCGGATCTTTTTTAACCTGAAAATAACAAAAACATCAATGATAAAATCTGATATTGCCACACTAGGGGTGCGGGTCTTTTTAAGCGTTTATCGGGCATGTTGATCACGATCACCACGTCTTTATAGTAGTCTACATTATTTTGGTATCCAAATACGAAAAATATAAATTAATAATACGAAATAAATCTTTGGTTCTGCCTGTATTTTGACGTAACATTAAAATACTTGTTTTTTTTTTAAGTACGCCGTTAACTCCATGTTCCGTAAAATATACAGGCAGTGGAAAAAACTGAGTAGAAAACGTTCGTGGAAAATGTCCTGGGAACTTTCTAACCGCTACCGGCTGATTATACTTAACAAAGTTTACCTCAGCAGAGCTGAAAACCGTGATACGGCTGAACTTATGCAAATTTGCATACGCATACTTCACCTGCATTTGGATCTGTTATCTTGATATCTTCTCCTCGCATTATTTGCTCTTTGACTTCCATTATTTAAAAAAAATTACTACTCTAAACTAGGCTCTAATACTTGTAGCAGCTTTAATACTACTCTATTATGGTCCATTTACACACTGCGTAAAATCCGAGCGTATTTTACGCACATTTTGAGCTTGAAAAGATTTCTAGCAATACGAACGTATTCAGATACAAAACGGACCGATTTCTCAAATACGTCCTATTGCTAGAAGTGTTTTCAAGCTCAAAGCGTGCGTAAAATACGCTCCGATTTCAAAATACGCTCGGATTTTACGCAATGTGTAAATGGACCATTAGTCTACTTCCCTAATAACTCAGCGTTTTTATTTCCCGAAACTTCGAATTTCAGTCCGCAACTGATACCTGCCCGAATCCAACTGATTTTTACGTTTTCCAAGATCAGCTCTTTTAGAGACCTCAGTTTGTCTAGATTCCAATAACTAGGCGTGAAGATCGTTCAACGGGAACGGATAAAACGAGAAGAAGCGGCGTATTGTTTTTACATCAACTGAATTGATTCCATGAATTTTCCGTTAGTTGACTACATCAAAACTAGGCTCTGCTGTCAACAAATTACCAACGGCTTTGGCTGTATTAAGCCTTATCCAGGCTTCATCCAGGCCCGTTGACTTCTAGCAGAAACAGGGGAACAAGTTACACAACCAAAAGAACGCAGCTTCTAACAAACAAGCAACCGCATCGAAAATAGCGAAACAAGGCAAGTGGGGAAAAAATGAGTTGTGTTTATGGGGGTGAGAATATACCGTATGAAATTCAGGTCTCCGGGTTTAACAATTACCGGAGCGATTACACAAGTAGATTCCATTGGCATTAAAGGTACGATGGGTCCTTTAAGACTAAAATAAGACAAGTTAGTTAAGAATTATTAGCTGGTACCCGAAACTGGCCCCATAGTATCGATTGCGAACGGCAGAAACCCGGCAAAGCCTCGGTATCGGAGCAATTTTCAAAGCCAGCTGGTACGGATTATTGGCTAAAACCCGCTGTGAATGGGGCTTTAGAAAAAGTAAAATCCCACAGCAGAGTCAAAATAATTCAGAGTATTCAAATAAAAGTAACAACGATAAGTCGACTTTTCAGTTGAACTTTAAATGAGCATGCTTTAACGTGGAGGTCGACCTCCGGAGTTTGTTCCACCCTACTTATCGTACTACGCCTGACTTCACGGAGTCAAGAGTTGCGTTTTCGCAGATACCATGGTATCTGATACCACGGTCTAAAGTCGTTTTTGCAGTTATCGTGGTATCTGATACCACGGTCAAAAGGCGTTTTTGCAGTTATCGTGGTATCTGGCCAGTTATCGTGGTATCAGATATTAGATACTACGATCCGACCGTGGTAACTGGTCGTGGTATCTGAAAAGTCATCTCACTTTCATCAAATTTTGTCAGATTGTTGAGAAAGAAGTTTAGCACTTAGTGATGTAACTGGATATCTGTTTCTCTTTTGGGATGACTGCGAAAAGTGCAATTTCGGCAATAGTCGTTTTTGCAGAGCACCGTGTATCAGATACCACGATAACTGCAAAAACTACTAATTGCAGATCCAGTTACCGTGGTAACAGATACCATGGTATCAGCAAAAACGCAACAAAGGTCAAGGCTGGAAGGCTTTTTTATATTTTCGGCAAAATATCGTGCACGGGCTGAGCGGACAAATACCGTCAGAGATCCGTAGTTACCACGCTTACTATGCTCTCGAGCTTGGTAAGCAAATGGTTACTACTAGGTACTATTTCGAGAAGGCTGGAACGGTCAGGTCAGTAATAGTTACTATTTTTAGGTTACTAACACGCTCACAGTGCACCCAAGGTACCGTAAGATTGAAAGGAAGGATATTGACGCTCGCAAAAGCAATTCCTTGGGGATGTGCTTCAGCTACTATTCATGGTATCTTTCGTACCAGGTTGAATACATAAACAGTAAACAATATACGAAAAAGAAACTGTATTCTAGACGGGGTTCCCGGACTAAAGGCGTATTCTCGCCGTTCCCCGAGGACTCCACTTGGGGAATCCCCGCGTTTTTGTTTGCCCCGGGGGCTCACTTCCCGTATTCTCGCGAGTCCCCACCGAAGTGGAATGCTCCGATTATCATCACCATCATCAACAAGGACTCCCTTTCAGATTCGGAGGGGAATGAATTTTTGCTGGTGTTTGTGTAATGTAAAATTAATTAAAAAGAATCAGAATAAACAAAACCAAAAATAAAGTGGATGCAGATTGCAGACTAATTTCGTCAACTGCATCTTTTTTTTTCGAACAGAATCCATTTTAGAAGCATTCTCCGTCTTCTCGTTGTTTTCCTAGGCGGAGTCCGCATGGAGTGACTCCCTCTATTCTCGCCGTTCCCTTCGATTCCCCGAGGAGCCTCGGGGAACGGTGGGAATACGCCTGAAGTGTCTGACCATGAAATTACCCATCACCTATTCACTTAAATTGGTTTGAAGACCCGCTGAAAATGTGTTACTTTGTTGTTCCGCTATTCATGAATAATCGATTTTCAAATAGTGGAATTTCCGTGTGGTTTGTGGTACCCTAGCGCTTGTATTTTTGTTGTGTGCATTACGAGAAAGATTTATGATTGATTTTCTGTCAGCACTAAGCAATCTTCACCTTTCTCACCACTGCCCACTGAAAAGCCGAGTTTGTGTTGAGATTAAAATTTCCCGCGTCATAGCAGAATTTACGATGTGGGGACGGCTGCAAACATTCTGAACGCCATAACTAGAGCAGATAGTGGAAAATAAAAGAAATCACTTTGCAAAATCCAAATAAACCAGTGTATTCAAATAAATGACACAAAAATAAGTTGGCTTTTCAGTTAAACTTTAAAGTGGGGAGAAGTTTCTAGTGTTCTATTTATCTTTCTTACGGATCATTTACACGGCGGGTATTTTTCCCCGGAGACGAGAGGGGAAAGTGTTCACACGGTACCCGGGTGTTTTTCCAGGGAGAGCACTGTCATGTAGCAATAGATTTCAAGGTTGTAGAGCTCAAGATATCTCTCTACAATGGACACCAACATGTGTCTATTTGGATCACTTCTTAAATGGACATAATCAAATTATTGCTCGAAAATCCGATTTTGTTGTTGCTGACGTCGAAGAATACCCTTCGACAAACAAATCCCCGGGTAAAAAGTTCGCGAAACTGAAGTCCAAAGTACCCGGGGATTTGTTGCTGTTGCGGGGGAAAATACCCGCGGAGTTCGGGTAAATACGCTCCGTGTAAACGTAGCTTTACCTGTGCCATTAATACTTCTCCAAACGGTTCAAAATAACTCCTTAGGTCCTGTTCCGAGGTCTTCCATGGCAATCCAAGGACAATCAGGTCGGAACACTTAATTCGCATCTCCATTCGTTTCGTCTTTGCAGTCGAATTCTCCAAATGGTCATCACACTTCCTCTTGTTTTCTGAAACAAATAATTTCAATCACTCCATTTATTTCTTTTTTTTATTTCTATTTTTTTCAATCATTTTATTTCTTTACGGGCAGGCTATTGTTTACCGAAGGCTATAGCTTACCCTTTTCATCCACAATGTAAAGCAGTTTTGTCGCTAAAAAGCCGCCTTTTGAGGTCAGATAACAACCTGATCCTAATTCTTACCTCTCCAATTTTTCAACTTTCACTGCCTGTGTGGAAAAAATGGAGTGATGAACTTGTGGTTCGTCGATTTTTGATACATATGTGGTTATGTGTGATATTTAGGCTAGTGATAATGTGTTTTTTTTTCTATGTATATGGCTACGGCTGAATTTCGGCCCTTTTCATCCATAACGTAAAGCAGTTTTGTCGCTAAAAAGCCGCCTTTTAGGTCAGATAACAACCTGATCCAAAGTCTTGCCTCTCCAATTTTTCAACTTTCACTGCCTTTGTGGAAAAAATGGAGTGGTGAACTTGTGGTTCGTCGATTTTTGATACATATGTGGTTATGTGTGATATTTAGGCTAGTGATAATGTGTGTTTTTCCTCTATGTATATGGCTACGGCTGAATTAAATAAATAAATAAAATAAATAAAATTACAGCGTTTTTCTCCATATACTGATGTTATGAATGAATTTTATTTACAATCCGTTGATAGAGCACAAGATGGAGTACCGACAAGAAGGAAGAAAAGGAAAGAAAACAAGAACCACAGCAGGAAATAAAGAACAAGACCAAAGGTTTCGATGGGATCCCAAATATTTAGTATTTGATCCGGACAATTGGGTATTGTAGATGTTCAAAGGTTTCGATGGGATCCCAAATATTTAGTATTTGATCCGGACAATTGGGTATTGTAGATGTTCGGTCCTTGCCGGACTCCTTGACCATTCTTACTACACTGTCAGAAGTTTCATAACAGATCGCGCATAACACTTTCAAGAATAACACTTTTTCACTTAGAAATAAAGTGTTATGGCCAATTAAGTTTACACTATTTCGTGCCTAGATCTCCAACAACACCTTCAATTGGTAAAAATACTAACGGGACCGAAAGAAACATAACATATAACATCCCAAAGTGTTATCTGTTGAAACCGCGCATCCTGCTGTTGTCGTTATGTAACTTCTGACAGTGTAGTATTTTTACCTATTGAAGGTGTTGTTGGAGATCTGGGCACGAAATAGTATAAACTTAATTGGTCATAACACTTTTTTTCTAAGTGAAAAGGTGTTATTCTTGAAAGTGTTATGCGCAATCTGTTATGAAACTTCTGACAGTGTATTAACATTTAGAAACAGGCTTAGGCCAATAGCTAATCATCTTAGAAAACCACGTTCAGTTATGGATTCAGCACGTGTGTTTACCTCTACACGTCATATCTACTTTGACGAAATTGATCAAAACTTTCTGCCTTACTTCTGAATTCCGGGCTAACTACTTGTCCAGCAAAAAATCAAACCTCAAAAACGAATTCAGTATATCTCCTTACCCCTATGTCGAACCTCTAATCTACTTCAGACGAAACATTAACTTTCAACAAATTTTCAGGTTTTGGTCGGATTCCAGGCGAATTATTTGTCCAGCGAGAAAATAATTTTCATATACATATTCAGCTTGCCTCCTTACCAATAACATCAAACCTCTAATCAACTTCAGAAAAAACTTTTACTTCAGATTTTCCGGTTTCAGCCGGATTCCGGTTGAACTATACGTCCAGGTAGAAAACAGCATTTCTTCTTACCCCTAATCGAACATCTAATAAACTCCAAATAAAATTTTTACTTTAAAGAAATTTCCGGTTTTGGCCGGATTACGGGCGAACTACTTGTCCAGCGAGAAAATGATTATCAAATACGTCTTCAGCATGTCCTTACTCCTAAATCGACTATCTCATTAGCTGTTAAAAAATATTCTGTTCGACGCTTAATCTGAACCCCCTCCCCCAACCATAAATGTAGGGCTACAGAGCCGATCTACGAACTCGACCCGTCCCTTACCTTGAACCAAAGAATCCTCACACAAAGTTTCATCAAAATATCTCATTCCCTTCGAGAGTTATCGTGCTGACAGACGGACGGACATCTTTTACGAAGTCATAGGTCCTCTACTTACGTTTTGGGATCCCAACAAATAACTGAAACGCACGAATTCAAAGGAATGCACCCTTCCAACAGTTCCAACTATTCCCGTTAAAGCTTTGCACCTATTCCCGAAACGAAAAACGCTACTTAGCAGGTTTAAACTACTACGGTACGGGGACCCGTCTATTCGTCCACACGTCGATTCGCCCAACCGTCATTAGACCCAAAAAATACGTCACATCCTCCACTTTTTCCGACAGTTCGCCTAACCGTCACAAGACCCAAAATATCCGTCGATTCGCCCACCCGCTGACTCGCCCACCCGCTGATTCACCCACCCGTCGATTCACCCACCCGTCGATTCACCCACCCGTCGATTCACCCACCCGTCGATTCACCCACCCGTCGATTCACCCACCCGTCGATTCACCCACCCGTCGATTCGCATACCGTTGATTCGCCCAACCTCGGTTTCGTGAAGCGTCGATTCACCCACTTCTAAAATCCGTCGATTCGCCCACCCGTCATAAGACCCAAAAAATCCGTCACAACCCCCACTTTTTCTGACAGTTAACCTACCCGTCACAAGACCCAAAAAATCCGTCGATTCGCCCAAAAAATCCGTCACAAACCCCACTTTTTCCGAAAGTTCGCCTACCCGTCACAAGACCCAAAATATCCGTCGATTCGCCCAATTTTCAAAATCAACCTCTGACCTGGCGCGGCCTTTATCATTGAACGCGGTATCAGAAAGCGACTGAGTCGCAGGGGAGTAATTAAGAAGGTTACGATACCGTCCCATGTAAATAAGGGTGAAAACTAGTAAATATAGCTTGGGGCAGATTGATCAGAAGCATCAAAAAGAGGATGAATGCAAGACTAAAACATCAGAAAAAAGAGCTACCGTTTTTATGGCACTTGCAGCTCCGCTCAAGTGCCATATACCGATCACTTTTCGGTCTGTCTGTCATGCAACTGTCCTCAAGTTAGGGTACTTCCAGACGTGCTAGGACGATGAAACTTGGCAGGTATATCAGGGACCCGACCAAACCAAATTGAGAACAGTCATCTGCCCGATCCGACCATGGGGGGGGGGGGAGGGTAGACCGCGGAATCCGGAATTTAGCAGCATGCATAACTTTCGAACAGGTGATCGGATCTTAATGAAACTTGATATTTGGAAAGACCTCTTGTCTCAGATGTCTCCCTTCAAGTCCGGAATGGATCCGGTGACTTTGGGGGGGGGGGGGGGGAGTTGGAGGGTGGAACCGGAAATCGTGTGACACGTTCATAGTGGACGGATCGGGATGAACTTGGTGGGAAGTACAAGCACAAGCCCTAGATACATAGTTGACAAGATTGAATCGGATCCGAGCACGGTGGGGGGAGTTGGAGGGCGGGTTCCAGAATTCCGGTGATCCCGACTTAAGGTGCTTACACATGTGCTAGGACGATGAAACTTGGCAGGCATATTAAAGACCCGACCAAACTAACCTGGAAATCCGACCCGGTGGTCGGAAGATCCGACCTCCATGGGGGGAGTGGAGGGAGGGGAAATCCGGAATATTGACGTATTTAAAAATTTTGAACGGGGAATCGGATCTTAATGAAGCTTTTATACTTGGAGAGACCTCGTGTCTCAGATGTCACAGTTCAAGTCTGTGATAGATCGGATGACTTTGGGGGGAGTTGGAGGGGGGACCGGAAATCGCGTGACATCTTCAGAGCGGACGGATCGGGATGAAACTTGGTGGGAAGAACAAGCACAAGCCGTAGATACATAGTTAAAAGACCGGACTGGATCCGAGCACTGTGGGGGGAGTTGGAGGGAGGGTTCCAGAATTACCGTGATCCCGACTGAAGATGCTTACACATGTGCATGGACGATGAAACTTGGCAAGCAGTTGGCGACTCCACAATTTTAACTTAAAGGACCCCTCGCACTATTTACTCTTCAACTTAAAGTATTTTAAAATATTTTAATACTTTAAAACTAGGCTGTGCTTCCAACAAATAACCCACGGCTTTTGCTGTTTTAAGCCTTTTCCGAGACCCGTTGACTTGTAGCGAAGACAGGGAAAAAATTTACATAACCGATTTTCCTGATGGAAAAACTTGTCGCAGACAACCGTCGACAGCGTGATCCACATCGAAGGCAGCAAGACACAGCAAGTGAGAAAATCAGCATGGTTTTAGTAGAGGGGCTAGAATGTACCGTACAAAGTTGGGGTCTCCGGGCTTAGAAATATATGGAGTGATTATGGAAGTAGGTTGCGTTAGTATTATAGGTAAGACAGGTCCTCTAAGAACAGCCGTTTCTCCGATTTGACCACCGTGGGGTGAGTGGAGGGAGGGGGAATCCAGAATCTTCAGGTATGCCTAACTTTTGAACGGGTGATCGGATCTCACTGAAGCTTGATATTCGGAAAGAACTCGTGTCTCAGATGTCCCATTTCAAGTTCGGACAGGATCCGATCAATGTGGGGGAGCCGGGGGGGGGGGGGACCGGAAATTTTGTGACACGCTTCGAATATAGCGATTGGGATAACACTTGGTGGGAAGAACAAGCGTAAGCCCTAGATACATCAGTGACAGAACCGAGCCGGATTCGGTCACTCTGGGGGAGTTGAAGGGGGATCCAGAATTCCGGTGGCCGCAATTTAATGTAGGCTACTTCCAGATGTGCTAGGACGACAAAACATGGCTGGAACATTAGAGACTTGACAAGATTGGCTTAGAAATTGTCACTTCCCAGGTCCGACCATCCCTTAAAGTACTCATCTTAACCGCAAAGTACACAAAATACTTTTCAGCAAAACATACATTTTCATGATCCCCATGAGCACATGATCATTTTTGCCAAAATGGTTCTGCTTAGAAATGAATTTCTGCACCCTTAAAGTGCGCATCTTAACCGAAAAGTAAAAAAAAATACTTTTGACCAACCATATCTATTCATGATCCTAAACGGCCCATGATAATTTTTTTGTCAAAGGTTTTGATTACAGAAGAATTTCTAGCGCCCTTAAAGTGCACATAATCACAGCCAAGTGCAAAAAAAATTACCAAACAATACATTCTCGTGATTCCCAAGAGTTATAATATTCAGTATGTACCCAATAACTGCGAAATCATAACAGAAAATATCACAAGTGTAGCGAAGTGTTATTTGTTATTGAACTAAATTACGTCACAGATATGTAATTTTTGATGCTAGTAAGACCATCCGCCTTACATGAGGGGAAGCTGGAGGGGGGAGGAGGGGGTATGGCCACAACATGCCCTTTCAACATCCTAACCACAGGCAGTTACGGTTCGGACCTAGAAACGGGTCAATTAGCTCATCAGCTCTTACGACAAGTCTCATTAGAGCCAAGCATTTTCCGGAAATGTCTTCCCCACTTTAAAACCTCCCGCAAATGAGTTTTTCATCAATTCCACACGCAATCTGGCGATCTACTAGTGATACTTTTCGCACTTCTGTGAAACTGGATACTGGATATTCCAGTTTTCCCTTACTTGATAAAAGCTTTGTTCTAAGGCCAAGTATCAGGCTGGAGAATTAACACACATATTTTCGTGCCGTTGAAAAACGGTAAGTAATGTCTTGTAAAAGTTTGACCAGAACCGATCAGAGTGCCGAGAAAGGGGCATGAAAACCCTAAACAAACAAAAATGGGGATATCATAGACGTTTTCGGGTGGTTCCCAAAATCAGCACGATCTTTTTGCCCACCTCACAATGCCCACGACTCAAAATGCCATAATTCAGGGTGAAATCAAAATTGTCAAAAATGTCATTCCGACAGTTGAAAATGCTCTCAGGGAAGGCTAAAATCGTCCTGGTTCAAAGTGCCGACGACTAACTGTCGGTAGGGGAGGTCAAAATGATCTGGGACAACGGACAGCGAGATTAAAAGGGACAGGATTACTACGGAAAATTATGAAAGGATTATTTTATAATTCATCAAACTAGAATGATTTGCGCGAAAGTACGAAGAAATGGCGATCTAAACCTTGCACCCTGAAGGTAAGAATCGTTAAAAATTAAATTTTTGAGCTCACTGTTGGTGTTTCATTTCTATTTTCAGAATTCGAAATTACATTGTAACTGAACAGTTTCAATGCACGATTATCGCTATCCTGATACTCGGTCCGCGCCTTTCGTTTCACATTCATCACTAGGTCCAATTTACTACGGCCTGAACACCTCAAACTGTACGATCGTGGGCATTCTGAACCGTGGGCTGGGTCGTAGGGCATTTTGAATCGTGGACATTTTGAATAGTGGGCATTTTGAGTCGTGGGCGTTGTGATCATGGTCATTATGAGCGTCAGCCCATTTTTCCAGCTGTACCGATTCAGCTAAAATCAGGTTCAGCCGGGAACAACAAAAGAAATCCGGTAATAACTTAAGTAAAAAAGTTGACTTATAATTGTCGTCGGCCAGCTGTTCTGCAGAAGCTTGTAAAGCTACCGACTAATTAGTACAATTTGCGATTCATCCGACAAGGGTCATATATAAGGAAGCATAAAATGGATCAGAATATCCCTTGGAGCTTCAGTATTCCAGCTGTAATAGTTTCATAAATATTCTCCTCTGGGTTTCCGTCGAAACCTTTGGTATTCCTGCCGCCCAACTTCTAGCCGACTTTGGGTCGAGTCTGCCGACCAAAGGAGTACCAGTCAAATTTTAATCTATTGAGAATCGAAGGATCGTGTGGCGTTATAATTTCCTTTAACCGACCAAATAATCGCAATATGTAAACTGCTATCGGTACATGTTGTACTTAAAAACATGGTAGCTCATTGATATTTTACTCTTGCATTCATCCTCCATTTCCTCTTTCATTATCAGCACCGAGGTCTTATATCATGCTTCTCATCATTCTGGCTCAAGCTGTATTGACTAGTTTTCACCCTTATTTACATCGGACGTTATTGTATCCTTCTTAATTACTCCCCTGTGACTCAGTCGCTTTGTTCCATCGCGTTCAATGAAAAGAGCCGCGCTGGATCAAAGACTGGTTTTGAAAATTGGGCGAATCGACGGATATTTTGGGTCTTGTGACGGGTAGACGAACTTTCGGAAAAAGTGGGGATTGTGACGGATTTTTTGGGCGAATCGACGGATTTCTTGGGTCTTGTGACGGGTAGGCAAACCGTCGGAAAAAGTGGGGGTTGTGACGGATATTTTGGGTCTTATGACGGGTGGACGAATCGACGGATCATAGAATTGGGCGAATCGACGATCAAGCAACAGGACGTTGGGTGAATTGACATTGGGCGAATCGACGGGTGGATGAATCAGCGGGTGGGCGAATCGACGTTTGGATGAATCGACGGTTGGGTGAATCGACGGATTTTTAGATTGGGTGTATTGACGGGTGGGTGAATCGGCGGGTGGGGGTAGTGACGGCGACCCTACGTTACCTTTTAAGCTCATTTTTGGGATCCCTAAACGCAGCCTAAGTGAAGGAATACCTATGACTTCGATAGCTGATAGCTCTCGAAGGGGATGAGCTATTTTGGTTCAACCTGGTATGAGGATTCACTGAGTTAAAGTACCGGTAAAGTTCGTAGATGGGCTTCGTAGCTATATATTTAGGGGTGGGGTGGGGGTCAAGTTAAGAAGCAAATTTTATTTTTTTAAGCTAATGGACAGTCGGCCCTTCTTGGCAAGGGTCCTCGTCAAGGACCCTTGGCAAGACCCTTTCGTCAAGAAGCCAAGACGTTGGTCTGTTGACGTACCAACGCTACAATTGCTATGCATTAATATTATGGTGAGTAAATGTGAACTAAAAAGGGGCATGAACCTACCCTTCGGGAACACGCAGATATACACATTCGCTCCCCATCCATCCTCTGGCGGGTTAAACCTTCCATCGGCCAGCCTCACCCCTCGCATTGTCCGTAACTCAGCTGGCCTAAATTTAAGTCCGGAGGCACCGGGAAACTGAGCCGCCAGTGTCGAGAGTAGAAGAGAATTGTCGTCCTCTGTCGGGAGTTCGATGGGTTCCTCATTTTCTTCCTCAGCTACTTGTACATAGGTGCTCATTCTGACAAGGACGATCACGCAACAGTTATCACACACAACCCAATCTCACGACCTGTAAAAGAACAATAGAATAAACAACCCTTTTGCCCAAGCACACTGCTATAAAAAATCATGGACAACAGGGCCCGACCAGCGTACGACGTTATCCACTGCTTCCTGGCAGAAGATTGAAAATTAAGTATCTTTTTCTGTGTGTTTATGTGTTTTATCTATTTTCTTTCTTTTACTCCGCTTTTTCAAAATGGCGGGTTATCAATAAATTACTTACTTACTTACTGCGAACAAGAACAAATCAGCCAACAGAACCTCCGCTTTGGAGACGGCAGGAAACCAGTCCAGTAAGAGAAAAAAGTTCAGTACTGGATTCAACGTGTACTCTTAGCTCTATATCAAATCTCTAATCGACTTAATAATACACTTTTACAAATTTCCGAGTTTGAAAGGAATCCGGGCCAGCTACCTGTCCGGCAAGACAACAAAGTTCAGATAAGGATTCCGCGTGTAATCTTACTCCTATGTCGAACCTTTAATCCACTAATCCTATTCTAGCCCTAGCTCCTTTTTAAGCTGTTTAGCAAGACCGATTTGAGGACAATCCGTCAACTGTGCTACGAAAAGTAGGTACCTATTAGGTCATCATCCATGGGCTCGTAACCACAAAGAGACTGTACGGTGTTACTGATCCATTTGTGGCAGTGGACCAACGCCGTGTACAGTTTGTTTCTTCTCTAGATCGTAGCTGGCAGGGGCGTCACTATGGGGGGGAGGGGGGGGGAAGGTCTTGAGAAACTACTTTTGTCGGGCGAAATAAAATTTTATATGCTTTTGTCAGGCGTCGGTCGACTCGTCGGCACATCGGGTTCTTTTTATACGCAAGAAATGAAATTCTGCAAACATTTGTCGGGCAAAACACTGAAGAAATCAAATTCTGCATGCTTTTGTCGTGCCTCGGTATCCTCGTCGGCACATCGGGTTCTTTTTACACATAAGGAATCCAGATTATTTTATTTTTTTTTTTGTCGGGCGTCGGTCAACTCGTCGGCACATCGGGTTCTTTTTATACGCGAGAAATGAAATCCTGCAAACATTTGTCAGGCAAAAGATTGAAGAAATCGAATTCTGCATGCTTTTGTCGTGCCTCGGTATTCTCGTCGGCATATCGGGCTGTTTTTATAAATAAGGAATCCAGAAGAAGTAAATTTTTATGCTTTTGTCGGGCGTCGGTCGACTCATCGGCACATCGGTTTCTACTTAGACGTAAGAAATCAAATTCTGCAAACTTTGTCGGGCGCACCCGGGAGGTTCAAGTCTCGTCGGTACATCGGTTTCTATTTTTTTGCCGAAACACAGAAGAAATACAATTTTATATGCTTTTGTCAGGCGTCGGTCGACTCGTCGGCACATCGGGTTCTTTTTCTACGCAAGAAATGAAATTCTGCAAACATTTGTCGGGCAAAACACTGAAGAAATCAAATTATGCATGCTTTTGTCGTGCCTCGGTATCCTCGTCGGCACATCGGGTTCTTTTTACACATAAGGAATCCAGATTAAATTTTTTTTTTTATGTTTTTGTCGGGCGTCGGTCAACTCGTCGGCACATCGGGTTCTTTTTATACGCAAGAAATGAAATCCTGCAAACATTTGTCAGGCAAAAGATTGAAGAAATCGAATTCTGCATGCTTTTGTCGTGCCTCGGTATTCTCGTCGGCATATCGGGCTGTTTTTACAAATAAGGAATCCAGAAGAAGAAAATTTTTATGCTTTTGTCGGGCGTCGGTCGACTCATCGGCACATCGGGTTCTACTTAGACGTAAGAAATCAAATTCTGCAAACTTTGTCGGGCGCACCCGGGAGGTTCAAGTCTCGTCGGTACATCGGCTTCTATTTAAACGTAAAAAATTAAGTTCTTTACAGTCTTGTCGGGCAAAACACAGAAGAAATCGAATTCTTAATTCTTTCGTAGGGGCGTCGTTATTCTTGTCCGCACACCGGGTCATTTTATACGTAAGAAATAGAATTCTTGAAACATATATCGGTCGCAAATTTTTCCGGAAAAAATTCAGATTTAAAAAAATATCGCCGGCGTTCTTAGTTCAACTTGTTCTGGGTACAGTCGTTGGAAGCTTCGCTTTTTAGCGAAAGTTGAAACGAAAAGCCGAATATGTGAATTTAAATATATGAATTTACATCAAAGTTAGCATTACAGTTAGTTTTACACAAAATTTCGCCTGCGGCGCATTTTGTAGTATTCTCTATTTGGAAGAATGGTGTATAATTTAGTTTTCGTTTTAGAACAGAAGTTCTTGGGGTTTGAAACACGTTAAAAGCCGGAAATTGTATCGTACTATAGCTAAATTTTTCCGGAAAAAGGCAGATTTTAAAAATTTCGCCTGCGGCGCTTGGTTTATCTTGTCTTGGTACAGTCGTTGCAAGCTTCGCTTTTTAGCGAAAGTTAAAATGAAAAGCCGAATATGTGAACTTTAATATACGAAATCATACCAAAGGAACAATTTCAACTGATGCATTACAGTTAGTTTTTCACAAATTTCCGACTGCGGCGCATTTTGTAGTATTATCTATT
Source organism: Branchinecta sandiegonensis (assembly GCA_030848855.1). Lineage (NCBI taxonomy): Eukaryota > Metazoa > Arthropoda > Branchiopoda > Anostraca > Branchinectidae > Branchinecta > Branchinecta sandiegonensis. Next base: position 8,144,129 of record JAUPMV010000011.1, read on the forward strand.
TGGAAGAATGGTGCATAATTTAGTTTTCGTTTTAGAATAGAAATTTTTGGGTTTGAAACACGTTAAAAGCCGGAAATTGTATGGTAGTTAGCTAAATTTTTCCAGAAAAAGGTAGATTTAAAAAATTTCGCCTACGGGGCTTGGTTTAACTTGTCTTGATACAGTCGTTGGAAGCTTCGCTTTTTAGCGAAAGCTAAAATGAAAAGCCGAATATGTTAATTACAGTTACAGTTTTACAGTTAGCTTGCACAAAATTTCGCCTGCGGCGCATTTTGTAGTAACCTATACTTTATTTGGAAGAACGGTGTTTCATTTAGTTGGTGTTTTAGATTGAAATTCGTGGGGGTTTGAAACACGTTAAAAGCTAGAACTTGCATGGTAGGTATAGCTAAACTGTACCGAAAAAAGGCAGATTAAAAAAATTTCGCCTGCGGCGCTTAATCTAACTTGTTCTTGGTACAGTCATTGGAAGCTTCGCTTTTTAGCGAAAGTTAAAATGAAAAGCCAAATATGTGAACTTTAATATACAAAATTACATCAAAGGAATAATCTCATTACAGTTAGTTTTACCCCGGTTCTATTCTGTTCTGGCGGGAAATGTACGGCAACTGTGTGTTTTGTCGGCACATTTTTGAGTCCGTCGGAAAACCGGACCCCCCCCCCCCCCCCAAAGGTAAAAAGCTAGTGACGCCCCTGGGGCTAGTCATTGTTATTACTATCATTAATAGCAAAAAAAGGCGCAAGCCTCTATAGAATTCTACGGAAATCATCAACATTTGGCGGTTCCAACATACCGCTAAAGTGCGTTTATTTAGTATTGCTTAATTTAGTCTGATCTTTTTCTTTCATTTTCGTCGTCTCCTTTCATACAATCGACGTTACTCTGCTAGTCAAATGTTTTTAGAAAATGAAACTGAATCTTTTAATGTTATGAGAAGGAAAGCGATAGTTAATTTTGTTGCAAGGTTAGAAGTTTCCGAAAATCCACTATTAAAGGCAATTCGTGAGAATGCAGAATGCCGTTCCGGCCATTTCTACCGACTTTTCCGTCGACTGTGCGACTGCCCCGAGCTACCGAATGAATAAAATGATTATATATATTTAGTAAATAAAAGTCCTGTGTTAATGTAATTTTATTATATGATGTGTAATATCACGAATTAAATAAATTGATTGATTGATTGATTAAATGGTTCCTGTAGCCTACGCGCGCCTTGTGCCATTTCTTATTTGGGTTATAAAATTATTGATTAATTGACCGGCTTCAGAACAAAATTTTAATGTTACAAACTACGTGATGTCTTCTTACGCATGATCCTAACCTCTAATCAACTTCAGATAAAACTTTTACCGTACTTTCACCAAATTTTTCGGTTTAGGCCGGATTCTGGGCGAACTACTTGTTCGGCGAGAAAACAAGGTTCAGATTTGGATCCAGCAAATTTCTTTACTCTCAAATCGAATATATCATTAGCTTTTAAAGAATATTTTGTTCACCCCCTAACTTAAAACCTCTCCCTCGGGTCCTATCCCTAAATATAAGCCTAGCGCTACGGAGCTCATCTATGAACTTGACTCAAACGATCCTCACACCGAGTTATCTGACAGTCTCACATTTTCGGGCAATGATTTGAACATTTTTGTGCCAGTATGAAAAACTAAAATGCTAGATTTGGCATACAACAGAGATAACTTCATAGCCCTTCATAGCTTCTACTTAAATCCTCACTCACAAAGTCTGCAAACTACCAACTGCGCATTGTCTACTTGCCTGAAATGCTAGATTTGGCATACAGCAGAGATAACCTTCATAGCTATCTCCTATTTAAATACGCCCTCACTCACATAGTCTGAACACCAGGGGCGTCACGACCAGGGGGGAGGGGGGGGGGGAAGCCCCCCCAATGTTGTCGGGCAGTGGGTAAAAAATAACCGAGTCGGCGCGAAGTGCCGCCATTTTTTCGCCAAAACAGTTGATTTTTTTTCATTTCAAAACAGTCGTTTTTTAATGCAAAAACAGTCGGCAAAAATTACCAGCCAGTCGGTGAATTCTTTGGCCCTTGCCCCCCAAATATTCAAAATTCAAATTCATTACATTCTCCAAATATTCTTTTACAACAAATAGCATAGGACATCAACAAAAATAATAACCCTTTTTGATTTATCATATGACTTATGGCGGTTACATTTAAACGATACATATAAATATAAATAAACTTCTACAAATAACTATAAATAAAAAAAAAAACATCTTGGCTAGTAACGCCTCTGCTGAACACTACCAACTAAGCCTAGTCTACTTGCCCTGTAACCATCTCCTACGAGACTACGAAGTGTTTCCCGGGTCCCTCTCCATTCCAACGGTCAACAGCGTTAGTTCTGGACCTTTGGGCGACCTAAAGGTCTTAGATTCAGATTCCGCGTTCTTACTTCACCAAGAACACATAAGAACCAGAACCTCCGTCTCCCTATCTCTGTAATACGACCATGCTGAGTCGAATAAATCCCTGTACCCTGTCCTATGCAAACGAGCGGAGGGTAGGAGTTACGCGGAACAGCACAATTCGTTAACACAGCTATATCGCAGTAAAGCCCCGAAGAAGAAATTTAAAAAAGTAAAAGCCGATTGGTTGTCTGGACGCGTTGCAGAGCGGGTAGGAGCGCCTACTGCACTAATTCCTCTGACATGTGCAACGGCGAAGGGGGAAGAAGACGGGCAGCAACTCAAACCTCTGCAAATACCTCTAGCTCATCTCAGTTTTGTCGGAGTATCCAAAGTCGCTGTATAGGACCAAAGCCATTCTATTGGCTATTTGTTCTTGCTTTACAAACCAAATGTCATTCATTTTAAAATTCAACTTGCCACTGTCTAAGCTTCAAAGGCCCATGATCACCATAATGAATAGCTTGCTTGTTCTTTTCCCCGTTTACTCCGTACTGGGGCCCTCGAATTCCAAATTTAGTTCTTCAATTAGTCCACTCTACGTCACGGTTAACAGTTCCATTGTGTTCCTTTCCCTCTTTGTATTCGTCTACACATTTACAAGAGAAGGACATTTCTAATCCAAGACTTCTGAAGTTCCCTAGATTTCGACTATAACCCAAAAACGAACAAGAGCCAAGGTTTCGATGGGATCCCAACGGGGGGGGGGAGGATGTACTGGACCCCTTCATACAGACTATCTGGTCTTGTAGATTCCCTATAGCGGCTTAATGAGAAAACAAATCAGGAAGATTTTTTTTGGTACCGTATATTTTTATCACTAGATCGAAACTCTGGAATTGTCTGAAATCCAACGGGGTAGGGGCAAAATAGGTGGGCTACCAAGGGCAACTCATATTTTTATTTCCGAAAATGCTGTTTTCCAACAGATCAACAAAACGTTTAGTCATCACAGACGGCAAGTATAAGCATGCTTCATATAAAGTGGAAATCTAAACAGCCAAATAAAGCACAAAATAAATAACAATTCAATTAACAGACTTCAAACTGAAAGCTTTCAGCACCAATCAAGACAGCGAAGACGTATAGAACTACAAGAGAGCAACAACAAATGAAAACCAGGACAGATCGGACGACAGACCGGATTTATTACGACCTGCTATACCGGAGCGAGAAGTTCCTGGGCACATTAGGTACAGGATTGTCCGAGATTCCGTAAATAGCTGGAGGGGACATAACCGCGAGAACCCTCAGTGTTTTCAACAAGAAACCAATCTAAGTTGCCCGACATGTCCTCTTTCGATACCACCTTCAGCAGTTCCCCATCCCGAATAGAGAGCTCTTTCTCATTCCTTGCTTCAAAATCATAAAGAGCCAACAGCAACTCGACACCAGCTTCGTCCGTATTGGTACTGAGAGAAGGCTGCTCCTCCAGATCGCCCGGCGGCTCATCGTAGCGATCACCACCGTCTGGCGGCAGCGCATAATATCGGCAAGACTGCTCGTCGGTCATGAGAAGTATCTCTCTTTGTAAATCCTCATAAGTCGGAGCGAGGTTGACTAAGGCTGGTTGAACCAACGTAGCTGATGGTAGCTGAAAGTGTTTAAGCACAGTGTGTGGAAGGAAACCTTGTGCGTCTCCTGTATCAACAAACCAACGATCAGGACGACCCATGGGGTCACTTGCCTTGATAACCCCTACTACAACGTCCGACCCTACCGATATATCCAACGGCTCTTTTGCCACATGCTGGCACATTGTAATACAGATATTATCGGGGTGGTATTTCAGCCTTAAAAGAGCATACACGTCAGCTTTCGAAGAGGGGTTTTCTTTCTTCTTGAGGAGAGGAGAGGGAGCTGCCTCCAGACCTAGGTTCTTCGATATACAACTGAGTTCCTTTATCTTAGCGACAGCCAGAGCATGTTCGACTAAGAAGTGTTCAACAACGCCTTCTGAAGGTATACCTTCAAGAACACTGAATAACTGTTTAGAGCTGCGTCCTAGAAAGCCCCTCCTCTGAACAAACCACGACTGAACACAGGAACTATAAACATCACACCCGTGGGTAACAAAGATGGGGAGCTCTTCTGTCAGTTGTGCATTCAGCGCTTCGAAGTTACCTCTCGTCATATTGAATTCATCTTGCAATCCCCTCTGTTTCATAGGGTCTTTGTTTCGCTCCAGCTTATGAGTAGCGGATGTGAAGTCAAGAAACTTATCGCTGCGTTTTTGAAGAAGCTTGGTCGGTCCGGAGCAAAGCTGGATTAACTGGGCTAACGGATCACGAACGGACTTCTGCACTCCGGCGTCGAATAACGCCCAGCCCTGTGACTTCATGACTCGCTGACAAGTACGAAAGTCGTCTACAATCCTCAGTTGGCTTTTCTCTTCATAGTAGGAAGCAATCAGTTCAGAGGTTTTCAACTGCTGATCGACAACTTGGAATAGGAGTTGATGAGCGTGTAGCACCTCATTCCTAAAGGAAGTTGTCGAACTCAGAAGAGAATCGAATCTCTTAACAGCTTCCTTCAAACTCTCATCATTGTGCTGATTTCCTTTTCCAAAGGTTAGACTGACTCGAGCCGCCATCCTTGTGCTTTTCTTGCTGACTGAATGAAGGCTGACTTTTGATAATTTCCGAGCGATGACAGACTCGGATTCGTCCAAGTATTTCTTCACAACCTCCTTCCTCCTCTTTGCCTCGTTAATGGCTGAGACAACTCTCATCATGGCCTTACACGCTTTCGAGAGATCACCTTTATCAGTTGAATCTTTATCAGTGTTCCTCAGGATTTCCCCTAAGATCAGTTGATACTTCATGATTCGCTGAACCGGCTTGATCAGGACGGACCCAACATTGAAGCAGTGAATTTGGTCTTTCAATATCTGGATCCGCTTGTGGAACTCGATTTGCACATCCGGTATTGACTCATACTCTTCCAGCAAGGCCTGAACTGAATCATGATTAGTGCAATAGGTGGTATAGACTGATTGAAAGTCATTTTCAAGAGAGACGAAACAAACGCTCAAAAAGGAAAGGTCTTGCATCTGAAGTCTGTTGTAGTATTCCAGCTTGTCTAAAAAACGGATAGACAAGCATATGACGTCCACTATGTTGCCAAAAAGAGCAGGCATGTTGACCCCGAGCTGGACGAACCTATCCGGACTCTCAACCTCAAAAACTTTCACTGCCAACTTTAGATCTCTACAATATTCCCTTTCTGTAGTTAGCAGCTCATCCACTGCTCCTTCCCTCTGTTTCCTCACCTTAATCACAAGATCCCCCTCTTGTGGACAAGGACTGGCAAAAGCAACAGCTTGAGCAGCTGGAAGAGTTGGTGCTGTCGGATGTGGTACCGGAGGAGCAGGACGAATTGGGGGATTTTCTTTTTTCATCTCTGGAGGGGCAGGGGCAGGTCTAGTGATGAGGGGTTTCCCACCTGCACCTGACGCAGACTCGAAGCTCTTGATCTCTTCAAACTCAGAAAGAGTGAGGCTTTCAGAGATCAAGGCACCAGACAAAGGTTTTGTAACAGAGAAGGTTGGAGCGGAAGTCTGTCTTTCAAATGATCTGGGTGGAACCGGTGGCAGAATCCTTGAAGCATCTAAACTCCTTCTGTTTGGACCCCAAGACAGGGACCTTTCCTCCACAACAGTTGATGGCAAGGAAGGTTTTAACGACTCAACGTCAGAGATATCTGGGTCCTGATTCCTACTCATGAACTTTGATGGAGCTTTTAGATAATCATCAGCTGGAACTACAATCTGCCATGTTGCAGGACGAGGAGGTTTATATGAAAGTGGCTTAGCAGAGCTAAAACTAGTGCTAAACCGTGGAATCTCTGACTCCTTGCTTAGTTCAACTTGCGGGATCAACTCTGGCTTGTCCAAATCGCAATGCAGGTTATACTCAGTCTCTCTAGAAGATGTAGCACTTCTACATGAATCGGGTAAATTTGATACGCGCTCTACATACGTAGAAGGGAATATACCTCTTTTCCCATCTAAAACACCTTCAGCCCAACCATCCCCAGACTCCCTTAGGACAGCCACTTCTTGACCAGCTAGCAGAGCAAGCTCATTTTGACATTCAGGTACGAAATCATACAATACAACAGCAAGCATTGGGGGAGTATCAACATCAGCTGTAACATTATTCCTATTACTAGACCCAATGGTACTTCTCTCATTCCCAGATGCAAAGTAAGGAGCATTCACTCGAAAATATTCATCTTGGAACAGATCATAGGCATCACTCTCATGGACTTGCCGTGAATTACTATGAGTAACTGCAACCTGGCTGAACTGTCCAAAATTGCCACTAAAATCATTAAGCTCTGTGTGATTGTGGTTTTTATCACTAGCAGCAAGAGGATCAAGGGCACCTATATTGCAGTACATGGATTGCGGATCGCGATTGTTCACATTTTCCAATGTGCTAGATAGGTTTTCATATCGTCCAGTGACATGCTCTGTCCCAAGTTCATTGGTGAATGACCTGGAAAGTGCACCATCATATTGTTCTGCCAAGGTTTCAGTTAGGCTAGTCAAATTCTTATATCTACTGTCAACCACAGACTCACAACCAACTTCACTATTCATTTGCACATAGTGTCTGTCAGGTTCAGCTTCAACAATATCACCATCATTTATTATTTTCACAAATTGACAAGGGAAAACTCCAGATTTCCCTTGGCATTCTCCTGAATACCAACCATCCATTGGTTCTCCAGTCACTGTCAGTGTCATGCCAATTCTTAAGCTTAATTCTTCTGGTAGCTGTGCAGTGAGATTCTGAATAGCTACCACTTGTTTTCCGAAGACACATTTCTTCTTCACTGACTCCACTTCAACTGTAAAAGCAACTGGGAATATTCCAGTCTTCGCATATAGTTCTCCCTGCCACCAGCTCTCATCGATTCTGTTAAAACCAGTTACGATATCCCCAGGTTGTAACTTTAAATCTCCTGGTTCTAATGAATTATATTCATGAATTGCCACAAAAACAGTCTGATCTTCAGCACTGGTTAGATCACAAAATGAAATATTTGATCTTGGAAATGTTCCATCTTCATTAATTCCACAAATGAAACCTTTCAGCCAGAACTTGTCAATTTCTTCAGTCACTATCACTGTCTTGCCTTTCTGCAGAGATATTTCTCCAGGCATAATGGCAGTAAATGCATACAGCACAGTCGCCAGTTTCATCTTGAGATGTTGACTGTCTAGCAAAAAAAGTGGCATCAGTATCTTGTGGCTCACTTGCTGCATCCACATTACTGTATGTTCATATTCTTCTTCACATGTCCACATATACCATACTAACAATCCTTCACAAAATGTCAGTAGCTTGGGACCACGTGAACATACAAATTCTAGACTTCATTAGCCCAATCTACCAATCTACTGGATGCAACAAAAAGCAGACACTTGGCCCCCAAAGGCAAACATTCCAATAGACCTATTGCTAGAAGGGAAAATCAGACTAACATTGACACTTCCATTTTAGAACACAAGCATTGTCAACCCTGACACCTTATTTAGAGCACAGCCTATATTCTTGGACTGAAATATGTACAATTTAAAGTAGATGCACAATGCTCCCAAAGCCAGACCTGAACCCATGTTAGAGTAATAAGTAGGCTATAATGCACTTGAGTGAATATTCAACACTCGTTCCTCAGCAAAAAGGTATGGTTTTGAGATAAGAATAGGCAAACATACGATATGGAGTAGGCTACCCGGAAGTATATACAATACTGGAAAAGGCATTAAAATCCGCTGCTTTTGTAGTTTAATGCAGGTCATATGAAGCCAGGTTGACTAAAAATTAATTATACAATTGGACTGGTAGTAATGCGAAAAATTTAGCTAAAGAGAATAATACCTGATTACTCTACATTCACCCTCACCCCACTATACTTGTAGAAAACTTCAAAAGCGATTAAGAGCATTCATAGGAATTGTTTTCTTCAAATTTACCCTTAATTCATAAGAGCTTAGCAGAGCATGCATGAACGGTAGTTCTATCAATGACTGCTAAACTAATTAAATACTCCTTGAGCCCAAGCTGACTATGAGCAAACTGGACTGTCTAAACTACTTACTATCTTAGTTTTTTTTTTTTCTGCTTGATTGTGGCTTTGTGCTACAATTTCTTCTAGTAAGGAAAACTCATCCAACCGGGTGATCAGTAGATCTGAGCTGTTCTATGAGAAAAAAGCCTCAAAGTTATCTTTCTTTGAAACGATGATACTTGTGTTGTATCGCAGAGAATCGTCGTTGTGTTGACTAAAGAAGAAGCTTTCTTGGCTACAGAGAAGACTTTGACGAAAAGTAGAACTGTTTAAGCGTTAGTTGCATTTTTGCAGATACCATGATATTTGATACCACAGTCTAAATTCGTTTTTGAAGTTACCGTGGTATCTGACACCACGGACAAAAGGCGTTTTGCAGTTATCGTGGTATCTGACATTCAGATACCATGGTTTAACTGGTTGTGGTATATGAAAAAGTCATCTTTCTTTCATCATTACCAACAATAGAGCCTAGTATATTTGACGGGGCAAAACAGAAAAAAAAAAACTTTTGCCCCATCAAATATGATTCACAGTCAGCTTGGGCTGAAGGAACATCCAATAGAGCCTAGGATTTTTCAAATAAGTGGGAAAGAAGTTTGGCACTTAGTGATGTGACTGGATATTATTCCTTTGGGATGACTCCGAAAAGGGCAATTTTGGCAATTGTCATTTTTGTTGAGCAACCACGGTATATACCACGGTAACTGGAAAAATGACGTAATTGCAGATCCAGTTACCGTGCAAAAATGCAACTATTATTAGTGGGTTTGGAGGTTTTCTCCAAGGAAGGACAGGGGCAAGAGAGATGGTATGAGTTCCGCCCAAGTATTTCTCCTGTGCAGTGGATCTTCCCAAGCAGATCCCACTGCTTAGGAGAATTACGCCAAAAACTCTGGTGACTTACTAGGCCAGTAGACATATAACAAAATGCAGGGATGATGCTATTTGGAAGAATGCAAGCAATTTATGTTTGTATCAACCATCTGCATGACATAGAATATCAATGAATTAATTAGAAGTAAAAAAACTTGAAACTTAAGGGAAAAGTTGGTCAATGAATGTACAGAGCTTCATTTTCTTCTTTTAAAAAAAAGCTTCTTTTGGCCATTTCAGATAAACAGATCAACTCTGAATGTGTGGCTAGATGCTATCAGCGTTGGCACTCCGTTTGACCACCCTATTGCACTGTTACAGCACTGTTGCAAGGTAAAAAAAAACCTTTTCTAGTCTATAGCCCAGACTGCCACAATCTCTGATGTAAATGGGATAAAATAATGTCCATTGCAGTCCACCACAAACCCTTGACTTTTGCATACCCTATGCCAAGCTCTAGTATATCTAGCGTTTGGTATACTATGGGCCTATGCCTAATCACTAATACTGGCTACACTACGGTACCTTATGCCAAATGCTGGATAGGCTACTTGAATCTGATAAAAAATTGATGATTTGAGTGAAGCTCAGAAATCAACCAATCAGAATGCATCTAAAGCAGTCTACCACAAATCCCTGATTTTTGGATACCCTATGGCAAACGCTGGGTATGTCTAGCATTTGGCATAGCCCTTGCCTAATGTTGGATACCCTATGGCAAACGCTGGATACCTGTTGGTAACGTAACCCTGACCTAGGGTCACAGGACCAGTTATCGGACAAACTTCCTATTTTTCCGACTTCAAAATCCCTCGGACTGTTACCGTGACTATCTGCCATCACTTCGGACACAATGTTTTAAGCAAACTTTCGTTTTGGACATTCGAGCAAGTCTTCGGACTAAGAATCTCCATCACTTGTCCGAAACTTGTTCTTGTTCGGACACTTGTTCGGACTAGCACCCTCGTCCGAAAATTTGCTAAACTTCTCTGAAATTGGAGATTCTGAAGCATAAAATAAATTGTTTCCGCACTTGCCTCATTCTGTAGCCATAAAAGTGAAGATTTTTGCACACCGTTGGAATCAGGAGAAGAAGACGAATCTAATGGCTTCGGTTCCATTTTTCTAACTCATTTGGTTCAGGAGTAGTGACTGAAAAATGTGTTAAAAGTAGGCTTGTCCAAAAATAAAACGTGTCTGATAACTGGTCCTGTGACCCTACCTCAGTATAAAGGAGTTCTGATTGGTTGATTTCTTAGCTTCACTCAAATCATCAATATTTTACTCGGTTACAGTATCCAGCACCTGGCATCATGTATCCAGCATTAGGCATAGGCTAGGGTATGCCAAACCCTAGACATATCCAGCATTTGGCATAGCGTATCCAAAATCAGGGGTTTGTGGCAGGTTTGTGGTTGACTGGTCTAAAGGGGGGTAAGTCAGGTTTAGAGTATAAACAGCTATCCAGCGTTTTGCATAAGATTAAGGTATCCACCACTAGGCACTGAATTGGCATAGGCTACCATCTGGCATAGGGTATCCAAAAATCAACGGTTTGTGGCTAATTCGTCCACTGGTTTTTATGCCCTCTTGTTAGCTAGTCTACAAGGTCAAAGACAAAGGAATTAGTTTTTTAAATTAATGACTAACAACATCAAAACTGAGGCATATCTGAACCAGAAGAAAATTAAATGCCAAGTAAAAGAAAGCACATCAGATATTTGCAACTAAATCACCAAAAAAAAACTCGACTATTTTTAACCTTACCTAAAAACACAACTACTCTGGACTTGCGGCTCTGGGTAATTGCGGTTTGTGCGGGCGGGACCCACCCGCAGTTGTACCTTATTACTAGATTCATTTGCTGCGGCTACGAAGCTATCCATCTAAACAAGTGAAGGGCAGCAAGACCATTAGTAGTTGGCACACGCTACTTGTCTTTGATTGTTGATCTCTAGCAAATCAAAGGTTACCTGTTTATCTATATTTAAGGCTGTGTTGCTTGGCTGTTTGTCGCTTCTGTTTGCCAACCGGCTGCAAGCAAACCCTATGGCTATATTTTGAAGAGGTAGGATAAGTACAAGGTATGGTTCTTTCCAGTTTGTGTGGTACTTTCTTTACTGTAGCGTCATGTCAGTTTCACCCCAATCAAGCAGCAAAAACAGCAGCCATGCCAAAAATGGAATCTCAGCAAATTAGTGTTTTTCCCTATAGTGATCTCCAGAAAGTAATTTCCCAAGTAGGATATTTGAAAGGGGCCCAAAATCCGTGTTTTTTTCATTTTTGTCTATATTCCTTGTTTTTGTGACATGCTGAAGTAAAGGCATTTACCAAATCGTGAATTTCACAATGCACTGCACAGTTAGTAATCTGGTGTTGAACCAAAATCTTTGTATTTTAGCAGAAAAAGGCCAATTTTTAAAAAGAATTTGCATGCAGTGCTCAGTTTGTTAGATGTTTTATAATTTTAACCCCATATCCGAACTCAAAAGAATTCATGAATCCATGCCTACTTCTTGAAATCGCGACAAATCTCGAAAGGGTTACGATCGAAAGCCTAAGAGGGTCTAAAGTTGCTTATTCTGTCATATGGGTAGGCCTGAAACTCCAGGTCACATTGTTTTATTTGTGAAGGGTCTTTGAGCAATACGTGGTTCTTGCACATGCTCATTATGGTATATTTTAAAACTGCCGTAATTTTACCCTAAACAAGCAATTAAATTTTGCATTTGAGCAAAATAAATCTAGGATGGGGGCCCAAAAAGGATGTTTGCCCCCCCCCCCCGAGGTTTACTGAAATGGCGCTACTGGGTAGGAGCTTCAGTTGGCTTCAGTACAGGAGGAGTCCAACCTCAGATGGCTCAGACAAGATTTCAAATTTCCAGAGAAGCCTTTCCTTCAGAATAATCTGTCTGGCTTAAGAGGAACCAACAAATATGACAAACATACCAGATTGAAGCTAATTGAATGGGTTATTGGATAAATAAATATTGCTTCAAAATTTCTAGTTAATCATATTTTTCTTTTCAAACAAGATCACCTCATTCTAACCTTAGTTTGAATTCCTCGCCATGACTTACAAATAATTAAAAAGGCAGAGTTATCAAAGTTAATAGCCAGAAAATCCCTTTTCGAAGCAGCTTCAAAACAAAGAAAAGGCACACAATTTGAATACTTTTGGACACAGGCAGTTAAAAAAAATCGTATTTCGCCTCTTGACTGTCAGGGCAGCATGTACATTTCATTTAACATTTTCCCGGCAACATTCCAGTTAAAAGTGTAAAAACGAGGAAAGGTATCCCTCCTGTATTTATTGCAGGTTGTCTTTTCCGTTCCCTAACATTGTCCTGACATCCAGAAGTGAAAATAGATTATTTCGTGACTCAGTTTATGCTAATCTAGCATTCGATGTACCCTGTCTTGTACCACTGTTATAATCTCCTACCTGGAAGGTTTCCTCTGATCTGGCTGTCAAGTAATCTCCTGAAGCTGAGGTTTGTCCTAGTATCTACATAACCTGCTATCTGTGGGATTCTGCCAATCTGGCTGGTCTAGTGATTTCCTGAGCAGGAGGTTTGCTTCGATTTGTTGTCACCTGATCCGTCTTACAGTCTCTTAGAACTGCCAAACTTCGATCTGGGGAGGTTTGGCAGGCTTAGAAGATCAGATGACAGCAAAATTGAGGCAAACCTCCTGCTCAAGAGATCACTGGAGCAGCCAGACTGGCACAAACCCCACAGATAGCAGATTATGTAGATACTAGGATTAACCTTAGCTTCAAGTGATTACTTGACAGTCAGATCAGGGGGAAACCTCATAGGTAGGAGATTGCAACAGTGGCAAGAACAGAAGAAACCTCCAAGGTAGGGGACTGCAACAGTGGTATAGGATGGGCATACCTCATACCTCATGCTGGGTACCTATACTAAACAGGTGCTAAATGCTGGGTACCCTAGCCTGCCTCAGTTATGTGGTTGATACATGTGCATGGCTTGTATGTCTTGAAGTTATGGCATGATAACACCAGAAATAGTTCTCAAAAAAGGATCTCAGGCCCCTTGGCTGGCTTGATCCTCTCTCGACCCAGTGATTCATCCCCACTTGCTTCTCAGAAGAATAATTTAAATTAATTAAACCAAACAACTTTTTTCACCAATCATTCTTTTTATATAACGTATATCATTTTTATATTTACCAGCACAATAGATAATAGAGTGCCATTAAATGCCAGTGTGAATAAGTTTTAGACAAGACAATGTAATGAGTCAAACAAAGTAAAAAAAAAAATTTCTTGACTTTGGTAACTTCATTGCCTCAGATTTAATTTTTGTTTGTTTGTTAATTATGTTGCTGCTGGCATTTACTGGTCCATATATTGTTATGTCTAGCCAAAGTCTTTCCTAAACTCCTAAGTCCTGGATCGAAGTTTTTCTGTGGGTAGTATGACATAATTGCAGTCTCAGCAAACTAACAGGTTGAAAGGGTTGATAGTAAGCTACTGTTGGAATGAAAGGGCAGAAAAGGAAAACACTAAAGTATTGGCAACAAAGCTGGGTTTTTTAAATTACCAGACTACTGGTCATCAGTTTACACACTACATGAGATCTTATTTTTCCAGCTTAAGCATCCTGATCCCAAAGAGCCTTCAAGTTGGCTGAAAGCTCACCAGCATAGCTGTGTCATGCGATTTAAGTTTGTGGAGCAAGTATGTCATTGGAAACTGATAAATTTAAGAAAGGTATCATATTCACATTCCTTTCTGGGATCTCAAAACCTTAGTACCCCATAGTTTGTCTTTCCGCCTGTTAGCACGATAACTCTTGGAGGGGTCGATATATTATATGTTAAAACATACATGTCAAGTTGCACTCGCCGCCTTCAGCTCAAGTGCCATGTGGCATCGCAGCTTCTGTCCGTCCGTCCGTCTTTCATCCTTTCCGTCTGCGCTATGCGAAATTGGGTACTTCCACACGATGAAACTTGGCACAGGTTTAAAGAACCCGACCAAATGATCTAGGAAGCTTTCTGTTCTCGGAATCACCCACCTTTGGGGTGCTGAAGGAAAGGTATTCTGGAAACTTGTGACACAACGTGCAAGTTGATGCAAACTGATGATGTGATAGGACTGAAACTTGGTGAGTGGCTGAAAATGCCTTAAACCATTAAGTAGCGTGCACACACAGTTCGAATTTCGCAGTCCGGTGCGAATTTCCTTCTCCGCTCCGGAATTTTGACGCATCGCATGCGGATCCGGTCCTATAATTTCGTACCGATTTGAGTAGAAAATATTCTACTTTTTCCGGAGCGAAATTTTTCACAACAAAAACAAAAGAGCTCGACTGATGATGGAGATGCAAAACCTAACAGCACCCTATCTGCTTTCCATGTAGAGTGCCCCAAGAGCTAATATTCTGGTTGGCTGCTAGGTAGAAAAAGCTGAGGCACAGGACACTTTGCATGCAAAACCCTTGACTATGTAGAAAAGGAAATGAGGTTTTCATGTCTGTCATCAGCCGAGCAATGTTGTTTTTGTTATGAAAAAATTGATAAGAATTGTCTTTGATCTCTCTAATTCATGGTAGTAATTTCAGCCCTGTCCCAGCCGGTGCTCAGTTGTGATGACAGAAACTGTGTTTTTCATGCTTGCACTGTATACTGAAATCCATGCTCCATGCATGAAATCCAAGGTACAGTGCTTGAACGTCTAGCACCCAGGCATGGTGCTAGACATTTGAGCACCGTGCCTGAAAAGGGGCTAGTGTACTAGACTGGGGCAGGGGCGTCACTATGGGGGGGGAGGAGGGGGTCCCCCTTGTCGGGCGTCGGTTGACTCGTCGGCACATCGGGTTCTTTTTATACACAAGAAATGAAGTCCTGCAAAGATTTGTCGGGCAAAGCACTAGAGAAATCGTATTCTGCTTGCTTTTGTCGTGCCTCGGTATGCTCGTCGGCACATCGGGTTTTTTAGACGTAAGAAATCAAATTTTGCAAACTTTGTCGGGCGCATCCGGGAAGTTCACGTTTCATCGGCAGAAGGGGTTATTTTTACACATATGAAATCAAGTTCTGTACAGTTTAATTGAGGTAAGGTTTTTGTTTCTAAGGTATGCACGGACAGCAGTACTGACAAGCAAATAAATGTGGGAACACATATCGTATGGAAAGGTGTACCTACTTGACAGCTTCGACTGATGCCTTCAGGGTTCCAGCAACTACGTATTCAAGATATTTTCCAGTAGAGTGCATTTCTGTTGAGATCGATCAAAGTCTATATTGTCATCCACCGACTGATCTATGCCTGTAAATTTTCACATGAAAACGAGAATCTTTGTATTATGCGGATTCGACAGGAATGCAGGAAAGGTCAGACAGTGAGTTGTTGAAGTGAACCATCTTCACTCTCCCAGAAAGTATGAGGGTTAGGCGCGAAGAAGTTGTGCTGCTTGTGCATCACCTGCATTCTAAGGTCCCTCCTTCTTTTTAAGGTTGCCAACCTGATACCAGAATGAGACGGATGAACCAGCGTGGCGGAAAAGGCATGACAAACTCTGGATGCTTCCTGATCTGACAGAAAACTCAGTACTTAAGTCCTAAAGGAGTTGGTTTTCCGTTGAAATATGTTGGACCATTCGACAAATCAAGCCGTCATCGCTGTGCTCAAGATGTCGACCGATTTTGTTGGGCCCTGTGATTATTGACTAATCGTACGCATTTGCTACTAGCTACTAGCACATTCAAGTTCATTGATCTATATTTCCGGATGCATAAATGCACCCCCTGCGCTTAAAAGTATACTAAACGGAGTATTAGGTGGCTCACATTGTGTAAAATAAAACGGTTTTAGTGTTAGTATCAGTGTTCTTTAGTCTGGAATGCAACAGCGAGGAACTGCCCTTCCGTGAGTTTCCTTAACTGCGCATTCTGGCTTCCTGAGATCGCTGCGCCCATCATGTGTTAAGGGGACATTTTCATTTGGATGGCTCCTTTGGATGATCACTATGAGGGATTTTGCGGCGGTGGCTCAATGGCCATTTTGCGTGAAAAGCTAGACGGGCGACGTCACCGTCCAACTTGTCTCCTGCTCGGCAAAGGTCCTCGAGCCCTTGTTGAACAGGAAAAGGAAGATAGCTCCTCCGACCCATGACCGAGGCAGTACATTAGTTGCCATGGTATCTGTTACCATGGTAACTGGATCTGCAATTAGTCGTTTTTGCAGTTACCGTGGTATCTGATACACGGTTGCTCTGCAAAAACTACAATTGCCGAAACTGCGCTTTTCGAAGTCATCCCGAAAGAAAAACAGATATTCAGTCACATCACTAAGTGCTAAACTTCTTCCCCAGCAATTTGACAAAAATTTGATGAAAGTGAGATGACTTTTTCAGATACCACGACCAGTTACCATGGTCGGACCGTGGTATCTGGATATCTGTTACCACGATAGCTGCCCAGATACCACGATAACTGCAACAACGCCTTTTGACCGTGGTATCAGATACCACGATAACTGCAAAAACGACTTTAGACCGTGGTATCAGATACCATGGTTTCTGTTATCACGGTAACTGAATCTGCAATTAGTAGTTTTTGCAGTTACCGTGGAATCTGATACACGGTTGCTCTGCAAAAACGACTATTGACGAAATTGTATCTGTTGTTTCGAAGTCATCCCAAAAGAAAAACTGATGCCCAGTTACATCACTAAGAGCTAAACCTCTTTGTCGCCAATTTCACAAAATTTTATGAAAGGGAGATGACTTTTCAGATACCACGACCAGTTACCACGGTCGGACCGTGGTATCGGAATATCAAATACCACGATAACTGCAAAAACGCCTTTTGATCGTGGTATCAGATACCACGGTAACTGCGAAAACGATTTTAGACCCTGGTATCACATACCATGGTATCTGCAAAAAAGCAACTATTATTGTGAAAAGAAAACGAAGTGCTTACCGATATTATACCCTTGTCAAGATTTTAAGTAAGTGTGAAATAGTAAGCTCAAACGAAAAGACTACGAAGCCCATACATCTTCAAAGACCTGCGTATTTCCGAACCGCTAGACGCTACCAAGAATAGATTGCCTAAGGGTTTGAAAAAGAAACAAACCTTCGTTTTGTCCTCTGTTTCATCACGTTGTCCTGTAGATCCAATGACATTTTCTCATGGATGTCAAAGTCCTCTCACTTTGAGAGTGTTCCATCCTACTTACCGTAGTTACCACGCATAACGTCACAAATTCTGGCCTTTTGTCGTCAAGGCTGGAACGACTTTTCTATTTTCCAGCGGAATATCATGACACGGGTGAATCTGACCAATCACGTGATAGAGATTTGTGGTTACTACGCTTATCACGCTCCCGAGCGTGGTAAGCAAATAGTTACTATTAGTTACTATTTCGACAAGGCTGGAACGGTCAGCGTAGTAACTTTTCGTGAGGTTGGAACGGATTTAGTAACTAATAGTTACTATTGGTACGAGGGTGGAACACGCTCTTTATCTGACGGAATTTGTGAAATTTGGAGCGTGTTCCACCCTCGTACCAATAGTAACTATTAGTTACTAAATCCGTTCCAACCTCACGAAAAGTTACTACGCTGACCGTTCCAGCCTTCTCCAAATAGTAACTAACAGTAACTATTTGCTTACCACGCTCGGGAGCGTGGTAAGCGTAGTAACCACGAATCTCTGTCACGTGATTGGTCGGATTCACCCGTGGCATGATATTCCGGTGGAAAATAGAAAAGTCGTTCCAGCCTTGACGACAAAAAGACAGAATTTTTGACATCATGCGTGGTAACTACGGTAAGTAGGATGGAACACGCTCTTGGTGTGACAAACTAGGTCCCGTTTTTTCCTCTTTTTTTTACCAGCTATCAAGGGAGTACACACACAACTAATTTACTGGTAAGCAACCGGTCACGGAATTCTGGCTTTGACGTAATCTTTGAAAAATCACAGAGTTCTGCGATCAGTGGAAACACTGCTTATGTCGATCTGGAAAATCAAAAGCGCCTGGACTGAGAACTTTTCCACTGCATGTCTCTCTAACAGAATAATACATTATTTCACGCATTTCCATCTGTCCCTCTTTGATGAATAGGATGAAATCAGAGGTAAACCTACTCGAAAGGATAACGGACTGGAACAGGATCCCATTTGTCTTATTCAGTCGGCTTCCGTCATCAGCAAGTACAGAAACCAGCGTCATCTAGAGCAGTACCTTACTATCAATTAGTTAATTTTAAAAAGTATGATAGATGTCGGCGTCGGATCAGCAAAAAAATAGAAATCTGTTTAGCAAGAGAGTGGCCGTAAAACTGGCTACTATCTACCTTAAGACAAAGTACGTTGAGTCCTTCATTAACTTTTAAAGGATTGTGGTATGGACCTTTCTGCTTCAGCCTGCTGGTGCCATCTAGATTGTGAGATGCCAAACCTATATGACGTGGTCTTAAGGATGATGGGGGGGGGGCATCCGGCATACACATACATACAAACAAGTGACTTATTTAAAGGTCAACGATAGCCAACGTGGTAAAAAAAACACAAAAAATGATGGTTTCTTGAGCTTTCAGATTAATGGATTTCATCGCAAAGGTAAATCTTTGAAATAGTTCAGGAGAGAACCCGATTTTGTCATAAGTTACCCACGCAAATTTAATCAGATCGTGAGCAGAAAGATAGCAAAGCGAAGGAGAAAGACTAAAGGAAATTCAGACCTCACCTTAAATTGACGAATCCCCCCCCCCTTCCCCATTCCGTTTCAGAGGCTTTTCCGAAATACTTTATACTAGTGCCATCTAGTATGGCCATACTTTAAGCGCGTAGCGCTGCGTCTCTTACAACTTCAGATCTAGTAATGTTCCGGACTTCATCATATCATCTTGCGGGTGACCCGCGTTTACCTTTACCCTGGACTTGCCAGTTACAGGACAAATCTTGGTTTCTTTTCTTCCACAAAACTTTGACAGCGTCAGGAGGAATTGCGTGAATACTATTTGGTTGGAGATCATCCTGCTAGATGGCATCCAAGCATTCTTCGTCATTGGTAATCAGGAAGTCTCATGTAGACCCGAAGACGAGCCGATTTTATTTTTGGCGGCGGCGCGCCGGAAAATCCTCTGGAATTTTTTAGCGGCGTGCCGCCGAAAATTTTCGGGGGCACGCTGCTGTTTGGCGCCGTTTCTAAAACAAATTTTGGAATTTTGGGGACAGAATCTGGAGCATTTTCGTGCCTGAATTGGCTGTATCTGCAGATGATTAGTATTCAAATATCGGTGGGTTGACCAGCCAGGTAGCCTATTAACATAATTTAGGTAGCCTCTTAATACAGTTTCTGGTATAAGGTGCCTTCTCGCCGTTCCATATGGACTCTCGCTGCACAGTCGCTGCATTTTTGCTTGTACTAAGGATTAGAGACTCACTCATGAACGTCCCCATGAACGGCAATCGCTCCAATTATCATTACTAAAAAGAACCACTTACGGATTCGGTGTGGAGTCGATTTGGGGAGTTGCTGGTGTCGTTGGTTTAGAAAATAGGTTCTAAGAATGGTTAAAATAAATTCCTAAGATCAACATTTTGCTTTGAAAATGTTAAAACTTTACTAACTTTTGTAAACTGTGCAGTAGTAAAACTGAGTAAGGGGACCGAATCAAAGAAAAGTGAAAATAAAGTGGACCATAGCTTTTACAGGATAAATTTGTTTCGTCACCTAGATGAGTCTGGCAAGGAAATAGATTAGCAAATTCTCGAACAAAATTGGTCTGGATACATTCCATGTATTCTCGTTGTTTTCCGTCTGGATAGTCCCCAGGAAGGGACTCCCTCTGTTCTCGTGGCTCCCCACGACTCCCAAAGAAGTCCCCGGGAAACAGCAAGAGTAATAGCAACAAATAGGGCAATTAAAAAGTAGGCTGTTCGGCCTATAGGCTACTAATAACACTTATAACACTTTTTAGATGTCAGACAAATTGAGTTAAACAGAAATAAAGTTCATCGGACGATCTTAATGGGACGGCTTTTACGGACCAATTATCTATAAACAAAACAATCATTCTCAAATTCGATTACTACCCGAAACTGTAGTTAAAACATAAGATAACCTTCATTCATTCATTCATGGGTTGAATGTGTCAGCATTTTTTCGTCTCATTTCTGCGCATGCCAAGTATCGTATCAGGAAGTGCCTGAACTAGCAAAAGTCGGACAAAAAGACAGACATTACGATCGCATGTTAGGGCACAGTCGAGGTATGCTTATGTGAACGTTTGTCGACATTGGACTTGGCCATTTTCATGTACTTGCTGTGTCTAAAGCTAACTACCAGTTAGCCAAAAGTAGATAATTAAAGGGGCCCTGTCCTGAGAAAGGAGCCTTGTTTTGGTTGACAGTGAAAGGGCAGTAGTACCACTTTCGCAACTTTCGCCTCATTGACGAACGACCGATACTTTGACCGATCTGTGGGAGGTACCTCTATAATTTGGCCCACTTCATTCTTTTTGGAACTAGACCGGAGTTTTCAGTGGGATCCCAAAGGGGAAATTTTATTGGACTTCTTCATCCAGACAATCGGGTCTTGCAGGCTGGTCTTCGCCAGACCACGTACGCTAAGCATGTTCTTGATCCCTAATCAATCGCTTAAAAATATACAAAGCAACATCGTTCTGTTTTTGTCAGATTACGGTGAAGCGGCTAATGCGCTGAGAAAATAAAGAGGGCTCCTGTCTTAAGGAAGAAGAAGAAGAAAACCACCAGAAAAGGGGCCCTGCCCTTCCTCGTTTTCGCGGCTGCTTGTGGCTGCTTACACCATGAGGATCTTCACGACAATAAGAAAACCAGAGAGGATTTGTAAACTATAGCCTGGAAAGAAGTCATGTCTGCAGGGTCTGTTTGAATTTGCTGCAATATACTCCGGGAAATCCTGATAAGCACAGAAAAACGACACACTTAGAGACAGTTTGTGAGGAAACCTAAGACTCCATGCCTCACCAAAAGTGTCAAACAAGCCATAAGGAAAAGGAAGCAGGCCTGGCAAAGCATCGCCGAAATCCAACACCAGACAAAATGGACCAAGGCTCACAAGCAAGGAAACTGCAGTAAATGGACGTCAGCCAATAGGCGTATTCTCGCCGTCCCCGAGGACTCCACTTGAGGAGTCCCCGTGTTTTTGTTTGTCCCCGGGGACTCACTCCCCGTATTCTCGCGAGTCCCCACGGATTGGGAATGCTCCGATTATCATCACCCTCATCAAAAAGGACTCCCTTTCAGATTCGGAGGGGAATCAGTTTTTGCTGGTCTTGGTGCAATGTAAAATTAATTAAAAACAATCAAAAGAAACAAAACCAAAAATAAAGTGGATCCAGACTAATTTCGTCAACTGTAAATCTTTTTTTAGAACAAAGTCCATTTTGGAAGCATTCCCTGTGTTCTCGTTGTTTTCCGTGCGCGGAGTCCGCGTGGAGTGACTCCCTCTATTCTCGCCGTTCCCTTCGATTCCCCGAGGAGTCCCTGGGGAACGACGAGAATATGCCTAATGTATGGTTAAACACGAAGAATCTCTGGCTTACGTCTCGAAATCCAACACCATAGCCATGTTTTCAAGAACGATTCAGTCTGACCCACCGAATACATCCCCCAGATGTTCCACTTAAAGGTCTTGAAAAGGAAAGAAAAACACAAGGAAAAAGAATGAGAAACACATAATCCCCAAAAGAAGAATATAGAATTTTCTTCTTAAGCGAAGCGGTGTAAAAGAGAGAACAAATACAGAAATTTTGCCGCCATGGGAATTTCTGGTGATAAAAGGCTAAAGGAAAATACGTAACGCTTATTACAAGTACGACAAACTTTGTTCAGTCTTCCTCTCCGAAACTCAAACGAAGAATTTTTTTTTAATTTTTTTAAAATTTATTTGTGACCCGCTTTTTGGATAACAGCAGAGTATGAGTAAACTATACAAAGTAAAATACGCATATTAAAACACTAAACAAAACAATGTAAATAAACATGACTACATTCTTTTCATATAGTTTAAAAATACACTAATAATAATTAGAATAATAATAATTTATTTGTAACCCACTCCACAAAAACAATGTGAAGATAGTGGAGTAAAGAAGAGAAAGAAACAAATAAACAACTGAAGAAACACTAGTACAATTTCAATTTCAATTTACTTTATTTAACGGTTTTTGAAAACCATAAAAAAAGACACTCAAGACAAATAGTACACTAAACTAAAAAGATCAAGTCGAACGGGCTCCAGGTGGAACCTGGGTCACCCGCAGAGACCGCTCCCATTCCAGACACACAGGGAGAGACAACCTCAAAAGCGGGGCAGATGCAGCCCGCACAAGTGGATTAGACGACCTGAGAATCCTGTTCTGCAAAGAAAGAATGTTTCGCCTCCTTAGTTCAGGAAAAGAAGGAAGTCCCGCCACCACAAACACACCAGAAGCACTGCAGTGTCTAGGCAGACCATTCAGCCAACTGAAAGCATTATTATAGAGAATCCGTAAAGACCGGTCAGTTTCCCCAGAGATGCTGGTCACAAGGGCCAGGCAGTAAACTGGAGTGCAGTAGGCCCTGAAAAGAAAAGATTTTGTCTCTCCTCACATGAAGAGAATTTTCTAATAAGTATATTGCACGGACACACAGGACCTCGAAACGGCTGTTACGTGCTCCTCGTCAGTCAGTTTAGACGTCAGATGGAACCCGAGGTATTTAAATGCCGTTACAAACTCAACAGTGACACCATTGAGTATGGCGTCCGGGATGTGTTTCAGTCGAGCTCCTTTCGGAAGAAACGCCATACACTTCGTCTTCGTGGTATTAAACACAATATCGTGTTCAGCGGCAAACCTTTCACAAACAAGCAGCAAGCTATTCAGCGCAGCTACAGTTGGAGCCAAAAGAACTAAATCGTCAGCATACCTGATATTATTATAAACAACAAAATAAACACAAAATAAGAAAACAAACGGATGAGCCTGTGATATGGAGTTAGCCGTTCATATGCTTGTCCAGATAAATTAACATTAAGCTCCTGGAGTTTTGCCGTTATATCGGGAGCTTTGTATTTTCGGATTATTCTCCAGTTTCGATACGATACAGGCAAATAAAGCAGGTATTTACAGTACTTTTAGTAACATGTACATAGTTTACGTATGTCACTCTTTTTCAATAGAGTAAAAATGCCAGAAAGATAAAGTACAGAATGATCGCAAAAAACTGAATACAAAGAAACAAAAGACTTTCGGTTATACTTAGACCGGTTTGACACAATCCTAGAATATCCAAATTTAATATTTTTAGAAGCTTCAGATACTGCAGACTGGCGAAAGGACAAAGTATTTTTTTTACAAACTGTTAAACCAAGCCGCCGAAAGTTTTCAATAGAGAAAATGGATATATTTTTTATTCTAAGAGGAGAATTTGGCAGAGTACCGTTGAAACAAATATATTCGCATTTATCGAGATTCAAAGTAAGGCCAATGTCAAGGAAACCCTTTTTAGTCCTTTGAACTGTACGGGAGAGGGAAGATTTGCATCGACTGATAAGGAGAATATCATCTGCGTATGCAACATAGGAAACGTCAGTAAATCCCATAAATACGTCCGAGAGATCTTGGCAATAATCCCAGCAATACACATCTTGAAAATATAAGTGACAACACCCCACCTTGACGTACACCACAATGAACTGCAATATTTTCTTGCAGGAGAGACCCATTTATTTTAAAAGTAAGTGCGCATTGCTGTACCAATATCTCAGGACAAATATAATGGAAATATTAACACCATTTACAGAAAGTGAGTACAGAGCTTCGCTATGAACAATGCTATCGATCTCCTTAGAAATAAATAGACTTAACATTTTTTTAAAGTGACAAGCACATTAAACCGGTTCAGGAATGAAAAACTGGCTAATAATCTCGTGGGCTGAGAGGGCAGGATGTTTGTGGAGGGTAAATAGATTTGAATGCGAACGAAAGAGGGTATTGATACTATCCTGAAGGTTAAAATTCGAAACCAATTTACGATTACGAAAGGATTTTGGAAGATACATCAGAAAACAGTTCTCAAATTTTGTTACATCTTTTTATATCAGCGAGTATACCAG
This sequence comes from Branchinecta sandiegonensis, assembly GCA_030848855.1. Taxonomy (NCBI): domain Eukaryota; kingdom Metazoa; phylum Arthropoda; class Branchiopoda; order Anostraca; family Branchinectidae; genus Branchinecta; species Branchinecta sandiegonensis. The sequence goes on from JAUPMV010000011.1 coordinate 8,168,659, forward strand.
GCAAAGAAGAAATCATCAAACCAACTGAATGGTTCACAAAATGGAAATAAGCGTTTAATCTTAAATGTTTGTCAGCAACTATTTTTGCATAAGCTAGCTCAGTTCGTTCTATACGCGAAATCTCACTGTACAGTATTGAGTGTAAATTTTTTTCTTTTATTTTTTTGCTTTTACTCCTTTTGCTTCCCACCGTGTAAGCTAGCACAAATAAAAATACCATATAATATATGCATGTAGTATACCATATTGCGACTAGCAAATGACACTGCAGTCCCGATGAAAAATTTATCTCAAAATAGTAGTACGAAGTTGTACGAAAATGTAGCATGCAGTACTAACTGATGCTAATACATACTTCTACTTCAAGGCTACCGTGTTACTGTATACTACTGCATGCTACTATTAGCAAGACTTGGTGCTACTATGGCAAGACAGGATGCTACTGGATATTACTACTTAAGATTGGACCAGTCTGAGGCACATTAAATGATAGTATTCTTGAAATATTCCTTCAGCCCAAGCTGACTGCGATGCACCGGACTTCATCAAACTATAAGAGAAGCCGTTGGAATATGAAAAACCGTTCAGGGATCAACAGAGACACAGGCTAATACTCACTACCAGAAACATGGAAAGGCATCATCAGTGAAAGGAAATTCAGACCCCAAGCTCTTCTCTACAACAAAACGAAATTCAACCCAAATGCAGAAAAATCTCTACCAGACCAACGACCCAATCGAGCAGCAAAAACAGCAGCCGTGTCCAAAATGAAATCACAGCAACCTTTTTAACTCCAAGCAAGACTCACGAAGGAATTTACGAAGTTAAATATTTAACGCTAGGCTACAATCTTTAGTTTTGTGTTTCCCACAAGTTCGTTTTCCAACTTGAGCGGTTTTGAGCCTGAACAGGACCCTTTCCAAGAAGGGCCGGAAAGATTGTAGGTTTGCCACGTGTTAGAATAATAAAATCAGCATACTTAGAAGCGTTGAAAGATGATTCGTCTAATTCGTGGCCTTATTTGGTAAAATAGATATTGGATGATTGTGGAATTGGTGAAATGTGGAATAATGGAGTAGGAAATGAGGAAGGAGTTAGCAAGCTAGTACAGGAAATACTTAAGAGCCAGGAAATACAGGTTTGGCACGTCCAAAAGGATCAATCTGAATCCCTGAGGCTTTATGCCACGGTAAGAGAGACATGGGGTGAGAGTATAATGTTTAAAGCGGGTCTTAAGCGGGAGGAATTAAATATAATTATTGAAATGTTGGCGGACACCCTGCCAATTGGTGCTAGAAGACGTTATATTGGTAACTTTAGGCAGAAATCCGGTCCTTACTTCTGTCCGATGTGTGGATGCGAGAATGAGAGTTTGGTTCACATGGTTTGCGAGTGCATGGAGCTGAGTGGATGGAGGAAAGAACAGTACGGTGTGAGTGAGTTTGATGAAGAATGGTTAATTAGAGTTGTTAGGAATGAATGTTTTAGTACGATTAAGAGACTGGGGCGATTCCTGAGGACAGCGATGGAACATAGAAGCAGATTTTTGGATTAGGGAAATAACAAAGAAATACTGAAAATGGTTATTAGAGAAGAGAAAGATTAAGATTAAGGAGGAGCTTTTTCTCTTTTTTGTGTTCTTATTTTGTTTTGTGCGTTTTCCTCTAGTATGTGATATTTTTGGTGATTTTTTGTTGCCATGGCCCTCGGGCTGCTTAGCAATTAGTAAATCTATCTATCTATAGCTCCAACAAAATTCAGCTGACGTATCTGTTTTGCACCATCAAATATAGTATTCTTTGCTATTACATAGTATTATATTCAACGTTTTCGTACAACTGAGCAGGCTACAAATTTTTCATCGGGGTAACATCCTTTTCAGTCTCGCTTTTCCCACCCCCTCCCTTATAGGTGGCAGACCACACAATTCGGCGGCGTTTGACCACTACGATGTTTCTTTTCAACTTTTCTCACAAATGTCCATCTCTTTGTACCAATTGTACTAGCAGGGATCGCTTTCAACGGACATCAAGGGGGCACTTCAGAGGGCACGCTCCTAACAATGCGAAAGCTGGACCCCCACCATGTGTGGACATCGCACAGGAAGAACATGTGTAATCCTTCTAGTGAAGAATGAATAAAGGCATCTGCTCGAAACCGCCGGGAAGGTAGCCAAAGAGAGTAGAGACTGGTATGGAGCTTGAAATACCGTTTATCTAGCGAAGCAATGAATAGCTATGGCTCAGAAGGCGTTCGCAAAGTTTTCCGCTGAGTTGTTCCGTAAAGTTTGTCGCCACTCAAATTGCAATTTGACCTTTTAACTGTTAGGAAATTTTCAGTGAAAATTTTTCTTTGAAAAAACCTTCATGTTTTTATGGCACTTGCAGCCTCTGGCTCAAGTGCCATATACCGATCACAATTCCGTCTGTCGGTCTGTCGGTCTGTCGGTCTGTCGGTCTTTCGGTCTGTCGGTCTGTCGGTCTGTCGGTCTGTCGGTCGGTCCGAGTTTTTTTGTCCCACATATCCGAGTTAGGGTACTTCCAGATGTGCTAGGACAATGAAACTTGGCAGGCATATCAGGGACCCGACCAAACTAACCTGGAAATAATCAGTTTCCCGATCCGACCATATGGGGGGGAGTGCGGGGCGCTGGAAACTTGCAAATTTAGGGCATTTTGTCACTTTTTTTCTGAGTTAGGGTACTTCTAGATGAGCTAGGACAATGAAACTTGGCAGGAATATCAGGGACCCGACCAAACGAACCTGGAAATAATCAGTTTCCCGATCCGACCATATGCGGGGGAGTGGGGGCGCTCGAAACTTGAAAATTTAGGGCATTTTGTCACACTTTTTCGAGTTAGGGTACTTCCAGATGAGCTAGGACAATGAAACTTGGCAGGAATATCAGGGACCTGACCAAAGTAACCTGGAAATAATAAGTTTCCCGATCCGACCATATGCGGGGGAGTTGGGGCGCTGGAAACTTGAAAATTTAGGGCATTTTGTCACACTTTTTCGAGTGAGGGTACTTCCAGATGAGCTAGGACAATGAAACTTGGCAGGAATATCACGGACCCGACCAAACTAACCTGGAAATAATCAGTTTCCCGATCTGACCATATGGGGGGGAGTGCGGGGCGCTGGAAACTTGAAAATTTAGGGCATTTTGTCACACTTTTTCGAGTTAGGGTACTTCCAGTTGTGCTAGGACCATGAAACTTGGCAGGCATATCAGAGACCCGACCAAACAAAATTAGGAATAATCAGTTTTCTGATCCGACCATTTTTGGGGGGGGGGGGGGGGGTGGAGGGCAGGGGAATCCGGGAAACTGAGAAGTGTGTAACTTTCGAACGGATGATCGGATTGTAATGAAACTTCATAACTGAAGAGAATATATATCTGTAATGTCCCGTTTAAAGTCTTGACCGGATTCGGTAGCCAGGGGGGAGTTGGGGGGGGGGGGGAGACCGGAAATTTCAAGAAACGGTTAGAATGGAGGGATCGGAGTGAAACTTGCTGGGAAGAACAAGCATCTGCTCTAGATAAGTCCTTTAGACCATTGTACTGGATCCGGACACTTATGGGGGGGGGGGCCGGAATTCCGGTGATGGTGGTTTTTTGGATTTTCACGATGAAACTTGGCAGGCATATCAGGGACCCAATCAAACTGACTTCAAAATAAAAATATTGTTGATCAGATAATGGTGGGGGAGTGGAGGGAGGGGAATCCGCAGGGGAATCCGGGAAATTGAGAAGTGTGTAACTTTCGAACGGATGATCGGATTGTAATGAAACTTCATAACTGAACAGAATATATATCTGTAATGTCCCGTTTAAAGTCTTGACCGGATTCGGTAGCCAGGGGGGAGTTGGGGGGGGGAGACCGGAAATTTCAAGAAACGGTTAGAATGGAGGGATCGGAGTGAAACTTGCTGGGAAGAACAAGCATCTGCTCTAGATAAGTCCTTTAGGCCATTGTACTTGATCCGGACACTTATGGGGGGGGGGGGGGTCCCGAAATTCCGGTGATGGTGGTTTTGGGGACTTTCACGATGAAACTTGGCAGGCATATCAGGGACCCAATCAAACTGACTTCAAAATAAAAATTTTGTCGATCAGATAATGGTGGGGGGAGTGGAGGGAGGGGAATCCGAAATTTTCAGTCATGCGTAATTTTAGAATGGTTGATCGGATTCGAGTGAAATTTAAGAATTCAACAGAGGACATTTCTCCGATGATTTTTTTCATATCCGGACCGGATCCGGCAACTATTGGGGGGGGGGAAGAAATACGTGCCCCGTTTAGAATGGAGGGATCGGGATGGAACTTTGTGGGAAGAACAAACAGATGCTCTAGGTAAGTCATTTGCTGAATCGGATTGGCTACGTGCACCGTGGGGGAGCTGGGTGGGGTGGGGGGGGGGGTGGACCGGAAATCTGGAGAAACGGTTAGAATGATGGTATCGGAGTGAAACTTGCTGGGAAGAACAAACATCTGGTCCATATAAATCTTTTACATAATTTGACTGGATCCGGACACTTTAGGGGGGGGGGGAGGGGTATCCTGGAATTCCGTTTTTGGGGGATTTTCACGACGAAACTTGGAAGGCATATCAGGGACCCGGTCAAACTGACTTGGAATAAAAAAAAAATCCTCGATATGAAAATCTTGGGGGGGGAGTTGAGGGAGGGGAATCCGGAATATTGAGTCATGCGTAACTTTGGAACGGATGATCGGATTCGAGTGAAATTTAATAATTAAACAGAGGACATTTTTCTCTTGTGACCTTTTTCATTTCCGGACCGAATCCGGCAATTATCGGGGGGAGGGCGGAAAATACTTGACCCGCTTAGACTGGTGTGATCTGGATCGAACTTCGTGGGAATGACAAACAGATGCTCTGGATTAATCATTTACAGAACAGGATTGGCTCCGGTTATTGTGGGTGGAGTTGGAGGAGGGGGAGGGGGGTCTGGGATTCCGGTGATCGCGCGTTAAGGTACTTCCAGATGTGCTAGGACGATGAAACTTCGCTGGAATATTGGAGACTCAACAACATTTGCTTAGAAATTGCTACTTCCCAAATCCGATTATTCCTTAAAGTACCAATCTTGACCGCAAAGTAAAAAAAATACTTTTAAGCAATATATGCATTTTCGTGATGCCCATCAGCCCATTAGCAGTTTTGCCTCAAGGGTTTTGCTTACAAATGAAGTTCCAGCTCCCTTATAGCGCACATCTCAACCGCAAAGTCGAAACTTACTCTTGATCAATCAAATCATCTTGACACATGCAAGTGCCATATGAGCTTACAGCTCTTGTTCAAACTTGTCATCATAAAAGTACGCGTCCTATCAACATCTTTTCAGTTTCCTGAATCCACATCTTCTAAAGAATTCATCTTCTAAGAATTCTGCTTCGGATCTTATTGGTCAACTTTATGGTTTCAGGTTTACGCAACAACTTTTTATGCTACTTTACGCACTTAACGAACGTTGTCTGAGCGTCCTATTCTTCTCCTCGAGTCTAGGTGTGATGGTGCTATAGCCTTATATAGCACCATCGCACCATACATTTATTTACTGGGCATACCGAGAATGGATACAACGTCGTATCTTTCACAAGAACTTACTGACTATAGGCATATTCTCGCCGTTCCCCGAGGGCTCCTCGGGGAATCGAAGGGAACGGCGAGAAGAGAGGGAGTCACTCCACTCGGATTCCCCGTACAGAAACAGCGAGAACACGGGGAATGCTTCCAAAACGGTCGAAAAAAAATATGCAGTTCACGAAATTAGTCTGGATCCACTTTATTTTTGGTTTTGTTTATTCTGATTGTTTTTATGGCACTTGCAGCCTCTGGCTCAAGTGCCATATACCGATCACAATTCCGTCTGTCGGTCTGTCGGTCGGTCCGAGTTTTTTGTCCCACATATCCGAGTTAGGGTACTTCCAGATGTGCTAGGACAATGAAACTTGGCAGGCATATCAGGGACCCGACCAAACTAACCTGGAAATAATCAGTTTCCCGATCCGACCATATGGGGGGGAGTGCGGGGCGCTGGAAACTTGAAAATTTAGGGCATTTTGTCACACATTTTCGAGTGAGGGTACTTCCAGATGAGCTAGGACAATGGAACTTGGCAGGAATATCAGGGACCCGACCAAACTAACCTGGAAATAATCAGTTTCTCGATCCGACCATATGCGGGGAAGTGGGGGCGCTGGAAACTTGAAAATTTAGGGCATTTTGTCACACTTTTTCGAGTTAGGGTACTTCCAGTTGTGCTAGGACCATGAAACTTGGCAGGCATATCAGAGACCCGACCAAACAAAATCAGGAATAATCAGTTTTCTGATCCGACCATTTGGGGGGGGGGGGGTGGAGGGCAGGGGAATCCGGGAAACTGAGAAGTGTGTAACTTTCGAACGGATGATCGGATTGTAATGAAACTTCATAACTGAAGAGAATATATATCTGTAATGTCCCGTTTAAAGTCTTGACTGGATTCGGTAGCCAGGGGGGAGTTGGGGGGGGGGGAGACCGGAAATTTCAAGAAACGGTTAGAGTGGAGGGATCGGAGTGAAACTTGCTGGGAAGAACAAGCATCTGCTCTAGATAAGTCCTTTAGACCATTGTACTAGATCCTGACACTTATGGGGGGGGGGGGGGTCCCTGAATTCCGGTGATGGTGGTTTTGGGGATTTTCACGATGAAACTTGGCAGGCATATCAGGGACCCAATCAAACTGACTTCAAAATAAAAATTTTGTCGATTAGATAATGGTGGGGGAGTGGAGGGAGGGGAATCCACAGGGGAGTCCGGGAAATTGAGAAGTGTGTAACTTTCGAACGGATGATCGGATTGTAATGAAACTTCATAACTGAACAGAATATATATCTGTAATGTCCCGTTTAAAGTCTTGACCGGATTCGGTAGCCAGGGGGGAGTTGGGGGGGGGGAGACCGGAAATTTCAAGAAACGGTTAGAATGGAGGGATCGGAGTGAAACTTGCTGGGAAGAACAAGCATCTGCTCTAGATAAGTCCTTTAGACCATTGTACTGGATCCGGACACTTAGGGGGGGGGGGGGTCCCGGAATTCCGGTGATGGTGGTTTTGGGGATTTTCACGATGAAACTTGGCATGCATATCAGGGACCCAATCAAACTGACTTCAAAATAAAAATTTTGTCGACCAGATAATGGTGGGGGTAGTGGAGGGAGGGGAATCCGAAATTTTCAGTCATGCGTAATTTTGGAATGGGTGATCGGATTCGAGTGAAATTTAAGAATTCAACAGAGGACATTTCTCCGATGATTTTTTTCATATCCGGACCGGATCCGGCAACCATTAGGGGGGGGGAGGGGGGCGGAAAATACGTGACCCGTTTAGAATGGAGGGATCGGGATGGAACTTTGTGGGAAGAACAAACAGATGCTCTGGATTAATCATTTACAGAACCGGATTGGCTCCGGTTATTGCGGGTGGAGTTGGAGGAGGGGGAGGGGGGTCTGGGATTCCGGTGATCGCGCGTTAAGGTACTTCCAGATGTGCTAGGACGATGAAACTTCGCTGGAATATTGGAGACTCAACAACATTTGCTTAGAAATTGCTACTTCCCAAATCCGAGTATTCCTTAAAGTACCAGTCTTGACCGCAAAGTAAAAAAAAAAACTTTTAAGCAATATATGCATTTTCGTGATGCCCATCAGCCCATTAGCAGTTTTTCCTGAAGGGTTTTGCTTACAAATGAAGTTCCAGCTCCCTTAGAGCGCGCATCTCAACCGCAAAGTCGAAACTTACTTTTGATCAATCAAATCATCTTGACACATGCAAGTGCCATATGAGCTTACAGCTCTTGTTAATTAACTTTACATTGCACCATCACCAGTAAATTTGATTCCCCTCCGTATCTGAAAGGGAGTCCTTTCTGATGATGGTGACGATGATCGGAGCATTCCCCGTCCGTGGGGACTCGCGAGAATACGGGTAGTCAGTCCCCGGGACAAACAGAAGTGCGGTGACTCCTCAAGTGGAGTCCTCGGGGAACGGCGAGAATACGCCTTATAGCTTATCTTCCAGTTCTCAAAAACATGACCATGGTCAAGAGACAGTTTTGCCACGGGGGCTGCAGAACAGTGCTAGCTTCTTTCACGATCCTTGGGTGTATCCCATTAGGGCCCCTGAATTTGTTTGGGTTAAGGTTGGCAAGTCACTTTTCGACAGCAGTTGGGGTTATCACAACCTTTCCATGGCTTTCATTATGAGTATAAACATTTAGGTATCATGTCTCATGGTCGTGGTGTAGATAGAAGAGAACTGGCAATTTAGGGATTCAGCAAGTTTTACGGTGGCGGTGTTGACGGTTCCATTACTGTTTACTAGTGAAGTGAGGGGATACGGCGAACAAGCTTTAGGGAGGATATGTGGAGCCAGTATTTAATTGTTAGGCAGGAATGACGTCAAACCTTCAAGACAAATTCTTAAAAGACACCTCTTGCTTATTCTGCCTTTTATGATATACTTAGCTCCCATATGAAATTATAAGCTAACAAAATCCCCACCTTTCTCCATTGTTTCGTTTCATAACTACAAATTGTTAGCGCTTTTTCGGCCTTGCCGAGTTTTCCCGTCACCCAACGAAAAGTTTGCCGGAATCTTCATTGTCCGCTGATAAATCTTTCACACATAAGAATATGACAATCTTCTGTTTATTACTTCTTTTATTTGCTTAGTTTTCGCACTTTTTAACCAAGGTACTTCCCAACAGGAAGGCTGGATGTAATCGACAAGCGCTAGCAAGAGAATCGCTAGTTTCAGGTGGGAAGTAATGGTGTTTTCGAAAACGTTTTTTGTGATCCATTTTATAGGGAAAAGATCATTTCTAGTAAGAGTTGTGCTTTAAAAGAAAGAGATGCTGTTAAGTCTTTGGCTGTATTTCCTTGCTTTTAGTAGTATACCATTTAAATATTTTTAGTTTGGTCTGATTAATGTAGATTTACACGGACAGGAATTACGGTCCAGTAGAAAGGATTCCGCTCGTGAAGAGGGCTAGAAGAAACAAGTCCAAAGGTTTCGATGGGATCCCAAAAAATTCATATTTGATCAAGACGGTTGGGTCTAGTAGATATCCGGTCTTCGCCAGACTCCTTGAACATTTTTACAATTAAAATTTAGAAACAGACTAAGGTCAATGGCTAATCACCCGAGAAAACCAAGTTCAAGTATGGATTCAGCATGTATGGTATACGTCATATCTACTTTGACGAAAATAATCAAAATTCCTGCCTTACTTCTGCCAAATTTCCTCGGCATGATTCCTGGCAAACTACTTGTCCGGCAAAAAAAAGCTCAAAAACGAATTCAGTATATCTCCTTACCCCTACATCGAACCTCTAATCAACTTGAGACAAAAGTTTAACTTTTAGCAAATTTTTCGGTTTTCGCCGGATTGCGCGCGAACCACTTGCGAACTAATTTTCATACACGGGTTCAGCATGCCTTCTTACCCCTAAATCAACTATCTCATCAGTAGTTAAAAAATATTTTAGTCGCCCTTAACCCCCTCCCCTACCCCTAGGGGCTACAGAGACCGTCTGCGAACTCGACCTGTCCCTTGACCCAAACAATCCTCACACAAAGTTTCACCAAATATCACATTCCTTCGAGAGTATTCGTGCTGACAGAAGGACGGACGGACAGACGGACAACTTTTACGAAGTCAGAAGTATCCCTCCACTTAAGTTTTGGGATCCCAAAAAGTCTAGCTAGACAGGAATCCCGGTGCAATAGAAAGGAATTCCGGTCTATTTAAAATAATTCCATTGGGGAAGAGGACCAGCTAGCTTTGGAAAACTGCAGCCATCAGTAATGATGCCGTGGATGCTTCATGCTATCATAAGATTTATCTGTCATGGTTAGTGGATCCATGCTTTTAATTTTTTTTTCAGTTTTCCGCCTAGAAATGCATAGTTGTCTCCTTTGTGCGTAAACGGTACTTATTTATGAATAGAAAAGAGAATTTAAGCTGAAGCTTCTCTTCTTACTAAATGCGTGAACTATTGTTTGACAACACTGTTGTTACAACAACAACACACAAATAAGGATTTACATGAGTGCTGCAACTGAAAGGCGTTTCAGCAAGATGTTGCTTGAACGAGGGTAAATTTGGGTACACCGTTCTACCCAAAGGTCTACCCAAATAAAAAATGACGTCGAGCAATTTTCTATTTATTTTTAGCGGGTATAGCTTCAGTGTGCTGACGGGTAGTCTGATATGAACTGAATACAACAAATATATTTTTTTTTCAAACTATCTACCGTTTGGAGGATTCTGTATATGTTCAGAATGTCATTATGATCCGCAAGGAACTCCACTTCTACTTTCTCCAAGACCGGGTTCCGGTCACGGTTCGCTTTGCCCGTAAGTGCTACATAACCTATTTTGAGCTTGCCCCTAAGCTAGGTCCCCACTCGCCCCACTAGATGACACCAGTCTCGGTTTGAAGTCGCTACTTTAATGGGGGGGGGGGGGTCTAGACAGTTCAAATCGTAGAATATGGCTGGTTCAACTCCTTCAAACCTTAGCCTATCAGTACTGAGATAAGACAGTCTATTTAGCCATCCGTCCTTCACTTAAACACGCTTGAAGACCCGACGAAAATGCGTTAAAGCCAGGCTTCACCTTCCAGATTTTTCGTCCGGATCCAGACAGCCGTTTTCGTCGAGATGGATCTGTAAGGCCAAAAACTTCTGGAAGGTGCCATAGAGGCAACCATTCGAGAGACACGGCGAATATGCAAATGTAGGAAGAAAAGGGAAAGTGATTGACAGTTGAGACTGGGATGTAAGAAATATTTTAAGTGTGAAGGGGACATCTAGGTATTGTTGAAAAATAGCAGTCATCATTATCCATGAATATCTGGAAGGGATCCATTCACTGTGCGGAAGCCTCGGACATCTCGGAATCCATGGAAGGTGAAGCCTGGCTTTTACTTCGTTGCTGTTATTCCTACAACCGATTTTCATCGAATGAACTTTTTCTTTCAAATTTATGGTATTTTCTACGTGCTTTTACCTTTATTCTTAAAGTCTTTGATTCATGTGGGCCGAGAAGGTGGGAGACACCATCATTTTTCGATGAGTCGGATTTTAACGAACACACTGTTACCTTTGTTTTCCCCAAAATCCTCACTGTAGCCAACGTTATCCACAAATTGCTTGAACACAATTCACTCCTGAACACCAATCCGCCATAGCTAATTAACTACCCATTGATCTCCTGACGCTGGTCAAACGAATACTAGAACCTTCGAGAAAATCGAGTGGCGCATAAGAGGATTAAAACAACTAAGTATATCACCATGTGGATACGTCGGAAGAAGAAATCATTGGCCAGTGTGACATTTTTTGGTCTCGATAGCTGAATATTATTTAGCTCAGTTTTAGATCTTCAAGAAATCACTTGAACGAATTTAGTATAATTTACGGCGTTTGTTTATTGTGATCTAGTTTGGATCCTTCATTCTGGGAATTAACAAGAAAAAAAACAGAAAACAAAATACTTAAAGAAATCAATAATGCAAATTATAAGTTTATTTTTTCTACACACTTTCCTGCCTGCTACAATAAAAAGATTTTGTTAGATCCAAAGTCAAACTATGCTTCCATCCTCCCGATGTCGGCCGCTTCCGACCCGCGCCGCTAGATGACCCAGCGGCCGGATCGAGTCGTGGCTTCATCTTGGGTCTTAGGTGGGGGGGGGGGGGGGGGGGGTTCTAGACGTTGCAAGTGGTAGAATGCTTATGATAGAAATCCTTTAAATGATTTAACAACTATACACGATCGCCGAGAAATAAATCGTTTTAGGGTCACACGCAATAGCAGGCTTTCTTCGGAAGTGACCTTAGAACCTGGAACCGAACATTTCCTGACTTTCAATTCGTTAGCCATTGAAATGTACGCTTTTGTTCAAATCCGAATTTGACGCGTCCTGTCGGCCAGCATTGCATATTCTGAACGTCACTACTAGAGCTCAAGGTGACAAAAAATGTCCCTTGGAGAAGTGTTCATATCCAAGATTCAAAATAAAACAGGCTTTGATGATGATGATGATGGTGAAATTTTATTTACGCACTTAAAAGAAGAGGAAAATATCGCAGTACAGACAAATAAAAGGAAAAAATACGCTGAGCTTTCAATAATTTAGTAAATGCACAAGATAAAAAATAAGCATTAAAAAAGGGACGAAAGGGATCTAAAAAATCTTATTCCTAGATGGAATGCGGAGAAACGTTAGGCTTTCTAGTTAGACTTTAAGTAGAGTTTAAGTTTATGAGCTCTCTTTTTCCTTTGATGGATAAGTTGCTCAGAAACCAATGAACTCGTCGCGGCTCTTCCTGTGTTATACAAACACAACCCATTAACTTCCCAGCATAAAGCGTACTTATGATTTTATTGCTAGTAATCATAGCCATTTAAGAAATCCAAGCGTGGCAGACAAGATTTGAGGGCGGAACCTCATGCCACTAGAGCACCCTAATGTGGCGTATTAGATTGCGCCCTAGAGCAACTCGAAATCAGAATCGTGTCCGCGTCGCTTATTACAGATTTCCCCATGCTACCGTGTTACGACACTTGAAGTGTTCCATGCTGCGTTTAATCTCACTTTAGATTATCCATTTCCTTTTCAGGAAATTTCACTCAAGAGTTCATGGTGACGTAAACAATGGAGTCCAGTTTCCTTGTTTATTTAGTCCGGCCAGACGATTTATTAAAATTAGTTTGCAATAAGGATACAAAGTTTGTTTGTAATTCACATGGATTAATTGCGGAGTAATCAGAGAGATTTAATAACTCGCAAGATACATCATAATGACCGCATGCGAGTTTCAAGACTAAAGAACAAACGTACATCAAGGCCGTGGGTGCGCTCGAAAAAACCTTACCAAGGTACATGCGTCGTTCCTGCACGCTTTGTTAGGAAACCGCCCCAGTCCCTCACTGCTGGTGATGCTTTTCTCTGCCGCGGTCGTCATCGTGGTGCCAACAGAACGCGAGTTCGCGTTTGCTAGGCGAAAGCGGCATCGCAAGCAGGATAATTCTGCCTCGTCAGGCTACAGAATTCGCGCCACGCCGTTTTAACTCCAAGTCGAATTTTATTCGTGTCGCGTCTCAGTTCGGAAGCGGAAAAAATCGCGTTCTGTGGGCATTAATATGGTCCGGTATCCAGACCGCGAAATCGTTCAAAAACAGGGGGGGGGGGGGTAGCTCACGAGCTGCAGAAGGTTTGAAGAAGTTTTCTAGATCAACTTTATGTGCTGAGAAAGAAAATCGTACCGCACCACTCCGCACCGATGTGCGTCACCGACTTTTTAGCCTATAAAGGCGAATTAGGCCTATAAAGACCAACTGTAGACAAACAATTTTCCTAGCAGGACAGCACAAACTAAATCAAACAAACTATGCATAGTGGCAGGTTCAAAGATCGGAGTCTGAAATTTGAAAGTAAAAGGCTGAAGTGACATGAATGGATTTAATTGTATGAAAATTCGTAAAAAGTAATAAACATTCTGAGTAGCGGGACGTGTCAGAAGTTTTATTTGCCTGTCCGATTGTTTTATTTATTTATTTTTTTATTTTATTCTATAAAAGAGTAAGCCATGCAGCTTGTCGCATAATATAGGAAACCTGAACACACTTCAAGTGGCAAAAAATGGATAAATACTAATACAACACAAAACAAAGAACATCCAGATTTGATAACTCTTTAACAGATATACTGTAAATAGTTGAATAGTTGTTTTATGAGTATAAGATAAGATAATCTGTATTTGAAAGCCGTATGGAACAAAACAGTTGGCGAGGTTCCTCAGGGTAGCCTTAGCCCATAGGGATAGGTGTTTATAGAAGGTATTGTTTTTGTTTGTTTGAGTGTATTTTTCATGTATTTGCCATGGCCTTTGGCTCCCCGATGAAAAATTTATGTCAAAATAGTACTATGAAGTAGTACGAAGAAGTTGCATGCAGTACTAACGATGCTACTACATGCTTCTACTTCAAGGCTACCGTGTTACTGCATACTACTATATGGTACTATTAGCAAGACTGGATGTTACTATGGCAAGACGGGATGCTACTGGATACTACTACATAAGATTGGACCAGTCTGAGGCACATTAAATGATAGTATTCTTTGCTATTACATAGTATTACATGCAACGTTTTCGTACTAGTACCATACTACTACGGAGGCTACAAATTTTTCATCGGGTCTTAGTGTAAATAAATCTTATCTTATCTTATCTATACATGTTTTCATAAAACTTGGTCCCAAGTATAGCGGTCTTAAAAGCTGGCAAGTTTTCCATAGTGACCACTTCCTCTGGTAAATTGTTCCAAAGCTTGGAAGCCCTGTTAACAAAACTACACTGGCTGACCCACTTTTTTTGGACACGAGGCTGGTAAACCTTCAAGGAATTCTGCCTGGTAGCTGAATAATGACTAAACTGAAAAAATTCTGAAGAATCAGTATTATCAGTACCTTTAATTATACGAAACGTATTAATCAGATCAGTTCTATCCCTCCGGAATTGCAACGAAGGAAGATCAAGGCTTCTCAGTCGGCGTTCGTATGGTAAATGTCGCAATTTAACACATATTATCGGTATTCCGATACATTTGCGTATTTTACAATGTTTTCAAGAATTCCTTGGACGATCTGTACGCCAAAAAATCTACTACGATCAGTATTTCCGACGAATTTTGAACTACGATTTCGTTATCTCAGTGCGAAACCAAACCGGTTTCCTCTGCGTATGGCTATGAAGACGCATGCACCGCAGGATACCAAATGTCTCATGGAGTCAGGATCTTCACACAGGTAACCAATCGAATCTCGTTAGGACGGCGGATACATTTACAGAATCGAAATCCTACATATATAGCTTACGCTGATGATATAATTCTTATGGCTCTTGTAAAGATCAGCTAATTGTAAATTTTAATATTTTGGTTGCGGAACTGAGGAAAAAAGGCCTTCTAAGTGCCAATATTTTGTTATTAATGATCCGCATGGTATTTCGTCCTTAAACTGTGATGATGGGAACCTTTTCCAACCCCTTGATGTTGTGACTTACCTTGGAATTCTCTATTGTTCAGTGAAACGTAATTTTCAATTAATTGCAGTTAGAAATATTGAACTAAAAATCCGTAAGAC
Source organism: Branchinecta sandiegonensis (assembly GCA_030848855.1). Lineage (NCBI taxonomy): Eukaryota > Metazoa > Arthropoda > Branchiopoda > Anostraca > Branchinectidae > Branchinecta > Branchinecta sandiegonensis. The sequence goes on from JAUPMV010000011.1 coordinate 8,183,879, forward strand.
GTTTGGAGCTTTAATCCATCTGAGGGGTAAGCTTAGACGTGATATTCTGGCCCGTATATACCAGTCAACTGTTTTACCAATTGTTATTTTTCCAGCGGTGGTGGTGAATGGTTTTAATCGTGGTATGATTGCTAGTGTTCGTGTGTGCTATTTTAAATATTGTAAATTTTTGCTTGGATACCCTTTCTTTGCTAGAAATACGCCTCTAATTAATTTCCTTTCAGTTAAAGATCCTGCCCTGGCAATTCAGCAGAAATTTGATAATTTTGTAGCTAAAACTCTGAAGAATCTGTTTCCGTTTTTCGATAAAAGTTAATAGTTCAGTAAGTACAGTGTGTTGTTTAAAGTACGTCAATTGTTATTTAGTGTTTCGAAACTTCTTTGTGACACTGTTTTTATTTTTTTTATTTTAGTACTCCTCATTATGTATTCTTTGAGGGAAATAAATAAATGAATGAATGAAGTAGTCACACCCTTGAAACAGTATTCCCAAATCCCCCTCGTTTTGAGCTCATTTGTGCGTGTACTAAACTAGAAAGTCGAGGTCTAGAAAGCATGCTTGATTAGTTCCGACAATCGATCACAGAATGTAGGCCTTTTAGTACCAGTACAAATCGTAATCATACAGCGATTGTTCCACTATCTTAGGCCGTGAGTTTTGATGCAGATTTTACACATTAAGCGGAACCAAGTGATATCGCACAGGGTTGAATCATTGTTTGCGGGCCGTCGAAAGCTAAAGATCAGGATTTCATGGCTCTCTATGTGGAAACCGAAGGGTCGACCGAAGAATTGTTAACAACCGTCCAGGATTTAAAGTAAGCGCAGCCGATAAGATTTTCCGTAACGACTAGCCGCGAAATCCATGTTGATCGTGGTGTAATAAGCAGAGAAGGATAAGGTGTCAATGCCTGATTTCCATGAAGCGGAATTTTACTGGTTTGACTTCCGTAGCACTAACCGTGAAGACGGTAGACTTGGAGAGAATGTAAAGTGAACTCCCATTTCTCAATTATGCAGTCGTGAATCCTAATTTCTGTCACGTTTAATCCTAGGCGGTCTTGATGATTTGATGTATGCTTGAAGTCGGTCATGAATAAAATAGATTTAATTTAAGGTAGAATAGCCTGTAAGGTATAATGAATCTCCGGACTTAAAAGCACAAATTAAGCTTGGAGATGGAGGTGGCATAAATAGAAAAAGCATAGTTGTCGCTTGTGAATATTTTTTTTTCAGTTTCAGTTTGTTTGTTAACAAAAAGCATATCATACACTGTAAACTAACTAGACCCTAAGTGAGCACTGCCCGTAACTGGGAGACAGTATTCATTCATTTGTAAAGAAAAGAAATACAAGGAAAAAGAAAAGAAAAAAGAAAAGAAGAATAAGGGAAAAAAGAAAACAAACATAAATTCATCAAACAGAACATAGAGAACTATCGGTAAAAAAGGTGATATAAGAAACAATAAGAAACTTTTAATCTTACTATTGAACTCTGGTATGCTATTAGCATTTTTAAAGATATTTGGCAGAGAATCCCATATTTTCGGACCGGGTAAATTTGATATTAAAGGTGCCTGCACACACAGTCCGGTTTTCGCAGTCAGTTGCAAATTTTCTCCTTCGCTCCAAATGTTGGCGCATCACATGCCCCTGTAGTGACGCAGACTTGCTTGCTGAATCTGTCAGACTCTGTCTGTGCCCGTAGCTTCACCGAATGCACAAGCGCGAAACTAGATTAGCTATTTAGTCAAACAATGTTTACAACGGATACGTCAGCTACGATTCTTCATCAGCGATATTTCGGCCCTTCTTGGCAAGGGTCCTCGTCAGGCTGTCAATCCTTACGTCGGGGAAGGAAACAAACCTGTAATAAATAACTGAAGCTTCTACCGACTATAAATACCTTATTAAAGTAAATTACCTTCAAATGCCACTGTAATGAAAAAACTAGTCCTGAGATTTAATTTTTAACGCGGACGCTGTTTTTGCTGCACGATTGGGGCGATGACAGGAAAGGTTTTTTTTCTGCATTTTGATCAACTTCGGTTTTGTTATTAATAAGGGGCTGAAAACTTAAATATTATTTCATTAATAACCTCGTTCTGCGTTTCTGTTATGGAATACTCGCCTGTATCTATTACTTTGAATAATTACTGCACGGAAAAACTAGTGCTGAGATTTAATTTTTGACACGGCTGCTGTTTTTGCTGCACGATTGGGGCGATGTCAGGAAAGGTTTTTTTCTGCATTTTGATCGACTTCGGTTTTGTTGTTAATAAGGGACTGAGGCTTAAATTTTCTTCCCTTAATAACCCCGTTCCACGTTTCCGGTAGGGAGTACTCGCCTGTATCTCGGTTAATGCCTGCTCGGTTTTTCTTTATCTGAGCGGCTTCTCGAATGGTTTGATGGAGTCCGGTGCACGTTGCAAGAATTTGGGCTTTTTCAAAATATACTGAATGGGATGGGTTTTCGAAAATATGTTCTGCAAGTGCAGATTTGAAAGTATAGTTATGACGGTGTCCGTTGGAGAGGGCGTGGTGAATTTCTTGCTCGTGCTCTGAAAGTCGTTTTCCGAAAGTTCTATCTGTCCTTCCTACGGAACGCTTTCCGCAATCACAAGGTATTGAATAAATGCCTCTTTGGTACTGATTTGGGACTTTATCTTTTCCGGAGTTTAGGTAACACAGCAAAGTATTTTGGGTTCTGTGAAAGACTTGGATGTTGTATTTTTTCAAACTTTTGGAGAATTTTTCGGTTACTCCGCGGACGTACGGAAGGTAAACGCGGGCATTTTTTTCTTCTGCCTCACCATTACTAGTGGAACTTACAGGATCTTTGGGGGCTGAATGGAGCTTCAGTCGTCTTCTTATGACGAACGGGGTATTTGTTTCCAAACAGGACGTCCCGAATGTGGCAAAGTTCGTCATCTAGGAGATCTTCGTCGCAAATTGTGATGGCTCGGTCGACTAGTGAGATAACTACTCCGCGTTTCACATATTCTGGCTGGTAAGAATCGTATGGTAGTTATCGATCGTTGTGTGTGGGTTTCTGTAGATTGAGCAGACAAAACTTCCTTCACTGTTAGCAATCAAGACATCTAGGTATGACAGCTTCTGTGCATCATTTTCAAATTCAATCATGAACTGGATAGTTGGTTGGATTGCGTTTAAAGTGTCAACGAAACTCACAATGTCTGTTTTTTGGCCTTCCCATGCTGTGAAACCATCATCAACATAACGTTTGTAGAAACTTGGAACCATCGGTGCGATGCTGAAAGCGATTTCTCCAATTTTCCTCAGCGTTAGTTTGGCGAGTCCCTGCGAAATGGAGCTCCCCATCGCTGCTCCTTCATGCTGCCAGTAGAATTGCCCCATGTAGATGAAATATGTTGATTCCCAAACAAGCTTAAAACAATCTAGTATTTGGCTTACAGTTAGGGGGGTTTTGTCTGCCAGTTCGGGATAATTCTCTAGCGCTTCTTTTAGGGCTTCCAGGGTGAAATCTTTCCTGAGACTGGTGAACAAAGATACAGCATCAATGCTGGCTTTTTGCGTTTCTTTAGTGACAGGGTATTTTCTTAACTCTTCGGCAAAATCAATGACATTTCTTATGTAATGCAGCCCTGAATCTAGGAGTGGCCTTATTAACGAAGATAGAAATCTATCTAATTTCTTAGTTGGGGCTCGAACGTGACCCTTGCCAAGAAGGCCCGAAATATCGCGGATGAAGAATCGTAGCTGACGTATCCGTTTTAAACATTGTTTGAATAAATGTTTCAAAGTCAGCTTGGGCTCAAAGAATATTTAGATTAGGTAGGCACAAATAAACACGAGGAAGTAAGAAGTGCCCGAAAGTTTTGGCGTGGGACGAGGGGAAAGGGGGATTTATTTCCGTTCTCTCCTTTTCTCTGATCGGATCGTCTTTATTAGGTGAAAGTTCTTGAGAAGTCTTCTTGCGAACGCGCTAGTCTCTTTTCTGAAATACTACTAATAGTTGATCAAGGTGGTTTTTGAAGAAAAGACGGTATGAACCTTAATTTTTTTTAAAGCACACCTCGCAGTATTTACTGTTTCAGTTCCAATATTCAAAGATATCTGAATACTGTAAAGCTTGCTCTGCTTTAAAAAAATTATATATCTGTTCGAGCTGTACACTGACCCGTTTTTTAAGTACGTAGAGCAGCGTATTACTGGGCTGATGACGGTTGATCAAAAGTGTCTGAAGTCGGCTGCATTTATTGACGACGGTACATTTTTCACGGGCAACAATCAAGACGTTCCGAAAATACTCCAAGGACTTCAATGGTACGAGGAAAATTTCTAGGTCAAGGTGCACAAGACGAAGAGTAATGTTTTAGCACTAAAGAGTGATGGAGAACTAGACAAGTTCTTAGACCGAAGCTGGATACCGAGAGCTAAAGTTTCGAAGATACTAGGAGTCAGGTTCTGTGGAGAAGGCGACAGTAAAAAGTATTGGGAAGAAAAAGCGTCAAAAATCGTAGGAATCCTCTCGAATATTCAGAACCAAAGTTTTATCAGAACAGTTTGGCAGAAGGTGACCTTTGTGAATACTTACTACATGCCACTGTTGTTTTATGCCGCGCCTATCTTTGAACTTGAAGAGGCAACAGCAAAAGAGATTGAAAGGAAAATATGGAGATTCGTGTGGCATGGAAAATTAGAGAAATTAAGTATGAGAATGATTAAGTATGAGAATTTGTCAATCAGTATTCATTCGAAGTGCGGCTGAACGGCTGGCGAGGGAAACCGCGGGTGCAACTTTTTTAAGACATTGGCTTCTGCCTCTCATAAATGAAGAAAACGGAAAAGAAAGAAAGAAGGTCGTAATGAAAATACCACAAGAATACGGTAGAATAGGGGAAGCCCTGTATGAGCTGAAAAAAGCTGTATATTTAAATGAGAGGCCCCAACAGGAAGACATGAAGACATTTGTCAGAAGTCTTTTAGATAAGAGTGAAGAATTCACATACGCAGGAAAAAGACGTGAACCTACCTTTGATTTTGACCGATGCTTTTCGCTGCTGCATGAGCTGCACATTCAGAACTGGGAAAAGGAAGTTATGTTTCTCTTGATACATGGAATGTTACCTTACAGAAACAGAACCAGCCGTTTCATACGAAATGAAAGCCCACAGTGCCCTTTGTGTGGTTCTTTTGTTGTTGACGGTTTGTTACACGAGTTTTAGAATGTCGGTGGAACCAGGGACCCATAAATTTCCTGTACTGACTCGCCATTCACGGGGCTTGTCAATAAGAGATTTCTGATGCGCTCTTGACCGAGCGTCAGATAGTTCGAGAAATACCCACGGGGATAAAATACCCGACTATCTAGATAGACAAAATTTTTCGCAGCTGTTGTGCTGAACTAGGAATATTTCTCTGTAATGGAAGGGTATCCTGGATCTCTTGTCCTAGCTTAGGTACCTGGTGGCATGCTGAATAGTCCCAACAAATTTTGTCTATCTGAGCAAGAACGCCGATTCGACCCAAGCGGAATTTTTGGAAACTAGGAGCGTGTTCCACCCCCGTAATCCGTTCCAACCTCATGAAAAGTTACCATGCTGACCGTTCCAGCCTTCTCGAAATAGTAACTAATAGTAACTATTTGCTTACCACGCTCGGGAGCGTGGTAAGCGTAGTAACCACGAATCTCTGCCACGTGATTGGTCGGATTCACCCGTGGCATGATATTCCGCTGGAAAATAGAAAAATTGTTCCAGCCTTGACTGCAAAAAGCCAGAATTCGTGACGTCATGCGTGGTAACTACGGTAAGTAGGATGGAACACGCTCTAGGTGAGGCTCGGGCAACATAGTCATTACAGGAAATTTATGGGTCCCTGGTGGAACCAAGGTGTATTTGAAGAAATTCTTGAACTGTGTGCAGAGGGAGGTGTAAAGGTAAAAACAAGTGAAGAAAAGAGCAAAATCCTGAGATTGTGTGTTGGGACAGAGCTCGAAAGGAAAAAAGAAATGTCCATGTGCTTTGTTGTAGTGAAGCTGTGTGTCCATGTCCGGAAGAGACGGAAAAAAGAGAAACGGTTACATTATAAAAGTTTAAAAACGTCGTTGGATAAAATGGTGACTCTGAATTCAGAGAGATTAGAGTGGAAGAGGAAAATGGACCGTGAATTTTTAAGAAAGTTTTTTGAAAAATATTAAATTTTAAAGAAATTGGTTTGAATATTAAAGTAAAAATAGAATGAAGTTAAAATTTGTAAATATAAAATTGATTTTTGATGGTAAATTGTTTTTTTGAGGGTTTTTTTTTATTTTCTTTAATTCAAAATTGATTTTTGTTGTTGTGTGGTTTTGATTTTAAAAAGGAAAAATTTGTGATAGTTAGAACGGTCTGCTTTACGTAAGTGTGTTTTGTGATGTAAAAAGTATTACGAGTATAGGTTGTAAAAGCAGAACTTTCTAACCTTTTAATTTTATTTAATTTTTGGTAGGGAGGGGGTTGTTTGGTTTTGTAAATAAAAATAGGGTTATTTGTTGTTTTTTTGTTGGTTTAAAGAGTTGTAATAGTGGCTGCGATGGAAGGGGTGCCCTATGCCGGAAGGGCACCCTGAGATATCGAGTGTGCCCTTTTTATTTTTTTTTTGTGGTTTGCCCTATTTGCGTTATTAGATTATAGTTTGACTGCTCAAAAGGTAAATTAAATTAAAGTTAAATTTGAGTAAAGGAAAAAGAAAGTAAAGAATGTCATTGAGATGAGTGGAGGTGGGTTTAATATTAATAGAGTTAAATTATAAATTATAAGTTTTTTTTTTAAATTTGAAAATTAAGTTTTAGTTTTAAAAGAAAAAATTTAAAGTAAGGGATTTATTAAGGTTGTAAAGATAGGATGGAAGTGTAAAGATTAGAAAGAATGGAAAAAAATATCCACGGCCTTGTCTGTTTTAAGTCTTTTCCCAGGCCCACCGACCTCTAGCAAGATCTCGGCAAAAATCAGGAAAATGGTTTTACGCATCAGTAGGCTAGCATGATACGCCGACACTCGTCCGGAGCATAATGCGCATGGATACTAGTGAATCGCGGCAAGTAGAAAGATCAGTGAGGTGTCGTTAGTGGGTTTAAAATGTAACATTGGAATTTGGAACTCCGGGTTTCAGAACTAACGAATGATATTACAGAAGTAGGTTGCATTGGCATCATAGGTACGACAGGTCCTTAAAAAGCTTGGAACGAATATGTTCAATAGAGTTAAAGTGCATCTCAAGCTAGGTGACATTCTAGGCTTACTTTCCTCGTTTGAACGAAACGGGATGAAATAGCAAGATAGCAGAGAGAGCCATAACAGGGAACCTTGAGCCTGCACGTATCATCGGTAAATCGTGTTTTGGGGCTGTGGGAACCCTGCGCTTAGTACGTTTTATCCGAAGTGAGGACATTCAATGTTCACCCGGGGGGTTGTGCACTGTCCGATTTCATGTACAAAATGAGGCAGAGGCAGATACGGCACGTGAGGCAGGCATGGCACGTGAGGCAAGCATGAGGCACTTGAGGCAAGTATGAGGCACTTGAGGCAAGCATGAGGCACGTGAGGCAAGCATGAGGCAGGAAAGGCACGTGAGGCAGGCATGAGGCACGTGATGCAGGCATGAGGCACGTGAGGCAGGCATGGGGCACGTGAGGCAGGCATGAGGCACGTGAGGCAGACATGAGGCAGGGACCTTGTACACCATGAGGCACCAGTGCGCAACCCCTCGTGTTCACCTCGGTAGTCTCTGAAGGCGGACCGAGTCAGAACGTTCTGTGGCCTGGAGTTCACTCAATGACACTGAGCTAGACTTAAGGCCTGTCGGCTACTACCTCAACTCGGCTCGACTCTCCCTTTCCTCGGGTCAAAAGGACCATAAGATTTTGGTCTAAGAGTCGTACTTTCCAGCAACTGATCGTGGGTAAAGGTTAGTCCATTGGTTTGCATTACTGTGGGTTTCCTTTTAGCTGATGAAAAGCAGTAGTTACGAAATACTCTTTCCGCCCTTGTTTTACTATGATATCTAGCTTTTTGCAGTAATAATTTTTTAATTTTTTTTAAGGTTTTTGACAGTATTTTAAAAATAGTTGGTAAATTGTAAATTGACACAGAACTCAGAACTGTAAAATAATCACTGATTTGTACATATACACTTTTAATACGCACATTTTAATACTCGTTATTTCTATTTGCATTTGTATGTCGTTCAATCCACATCGTTTTTCTGGTTTTTCGTTACATGTTCTTTTATGGTTTGTTGTTTCCGCATCGTTTTTCTGTTGGTATTGTGTTGGATCTTATGATTTAGTTTTGTTATTTTCGCTGAGGACGGTTTGCCGGAATAGCAACCGAATATATTTATCCCTCGCACATCAATTTAGAGGGATCGCTAGCTGATCAAGAAAAATACCGAAAATCACGGTTTTTTATTTCTTAAAACCTTATATTTACCTTATATTTTGACAGTAATGGTAGTGTTGTAACTGCAATATCGGGATCGTGGTGTTCCCGATGCAAAATTTGTAGCCTGCGTAGTTGTATGGTAGTTGTACGAAAAAGCTGCATGTAATAATATGTAATAGCAAAGAATACTATCATTTAATGTGCCTCAGACTGGTCCAATCTTAAGTAATAGTATCCAGTAGCATCCCGTCTTGACATAGTAGCATCAAGTCTTGCTAATAGTAGCATGCAGTAGTATGCAGTAACACGGTAGACTTGAAGTAGAAGCATGTAGTAGCATCAGTTAGTACTGAATGCTACTTTTTCGTACAACTTCTTACTGGTATTTTGAGATAAATTTTTCATCGGATTAAACGTAAACATGGGATAAAAGACTCGAACAAGGCTGTTTTAGAGCGTCGGGCTCGACTCCAGGAATCCCCTATATTTTATAAATTTAGATGTCATCTTATTTAAGTTGTGTTTATTTAAGCTGAAATTCTCCCTTGTGTTTCTCTCCTTTTTCTTTTCTTTTTGCCCATACCCCATCATTGACACTTCGAAACAAACAGACTTATTCATAAAAACAGAAAACAGTCTTAACAGTAGAGAACAGATGTGATTCATGTCTACGACCATTGGAATCCTTTGTATTGACTTTGTATTTTGCATAAATATGGGAAATGGACACATTCATTCATTGCGTGGAATGAACGCTGTAAGTAGGCAGCCATTCCTCAAAAGAGCTCGCGTGTAAGGGCGGGGGGGGAGGGATCCTCTTCGTTCAAAACTTTATTCTGTTGTGCTGAGGTGGCTTTCGCGGTTAGCTCAGACCGCTGAAAGTTCTCAAGTGAACTGAAGATAAACTGCATCTCCTGTACCGCCCTTGGACTTTCCTCGTTTTGACGTGATAGTGATAAAAGAACAAAAGCGAGACAATAGCCGGAAACCTGAAGCCTGCGCTCAAACCCCTAAAATTCGACATGCGCGTTAGACGAATCGCCAGTATCGGAAGTAATTTTCTTGGGTGATTCGGTAAATTTAGAACAATGTCCTGCCTATCCACTGGCCCCGGCGTTCGATGCAGCTTCCAGCATTTCAATTAACAACGGTCACTCGGGCTAATCACTTCCAACTCGCTCTTCAACCGTCACATATATATCTAATGGCGCTTATGTGAAAAAAGTATGACTCTATGTGCATCAAGACATGGATTTGATACGCTACCGGTGTTCAACAGATAATAGGGGAATGGATGGGCAATTGGTTCCGATTCCGCGGGGCTGTGACCAATCCCGATTCGCCATGCTCTTCATTGCTAGAGGATCCAGACGCATGGAATTCGCTTTTCCTAGTGCTATTCTGGGACTAGAACACGAACAATTGGGACCCAGGCCAGCTGCAAGGGAACAGAGAGGCGCGACTTGGTTGATAGGTTTTGTAAGTCGAGGAAAAAGTATTATATTTTCTCGAAAGTTTGATCTTTTCTTTGGCTCGTTAGCTGTATGAAAGAACGCGTCTACAAAATGTAGTCTGTATCGTTGGTACTCATCAGGCTTAAAGCACAACTCACTAGAAGTGATAATTTCATGATGAAATGGCTCAGGCGTATCGTTTTCGAAAACACCATCATTTTCCACACGAAACTAATTTTCTTCTTGGCACTTTTGGACACCCTTCACGCTCTCCAACCCTGCGGATGGAAGCAAAATATTTGAAAAGACGCGCCGTGCTTTAAAAGTGGGACAACCAAGCAAAGCAAAAGACGTCCCTAACAGAAGGTAGACCTGATGGTCTTTCATGTCATCCAAAATTTAAAGATTACTTTGAAGCTTCTCCTATTCTTATAGTAGAAGAGTTGTCGGCAGATCTTGAATCTTTCGGCGAAGCGACGGGTAAAGCCCCCCTGCGCCGAAAAAGCGCTAAAAAGCCGTGAATGCAAGCAAAAAAGCGGCAAAAACGGGGGTTCAAAGCTTATAATTCCAAAAGGGAGGTTGGGATAACAAAAAAGGCAGAATAAGCGAGAGGAGTCCTTTAAAATTCAGATTATTTTTTTTTCTCGAAGATAGTGAAAAGGCGGCAGCACGCCGAAACTATATGTTAGTGCGAACACGCAATTATGATTTCCCTGCATGATTTTCTGCACTTTCAGCATCAAGTTAAAAATTCTCAACTTTTCCGTGTAGAAGTGATGATGGTGTCGAATCTACTGGCAGTAATCCGGACCGAAAACAATGGAGCCTGATCGTCTGTCCAGGGCATAAATTGGCTGTAGGTACTTACTAGACTCATCTCGCATCCACGGGTTGCCGGAGGTGGCATCCCATCTGTCTCTATTTTGGTCGGCATCTAGCGAGTGGTCATATTCGGCCAAGGCGGCGAAAGTAGCAGTACACTGTAAAAAGTTTTTCCATAGAAAGATTAAAGTTAACTGCAGTTTTTGCTACTCGGATTACTCTTATCTCTACGCAGATAAAATTAATACCAAATAGAGATAAGATGAATCTGAGTAGCAAATACTACAGTTAACTTTAAATCTTTATACGAAGGGAATTTTTACAGTTTACGCCTGAAGTTTAAGGTACCACTGCCCCAGTTCATCATATCCTTCTTTACGGGTGCGTTCTTTAAGGCCTGAGAAGGGCTGGAAGAAAGCCAGCTCAATAGAATAAAATAGTATAGAATAGTGTTTATTTAGCCACGATTGGGCCATACACAGATTTCTTATAGACACCAAATACAAATATAATAATGCATCGCAAACATAATGCTACTGTAACACAGAAAATAAACTACCTCCTATTTAAATTTCCCCTCACGTAATCTCCCCCTATTTTTATGACTTTGTAAGTAGTCGATGCCAATATACCAGGGAAGAGCAACCCGGGCCGAAAGGGGACTCCTGGCACTGCCCTAGGATGTCCCTGATAGCTTGCCGAGTCTTTTCCTTCTCGAACGTGAAAATTGCGTAGGTTTTTATTTTGCATTTCAAACGAACAGGCTCACCGGAATGTGCGAATGGGAACGTCGTCGTGGCCGTATACGTGGACTTGCAGTTCACCTGTGTTTGCTTGGTATTCAGTTGGTCTTAACGTAGTTCCTTCAGCGCGTCAACAAAATCTCTCTATTCGTCTCGCACGGATGCTGCAGCGACGACCACGACATTCTCCTATTCAGGTAATGGCGAGGTTGCAAAGTTGCAAACATGGATAATAAACTGTCTCCCTCTTTACAGTGTTTGGAAAAAAAGGTGTTACCCGGCAATGCGGTATATTTGCCCTATTTGCGGTGATTTTGATGGACTGGACCATTTTCTTTTCAGGTATCAGGGGCTAAGCGAGGTAAGAGGGAGTTTTCTTGGGGAATGGTGGTTGTGAGCCCCTTCTTGGAATTTTGAAGTCGACGTCGAAAGTAAATATAGTAGCAGTTGGAAATTTTGTCCGGAAGGGTCTTATTATTCGAAAGTTGATCGTTACATGATTTTTTTTGGTAGTTGTTTGTTGTTGTATATGTATGTATACGGCCTGAAAAATGGCTTTCAATACAGTCATTGATTCATTCATTCATAAAACGGCGAGCAAAATTAAAAGTTAAAGCATGTGTAACTTTCAAAAACAAAACCTGCAAAGTCGGACAGGCATCCGTAAAACAAAGCTTTACTATTGTCGTTCATTGCACTTCGAAGTTACTGTGGCGTCACAGCTGGAAGATCCAGGCTGGCACCCGTGACGTCCCATGCCCTGAACTGGCCGCTCCCGCTCTCCTGCTACTTTTATTCCAGTCATGATGGAAGCAGCTGCTGAATAATGGGGAAGGGAGGAGCACCATACGTCGCTCTATGAATAATGTAGGATCCCATGATTCTCATCACAAATTCACAATAGAAACTTAACGCCATACCACCCCGACTCGGACCACCAGAACTCGTACCCGCCGAAATGTCTGCCGTGCAGGCTTAATGGTCTATTAGGACCCAAGCCGATGTCACTGAAACAGCGTGTGTCCATTGAGGTGTGAAGAAAAATAGCCTATGTACCATGAATGGGTTGAATAAGTAAATGATTGCGACGACGTGTGAAGGATGGATGATGAAGTAAGCGAAGGAAGGTATGCATGTTGAAATGCGAATAACATGTATTCCGCCTGTAATGGCTAAGGATGAGCCGAAAGTCAACAGATGTGTACTTGAAGATGTTTATTTCCAAAAAAAGAAATATAAGGGCATGCTCAGCTGTTTGATGATGTTATCATACCTAGAAGGGTGGGGCACTCCAACCAGGCAATGGTGCGTATAAAGCCGGGCGCCGACGGGTTATTGGTTGGAAAGTAAAACGAATAGACGACCCCTCTGGGAAACCTACAGATCATACCAACACACCATAGAATCATATTTAGGCACCATTACTCCTCTTAAAGTTTTAACTGAAAAGGGCTGAGAAGGGTAAATCTGGTTACCTATCACTTATTCACTTAAAGAGTCTATAAGACCCGATGAAAATGCATTACGTCGTTGCTCCGCTATTTGGAATAACTGATTTTACTAAAGTGGAATTTCCCTGTCGGATAAGTGTTCACGCAGTAAGCTACCTTCCGCGAGCTAATCACTGGCCACTGAAGCCGCGTTTGTATTAAGATTCAAATTTTCCGCGTCATAGTAGAATTTTGTGTCGTGAGGTCAGCCGTAGATATTCTGAACGTCATGCTTGAGTCAATAGTGAAAATAAAACAATTCATTCACAGAATCCTTATAATGCAGTGTGTTCAGTTAAATGATAAAAAACTAAGTTGGCTTTTCAGTTAAACTTTAAAGAGAAGGTCTTGCCTTCCTCAGGGTAGCCCTCGCCCACAGGGATAAATGACTCCAGGATCGATTTGTTTTCAAATTCTTTATTCATTAAGAATCTTACTCACGGCCTGTGACGACTAACTGATTCCAACGTCAACATATAAATACTCATCAATACACATAAACAAAAAAAGGCAAGCGAACTGCCGTGTCAACGCTATTTTGGTTTGTATCGAAAAAAACGGAGAAAAAAAACACTATACTAAACGGTCAAACATATGTGCTTCAAAAACAATATAAAATCATCAATTTTGTATATATGTGTGGGGTCTTTGACAACTTGTAAATAATTAATCCTTGCGTAGTTTAAATGTCTCCTTCAGTTTGAGTCTTCTGTTCGAAATCTGTGGATGTATACATTTATAAATAAATATAAATATATTCTTTATTTCCATAATAGCACAACATAATATGGCTAGCAGAGGATCGTCATGACGTAACACATGTCAAAGCAATGACGTACAATATGTTAATCGAGAGTTCCAGGAAAATTTCAGCAAATGGACGGTATTATGGAGGGGTGGCTATGTGTGTCAGAGAAGATTTGTGTCAGGGCTGTTCTAGGGTGAAATCGCGTTCGGAGAATATGGTGTGGGTGGCACTACGTATAGGAAATGTTAAGCTTTTAGTGTGTAGCGTTTATGTCCCACCACAGTCGAGTTCGTATGGTAGTGAAGACGTATGGGAACTACTGAAAGAAGAGACGCGTGTTTTTCGTTTGCGGTACCATGACCATTTGTTTTTGTTTCTAGGAGACTTTAACGCGTACACTGGTTCAGGAAGCGATCTTCCCGATGTGGAGCTGTGCCCGGACGAACCATGTGGGATAAGTCGGAGAGAGGTTAATGAGGATATTGTGGATAGGAGGAGTAAAGATCAACTACGAAAGAAAAATAGGTGGGGTTTGAACCTTTTGGATTTTTGTAGGGAGGAGAATTTATTGATTTTAAACGGAAGAGTGGGGGAAGACAAACATATAGGGGAGTTTACTTGTTATAGTAGTGGAGTGCCTAGCTTAATTGATTATGGGCTGGTAAGCATTCCTCTTTGGCCTTTTTGCATGGATTTTAGTGTTGAAAATTTAATGGGTTCAGACCATGTCCCGATTACATTGCGAATGAGAGTAAAGAGGGAAGTACTGATGAGCACTGTACCGGAGTATTTTGGTGGAATGAAAGAAAGATTTGATAAGAGGAAGGATTCGGTGAGGATAAATCGACCAGTAAAAATGAGTAAATGTGCAGAGGAGAGAGTAAAAGTGATTTTAGAAAGTGATCTTACTCAACAAAAAATGCTTGAATGTGAGAAAATGTTGTCGGAGGGGTTACTGGATGAATCAGTGTTGGGAGTATCGGATTATGTGTATGAAAGTAGCAGAAAGTGTATTGATAAAGGTAGGCCTAGAAAGAATAAAGATTTCTTTGATGAGGAGTGCAAGGTAAGGAGGAGTATGGTAGTGCATGCGTTCAAAAGGGTGAAGGAAGCGGAAGGGGTGAGTTTGCTGGAAAAGCTGGTACAGTATCGGAATATGCGTAGTGAATACAAGAAGTTAATAAAGATAAAGAAGAGGAGGTATTGTGAGGAAAAGAATAAAAATATAGTGAATGCTTTTAAGGAGAAGGATAGAAAGGAGTTTTGGAGTGAAATAAAGTCTTCAATGGGGAAAATTCAGTCTTCGAATGTACCACCAGCAGAGGCATGGCCAAAATTCCTTGAGGAAAAAGAAAATAGTCTTAATAAAGGGGGGGATTGGGTGTTAGATGATATTAAAAAAGAATTAGAAGATGTTGTGAGATTCCCGTTAAGAGAAGATGATTATAGGCTATTAGAACCAGTGAACGAGCAGGAGGTTTTCGACCGGCTTCAAAAGATGAGAGGTGCGTCGGCTCCGGGCCTAGACGGGATTCCTTCGAAGGTTTGGAAGTTAGGTAAGGTTAGTTTATTACCAATCCTGGCGACGATGTTTTCTTTTATCATAGAAAATACGAAGTGGCCCAAGGAATGGAATACATCTGTGGCAGTACCAATATTTAAGAAAGGAGATAAGTCATTGAAGGAGAATTATAGGTGCATCCATTTGAGTAATGTGATTAGTAAGTTGTTTTGTAAGGTGTTGGATTTTAGACTAATGAGGTGGATTGATAAAATGGAAGTATTGACACGCCTCCAAGCAGGGTTCAGGAAGGGTTATAGTACTCTGGACCAAATTTTCATTTTGAATGTATTAGCTAGGAAATATACTCGGGTAAGAAAAGGTAAGTTGTATGTAGCATTCTTGGACCTAAAAGGAGCGTTTGATACGGTTAATAGAAGACTGCTGATTCAGTCCTTGATGGATTTGGGGATGCCTGGGCCTTTCGTTTTGGTGATTGTACAGATTTATTCAGTAGTGAAGTTTGTGGTGAAGGTGGCGGGACGGTTCTCAAAGGAGGTAATTTCAAAAATAGGAGTAAAGCAGGGATGTACATTGTCACCAAAATTATTTTCTATTTTTTTGAATGATATTGAAGAATTTATGAACAAGAATGGTGCACCAATGTTATCACTAGATATAATTAGTCTTTGTCTGTTATTATTTGCTGATGATGTAGTGTTGATGGCTGATTCAAGAGAGCATTTGCAAACATTATTAGATCTTATGGAACGGTATATCGGCAAAAAAGAATTATTAATTAACACTAGTAAAACCGTTTGTATGGTGTTCCGACGAAGGGGTAAAGTGGACCCGGGGGATAGATTCTCTTATGGTGGTTCTCCTTTAAAAGTGGTGGACGAGTTTGTTTACTTAGGAGTTATGTTTTCTTCAAATTGCAGGTTTACAAAGCATGTGGAGATGGGTGTGTCAAGAGGTAGTCGTAGTGCGGGGCTAGTGATGGGTAGTAGTCTTCGTGATATTAAAAATCTTAAGTTACATAAACAGGTATTTCAAACAAAAATTGTGCCTACGATGCATTATGCTTCAGAAGTTTGGGGGTATGTAAAAGCACCAAAAATGGAAGTAATCCAAAATAAATATTTTAAGCGTTGGTTGGGAGTTAAAGAGTCGTTTAGTAATATTGTTGTGAAGGGAGATCTTGGTCTGTATTCATTAAGAAATAGACGGTTAATTAGAATGGTCCGATTTTGGGAGAATATATTAACACTACCAAGAGTACGCCCTTTGAAGGGAGCTTATATGGAGGCCCTCCAGGACGTATCAAGAGAATCTTGGACACAGCAAGTTAAGACGATATTGGATGAATGTGGAATGTCTGTGTTTTGGAATGGAGGAAAAGGTTTGTCAGCAGGTTTAGGGTCAGTGTCAAAAGAGGTAGAAAGAGTACTGCGTGAACAAGAAGTGCAAACGTGGCAATGTATGAAGGACCAGTCTGAATCATTGAAAGTTTACGCAAAAGCCAAAGAGGGGTGGGGGGAGGAAATATATTTTAGAGTGGGTTTGGATTCGAAAAGTTTAGAGGCACTAGTTTGTTTACGGGGGAACGCACTGCCACTTGGGGAAAAAAGGAAATACCTGGGGAAAAATAGGGTGCGTGATGGCCCATACTTTTGCCCTATGTGTGGTGAAATTGATGAGAGTCTGTTCCACTTTATGTGTGAATGTGGTGAGTTGGGGGGATTAAGGGAGGAAATGTTTGGGAGGAGTGCTTTAGGGGAGGAAGGGTTAGTAGATTTGATTGGAGATAAGTGTTTCGCAGTAATGAGAAATTTGGCAATGTTCGTCCGGTTGGCAGCGAAGCATCGGGAGGATCTAATGTAAGTGTTATTAAGCTACATCTATTTTCTTTTTTTGTTCCTGTTGTCTTGTTTTTATTGTATGTGATTTATTGTGATAGTTGCTATGGCCAGTTGGCTTTTTGCAATAAATATCATATCATATCATATATAAGTTATTCACACTACTAAGAGGCGCCATTTGGGGGAGGGGGCATGGCCACCCATAGATTTCAAAACCTTCTTCCTTGGTGACACTTCTTTGTCGCTAAACAGGTTTCAAAAGTAAAATGCCAGGGTACTGACTTTACCTTAAGGTATATTCGGAAACTACTTTAAATTTTAGGGAACTAAACTTTGAGTTTGTGTAATAAACCTGGGCCTGCGGCAAAAAAGCGATCTTTGCCCCCCCCCCCCAGAAATTACTGAAATGACATCTATGTAGGAACCAGGCCCGTATCCAGGAATTTATTTCGGGGGGGTCGTCTTTCGGGGAGGGGGTTTGCCTTTGGGTCGGACAAAAAAGTACAAAAAAGACATAGATCAGAGGGAAAAGCCTGTAAAAATGATAATTTTTGTATGTTTCGGGGGGGGGGGGGGTCAATCCCCTCCCCCCCCCCCTGGATTCGGCCTTGGTAGGAACATTAATGTTTGATGCTTGAAATCTTGTCAGGTGGCGAGCCATAATAGAGGGTCGTTTTGGAGGCTGAACTGAAGAAAATATTAGATAAAAGGGGGCGTCAGAATACACTATTTGTGCCTAAAACCGATTCCTCTCTGTATTTACTTATACTTGCAACCTTTCCCTTCCGAGTAAGTATCATAAACACTGATCAAACTGCACATACGTTCACATCTATCCTTGGCTTGCAACGAAGCACTCTGGGCTGTACCGGGATTCTTAATTTCCTTGCGTGCGCATAATTAATCACCGTTGAACAAGACCAAAGGTTTCTCGTCGGATCCCAAAAATGTAGTATCTGATCCAGATAATTGGGTCTTGTAGATATTCGGTCCTCGACAGACTTCTTAAACAATTTTACTACTAAAATTTAGAAACAGATTAAGGCCAATGGCAATCGTCTGAGAATCGTCTAAGTTCAGATTTGGATTCAGTATGTGTGTTTACTCTATAGCGTACGCCGTATCTACTTTGACAAAATTGAATCAAAACTTCCTTAATTACTTCTGACAAATTTCCGGTCTCAGCCGGATTCCAGACAAACTACTTCTCCGGCAAATAAACTAAAGCTCAAAAACGAACTCAGCAAGTCTCCATACCCCAACACCAAAGCTCTAATCAATTTCAGATACAACTTTTTCTTTTAACAAATTTTCGGTCTCAGCCGGATTCCGGCCAAATCTGGTGAGATGAAGATTGTCACGTAATGAACATGTCTTCTTACCATCAAATCGAAAAATAAAGCTTTTATTTTTAACAAATTTTCCAGTTTTACCGGATTCCGGCCGAACTTCTTGTCCGACGAGAAAATAATTTTCATATTCGGACTCAGCACGTCTCCTTACCCCTGAATCGATTAATTTTAAGATTAAACTTTTACTTTTCAGAAGTTTTCCGGCTTTAAATATTCCTTCCGCTTTTTCCCGGATTCTGGGTGAACTACTTGTCCGACAAATAAATAAATTTTCATATTCGGATTCACCATGTTCCCTTACCCCAAATCGAGTATTCCATTAGCTTTTACAAATATTTGTTTCTACTTAATTTCAAACCCCTCTCCCACCCCTAAACATAGGACTACAGGCTCCCAATCATCAAACCTGTACTTTGACCCAAAAAGTCCTCGTGCCAAGTTTGATCAAAATATCTCAACTTCAGACGCACAACCTTCAGACGCACAACTTTTACGAAGTCATAGGACACTTACATTTTGGGATCCCAGTAATTTTCAGTGTCAAATCTAAAGGTTTAGATATCAGCATGCAAGATTGCGAGTACTGAATGTCTCTTTTCACTTTTATTTCTGTTCTTGCTCAAAACTTGTTGTTATATATGTAGGAGAAGGACGTAGGTGATGTACGGACTTCGAGATAGTCAAGAAGAACAAGAACATAAGGTGGATTATCAAAGGAAATTTTGGTGAAGAAAGTTGTGAGTTGTAAGTTGTGTGTTTAATTGTGTAGTGTGATAGAATAGTGATAGTCTGATTATAAATACTCGCTCCTTGTTCAGATGGTTGTTTCCACTTTTAGAAGAGGAATAGTGTTTTTTTGTCATGATCGTTTGTCTGTAACTGGAAACACTGTAAAAAGTTTCTCCGAGTAAGGATTAAAGTTAGCTGCAGTATTTTCTACTGGGATTATCTTATCTTTACTGGGATAAGATTAATCCGAATTAGAAATAATCTTATCTCATTAGAGACAAGTTTTATCCCAGTAGCAAATACTGCAAGATTTTTTTACAGTGAAGTCAAGATTAAAAGAAGATATCCATGATCCTTCATTATAATACGTCCTTCATAAAATCCGATGACGAATTGCCGCCAGACGCGCTAGAGGAACAATAACAATCACACGTGAATGGGGGGATAAGTTATCTGACGGGTGAATAAGCGATTAGGCTTTCGCTTCATATCGAGTCGCGCATTAGCCCTGTTGAAAAGTCAGCCAGCACTCAGCACTGAAGTCGGAAGCCAGAAATGACAAACTTGATGACGCTTGACAGAACAGAGTTGGGTAAAGCAAAAAGAGGGGAAGAGGCATTTTAAACAGTTTTGAACTTGGTTAGGCCTAAGAGGAATTGAAAATAGCAAAACAAACCTGGATAAACGTAAGCAAAGAAGTAATGTGTCCTTGTTTTCTTTGCGATAGCGCACCTAGCGGCCAAAAAAGAACTAATCCGAGAGGAATTTTATGATGGGCGTATTCTGGGCAAGGCCGTATACAGGGGGGGGGGGTAGGGGGTTGAACCCCCCCCCCCCCCCCGAAACATACAAAAATCATCATTTTTACAGGCTTTTCCCTCCGATCTATGTCTTTTTTGTACTTTTTTGTCCGACCCGCAGACAACCCCCCCCCCAATAAATTCCTGGATACGAGCCTGCTGGGCACACTGGGATACACGACCAAAATCAGTAAATAAACTACAATAGTTGCGTTTTTTGTCTCTGTTCTGTTCGCTGTTTTCTCTCTGTTTTATATTTTTCCCGTTTTTGTTAAAACACAGAAAACGCTGTTCCATGTTCCGTGTTCTGTGTTCCGCTGTCTGTTTTGTAAAACACGGAACTTGCTCTCCTAGCATGTTTTATCACGGTTCAGATAGAAAATTGCAGAGAGATTCGCAGATAGAAAAGGAGAAGTTCAGAGGATAAAGATGGACGCTAAAGTATTGTCATTTTGGAATTTAATTTGCAATTTAACAGATTTCCTGCCTAAGACATGCTCAAGAACATAAATCTGCGTTTTCGTTAGAACAGCGACAAAACACGAAACACGGAACAGCGTAAGCAAAATATACCGTTTTTTATCCAGACCAGACAACTGTGAACACAGAACACGGAACAGGAACCAGAGACAAAAAACGCAACTAATGTAGGAATTACCGGAATGATATTTTTCCGGGGAAAGTAAAAAGTCCTGAACTCGCTTGTCCTCCGGTTTGAACGATGCGGTGTCATTTCGGGTTGCGCGATTGTTATGGCACTTGCAACCTCTGGCTCAAGTGCCATATACCGATCACAATTCCGTCTGTCGGTCTGTCGGTCTGTCGGTCTGTCGGTCTGTCGGTCTGTCGGTCGGTCCGAGTTTTTTTGTCCCACATATCCGAGTTAGGGTACTTCCAGATGTGCTAGGACAATGAAACTTGGCAGGCATATCAGGGACCCGACCAAACTAACCTGGAAATAATCAGTTTCCCGATCCGACCATATGGGGGGGAGTGCGGGGCGCTGGAAACTTGCAAATTTAGGGCATTTTGTCACTTTTTTCTGAGTTAGGGTACTTCTAGATGAGCTAGGACAATGAAACTTGGCAGGAATATCAGGGACCCGACCAAACGAACCTGGAAATAATCAGTTTCCCGATCCGACCATATGGGGGGGAGTGCGGGGCGCTGGAAACTTGAAAATTTAGGGCATTTTGTCACACTTTTTCGAGTTAGGGTACTTCCAGTTGTGCTAGGACCATGAAACTTGGCAGGCATATCAGAGACCCGACCAAACAAAATTAGGAATAATCAGTTTTCTGATCCGACCATTTTGGGGGGGGGGGTGGAGGGCAGGGGAATCCGGGAAACTGAGAAGTGTGTAACTTTCGAACGGATGATCGGATTGTAATGAAACTTCATAACTGAAGAGAATATATATCTGTAATGTCCCGTTTAAAGTCTTGACCGGATTCGGTAGCCAGGGGGGAGTTGGGGGGAGGGGGAGACCGGAAATTTCAAGAAACGGTTAGAATGGAGGGATCGGAGTGAAACTTGCTGGGAAGAACAAGCATCTGCTCTAGATAAGTCCTTTAGACCATTGTACTGGATCCGGACACTTATGGGGGGGGGGGCCGGAATTCCGGTGATGGTGGTTTTTTTTATTTTCACGATGAAACTTGGCAGGCATATCAGGGACCCAATCAAACTGACTTCAAAATAAAAATATTGTCGATCAGATAATGGTGGGGGAGTGGAGGGAGGGGAATCCGCTGGGGAATCCGGGAAATTGAGAAGTGTGTAACTTTCGAACGGATGATCGGATTGTAATGAAACTTCATAACTGAACAGAATATATATCTGTAATGTCCCGTTTAAAGTCTTGACCGGATTCGGTAGCCAGGGGGGAGTTGGGGGGGGGGAGACCGGAAATTTCAAGAAACGGTTAGAATGGAGGGATCGGAGTGAAACTTGCTGGGAAGAACAAGCATCTGCTCTAGATAAGTCCTTTAGGCCATTTTACTTGATCCGGACACTTATGGGGGGGGGGGGGTCCCGGAATTCCGGTGATGGTGGTTTTGGGGATTTTCACGATGAAAATTGGCAGGCATATCAGGGACCCAATCAAACTGACTTCAAAATAAAAATTTTGTCGATCAGATAATGGTGGGGGGAGTGGAGGGAGGGGAATCCGAAATTTTCAGTCATGCGTAATTTTGGAACGGTTGATCGGATTCGAGTGAAATTTAAGAATTCAACAGAGGACATTTCTCCGATGATTTTTTTCATATCCGGACCGGATCCGGCAACTATTGGGGGGGGGGGCGGAAAATACGTGCCCCGTTTAGAATGGAGGGATCGGGATGGAACTTTGTGGGAAGAACAAACAGATGCTCTAGGTAAGTCATTTGCTGAATCGGATTGGCTACGTGCACCGCGGGGGAGCTGGGTGGGGTGGGGGGGGGGGGTGGACCGGAAATCTCGAGAAACGGTTAGAATGATGGTATCGGAGTGAAACTTGCTGGGAAGAACAAACATCTGGTCCATATAAATCTTTTACATAATTTGACTGGATCCGGACACTTGAGGGGGGGGGGGAGGAGGGGTATCCCGGAATTCCGCTTTTGGGGGATTTTCACGACGAAACTTGGAAGGCATATCAGGGACCCGGTCAAACTGACTTGGAATAAAAAAAAAATCCTCGATATGATAATCTTGGGGGGGGGGAGTTGAGGGAGGGGAATCCGGAATATTGAGTCATGCGTAACTTTGGAACGGGTGATCGGATTCGAGTGAAAACATTTTTCTCTTGTGACCTTTTTCATTTCCGGACCGAATCCGGCAATTATCGGGGGGAGGGCGGAAAATACTTGACCCGCTTAGACTGGTGTGATCTGGATCGAACTTCGTGGGAATGACAAACAGATGCTCTGGATTAATCATTTACAGAACAGGATTGGCTCCGGTTATTGTGGGTGGAGTTGGAGGAGGGGGAGGGGGGTCTGGGATTCCGGTGATCGCGCGTTAAGGTACTTCCAGATGTGCTAGGACGATGAAGCTTCGCTGGAATATTGGAGACTCAACAACATTTGCTTAGAAATTGCTACTTCCCAAATCCGATTATTCCTTAAAGTACCAATCTTGACCGCAAAGTAAAAAAAATACTTTTAAGCAATATATGCATTTTCGTGATGCCCATCAGCCCATTAGCAGTTTTGCCTCAAGGGTTTTGCTTACAAATGAAGTTCCAGCTCCCTTATAGCGCGCATCTCAACCGCAAAGTCGAAACTTACTCTTGATCAATCAAATCATCTTGACACATGCAAGTGCCATATGAGCTTACAGCTCTTGTTTTTTTTGACGTGACCATTCAGCCTGGAGAGATGGAAAGTGTTGAGATTTTCTCATCAAGAACTCCCATGATCTACTTCGATGTTTTCAAGAAAAGTTGCTGACTTCGCAACAGGTGTCGAAGACGTGTCCAACAAAAGACACCGAAACAAAAAATAAAGGTTGAATGGAAAAAGACCACTGAGAGAGTATATTAATGAACTTTGAAGAAATGAAAAGACCGGTAGCAAGGAGTTAATTGGTTTTCTCACGCTTGTTTAGTGAGACGAAAAGGCGGTGTCCTGCTCGAATATAAAAATGCGTGTCTCATAAATAACAGTCGAAAGGCTTCAAGTAAGATCAACTGCAGCGGGAGTGCAGTTAATTGCTCGAATTATTTATAGCGAAAACACACAAGAAGAATTTGCATTTAATTGTTGGGAGATGACAGTGCAGTTCTATGAACATCCTCCTGTTAGATTCGAGATGCTACATAATTAAGAATAGCACCATATTTCACCACCATTTCCAAAATCGACCATTTATTTTCTATTCAGTGAAGGAGATAAGAAAAAGGCGGGTTCCGGCTAAAACCCCCGGTACCAAAACCTGGTTTGGTACCGGGGGGGGTTTAGCCGGGGGGGTTTTGGTACCGGGGGGTTTTTGGCGGGGGGTTCTCGCCTAGACCCGAAAAAGGCCTGGGAGACTCTGTCAATTTTTTTATTCGCAGGCAGCATGAGCTGAAGGGAAACAATTTATATCGTTTGTGTATACACTGTAAAAAAAAATCTTGCAGTATTTGCTACTGGGATTAATCTTGTCTCTAAAAAGATGATCTTACCTCTAATTCGAATATATCTGATCTCAGTAGAGATGAGATGTAGCAAATACTGTAGTTAACTTTGTCCTTACTCGGAGGAACTTTTTACAGTGTATCCTTCCGAAATTTACAAACACCCCTTTTCTCTTAGGTGTAAAGAACATAAGGGACCCGACAGTATCCAGGAATATTTTCCTTGGGGGGGGGGGGGGGGGGTCTCCCCGTTTGTCGGGCTTAATCCATACCAAACAGCAAAACAAGAACATAGATCAGAGGTTAAAGCCAACACAAAATTTTAGTTTTAGTTTTTTTTGGAGGGAAAGGCCTTTCCCCTTCCCTGGATAGGGCCTTGACTGGAATTCCCTTTTTTAAATCCCTCCTCCTCTCAGTGATACAGGTGTGGCGCTTACTCTACATTATTCTTTAACATTTTTACTTCAGTAAGCTCCTCGTTTTCAAACTAGGAACTTCCAGCTCGTTTTACTTGTTTTTCTTAAAAAACTTCACATTATTCATCAATATCTGAAGGGCTATCTAAGGAAATGCTTTTCGTTAATGTTTTTTTTTTTTGCATCGGTACATGGTCTCATTCTCCATACTCTCTCTTCTATTCTTTTATTTTCTTACAAGTTAGCACACCCTCGCAAGCCCCGCTTTTGTTGTGCTATTGAAAACAAAATGTTTATTTTCAATAAAACTGTTCTACTACTGACTGTCATTTTATTTGTTCATTCTTTATTTCCAAAAATAAAAACAAAATAAAAAATTAGATCCTTCTTTCCCAGTAATCGAGCTTTACTCTATCTTCTGGGTTGTAGTATTAAATTCTATTTCATCTGTTACGGCACTTTGTCTGGAAGGTAAACCAGTAAAGAGTACGGCTCTCATGAATTCTAAGAGTGTGTTCCACCCTCGTACCAATAGTAACTATTAGTTACTAAATCCGTTCCAACCTCACGAAAAGTTACTACGCTGACCGTTCCAGCCTTCTCGAAATAGTAACTAATAGTAACTATTTGCTTACCACGCTCGGGGAGTGTGGTAAGCGTAGTAACCACGAATCTCTGTAACGTGACTGGTCGGATTCACCCGTGGCATGATATTCCGCTGAAAAATAGAAAAATCGTTCCAGCCTTGACTGCAAAAAGCAAGAATTCGTGACGTCATGCGTAGTAAGTACGGTAAGTAGGATCGAACACGCTCTAAGTTGACTAAACCTACATTTGACGATATTATTTGCGGAAATACTTTTGAAAAGTTCATACTCTTAGCTAAGAAATTTGAATTTCAATATCCGATAAGAACACTGAACAGAAACCTAGGAGGCTTATCCGACTCTTTAAACTGAGGAGGTATTGGTAGAAGTCCGAATTGGTAGACACCAATTTCCACCAGTAAGCATCCCCTCTAGTAGCAAGCTAGTATGTGAGACCACACAGGAAAATCTGGCCCAAATCTGCTCTGACTAAAAAATAATCCACATGCTCCCGAACGTCCTTTCCAATTTGCTCGTCAGTGTCATCTTGGAAACACAATCCCTCTAGATCTCTACACCGCTAACTTGTCATCGAAAACTGCAAGCTCACATGGCATTTGCAGATGGCCGGATCCCGCTCCGGATCCGCAAACAGAATATCTAGCATAGAATAATAGTAGTAATTTATTGAAGAAAAAAAATACGGCCACACACCAAATGTCTAAGGGCTAAGGTGCCAACAAACTTGAAACCACAAAAACAAAGATTCTCAGTGTGTTCGATACAGGACACGGCCAATGAATTGTACTTGTACTTACTTACTTGTACTTGTGTCAGGACGCAAGCTGTGCAGCTCTCCCTGGCGACAGCAGCTGATGGACAAGACGGGCCAAACGAATTGCAAAACAAAAAACAAATTCTCTGCGAGGTTTCCGAAGAATCCGGAACCATGCACTGTACTTTTATTTGTTTAACTATTTCATTCTCTATTTATTTCATTAATACGAAAAAACGATCACGCGAATTGTTCTTTTATTTGTCAATATTAAGGTACCATGCAGCGAAGAAAACCCCATCAACCAACCCAACTGCACCCAGTGAAGGAAGCTCTTGGCACTGACCTAAAGGGTGGTCAATGGTGTCTTGCCCAGAGCAACAAAGTTGGCAACTATATGCTTTTGCCCATCAAGTTTACCTCAAACCAGTGTTGGGGAGTTATCCGCCCCCCCCCCCTTCTTACACCAGACCCGATTGGTCGAATTCAGGAAATGACGATTTCCATGCGACTCTGGCCAGGTCCTTAAAGTTTAACTGAAAAGCCAGTTTATTTTTAGAGCTTGGGCTTGAATACACCGAATTGTTTTGACTTTGCTAAAGGAGTTGTTATTTCTTAATCTTGTGCTCTAGTAGTCGCATTGCTGGCCCGACAAAACAAATTTCATCTTGAGGCGGAAAATCTGAATTTCAGCGAAAGCGTGAATTTACAGTGGCTTATGAATCGAAGGCGGGAAATGTTCAGTTTCAGATTTTAAGTAAGCCCGCTATTGCGTCTGACCCCCCAAAATAATAAATTTTCTGCAGTCTTGACATATCTTAGTTGCTAAATATTTGAAGCTTATATGTTCAAGCACATAGAGGTACCATAAATCCGAAAGAAAAAGTTGGAATTGATTTATGAATAGCGGTGCAACAAAGTAACGCATTTTCATTGGGTCTTCAAGCCTATTTCAGTGAATAAGTGATGGGTAACTAGACTGTTGTATTTTCGGTTAAACTTTAATGCATCTGGCTAGTTTCGTACTCCCTGCCAAATAGGAAGTGCCCAACTCGTGATGAGCGAACCTAGCGGCAGGCGGACAGAAAAACGGTCGGTGCATGGCACTCGAGCCAAAAGCTGCAGTGTCATAAAAAGGATTGAATTTCCACAAAAATTCACGGATTCAGGAAAAGGAAGCATTAAGTCATCACATAATTAGGGCTGAGGGCGGCACTTATTATTAAAGAACGGGATGACGTCGGTAAAACGCCGCAAAGCCGGCTTTTCTCAATAAATCTTTTTAAAAAGAAGGTTTTGATATGGCGACCCTTTCGTTGTAATGGAGGAGCACCCAATATTGCCCAACCAGATTTATGTGTCTGATTACCTCCGGTGAATGTGTTGGAACGAATCAGCTACGCCGTTAGCTGTCGGGCAAGCACGGCGGTCTCTGTTTGCCGCGAAGGAGTTATGAATTAAATTCTGGATCTTCCAAATAGCCTCCGAAATGGATTGCTGAAAATAACTAAAAATACGACTCATTCCTGTCTCATCTTCATGGGGGTAGTAATCTTTGATGAGAGCTCCAGACATTGCAAGCGCAGGAAATGAAAGTGATGTCAATGCGAGTAGGAATGGACCATTAAGGAGTTTTTTTTTCAAGAACAAACATTTTCAAGCATCACTCTCGGCTATTCCGTCCTCTCTGGCATTACTTTCGAACTCAAAGGAAAGTCCGCACCCGGAGTATGTTCTGATCCGTCAGCTAAAATCCACCTATGAAAATCCACACATGAACCAAAAACCGAGCCAAAAACAGAAAAGCTAAGTGAAATCCTTTTATGTAACTGTTCACCTTTCCAGTGCAAAAGGATAAAACGTGGAGTTATAAAGAAGAAATAACATAAATATCGAGAACACTTGAAGAAAAGAAACAACAAAATAAAATAAGCCACAAACTTGAGCAAGAGTACATGGCCCTAATCGATGTTAAGTAAGCTGAGGTTTCCGATGCATTTTATCAAGTTTCAAGGTTAATCTGGAATTCTTAAAGTTTAACTGAAAAGACAGCTTATTATTACATCTGATATTTGAATACACTGACACATTTTGACTCATCTCAGATATTCTGTAGTTTTTCACCCGAGGCTCTAGGAAAGACTCACAATGTACACTGCTTGCACGACAACCCAAAATTCATCCAGACACGGAGATTTTGAATTTGAAAACAAGCCTGCAGTTGGTTAGTTTACTCTATGACTTTCCAAACAGTATTAGAAAATAAAGACAGAAAATTATAATTACCTTATGACTCCAGTCAAGGGGCTAAATAAGTTCTTTACGGGATAGAAAAAGTTTTGTAGATGGTTGTATAGAAGGAAAAAGTCTTTCTAAAATATGTGAAAAAGGTTTTGAAGAAAGAACGAAAAGTTTGAAAATAGGATTTAGTTTTAGGGTTGGAAAATATGAAAAAGTAAGGTTTTAAGACGAAAATGCAATTATTTTAAGTAGGGTAAGTTTTGTGTTAATGTCGCTGAGCTGGAGGTGGAGACGTAGCCAGATGCTTCAGTTCAATCTAAAGAAAGAAAGAATAGAAAAGAAAAAGAAGCCACGCGGGAATGGCCTCATTGTTGGAAGTAGTACATTGAAGAAAAAATAAGACAGACAATTATAATTACCTTATGAATCCAATCAAGGTGATAAATAAGTTATTGACGGGAACTGGCGAAGAGCGCAAGTCCGCAAGACGAGGATGTCAGGATGAAGAAATCCAGTAAGTATTTCCCCTTGGGATTAATGTATCCAAAATAGGGCACTAGCGACTTTTTTAGAGTGTTCCATGCTACTTACCTTAGTTGCTACGCATGACATCGAGGATTGTGGCTTCTTGGCGTCATTTTTTTACAAAATATTGTGCCACGGGCTAATCGGGAAAAATCACGTGACAGAGATCGTAGTTACCACGCTTACTACGCTCCCGAGCGTGGTAAGCAAATATAAATTTTTAGTTATTATTTCGAGAGGTGGAACAATCAGCGTAGTAACTTTTCACGAGGTCGGAACGAAAATCGTAACTAATAGATATTATTGTTAGAAGGGTGGAACGCGCTCTTTGCCCTGGGAGCGTATCATGTAGCGGAAATCGTATTTGTTGGCTAGAAAATAATGCAAAATACGTTTTTGAATCATGTTCCAAGATCTTGACAAGAAAGTAGCGTGGCCAAATGCAAACTGGTAGTTTTGGCGCCCAAACCTTCATTTAAACAAAGCAACCAAGTCAGAAGCAAGCAGTAAATCAGCGGGCCAACTACGTCCGGAAACAGGCACGTATGGTTTCATGTTTCTTGTATAATAATGTTAACCCTATCCGCAATAAAGCAGCACCTGGACCTCAGCGTGCGACATAACTCATTCGCTTAATCATCCTCACTCTAACTCACGCTTTAAGTAGGAAAGGATAGACTTCCCTCTATAAAACGAGAAAACTACTTTGAGCGGTGTCAACAAACACAAAAGAAAAAGATTGCTTCCGATTAACCTGAAAGTAATTCCATTAGATACTATACAGTTTCATTAATGTAGTGCACAATAATAAACAAGAAGCCGCCGCTGTCACAAGTTCGATGTAAGAAAGAAAATGTTCGACATAAGAAAGGAGAAGAAGAGTTGTAAACAAGACTAAAAGTTCTACTGGGATCTCTGAACTAGGACATTGAGTTTCTTGGTCAAGTCTGTTCTAAGGGGAAAAGGAAATTAAATCGACCGCGTACACGATTGCCCTGCTTCGACTGTCGCTGCACAGATCAATGACGCCTACATTAACCACAGGGAAAATAAATATAGTATGCATATCCTCTCCTATAGATTAGTAAATCAGACAGCTCGAAAATGTGTTGCTGTTGCACAGTGCGAACCAACACAATTTCCAGCCTTGGCAATATTCCGGTCAGATTATTGGTCCAAAGAAAGAACGAAGCCTAACTACAATCAACTTGATTAGAAAGTTTCGAAACCTGAGCCGACAGGATTCTGTTTTTCTACGAATCTCGGCCGATCTGTTCATTAGCTGAAGTTCTTCAAAAATAGTCATAGCATCCTTTTCATCTTCCATGTAATTTGCCGTCCCAAAAGCTTCAAACTTGATTCGTTATAACAAAAATTGGCAGTATTCTTTCCATACAACAACCATTTTACCTTCTTTAAAGTGTAGTGGTTTAATACGGTGATTTTTGTTGATTGTTTGGCTGCATTTTTCAAATTGTGATGTAGTTTTTCGTCGTCTACTTTGTTTACTTTTGTGTACTCCTCTGCTGTATTCGAAGGTACATAAATAATAATAGCAAACTACCACATTTTTGTTTATTTATTATAGCAGGCTCGTTTCGCCCAGCTACAGGCTGACAAGGATCCTTGACAGAAGGGCCGTAATATCGCTGAAGAAGACCTTGGCAGACTTCGAGGCAGACTTATCCGTTTTCTGTAATTTCTCATATAATTTTTGTTGTTCTAAAATTACTGACGAACTTTACTGACTCAATTACGGCACAAACCATTCGACCATAATAATTGTATGGACGTATGAATTAATAATTGTATGGAAATATGTTGACGACCTCTCAGCTCTTGAGGTTTGCCGGCGAAATATCAAGAGCTCAGCAATGACCATTCTGGATGACATTACCCAGGAAGCTGCTCTGTCGCAAATGAAAGTAAGTAAGTAAGTAAGTAATTTATTTATGACCCGCCATTTTGAAAAGGCGGAGTAAATGACAAAAGTAAAGAAAATAAACAAAACACATATATACACACAAAAAAAGACACTTAATTTTTAATCTTCGGTCAGGAAGCAATGGACGACATCGTGTGCTGGTTGGGCCTTGTTGTCCATGAGTTTTGAAAGTGATGACGAAACATCCAAAAGGGTAACAGTTGCGTCTTGAATTTTGAATTTCTCCGTCAATGTATGGTCAACTCCAAGAAATCTTCAATTATGACAATTAGCTTTTTAAAATCTACCCCAGCCTTTCTTGACCCCATTCCCCCAGAAATCTCCGTTACTTTAACCAATGATCTAAAATGGGATGCCCACATCAAAAATGTTTTAAAACATGCCTCCCCATGTATTGCCGCTTTGAAACTACTTGTAAAATTTCCTTGCCCTTCTAAAGACCTCCTCCAAATTTACGTTAGTTTTATCAGACCTATTCTTGAATACGCTTGTCCTGTTTGGCACTTTGGCTCTCTTCAGAACACACATACCGTATCGAGAACATTAAAAAAGGGCCCTCATGATTATTAATGGGGGGGGGGGGGGTAAAGTGCCCTACAGTTACCTACTAAAAAGGTTCAATCTGGCTACGCTGGAAGAGAGACGAACCCGCCTTAGCATCGATTTTGGTATAAAAACCCCATCTGTTCCCCGATTACGTAATATTCTCCCACCCCCCTATTCTCCTATACGTATTAGACCCCAGCGAGAGAAATCCCAGAAAATCTGGCCCCTGTGGCCCCTCTTCGTGAAAGATGTAGAAGGAGTTTTGTTCCAGCATTTGTTGAGTTGTACAATAACCGATAAGTTAGTCCTTTTCAGTGTTTTTTTTCCTTCGTGACAAAGTGTTATGTTATTCCTCATTTTGTATGACAAAAAGGTCAAATTCGGCGGTAACGCGGTGACAGCTGCTTTTGAAAAATAAAATTCTATTCTATTCTACGTTTAGTTTAGTAGAAATAGAAGTCTAAGAACACTTATTTTCCCAAACTTCTGTATTCACTGTAAAAAAAAATTTGCGGTATTTACTGCTGGGATTAATTTTGTCTCTAAAAAGATAATCTTATCTCTAATACGGATTAATCTTATCTTCTTAGAGATCAGATTAATCCTAGTAGCAAACACAGCAGTTAACGTCAATCCTTACTCGGAGAGATATTTTACAGTGTTCACTGTAAAAAAAAAACTTGCAGTATTTGCTACTGGGATTAATCTTGTCTTTATTGAGATAAGATTATCCCTAATTCGGATTAATTTTATCCCAATAGAGATAAGATTAATCCCAGTAGCAAATACTGCATCCTTACTCGGAGAAACTTTTTACAATGTTACCCCCACACCTTTTAAAACTTTCTATGGTACATTGTTACTATTTCTTTCTTTTTTTCCACCCCTATACCTAGTTGTGCTCACCGCAAGGTCCGGTAATGCCAGATGAGAAGCACCCATGGACGAGTAATTGAATTTCTGTCACTTACACAGATCTTTAAAGCAAATAATCACTACTTTAGGCAGACAAACTGTAGACAGGGTATCATTTCCTACAATTACTAACTCTGACGGGTGTGAGAGAGACACCTTCTAGTTTGACTCCATTAATCAGTATCTGATTAGAAGCAGTTTGAAATACATGTCGGAAGCAGGGATCGTTAGTCATGAAATAAAACTATTAGCCCACCGTTCAACTTCCTACACGTTCATTGCGCTGCTTGTAAACTATGGAGTACGTTTCCAAAACAATAACAATACAGGGGAGATAACCTTCTTTGGAATTTCGATCTGCCTTCGTTTTGTTCTTTGGCTCTAAAACAGACAAACGGGACTAATAATTGAAGTTCAACTGAAAAGCCAACTTATGTTTGTATCATTTAACTGAATCCACTGCATTGTATTAATGGATTTTTTTTCCTTTTCACTATTTGCTCTAGAATGGCGTTCAGTATATCTACGGTCGTCCTCACAACGCAAATTTCTACTATGAAGCAGACAAATTGAATCTCAGTACAGACGCGGCATTTCAGTGGCCAGTGACCAGCTTAGGGAAAGTAGCTAACTGCGTGAGCACTTATTTTCGTAAATGGTTTTCGTCGAGCATACAACAAGGTACAAGCGCATAAAGGTACCACAAATCCGACAGGGAAATTCCACTATCTGAAAATCGATTATTCGTGAATAGCGGAAGAACGAAGTACCGCATTTTCGCCGGGTCGTCAAACTTCTTTAACTGAGAAGTGATGGGTAATTAGATTGTCCCATCCAACACCTTTTCAGCTAAACTTTAAGGACTTGATATCTGCTTAGAGCCAAGTATGCAAAACTGTTGCTATACTTCTGACGATAACTTGGCCGTTAAAGAGTGCTAACATAGCTGAAACAAATAGCAACATACAATCAATACTATAGAGTGTGGCTTTAATCACCATTTTAAATATAACTAATTACTCTATTTTACTGTAAATAGTTGTCTCCTGTCATTACCGTACATACATATTTGCGAGGTTTGAATTTCACCATAATCTTCGTCTCCGTTAAATTTTGGCGGACGTCCAAAGTAACATAACTTTTACTATAGGCCTATTAACAATCTTTTTTTCATTACTAAAACGTGAAGATAGTACCTATAGTAAAAGAGAAAGAGCAAGAAAACAAATACAATGAGAACCAATTAAATGATGTTTGACGGCACTAAACGGATAAGCGAATCGAGAGGTTGCTTGCGCCACCGGTGTACACCTCGGCGCTGCACCGGCTTGGCACGCACCGGCACGGCACCGGCTCGGCAGGCACCGGCACGGCACCGACTCGGCTCCTTCTTGACAAGGTCCGAAATGATAAATATAAAAATAACAAAATGTATATTGTCTATTTCATTTCTAATCCTGCTCGTCTATTTTCTGAAGTTGAAGTACGTTAAGTAGATCCATAGATACATTCTACGAGATTACCAATCGCCCAGTGCTCCTCGGCCAACATTAGACTAAAAACTGAAAACAAAAAATCGGCTTCAAATTATTCTCTAGTACCTGAATCACCCCCTCCCCCCCTTCGAGCCACCCCTGGTCTGAAATTCAACTTTTGTATACTTGACTTGTGGATATATATGTATAGATGTGGATTTTGGTGTAAGAGCAACAAATAAGACCGCGCGACGTACTTCAATCCTCATCAAAAGTTTTGTCATATGATCAATGGTATGCTGTTCTTAAAGGACCCCTCTTGCTTATTCCGCCTTTCATAATATACTTAGCTCCCTTATTGAATTATAAGCTTCTAAAATCCCCACCTTCCTCCTTTGTCTCGTTTCGTAACTACGAATTTTAGCGCTTTTTCGGCCTTGCCGAGTTTTCCCGTCACCCAACGAAAAGTCTGCCGGAATCTTCAACGTTCGCTGCCAACTCTTTCACACATAAGGATGTGATAATCTTCTGTTTATTACTTCTTTTATTTGCTTAGTTTTCCCACTTTTTAACCAAGGCACGTTCAACTTTCGAATGTTTTGCGCCCAGACGCCCCGTCGGAGAGCAGAAAGGCTGGATATAGTCTACAAGCGCTAACAAGAGAATCGCTAGTTTTAGGTGGAAAGTAGCGGTGTGTTCAAAAACGTTTTCTCTCATTCATTTCATAGGACAAAGATCATTTCTAGGAAAAGTTGTGCTTTAATGAAGTTCTGAATAGGGGGGTATTAGGCTGGTACGATTTGGCATATTGCACTTGTTATTACCTTACTAATTGAAGAAAAATATTTGAAGGGTCAGACTGGCAGCCAAGACGTTCAGTATAGAAATTGAAACCGTTCTTCCAAGATGATCTTTGGATTTCTACATGCGGTTTGTTTACATTAAAAGCTTTTAAAGGGGATGATTTCAAATTAGGTTGGTTCCATACTTGTTTGGTTATTGGGGATATGAAATGTCTTGGTTCTAACGCTGTTTTTTGGTATCCCTAAACGGATGTGGAGGGATACCTATGAAATCGCCAAAGTTTTCCGTCTGTCCGTCCGTCCGTCCGTCTGTTAGCACGATAACTCTCGAAGGGGTTGAGCTATTTGTTCAAATTTGGCACGATGACTCTTGGGGGTCAAAGTACAGGTCAAGTTCGAAGATGGGCTCTAGAGCCCCATATTTAGGGGTGGGGGAGTGGTTTCAAAGTAAGGGACGACACAATTTTTTTTTAAAGCTAACAAGATAGTCGATTTAGGGCCAAGGAAACATGCTGAATCCGAAAATGAAAATTATTTTCTCGCCGAACAAGATCATCCGGAATCCGGCAAAAACCGGAAATTTTGGAAAAAGTAAAAGTTGTATTTGAAGTTGATTAGATGTTCAATTCAGGGGTAGGAACACATGCTGAATCCGAATATCAACATTATTTTCACGCCGCACAAGAAGTTCGAGCTGAATCCCGAAATTTAGCATGAAGTTTTAACATAGTCGATATAGAGTGAGGAGACATGCTGTTGCACCTTTCCAACAGGGGCGTAATTTGCTATGGGACAGGGGGGGCAACTGCCCCCCCCCCAGCTTGATGTTTGCCCCCCCCCCCCAGCTGAAATTTAGCGTCTTTGAAACTCTCGTCGAAACTAAGATAGGCCTACAGAATTCAAGCATCCACAGAAACAGATCGGTTTTCTTTAGTATACATTTGTCTTTATGGTAAGATTGAAACAAGGAAGCCTTGAAACTTTTATAGCGATATGCATGCGCTATGCAGGGTTAAACACGTTAAACACGTCTATGTCAGACGCAGAGGCGTTACTAGCCAAAATGTTTGGGGGGGGGGGCAAGGAATTTACCGACCGGCTGGTAATTTTTACCGACTGTTTCTGTAGAAAAAATTACTGTTTTCAAGAAAAAAACGAGTATTTTGACGAAAAATGTACTGATTTTCAGAAAAATCGACTTTTTGAATGAAAAAATCAACTGTTTTGGCGAAAAATCGCGGCGTCACACCCCAGGTCAGACGACCGACTAAGTGATCTTTTGGTCATTGGTACCCAACCTGAAAAAGCGAAGAAGCTTGACGTCAATCGCGCAGTGGACAGTTTCGCGAATTTGAAGAAGCGTCGTTTCGCCTTGGTCGATTAGTAAAGTATCTCTTTTTTTTTTTTTATTACGTTTTTCTTCTTGAAATAAAACTTCTCATTTTCACTTGACTTGGGAAAATCGGCTCCAACTTCGCCCCCCCCCCCCCCCAGGATTTTGACGAAATTACGCCCCTGCTTTCCAACATACTAATGATAAGTACAAAATTTTGCGAAAGGCAGAATGCATCCGGCAACTGTCTGGTAACAATTTAATACAATTTGTTTTGACCAGTTTTTGACCATTGGCCAGTCCCTACCCTACCCCTGTGTTCACACTGGCGTAAGCTCTGCGCGCGGGTGACGTCACTTTCTTTAATCTATGCACCCAGGGTGACTTTGGTCGCGAGTATACGCGCAAAATTAATTGGGTTTAATAGAAGACTGTTTAAACCTAGCGTAAGTATCCTTTGGGTTTTGGATTGTCTGTGGGGGGGGGGCGAAGGGATTGATATGTGTTGTTCAAACTTATTAGAAGGATTCACTGGCAAAGTACAGGCCAAATCCGTAGATGGGTCCTTAGCCCTATCTTTAGAGGTAGAGGAGGGTGTTTTATAAGCTAATGAGATATTCGTTTAGGGGGTAAGGAGGCTCACTGCATCCATATCTGAACTCAGTTTTCTTGCCGGATAAATGATTCACCAGGAATTCTGCCAAAACTGGAAATTTGGTTGAAGCTCAAAGTTGTTTCTGAAGTCGATTAGATATTCGGTATCGGTATAAGGAGAGATGCTGAATCGAATTTTGAACTTTATTTCCTTGACGGATAAAATCGCAAAATTTGCAAAAAACTGGAAATTCGGATTGAAAGGTTCGGCTCTCAGTGTCACTAGATCTTTTGCTCTGTGTGCAGTTCGCCGGGAATACTGATAAAATACGAGAAATCTGGTAAAAAAAAAAAAAAAAAACCTAAGAGACCTTTTTGAAGTCGATAAGATATGAGATATTGGAGTAAAAATGCTTTTTGAATCCATTTCTGAACTTGGCTTCCTCATTTGATTTGTTGTTTGGCCGTAAGCAAAAACTTCAGAACTGTAACATTTTTTGTACATATTCAAATGGTTGATTATGGATAAGTAGCAAAAATGTTAAAGGGGTCTGGCGAAGACTCGAAAATGTACAGATTCGATCGTCTGGATCAAGAAGTCTAAAATATTACATTTTTGGGATCCCATCGAAACCTTTGGTCTTGTTATATAAGCTAAACAAATATTTTACTTTCACAGTCCATGTTTGAGCGCTTGCGCACCTGTTATAATAAAGAGTATTTATTTATAAGTGGCAGAATAGAATACAATGTAACTAGAAAATGCTTGAATGTCACAGTATCTCCAACAATTACAAAGTAGGAGACGAGAAATCAGGCTACTGGCCTTTGAAGAGCTCTGAACAACGCTCCATGGACTCCTGATTTCACAGGATTTCGTGCACCCTGCCTTGATTCTCACCGATCGGCATGACCTTGTCAGCGGCATGCTCACCAATTCGTCTTAATCTGTCATCATCGGAAACTTTTAAATGTCTGTAGTTCCGAAACACCGCTATTATTCAGACGAGTGTGGTCTTGACTTTGGTTACGTACTAGGACTTCGGAACGATGATGGTGGTATCCTGTTGTGCCTCACCAACAACAAGACCAACGGTTTTGATGGGATCCCAAATATTTAATATTTGATCCAGACAATTGGGTCTTGTCTTCGCCAGAATCCTTGAACATATTGGCTATTGAAATTTGGAAACAGATTAATTAGAAATAGCTAGTGTCGTCTGAGACAACCAAGTTCAGATATACCTATATAAGCCATATCTACTTTGACGATACTAATCGATACTTCCTGCTTTACTTCTTCCAAAATTTCTGGTTTCGGCCGAATTCCGAACTAACTTTTTGTCCAGCAAAAAAAGAAAGTTCAGGAACGAATTCAGTGTATCTTCTTATCCCTATTCCCTGTAAGGAACATCTAATAACTTCAAATAAAACTTTAGCTTATAACAAATTTTCCGGTTTCAGCCGGATTCCAGACGAACTACATGTCCGGGTAAAAAACGAGTGTCATATAGGGATTCAACGTCTTTACCCCTAAATCTGTCATCTAATCAACAAAAATAAAACTGTTGCTTTTAACACATTTTCCGATTTTGTACGGATTCCGGGCGAACTATATAGTTGTCCGGGTAGAAAATGATGTTCGCATAAGTGTTCAGCATGTCTTCTTATCCCTAAATCGAACATCTAATCAACTTCAAAGAAAACTTTTGCTTTTAACAAACTTTCCGGTTTTCTCCGGATCCCGGACGAACTACTTGTCCGGCGAGAAAATGGTTTTCATCATCTTGTTCAGAATGTCTTCTTACCCCTTCATCGACTATCACATTAGCTGTTTATAAATATTTTGTTTGCCCCTTAATTCCCCATCCCTAAATGTAGAGCTACAGAGCCCAACTACGAACTCGACCTTACCCTTGACCAAAAGAACCCTCACACCAAGCTTCATCAAAATATCTCATTCCCTTCGAGAGTTATCGTGCTCACAGACGGACGGACAGACGGACAACTTTTGCGATGCTACAGGTACCCCTCCACTTAGATTTTGGGACCCCAAAAATAGGACAGGCGTCACTCTGAGATTTCGTTCAGTGTTAGGTCCTTCCACTTTCCTGGATCTATCCTGAAATTCAAGATTTTTGTGGTTCCCGGCAGGATTTTCGAAGAGGAGCAAGTGGAAGCACTGGTTCGGTTCGGATCAAGACTTCGAATTCTTAATCCTACTCTACTTTTAGTTTCTGATAGACGTAAGCTGACCCTCTCGTGTCAGTCTTCATCAATACCAGCGAAGATTTCAGGCATGAAACACTCTTGTCTCACACAGCAACACGTTTCGAGCAAGAACAGAAGTAATAATGAAATGATTACAAATATTCGTACGGATGAACGTATTAAGATGTGTAAGGCTATCAGATTATAACGCTGTTAATTCTGATGATTCATTATGTACATTGAATTTAGGAATCCCGGCGTCACCGTTTATAATATGTAGGGGCTGAGCAAAGCGGCTAGACACTTGCAAGTAGCAACCTGAGGGAATATATGTGAGTTGTGTCGATGTTTTATTATATTTTCAGGGAAGCAAAAGGCATAAGGGAATGCAGATTGGAATTGGTTTTAAGCAGAATCAACATTTTTACCGTTTTAAGAGGCCTTTCTTAGGTATTAAGTATTTACTTACCTACGAAACGCACAGTAAGACAGATAATACATTAACTAGCGAAGAAGAAACAGGAAACAAGTTTCTTGCTCAAAGAAGAAGTACAAGAAACAAGACGAAAAGTTTTTTGGGATCCTGACAAGTAGATAAGGGATATGCCATGGATGTCAGATAGGGAATAGGACTTATCGCCACTTTCACGGTACAAGTATTGGTATTTTCGGAAAACGATTTCGTCTGAACCACTTTATCGTGAAACGAGCATTTCTAGTTTCTAGTTGAGACCCTACGTTCTCGTACGAGTTTCAAGTCGTGACGTTATCGTAGCAAAACGATGCAGGCAGGTGCCTGCAGTTCTGACGCAAAAAGGGACAGAGCACCACAACAGCTCTGCTTTCAGTTCAAATGTCATGGTGCTCCGAAAAGCCACCAACTGTTTCGGAGGAAGCTGCAATCACTGAAGCGGGGCAGGTCCCGAGACTTAGTGTCAGGATGACTGCATCTGACGAAATACCTGAGCATCATTCTGGAAACTATATTTTCTTTTTAATTTCCTTCGATAACCCGTGCGGGATGTCGAGCAGTAATCGGAGCGCAACCTTAGCCAGCGTTGCCACGGGTAGTGCGAAAGTGTTTATGACACTTTTTTCCAAAAGTAGATTATTATCCAGACTTTAAACCTTACAGCGTAGACACTTAAAAATAAAACTTTTACTTTCAATAAAAGTATATTCGTATCATAGCAACTACTTCCGGTTGAGAACACAAAACTAATTAGAAAAAAAAGTGCTCTCCATTTGTTAATTTGGGTCGAACTTTCAGACTTTCATATTGGCAATTGCCATTTGGAAAGTTGGGTAGCCTTGTCAGGTCTGGAGTAAGCATTAAACAAATATATTATACATGTAGGTATAATATGTACAGGGGTGCACATATTCATCGCTTATCGGAGTGTAAGACACTATATACTGAAGAGCCAAACTGAACAGCCATATGACACATGTAAGTATAATATTTATCAGGTTGAGAATAATAAATAACATGTTGCTGGGTCTGGAGTAAGCTTTGAACAGATACAAATTTGTTGTTTCTCTGGGTGTGAGGCATTGTCTCAGACATTCTATAATATACAGGGGTATACATAACTGAAAGAAATCTAGACCTACGTTGCCTGGGCAACGTACGTGAAGTGTTGTAGCAACCTTTGTTCGGCTTCGCGACTGAAGTGTTGCGAGAACACCAATTTGGTTTTGTTTCTTCACTATCGATTAAATGCTGAAGTTGTCAACCCATCGTCGTTTTCAAAATGGTATGTTCAAAGGAGATTATTTTTTCTGAACTGATGACACAATCTGTAATCACATGGTTATTCCGGAGTGTTGATAAAAAACCCACCAGAATATCGGAAGTAGGGACTAATTTTACGCAAAAAAAAAAGGAAGTGGCAATTTGTTTGCCTATCTTGACTAGCACACAAAATGTCACCGGAGTTGGCAACACTGCTTGCTTGTCCGGAGCCCGAGACTATTAGGTTTCGATACGCCGAGAATCTGTTTCTATAACTTTTCCGCTTCTTTGTTCGCAGAAACAGTGGCCAAGTTGTGCAATGTCATGCCATTGTCTTTTCGCATCATGGACTGTAAACTGAAAAAATGTGTGGACAGGAAATGACGATGAGATTTTCAAATTCTGCAGAAAACTTGCCAGCGTTTGAAGGGTCTTCCACCTGAAACTGGGTGTACCTTGGCACAGTTTACCACAAATCTCTTATTTTGGTATAGCCTATGCCTAACGCTGGTTACCCTATGCCACATACTGGGTGCCATAACAGAATAAAATGTTGATTGATTTGAGTGAAGTTCAGAAATCAACAAATCAGAATTTCTTTAGAAAAGAGTAGGTCAGGGTTAGGGTACCGAGCATCTGGCATAGGGGAAAGAACCATTAGGCATAGGCTGTCCCAAAGTCAGGACTTTCTCGTAGACTGCCGTACAGAGGATTGTTGACCATATAGAAAAGTCCTTGTTTTCTAAGAGTGTACCACTCATCTGTCTATCCGTTAAAAGCAGACCTCGCACTCTTTAATGTTTCTGCTCCAGTATTCAAAATTATTTGAATAGTGTAAAGCTATACTGCTTTTAACGAATAACTCACGGCTTTGGCTGCTTTAAGCATTTTCACAGGTCATTGACGTCTTGCAAAAACTCGGCAAAATTCAGGTAGCCGCTTTTACGCATCGATAGCATGGTACACGTCACGGGACCGTAATTTGCTTGGAAAATAGTGAATCGTGGCAAGTGTAAAGATCAGTGAAGTGTCGTTAGCTGGTTCAAAATGTTACATATTAAATTTGGGTCTCCGGGTTTAAAAAGAATGAATGCAATTACGGAAGTAGGTTGCACTGATTTGTAGGTACGGGGTCATTTAACACTCGTTGAAGTCAGATCCGCCTCGAATCAGAGTTGGGTTTGCTACCGTGTGCTACCCAGTTTCGAAATGGTTCGACTTGTAAAACTGTTAAAAAAGTTCAGTTCAGTTTATTCATAAAAATAAAAAACACCATTAACTGTTTATGGCCCCGCCATAAGGCCTAACATAAGGCCTGGCAATGGGCGGGGCTTATTCTTTATTCATATAGTCTTAAGGGAAACAAACCAAAGAAATCAAAAAAGAAAGAGAAAGGAGAGAAAAAGAAGAAGAAAAGAAGAATGAAGACATAACAAACTGACAAGAAATATCCACTAACGAACGATCTTCCATCAACAAAGCGCCCTTGCCCCCCCCCCCCCCTCAAAGCCAAGTCTGTTGCAGGTTAAAGATTCACTGATTAACGCTGACTGAAATACGAAAATATGGGTCCGTCTTACTTCTTCACTTGAGCAGGCTTGAAAACTCGATGAAAATGTTGAAAAATGTTGCTCCATTTTTGCCAATAAATAATTTTTCAACAGTGCGAAAAATATATGGCGCTCATAGTCACTCTGTGTTACTTCAGATGTTTCGCCAGAAGAATATCATCAGATCTTTCCATTAAATAAAACCACCCGGGCCACTGAGAACAGCAATACAAAGCAAGAAAAACAAAAGAATTAAAGTTGTTTGATTTGATTTCACTTTGTTTTTACTTGAAGTACTATTTGCGGCAAGCAATCCGAATGAGGATCTCCTAGGTTTGATTCTGGTTCGACTAGCCTGTTGTAGTAAGATGTTCCTTATTTTACCGTTGTAAGTTGCGGCTTACGATCGACTCTCAGATCCTAGAATCTGTCCATTTCTTGGTTCACTTCAAAGCAGCATTGGAGGAACGAGGTTGGAAATTCTCTTTGACTTCACCGGAGATCAAAATAAATTAGCTGCTTCATCCGTGAAATTTTGTCAGACTCCTTGCCCCGTTGTAATTGTGGTTTGTTTCCTGATGATGCTAGTGCTAG
Source organism: Branchinecta sandiegonensis (assembly GCA_030848855.1). Lineage (NCBI taxonomy): Eukaryota > Metazoa > Arthropoda > Branchiopoda > Anostraca > Branchinectidae > Branchinecta > Branchinecta sandiegonensis. The sequence goes on from JAUPMV010000011.1 coordinate 8,226,134, forward strand.
TGAGGGATGCAGAAAGCTGATGACAGTAATAATAGTGATTTATTTGTAAATCACGGATATGTGGTCTTATGCTCAAATGGGTATTAGCAGAACCAAGGGATGACGCATCATCGGTCACCTTTTTCTAGCTTTATTTATTTCTAAATCTTGGGTTTGAAAGAGTTTCCACTAGTCATTTATGTAGTGGTTATGTTTTAATTTTTTAATGAATTTAGTGGTTCTTTAATTGATTGGCTTATAGTTCCTGGATCAAAGGGGAGGCCGTAACAACTTTATTTTTCAGTTCACCCGGAATTGTTTTTTGACCGACTCGAGGAAAGACTTGCAGTATTTGCAACTGGGAATAATCTTGTCTCTACTGAGATGAGATTATATCTAATTCAGATTATCAGATCCCAGTAGAGATAAGATTAATCCCAGTAGCAAATACTGCAGTTAACTTTAATCCTTACTCGGAGAAACTTTTTACAGTGTTCGTGAGTAACTTCAGAAAAGAGAAAAGACACACTTTCATATATATTTTTCCAGCAAGGAGCGGGTTTTATCTCTAGAAGAAAAGTGCTATAATGGGCGTAATGTGCGACTAACAAACAGACAGAGAGGGCACTTGCCCATGGGCACCGTTCGCATTAGGGGCCCCGCAACGACGGATTAAAAATAATACTCATATGATCTTAGTAGAAAAATGAGTTTTGAGGGTTCGTTTGGGTGACGTTTCTCATTCTTCCCTGAGGTTCACTGCCGTGTTTTGGGCTTAGTAAGGCAGAGTATCCGGACCAAGTGAAGACAGAACTTGTACATCATGAACGGACTCGTACGCCCTGGACTCTACGAAGATCTGACATTCTGGTTAAAAAAAAGAAGATAATTATAGTCAAGCTTTCTTAAATTGTTCTGGTGTAAACAACATGTGTATGTGGAAGTTACAGTGATGGTCACCCCTACCTAGCGACCGGCATACATACTGAGAAGCAGCCCCGTATACAGGAATTTATTTCGGGGGGGGGGGGGGGGGTTGCCTGCGGGTCGGACAAAAAAGTACAATAAAGACATAGATCAGAGGGAAAAGCCTGTAAAAATGATGATTTTTGTATGTTTCGAGGGGGGGGGAGGGTCAACCCCCTAACCCCCCTGGATACGGCCTTGCTAAGAATTGATTAGCTAAGGGTCCTCGAAATTCCAGCTGCCTACACTGTGAAAAAAAATCTAGCAGTATTTGCTACTGGGATTACTCTTGTCTCTACTCAGATAAGATCATCTATAATTCGGATTAATCTTATCCCAGTAGAGATAAGATTAATCCCAGCAGCAAATACTGCAGGTAACTTTAATCCTTACTCGGAGAAACTTTTTACGGTGTACGATCCGCCACAGTTTTAAATCCAGCTGATGCGAGGCTAGAGTTCTTAGCTTGTGCAGACAAATGTCAGAATGTTAACTAGTTTGAAAATATGTCCCACACGCCAGGGACTTGTTGATCGGCTTTTCACCGGAAAACGGAGACCTTCGACTGATGACAAAGTGATCAATTAAGCCATGGACGGAAATAACTGAACGGCGATCAGACCACATGAAATCAATCTTTCCACATATCGTCTCATATAATTCCAACTTTCCGGTTTTTGTGAGGCTTTCATTTGCCAGATAATCTCTGAGACCGCCCCGCCTTGTTATGGCATAGCCAATACCAGTCACGGCTCCTATACCCCGCGACGATTGGTTCGCCATGGTTTGTTGGAGGACCGTCACGGAACCATGTTACCGTAACGGACCAGAATCTGTCATCAGTCACCCAAGTGCTTCGTCTGACGATATTAGTCGTGCTTTGTCTTTTGTGCTCTTTTAACTCTCTCACTTTTGGAGAGCTTGTGAATATCAGTGAGTGATAATGATGCGCCCTTGTTTTACCGGATACCCCTTCCAAGGTACATATTTGTAATGCAGGGTTGAATAGAGTTTAAATTTTTTTTATTCCTGTGATGGAAATAGGCAACGTAGGTGCCCGTTTTTTGAAGGGTTACTAATACACACCAAAGCAACATTGATTTGAACTTGAATCAGAGCTGCAATCAGACATTCTTCAATTGAAAAAATATGAAACTTATATGTTAATAGTAGGCTAACTGTTGGTTTTTAATTAGTATTATAAAACGCATTATAAAATTTTTGTTCGGTGATCCCAAAAATGTATTTTCTGTTCTGAACAATTAAAACTGATAAGGTGAGTAAAGAAAATATCCTACGTGAAAGAAATGAACATTACAGAACTTCATTTTTATTTTGAATCTAGTTAGTTTAAAATCAAAGGCTACAACATACATTTTCGGTCATCCAACCGACGCATTTGGTACCTTTCCTTGCTTATAATTTGATATCTTGACAGAAAATACAAGCGGTTTTATGTTAAAAGAAAAACGCTCTAACGCCATTAAGAAATCCGGCAAAGAAATCCGCAGAAATTGAGGTGAACTGAATCCGTTTCGGCAACCCTTACATCTCTTAACCCGACGGCAATTATCCGCCGGCGGAAAGCAGCCAGCAATAAACTAATAGATTCCGGATTCGGTTCTGGGGAAAACACATATAATTTTTTTTTACATTTTTCATCTCTTGTTTTTTTTCACACTCAAACCATTGAAGGTTCGAATAGCGCAATTATTGATCTCTTGTCTCACTCGGGTTTCACTGCCCTCGGATGGGAGTGCAGTGCGTGTTCAGAGGCAAACCATCCGACGTTCGATGGCATGTGTAACGCAATTGTGAATATTCTCCTATGAGCGTGTTCCATCCTACTTACCGTAGTTACCACGCTGGAACGATTTTTCTATTTTCCAGCTGGATATCACGCCTCGGGTGAATCCGACCAATCACGTGACAGAGATTCGTGGTTACTACGCTTACCCCGCTCCCGAGCGTGGTAAGCAAATAGTTACTATTAGTTACTATTTCGAGAAGGCTGGAACGGTCAGCGTAGTAACTTTTCGTGAGGTTGGAACGGATTTAGTAACTAATAGTTACTATTGGTACGAGGGTGGAACACGTTCTATGTACAATATTTTCCAATGTTTTGCCTTCGGAGCGAGCTATTATTTTGACTTGCCGCAAACGCAGTTTCAAACGTAGACAAACTGGAAGACCATTATCTTGTATTCTACTGAGAATCCTGAGTTAGTACAAAGTGCCTGCAAGAGCTTGTTTAATTCAATAGCTTTAGTGCTTTAATTTGGAGTTTCACTCACATTTAATATTCCCTCCTTCCTCCGTGACTTTCGATGACGTCAGCGATATTTGTTGTTTGGACAACAATCTTATCCATTCACTCATCAAACATGCATCAATTTCGGTGTTACCAAGGGCCCAGAATAATTTTCATTACTATTATTTATTCAGTATTACATTACTATTTCTCACCCCTTGTAAAAGGTTACTTTTCTCCGGGCTCCGGCTATGGAAGCAGTGTTGCCAATTCCTTTTTTTTGGTTACACGAAATAAGAAGTTAGTTCATTGAAGCCTTTACTGCTTTGTTTCGTTATCAGTATGACCAAATCAGTTTATATCCGTCCAAACCAAAGCACGCAAAACTCCATCTACTGTTTGCGCTATCTGCGCGTTATCAAACGAGAACCAAGCAAAGTTAGAAGGGGGAGAAGATCGCCAAGAAACCATGCTATTGGAAATCCTTTATAAGTGACTTCGGGCAAAACATCATGAGCTATTGATAGAACCAAGAATGGATGGAACGGCTGCTATGCATGCGTATCGATGTGACAGCAGTACTAGCTATCAGGACTGTAGGGAAATGGATTAACCGCCGCAGAGGCTGTCACCGGTGCTGTTACAACAATATCAGCCCGGCAATGAAATTATGCTAGGGACTGTCGGGTTTATCCCAGCTCGTCAAAGGGTCCTTCGTCGCGTCTCGCTACTAGTATCCTTATCGCTCTGTTTAATGACTAGGAGTAGAGGGTAGCCAAAGGGATTGCAGCGTCGTAGGTTTCTGAGGTTCAATATAGTGTGCTTCGCCCCTGCCCTTTTGAGCGTCCAAGTGGGGTTCTAGACGGTAATGACACTAAAATCATCGGACTGGTTTCGACTACTAATCCCTCAAAGGAGCCGGCGATAGATCAGGGGTCGAAACGTGTTCTCGAAATCTGAGTCCTGCCATCGGTTCTTCAGTGCACTCGTAGTTGTCCCGGTTTGTTAAAACCGAGTTCAGACAGGTTTTTCTGCGGGTCATTGGGAAATAGAAGGTGGCTTTTCGATTGTTAGACAGATTATTTTAACCTTGTTTAGACTATTCTATTCCAGGACAAGGTCGTGTCAATCAACTGGGTGGCGTCTTCATCAACGGTCGACCCCTTCCGAACCATATTCGCTTGAAAATAGTTGAACTTGCAGCGGCAGGCGTGAGACCGTGTGTCATTTCCCGGCAACTCCGAGTTTCTCATGGATGCGTCTCGAAGATCCTCAACAGATACCAGGTAATTTCATCAAATGTATGTGCTACGCTTTTTCTGACGAGGTCAAAGCAGTTATTGCTCATATATAACTCTTTCTTGACGCTGCGCTCTTCTCTTTCATTGTTGTTCTTCTGCTGGGATACTTTATGCCCGGGTCATATTCAGTCACATCTGTACGTAATTTGGTTCGCTAATTTGGTTATTGCCCACTCTTACGTCTCATCCTGGTAACATCTGGAACGAAGAAATTCTTGATACTTGATATATGATACTTGATACTTATTTTATTAATAAACACAATTTAACTCTTTCCTATTTACATCTGCTGCAGTAATGGAAAAACCTACTTTTTTGCTGGCGTGCAGTAGTAAACGTAAACCATTTTCTAAACACACCAACAAACAACATAATAAAAAACTAAGAAAAAAAAGAAAAAGAAAGAAAAGAACATACCAGAAAAAAACAAAACAATACAGACCAAACTCCTCCACATTATCACATCCAAAAAACATATACCACCCTACTCCCTCCCTACCACCCCGACATCTATTCAAGACATATTACCACCATCATCACTCGAAGGTAAACAAAACTGGCTCAAGTCAGTGACTCTGGTCTGTGATTGGTCTAAACACTCCAAAGATACGTTTAAAATGGCGGAGTGGTTTTTTCCATCTCGACTGTCTTACGTTTTTAGCGTCTTTTCTTCCCAATTTCGACCGTAAGACGGTCTTATTACCGGCGTTATTACCAGGTGTGACTATAGTAGGGCCTGGGCTTTAGACCAGTGGTTCCCAACCTTGTCCGTACCGCGTACCTCGAACAAGGGGTAAAAATGGTTGTGTACCCCTGATCAAGGTTCAGAAAGATTCCATACCCCTTGGTTTGTTCAACCAGTTGTTCTTTTACTATTTTTTTACCACGATCAGAACGTCAGAAAGACGATATTCATTGTTTTCAATGGTAAGGCAAGTAAATCTGAAATTGCGTACGATGGGGTATCTGATTTTGAGGATAATAGTGAAACCGAGAGTCAAACTGAGTTAGGAGACTCAAAAACGACCGAAGCGAGGTATTAAAGCTATAGATTAACTTGATATTGGGACTTTCGTGTACCCCTTGCGAGGGTCTCTCGTACCCCTTTAGGCACACTGTAAAAAGTTTCTCCGAGTAAAGATTAAAGTTAACTGCAGTATTTGCTACTGGGATTAATCTTATCTCCACTGAGATAATATTAATCCAAAGTACAGATAAGATTATCTTTTTCGAGACAAAATTAATCCCATTGGCAAATACTGCAAGATTTTTTGTTTTACAGTGTAGGCGTACCACCGGTTGGGAACCACTGCTTTAGACGGTCGTGAATGTTACGCAGAGCCTTTTGATACCTGGCCGTAACAGGTTGCAGAAGGAGCAGCGAAAAGATTCAAGAGATAAAAAGTGTTGGCTTTGACTGGACTTGACTTTAATGTAATTACTATGTGCGCTGAGTTCTGTGCGCAAATTTCACCCTACCATCTAATTTGTGGGAAAAAAGATCGTGATTTCGTCCAACAGTACTGCAAATAGGCTGCAATGGATAATAATGGGCACATAGCCTCTTGCCCACTCGTGCGAAGAGAACCGTGTTTTGCACGTCTGATTTTCGTAGATACCTGATTTTTGTTTTTGTGATTTGTTTTCTTTTCCCACACTTTTTAGTTTTGTCACAGCGATTTGAAGGATTTGAAATTTGAATTCCGGAAATGATGTATTTCTATTTTGGGTTTCTACCTGCAATTTTGTTTGACGGCGCGTTTCGTGTAGGGAAATATCGCAGTGGAACGTTATTGCAAGATTTCATAACATTTACGCAAGGCCGTGCCATTTAAACAGATATGAGATAACGCACTATCTGTAGACGTTTCAGAAAAATTGCGTTATGATCCTTAACGGTTAAGTTTTTCAATAAACAATGTGTTATCTCGTACATTATCCTGGAATTGCGTATCTTTCTGTGTTGCACCAATCGGTTAGTACGAATTTAGTTGAATCTCCGGCTTCGACCCCCCCCACCACCACCACCACACTGTGAGAAGTTTGACGACATTGAAGACAACGCACAGATTTGCATCAGATTTGCACAGATCTACAATCTGCAAGCCGTACAAAATATTTCCCTATGACCTTCTAACAGTTAATTTTTCCATGTTTAGGTCTTTTGTTTTAAAAAACTATTTTTTCAAAAATGTTTTTATAAAACATCAGTTGTCTGTGAATTACCCATCCTTGTCTTGGACGGCATGAAACTTGCGATTGTATAGCTTTATTTTGTTTGAAAAGTATGTTTTATGTTTATCTTATTTTTAATCCAACTCGTTTTCTTTTAGGAAACCGGGTCTATCCGAGCTGGAGTTATTGGAGGGTCCAAGCCGAAAACTGCCACACCGGATATTGAGAAACGAGTAGAGGAATACCGGCGGGAAAATCCGGGCATATTTTCCTGGGAAATCCGAGACAGGTAAGTTGTTGTTTCTTTGCAACTAAGCAATGATAAAAGTGTAATAAGCATAATGTTGAAGTAGAAATGCCATACAACAAAAAGAACATGTAAAACAAAACAATACAAACGGTTACAAATTCACCAATCCCATCCAATCTATCTATACGAACTCTAAGTATTTTCTGTACATATTTGGAAACTTTCAAATAAGACTACTAGCATGTACGTTGCACAAATGAACAGCATAGTATATACCTTTGGCTATTTTTATTTGTTTTTTTATAAATTAATACACGATGTGTTTTCCAGTTCAAATTCACATCGAATTACGGGATCGCATTTTCCTAGACATCCGATAAACCGAAAACGTCAACCCTCTTTTTTTCTCGCCGCAGACCATAATAACTGAGAACTTGGTACGCAGGAACATATGTCAATGTGTTCCCATTTTTTGCCAACGTCTCCTAATACCAACCAAAGCATCTCCTCCCTTTTTTTTCCAAGCTGTCTAGCGACAAGCAACATTAAATCTGCGACCAAAAAAGCTTTTGTAGCTAGCGCCATCCAAGTCTTTCGAGGTCACGCCAATTTCCAAGAAATTCTCTTAGGAATCACTACTGTTTCCAGGCACAAAAGGTACTTTGGATGTGTAGAGCTAATTAGCGCCTCTTTGGAGGTAAAGTGGGCATATCGAGTTTTGCGAAAAAAGACCAAGTCAGCCGTCAAGCTTAACGAATCGTTTTATGCTTTGCTAAAACAACAGTTTCACGACACCTCTGCGAGGTTCAAACTGCTGATTCAGGAAATTTGTTAATGAAACTCGACCAGGCTCACGATTCAGTGAAGGATTATTGTTTGTGGTCTACGAAGGTTTCGAGCTGAAACAGACTTCCGGTTGGTTAAACTAAGGTATGCGATTTCTGCAATTGTATTTGCTCAATCGATAAGGTTGACAGAGCCCCTGTTTCAGTTTTTTAGCAGTCACCACTTCAGCGTTTGCCATGGTTGGGTGACAGTATCGGAAAAATAACTAATTTCAAAAAGTAGCAACCAAATGATCCAAAATTCGCCAGGCCAGTCTGGCTCGGTTGACGAATAAATTATCGGTTGCTTTGTAAATGGACTCGAAGCCAGCTGATGTTTCCGAGACCCGTCCGTGCCTCGAAAGCTTCCATAACTTGGAGCAGCAATCTCCTCTAAATACTCTTGATGGCTAACTCTCCTTGCCGATGCAGAATCGCCGTGTACATAGCGGAAGAGCCGCAAGCGGCACCACAGCTGTCCTCACCGATCGCCGTGATTGACTGACACAGGATTTGAGTTGTTGTGTTTGAGTCGTTAGTAAGAGTTTTTCTCGTTCTTCTTGGGGATCATTGACGTGTTTTGGACTTAGTCATATAGAGCATTCTAACTTGAACTGAAATATATGCGAAAGAAAGGTAGAGCTTCATCTTAATTCGTGTTAATGACCATTGATATTCTAGTATTTGGATAGTAGAAGCGACAATATAGTTTATTTCACAAGAGCTTAAAAAAGCAAAACAGTACAGTTATCTGCAACAAAAACACGACCTAATAAATATCACAAAAAAGGACCACAGTGCCTCGTTGATAGCTCACTTTTCATTATTTATGGTAGTAGAACTGAGGAATGTAACGAGAATACAACATAGGCAGTTCTTACAACGAGATCGACAGATACTTGGGTGGAAAGCAAGGCCAGCAAATGTGATGACGTTAATTAATGTCGATTTCCCAAAACACCTACATCGTTTACGATACTTACTGTCAGAACTCTCATAAAGATATTTAGTTGTAAAAGCATCGTAATAAGACCAAGCAGGGTTGCCACGTGACTCAAATAAAATGCACTACCCATATAGCAAAAAAGTACTACCAGAGGAGAAAATGTATTACCTAAAAAATTTGTGCGCGCGCTTCACTTCGCGCATTGTTTACCACTGTTGCTGATGTAAATCACTTTAGCATGGCCCTACCAATATGCCTGAATCGAACGTTACAATATGCCTGAATCGAACGTTCGTCAAAAATAGGGGTTTCATTCATAACCAGATTAAAATTAAAGTATTCAGATCAAATAGTTCAGATAAAATGGGTGAAATGCAACTAGGTCCACATACATAAGGCCATACTGCATAAGTCCTACTTTTTTCGAATGTACTACTAACTCACTACTTTGAAAAAAATGTACTAAAAAGAGTACGATTGTACCACCAGTGGCAACCCTGAGACCAAGTAGCTACTGGTGTAAAATCCCGCGGTTCAGTTCTTCAGCTCAACATGGCTTTGTAACGAGACCGCTGGACAGTTTCATGTTGTTCGTCATCCAGTTTTTGTCGGGTGGGACAGGTCTGATATATACATCTTGGACAGTTAGATTACATCTGAGAGTGCAGTCTGATGGGATTTATTGCTCGTTGTGTATTTTAAAGCGAGTAAACAGGCATTAGTGTTGCAATTAGTGAAATTAGATTCAAGTAATGGTAGCACTTGATTGCGTCTCGTCTCGTTTTATAGTCGCCGCCATATGACCTTAATTACTTCAGGGCCTCCTGATTGGTTCAAATGCAGTGAAGATTATCTTGATTACCCCTTGCTTGATACTACCGGGCACTATTGCTTCAGCATTTTGCTTGTCGAACTCTTTCTTAAAATGACCGAGAATCTCTCTTGTGAATGTTTGAGAATTGTATATACAGTAAAGAACTGCGTCTTTGAGCACTACTCGAGGCACTACTTTAAATCTTAAACTGTCCTGGTTTGGTTTTTCGCTCCGACAACAGTCCGATGAACAGTCAAATGAAAACAATAGATTAAGAAATTAATATCGGGTAAGCCAAGTGCTTCAGCTTTGTTTTGACGTGAAAAAATTAATCATACCTTCATTTTTTCTGACCTGTCATCTTAACTTCATTTCACATTATCTTATCTTAATCATTGATATTTCTAGGCTTATCAAGGAAGGAATTTGTGACCGAGCTTCAGCGCCATCTGTCTCGGCCATTTCAAGACTCTTGCGAGGCAGGGACGACGACGAGAAAAATATGAGTACGTATTCATCAAATTTAGGGCCCGTAAGCGTGCAAGGTTTCTGCGACTATTTTTGTTTTTCTTTCCATAAATTCACACTTATTCTTCTTCTCAGGGATTGGGTTTCAGTTTGTAATAGGATGTCATGCACACTTAACAAACACCGTCAATTTTGTGGCTTAAGTTTGAAAGTCGAACGAATTGCTCACCAAACCTGTTTGTGGTGAAAGGACAGTCAGGATTCAGGACTTCGTACTCAAAGACTTCCATTCGACTTGCCCTCTACAACATAATACCCATGATCATCGGGAAGAACCGACTGTGGAAAATGAAAATTTGTCTTGTGCTTGATTGTGCTCTTTTTCGGATTTTGTTGCCCTTCTGTAATGCTCAGTCGGAGAGGAACAAATTTCCTTGAATTTAGTAACAGTATGACGAGGCCCTGACAGCTCTGGCATATTCCAATCTGAAAATATCCCAAGCAACCTGGGTCTCAAAATAAATTCCCAAGATGTGAGTCTTCTCACTACTCATCTCATTATCCTATCTTGCTTATTTTTACCAACAGGCAATCAGCTTTTCACGCTTTCTGCATACCTTCTACCTAATCGAACGTTGTCATGGATGATCATCAAGATTTTCCCTCTGGCTATCCCTCGGACTCCCAGACTGAAGCGCCTTTGCTCTATGTTCAATTAAATTACATGCTCCTAATGCCCCATTCCCTGCACTCAATTAATCCTTCACATTAATGTTACTTGTTATTTTCACTGGCGTAGCCGGCCTTATTAAAGGCCCCGCGCATCATTTCGGTGCGGGGCCTGTCAAATTATTAGAATTAATGGTGTCGGTCCTTGGTTGTGTATATGTATACCCAGGTGAAGAGTTTAGCACATCAGTGCAGCCCGCACGCATTCGTAAGGAATTTGTTAATTGTACTAGCGTTCCCACGTCAACCCTCCTGGGCCACCCCGGAACGATACCGCCCCTCGACCACAGACTACAAATTGAGTAACGCTACGCAGAGTCCGCTCGTGTGGCCTTGCCTGCCCTCGGGACGTGAGGTGGGGTTGGTGTGATTGGGTCTTAATTATGATAATCTGGCAATTTGTTTCTTCTTCGACTTGTAATTTGCAACTGTGGATTCCTCTGAGATTGCTATATTCGCTCGGATTGAGACCCTCCAGCTGCGGTGTGGAATAAATTGAGTTGAGTTGAGTCAGAATATGGGAACTTCATTCATTTACTTACTAAACTGGTTAGAACGATATTTTGGATTCAGTGGAGACTAGACTGACTAGCTAAGCTTGCTAAGGCACAACATTTTGAACATGTAAGTGAAAAGGAAATAAGAATAAAAGCAGAAGCCTAGGCTATGTTTGGATGCATAAACAGAAAAAGACGATGTAACTTTAACAAAACAAGTAAATTAATATGGAGAACTTGGAAGAAAAGAGACAAGGGCGAGGAAAAGGTTGGAATGCTTCGGTTTCTTCTCTACAGAAAATCTGAGACAAGTAAGGTGTGTGCCCCCCCCCCCCCCCCCCCTAGTGGTCACGACCCTGCCTGAAGAGTCATATGGATCACTAGTTTACGAGTTTACGCTAGTTTACAAAACCTCGAAACGGCACGGCACTTCTTTCTATTTTCAAGACGGAAATGTCCAACGAAAGAATGTCGAACAGAATGTCCAACGAAACGCGCAGGAATCAAAAGCGATTTTCTCTTAATCTTGGTTTGTTTGTGCCTCACGGGGATTGTATCCAAAGATCTTCAACTTCTGGTGTGGTCGAGGTCCTACCCTTAGGGGATGTAGTGAATGACATGTTGAGATGCCGAAATCGTTTGGAACGACGTTTGATATCTCAAGTCGTTACTAATGACATAACCTTCACTTAAAGAGATGTTTTCGGTTTGAATAGTACCTTCCGTGATACGTGCACACACCTCCATGACGTCTTGATCAGTTAGGGGAGGATTTTGTGTTGTTGTTATGAAGGTCCATCAGTTTTTAGTCAGGTTTTTTTTTGCGGCACTTGTAGCAATCGGCTAAAGCGCTATTTCCTGGTCACTTCTATCCCTGTCTGTCTAACTGTCGATCAGGTCATCACGAAGTAATGTCTTCCAGATGGCGTGGAAGATGAAAATTGAAAATGAGTGAAAACTAATGAATTATCTCGACTCGTCATTGATAAGATTTTTTCTAATGCTTAGTATACGTCGAAAGGCATAATCCGTGTTTTTATCAAAGCCAAAAGTGTAATGGTTTGAATGAATTAAATGTATAAAAAATGATCATGGCCATGGTAAACAAAAAAATTAACTTTTGATCGCTCCAATACTGTACACAATACAACCATTCAACTAATGCGTAATATCGAACCAGACCGACACGAATCTACCCACAGCCTGTTACCTGATCTCACTTTTTTCATTTCCTATCGGAAGTATTAGAGTTGCAGAACTGGACCCGTTAGCTTCCTTAGAAAATCTTCCGAGATTATTCGTTTCCATAATTCTACGCGACGTTAACGGCACTGAGCTACCAGCTGACAGGGTGAGGCCAGTAAGGTTGCAGGCAGTTGCATACCTGTGCGCCGAGGCACAATTTCCCGGATTCCCTTACGTTAATTTCACGCATTCCCAATATTACGTGGTTCCCACGCGTGCTTCCAACTCCTATGTAGTTTCATTGATCTAAACACTAATTTCCCAACACTTTAGCATCGACCCCCCAGGGTGTCGGTCCCTATGTACGACACCTGCCCGCTGACGCAAAGGTACACTTTTCCCCTTTGGTAGGTTCAAGCCGACCCTTCTTTCATACCATTGATTACCAACCCTCGAAAAGTGGTTTACATCATCGGACGCTGTATGAGCCCAGTTGTTGGTTGTCTGACGACTGTCAGCGTCTTTTAACTGATGTGAGAGTCCGTCTTTGGCGGTCTCGCCGACAAGTCAGGTCTTCAACGCCCGACTGCCGAGCGAGTACGAGGAGTGGTTTATCACCTGATGATTTGCAAGATGATACTACTAACACTGGAACAACTACGATCCGAATCTTGAAACATTGTCAAGTCGGCAATTAATTATCGCTTAGTAGAATAGCTCCCAACATTATTGCTTTTAAGTGCTTGTGTTTTCTCGGGGGTGGGGGAGGGGGTCGAAGGCACCAATATCTGTCAATGAAAAGCGGGCAAACAATGCGATCTGGGGATCGCTTCAGTGTACAAATCACTTGCCAATCAAAAACGAAATAAAGAAACGGGTTAAATCAATTCAATTTAAGACTTTTATTCGGGCTAGAAGCCATAACAAAAACTACAACAACAAATAAACAAAAATAAAGAAAGTAGTACAAGACCATATAAATTAGCCGCTCCCTTCTTTTTCATACACATTATCTCAATACTCAGTACAATAGAAGTACATAGAAATATTCCTCTTGATCACCGCAATGACTGTTGAGGCAGTACTCAAAGAAAGCCGAACACTTTGCTGTGTAAAAGCATGTAGAAGTTGGTTTGTATAACATTGAGTGTTAAACTAAAAAACTAAACTAAGAAACTAAACTATAGTTAACGAGTTCACAGCTTCGGAATACGGGCTGCATTCGGATGTCAATAACCAAAGGCTTGAGAGCCGGTTGCCTAGCTTTAGTTCTTTTTTCAAATTTGCCATTTTTAACAAAATTGTGTGTAGTTAGTCGCTCAGTTAGTAAACTCACCGGCTGCCAGGTTACCAATCGGGGAAAACTCACCAGACAGCAGAACTGTGCAAACACTGGGAGCTTTTTACAAACCACGCTTGCCCCCGATACGTTCACTGTAAAAAAAAAAATCTTATAGTATTTGCTACTGGGATTAATCTTGTCTCTAATGAGATAAGATTATCTCTAATTCGGATTAATCTTATCCCAGTAGAGATAACACTAATCCCACTAGCAAATACTGCGGTTAACTCTAATCCTTAATCGGAGAAACTTTTTACAGTGTTTTCAGTAAGGCAGGACTAACTGGAAGCACAACTTAAGCCGTAATTACTTGAAACTGTGAAGCCAGCATAACTTGGTGAAAGGCAAACCGCTCTTGTAAAAGTAGGCTCGGATGGTAGCATGATACCCTTCATTACAACAGACGGCCAGCAGCTAATTCCATTTTACTCTCGACTATCCTCACCTTTTATTTCGCGACTAAATTTCCGGTCTCAATTGTCTCGCTCAGAGCTCGAAGCTCTTCGAAACAAAAACGCTATTTCGCCTAAACTTTTCTTCTGGTTTTCCCGGGTGCGACTCACTTTTCAAGTGAACAATTGAGACAAAAATCCAATCCTGACTTGGCAAAAACATGCGTCCTCCGTTTTTTATATGCTTGGTCATGGGTGTCGCCAAGGTTGATCCTTGACGTTGTAACTCCCGAATTTTCTATTCCTTTCTTAGCCCGTGCCCACCCATAAAATAGCTCTGCAAATTGCATTTTGAATTTCAAATCTTCACTTTTGCGGTACAAACTCGGATTGTTACGAAAAAGGGTTTCTAATCTTGATAGACTGGTACACGTGCCAAATTCTATAATGGATAAGGAGATTGTGTAAGAGACCACGGTTCAGCACAAAATAAGGAAAAAATGGAAGAGACTACACACGAACTTCTTGCACAGCAGAATTACCTTGTCATATAAACATGGACAGACTAACACTACTTTATTTTCACTATTCGCTACAAAGTCTGGATACTAACTGAATACAAGATACACTAAAGTACGAACACTTATGCGCATTTTACATATTTAACAAATCCTGAAACTACTTAAAGACCTAATCCAGACATTCTGTTTACCTTCTCTTACTGATCGGAATCCACCAGTTTATTTAGATTTGAACTTGATTGCCGGGTTGCTGTTTTGGCTAGAGAAAAAAAACACGCAAAATTTCTTCTTTTCGAGATGACGAAATTCTCTGTTTGATTAGTTTGATTTCCATTTATTTTTATTTTTAGTAAGATTATGCCATATTTGCGTTCGTCTTAACTACGTTTTGGAACTGTCGCAAATGCTAAAAAAAATCGAGAATTCTCCAACTTCTACTTACAAGCAACAAAACAGTTTTCAGTATTTTACTGTTAATGCTGTGAAACGGTAGACCTGGCAACGGAACAAAGCTCGGTTTTCTTCTTTACTTCCCTAGCTGTTTTACAGAACCGGCCTCATAAATCTTCGTCTCTTGACTAATTTTTTCTGTCAGCAGTATAACTTTATACATCATTTATTAGTTTCTGGCTGACGGGTAATTCATTTAGAGGTGTTGGAACTGAAGTCCGGTTCGATTCCAACTTCCTGTCGGTAGCCGTCCAAATTCTGATTTCAGCTAACCCTTCCTTCCCTCGACAATAGTATCCACTCCAGGGTGCCTCATTACATTAACACCTCATCTTTTCGGGTCGTATACTTGCATTTTAAAATTGCCGATCACCTACCCCGAATGACAAAGAACCTGGACGCCCCGTGGTCATCTTATTAAGTTCAAAGATGACGGTTTTGTACACAAAAATACAATAAAGTTGATTTAGAGACCACCGCGAAGGTTTCCAATTTTGAAAATAGCGCTTTTTTGCATATTCCGAAATCAGAATGTATTAATGCTAGCCCTTCAACAAGGTGCAAAAAAGCGATACGTACTTCAATGCTACATTTGTGTTTGTTCTGTGCTTGCAATTTCTGCCTTAAAGGACCCCTCGCACTATTTACTCTTCAACTTACAGTATTTAAAATATTTGAATACATTAAAACTATGCTGTACTTTCAAAAAATAACCCACGGTTTTGGCTGTTTTAAGCCTTTGCCGAGACCCGTTGACTTGTAGCGAAAACAGGGAAACAATTTAAATAACCGGTATTTCTGATGGAAAAACTTCTCGCAGACAACCGTCGATTGCGTGATACACATCGAAGGTAGCAAAACACGGCAAGTGAGAAAATCAGCGTGGTTTTGTTAGAGGGGGTAGAATGTACCGTACCCCATCAAAGATGACGGTTTTGTACACAAAAATACAATAAAGTTGATTTAGAGACCATCGCGAAGGTTTCCAATTTTGAAAATAGCGCTTTTTTGCATATTCCGGAATCAGAATGTATTAATGCTAGCCCTTCAACAAGGTGCAAAAAAGCGATACGTACTTCAATGCTACATTTGTGTTTGTTCTGTGCTTGCAATTTCTGCCTTAAAGGACCCCACGCACTATTTACTCTTCGACTTGAAGTATTTTAAAATATTTGAATACATTAACTCTGCTGTGCTTTCAAAAAATAACCCACGGTTTTGGCTGTTTTAAGCCTTTGCCGAGACCCGTTGACTTGTAGCGAAAACAGGGAAACAATTTAAATAACCAGTTTTTCTGATGGAAAAACTTCTCGCAGACAACCGTCGATTGCGTGATACACATCGAAGGTAGCAAAACACGGCAAGTGAGAAAATCAGCGTGGTTTTGTTAGAGGGGTTAGAATGTACCGTACCCCATTGGGGTCTCCGGGTTCAGAAATATATGGAGTGGGTATGGCAATAGGTTGCATTAGTATTATAAGTAAGACAGGTCCTTTAAAGCACAAGTTGCAGCAGATACGTTTCTATCGCAATTGCTGACACATGTGACTTCCGTTATTTCCTCCCGGCTCTTATAGCCTCACTCGGTCCCGTCGGTTTTGATGAGAAACATGGACAAACTTGCACGACCTGTATTTCTGACCAATGGGCTCCTCGAAAGTGATCAGCGAGAGCCTAATCCGCTTCGAAGAGAGCCAAATACGGAAAATGCAAGAATTAGTGTAATGATGTCGGGGTGGATAAACATTACACTGGAATTTCAATAGAAAAACAAAGTCAATCAGTAATATAAGTGTGAAGGGTCGTTTAAGTTCAATTTCAGCTTCCAAAAATGTCCGTGTCCTATATTTTCAAGTCAACATTTTCTCTAAAACGCTAACAGTGGTACTTGAGCTGGACTGGTAGAAAAACAAATACGAACAACCTAGTTCTCGTAGCAGATCCTAGAAAAAACGACCCTTTTTGGGATACCATAAATATACGTAAATTGGTGAGGGCTCTAATAATAACATAGCATTTAAGTAGCTACAGAGAAAAACAAACATTTAAAACAGTTTTATTGGCTCTTCAAGCAGTGAACCACACATCTCTGAAGCCTAAATAAAAATACAGAACTCCTTTGTTTTCGTCACACAAAGAAAGAAACAACTAAATGACGGACTCAATTATTGTAGCGGTTCCACATTGCACCAAAAAGACTCAAAATTCAGCTTTGTCTTCTCGTTTCTCCCGCTGTCTTAATCTTGCATTATAACTGTCATAGATCTGTGAGGTCCTCCTTGTCCGAAAAGTTGGATCCTCGGTTAATGGTCTTTGCGACTAACTACCGTCGAATTGGTAGGATGAAATGCAGCTGTAAACCATCAACGACCATCACATGTCGGCTTTATGGATACGTATATGCGTATATGTAGGCCACTTATTAGCATATGTGACTTCTGAATCCGCAAGGTTTATGACAATTGCATCATGTGCACTCTGGTTTAAGATGTTTTGAAAACAATATGCTAGAGACGGCCCGATGAAAAGGAAAATATTTACGATGAGCTTTATGTTCTTGGTGGTCATTCTAGCCCAACAGTCCCTCAACCCCCCCCCCCCCCCCCCCCCAAGTATCCCTCTCTTATATAGCCTACATGCATGTGGATGTGTATTTTCCGAAATTGTTACGCTGAGAGGGATTGCATAGAGAGAAAGAGAGAGAGTGAGAGACTACTCGCTCTGACTGGTTGGGAGAACTCATGCTAGATCCCAAGCTTTTTTTCAATTCGTTGTCAAAACGAATTAGCAGGAATCGTCTTTATCGATGAAAAATGAAATATTTATGAAATAATGAAATATATTTATATTTATATTTTTAAAATATCGTTGTACTTTAATGAAATATTTCTATTTGTAAATATCTATATTTTAAAATTATTTTTTTTATTTTAATGAAATGTTAGTGTTTGTCGAATTAGCTTTAGCAGGAATCGTCGGCTTATGTACACGGGCGTCCAAGAATGAACGACCCCTCGAGTTGAACTATCTCTCGGCTATACTCAAATACAGCTGCTTTGAGCCGCCTGACCTAATGTGAAATGAAATGAAATTTACTCAGCCGCGATTGGGCCCACGCCGTATCAAGCACACGACACAGATATCATGCAGCAGTCACACTTTCAATTAATCCAACAAAAAAAAAATATCCTTAATATGTACCAACAATTTCGTAAATTGGTAGACTGCAAAATACAAGTGAAAAGGTACGAATAGTTAAAATTCTACATTCTAAGTTTCTTTTTCTTCCCGTTTATTATGTACCTATAGAAAGTGTAATTATTTTTGTTGTTCAGACATTTTGGCCCTCAAACACTTAAAGGACCTGTCTTACCTATAAGAATTACGCAACTTACTTCCCCAATCACTACATATATTTCTAAACCCGGAGACCCCAATTTCGTACGGTACATTCTAACCCCTCTAACAGAACCACGCTGATTTCCTCACTTGCCGTGTTTTGCTACCTTCGATGTGTATCACGCTGCCGAAGGTTGTCTGCGAGAAGTTTTTCCATCAGAAAAACCGGCTTTGTAAATTGTTTCCCTGTTTTCGCTATAAGTCAACGGGTCTCGGAAATGGCTTAAAACAGCCAAAACCGTGGGTTATTTGTTCAAAGCACATACTTGTTTTAAAGTATTCAGATACTTGAAGAGTAAATGGTGCGAGGGGTCCTTTAATATGTACCACTAATTTTACGGTTTCGTAATTGGTAGACGGCAAAATACAAGTGAAAAGGTACGAATAGTTATAAATTCGGAGTTTCTCTTTCTTCCCATTGTTGTGTACCTATAGAAAGTGTAACTATTTTTGTTGTTCAGACGTTTGGGCGCTCAAACGCTCAGCGCTTAAGCTGGATAAATGTGTAAGGAACTGTGTCACTTCCGCAGTCCCCCTTGGTCCGGCACCACGCTGTCTACGTCTGCGGTCGTAGGTCACCACGGCACAATGGCCTCACCTTCTCGGGTTTCAAACTGCGCCGGCGGATTTCCACCACGGGCGGGCAGGACTGACACAAAATGCGCATACATAACCTGGCATTAGCCATTTACATGCATAATCGCGCAGTGTTATTGATTTGTAAACGCGCGCTTGACGCTTCTGGACGTCTCCACCCCCCACCGCTTGGTGGCAGCAGGGTATAGTCGGTGAAATTCCTCTTGACGCGAACTCACACCGCGCTGAGTATCTGGGGATATAATCTTATCTCGAGAGGTGTAAACATGGCAGGCTAAGACAGCGAGAGGGCGCTTTTGTATTCATCTGGTGTGAATCCTAATCAGTTAATTGTCATTGCTGAAGTGATCACTGCTGGTTTTCCTTTATCGATAGCCAGTGGGTGTCCGTATGCCACTTGACTCATTCAGATGCCTTGCCTTTACAATAAGGGCCGTAAATCAGATTCCCAATCATTTTGATCGGTAGGCCATATATAGCGAGATGTATAGAAGCTTGCGCCACTTTTAAGCGACAGGAAAGTTTCAACAGCTTATCAATTAGACCAATTGCTCACTATTACAAGCTAGCTGAAGCTCTTTACCTAGACATCTCTGCTCGCAGTTATACCTCCAGAAGAGAGAATCAATCCGGTCCTTATGTTTACAGAGAAACCATATTCCTACAGAAATAGAAAATACATCTATATTTCTATGATTCTTTTGCGTCACTGATGCGTCGAAGGGCAAAGTTCTGTATGTAACGGTTGAGCCGAGCAACAGAGGGAATGCAAGAAGCGACTGAAAAGCAAGACCGAGCTGTGGTAGACTAGCAACGTCACCGGTTATTGAGAAGTGAAGATGGATTATGGGGCTTCAGTTCTCCTTTAAACCATCTGCCTGCCTCCTCGCCTTACTTGCTACTTACTTAATTACTTACTTACTACTTACTTACTTACCTCGCACGACGTCGTCCACTGCTTACTGACCGAAGATTAAAAATTAAGTGTCTTTTCTGTGTGTTTATGTGTTTTGTTTATTTTTTTTTTATTTTCTTTATTTACTCCGCCTTTTTAAAATGGCGGGTCATAAATAAATTACTTACTTACTTACTTTTCATTCCAAAATCGGGTATCTGGTACTAACTTATTGGGAAATATACTGGATGAATCAATGCACTTTTTCTTACTGCTTGCAGAAGTGCCGTCAAGAGTAAGAAAAAAAGATTGATATTTGACACATAGTAATTAATGATCTTCCTATTTTAGGCAAAAGCAGTGGAGAAGGCTCAGACGTCGAATCCGAGCCGGGGATCCCCCTGAAGCGAAAGCAGCGCCGCTGCCGGACGACCTTTACTGCTCACCAGATGGACGAACTCGAACGTGCTTTTGAAAGAACTCAGTACCCGGATATTTATACAAGAGAAGAACTAGCGCAACGAACAAAACTCACGGAAGCCAGAATACAGGTATTTAGAATTTGAGTTTCCCTTTTCAAGTTGCTTTCACATTGACGCGTCGTTGGGATGCGTTGCGTGTGCGTTTATCTTGCGTTGCGGATAGGTTGCGCAGTGTATCTTTCACACCTGCGCGAGAAGCTTTCACGCTGGATGCTCATTTACATTTTCCTTTCTCGGTTTCTTCTGCTGTAATTTAGTTTCTTCCACTAGTAGCAAGTTTTACTTTATCATCATCATGTTTTTCTTCAAAATCTTCCATTTTTGACAAATCTGATGCGTACGCGTCGACCCAACGCAAGAATGGAACTTGGTTCTATTCTTGCGTTGCGTTTTATTTGTCTGCGAAAGCTCTGCGATGCGTCGACGCAAGCGCAACGCAAGGCTTGCGTAGCTCAGTGTGAAAGGCAAACGCGTCAATGTGAAAGCAGCTTCAGTCTTCTCATATTTATATATTTCTCTTCTGTGATGGAAATTTCTTTGTATGAAAAAGTTAGTTCCTCTGATGTATAACTGACCAAGTTAACTTTCTTTGACTACATCTATAAAGGCTAGACACCAACTAAAATTAAAAATATAACATATATATACCGCTGCTCCCTGGTATTTTGTGACTAATTCGAGAGATTCAATTGTTGCGGTATGTTGTTTTACAGAGAAGGGCGTGGAGGCGCGGAAGGCATCGTGTGTTATTGATTTTCTTTTTTGTTTATTTTTGTGTTTGTAGTTGTGTATATGGCAACTGCCTTTTAAATACACGTATATACACACATACGCGAGATTACGTACACTATTTACATTTTACATATTTACCGAATTCCCCAAGCTTTTAACACTTTTTAACATCTCTGGGCCACTAGCTCAGTAATGGCTTGCCGTCGGTGGCCCATGTTTCTTTTTGTACAAGTTAGTTGTCTTTTTTTACTTTAAGCTTACATGTTTCTTTGCTTTTACGTTACCAGTTTAATTCGTTAGCTTTTTGAAATAATTATTACAGAGGCACTCATTAAAATCCCTCATTCCACCGCCAAGTCCGATATACACATTTTTCTTGAAGAAAGTTTTATTTTCAACCATGGTTTGGAAAAAAGTATGTGATTTTGTTAATTCCGATAACAATTCCTGATGCTAACCTCGATGCTGCTGAATTAGCAAGAAGCCCCTAATAGCCGATCTTTCAGAAGTAATTACTAGTTTGTGACGAAATTATGAATTGATTAGTAGGTACAACTGGCGGGTGGCTACTCATATAGAATATTTATATTTTTGTATCCCACCGTAACTGGTCTAATTTGAAAATGAGAATAGATGGACTCGAAAATAGCCATTCTGTCTAGTCTACGCCCAAGCATATAATCTTGAACACCTGTACAGGGGATAATTCACGTGTAATATTACTGCAAGGCGTGAAAAATTAGAGCATTTAAGTATCAAATTTACTCACAAAATACTCTACGTTCTTATTAAGAAAATCTAATTACCCGAATAATTTCTACTCGCCCAAATTAGAGTCAAATTTCGGGTAATGTTGGATTTTTGTGGTTTGACCTGTACAACGCCGCATGTGTGGCTACTGTGATGTATGATCTTTTGTTGGAAGGACATGAACTCAAGACCAATTAAGTTAATTTCGGGCAATCCGTCAAAGTTTGCATGGCAGAGGGTATAGCTTCCGCTATCTTCAAGTAGCAATGAATTGTAGTGTTTCAGCTTTTAAAGGGTCTATAAAATCATTTACCTTTCAAGTCACTTGTCCAAAGCGGCTAATGCTCTCGCAAAGGCTAAATTATGCAGTGACCCTTGTCTATATGCAAATCGAGTAAGATTTTTATTGTTTCATCTTTGGTTCTGGAGAAACATAACGAAAAAACTGAAAGCTTTTTTTGTGGATCGAGTCGCGCGTCCAAGCAGTCAAATTGGCTGAAAAAAAGAATGTAAATTTGTCGGGGCTCGTTTCCGACAGAAAGATTTAATTGTGTCTGATTGTGATTCAGAAAGGGAAACGGAAGTTTTTTTACTCGTCCTTTTTAGGGACAATTCAAATGATTTTTTTTCTTCTCCATAAATCTTGTAAAAAAAAAACTCATTTTGCGCCGTCTTGGGATGTTATACTAGGTATCGATTCAGAAGTTTTTTGCTTTCGAAATGTCGGGCTGAAATTTGTAAGCGAGTTCTAGCGATTTTTTTCAAGATTCTGTTTTCTGTGGAATAAGCAACTTTTTAGCTGATGTCATGTTATTTCATTTTTCTCTAGAAGAGTATAATCCAGTAAAGAATTTATGTAGGCTTTTTTGTCCTTACCCTAATATTCGCGTGCTAAAGTTATCGTTCTTTGTGCGTATTTATTTGTTTTGTTTAGATGTTAGTACCTTGAGCTATTTCTATTTCCGTTTTAATAAGATTCTACCTTACTTAAAGACTGACAATGTATCTACACGCAATTCGGGCCATTAAAGCTGAACCTCTTTTGTCTTTGCTAGGTTTGGTTCAGTAATCGGCGAGCTCGGCTTCGCAAGCAGCTCTCCTCTTCCTCCCCCGGTGGCTACGGCTCGGCCATGAGCGTCGGTATCCCCACATTACCAATGTCAGTATCCGCCTACCCTACAGCCCCTCACAGTTCTGCCTCTGGAAGTGGATACGTCCAAGGACTCGGCCAAAGCTTTGGCAACCTCGGTCATGGCATCGGCCATCAGACTCTTGGCTTCGATCCACATTCGCTGGCGGCAACAGGTCACGGTGAGTTTATCACATTTAATTTTCCCTTCTTTTTCTCTTATTCTCCTCTACTTCTTTTTTAAGAGGCAGAAAGTAATTGGATCTTAGTGTGGTTTGATCTGTTCGTTTTACTTTCACCTTTTGCTTCTTTTCCTTATTTTCTCTTACTTGAATTTTTTTAAGAGGAAGAAAATAATAGGATGTTAGTAGAGTACAGGAGGATTATAAGAGAAGTCCTGATACCGAATCTAGTGTATTATGTCTGTCTGAACCCAACATCTGTAGTTAGCTGGATTAGATCTATCCACATTTCTTTTGACCAGGTGGGGATACATAAAAAATTCGCTCGACGCGTCTTCCTTGTATTACTTTTTGTTTGGCTTCTGTGTTTAGCCTTCTTGCAAGACGGCTTCAGTTGTGTATTTGAATATTAATTTTGATCGGCCTTGAGGACTCAAAATATTAATTTTTTACAGATGCCGCTGCCCTATGTAATGCCTACATGACACCACCGCACATTGGCGGTGGTATGTCAGCCACCATGCCTACCAGTGCCTCAACCTCCGTTCCTAACCCACCTTCGCCAATCGAATCGAAGCTCTCAGTCAGTCAAGCTCCAAGCAATTTCCCCGGATTGGGTTCTAGCCTGCCTTCTAGTGGCTACCCGGGAGGACCTCATTCCGCCGGACATCTTCTTGGCTCTCAGGTGAGAACGCTCTTTCTTACTCTAGTCACTGGTGCCAAATCAATCAATCTATTGTTGATTCAACAGATACAACATTCAACAAACTCATATCTGATAGTCCCTCTTAATAGTGACAACTCTGTGCAAGACGGACAACAAATTACCAACAAATATTTATAAACAATTATTTTTTAAATCGGAATCTTACTTCAACTCACTCCACAAAATCCCTTAGAACTCCTCTGATACCCAGAATCTGTAATTAGCTGGATTAGATCGATCCACATTTCTTTTGACCAGGTGGGATACATAACAAATCCGTTCGACGCTTCTTCCTTGTATTATTTTTGTTTGGCTGCTGTGTTTAAAGCACCTGCTCCACTTGTCGAAATTATGTAATAACCATACATTGACGGAGAAGTTCAAAATTCAAGATGCAAGTGTTACCCTTTTGGATGTTTCCTCGTCGCTATAAAAACTCATGAAGAACAGGGCCCAACCAGCGTACGTTATCCTCTGCTTCCTGGTCGAAGATTGAAAATTAAGTGTCTTTTTCTGTGTGTTTATGTGTTTTATTTATTTTTCTTTCATTTACTCCGCTTTTTGAAAATGGCGGGATATAAATAAATTACTTACTTACTTACTGACTATACCCGGTCTATGATTTCAATGTCTTTTTATTTCTGGAAAAGTAGAAAAGTACCCACAGTTTCTACGCGTATCACCCATCCTCCGACTTGCGTCCAACTGCTTGCTGAAGAGAATGATTGGAAGACTGACAAGGCTCGAAAAAAGCCGATCGCGTCATCTGTCGAGTGTGGCAGGGACGATAAAGTATACCGGACGAAATGTGGGAATGGATGTTGAATTTCTGCTGTAATAATATACGATACTAAACTTGCATGCTAATAAGATTCAACACTTTAGACAAGAGTTGAATACTTTGTGTTAAAAATTTCTCTTTTTAAATATTTACTTTTTTCAGGCAACCTCCAGCTCATCCGGCACACCCACCAACACCACTTACTCCCACTACAACTCAAGTGCACTTTCAAATTATACTGCTCATGCTCAAGCTATGCCAATGTCCATAGGCAGTGGCAACACTGCTGAAGAATGGACAAGTGCCTTACAAAGATCTGGCAACGCTGTGGCCTATGGTGGATTTATGGCTTCATCGCAGCGACATGCGTTCTCCGGAATGTATGGATGGTACTAGAATCTTCTTCCGGATCCGGAGTGGAGACCGGATTCGGGCTTGTGCTGTCCGGTCATCTTGTGCGAAGTACACTAAAACAAACGATAAAAGTTTGTTAACCGTCTTGTGGTATCACCTCAGAAATATGGTTATCCGAGATTTAACTGACGGTAAATCTTTGTCTAAAGAATCCGAAGTCAAGAGTGGATTCTGGCTTGTTCTTGACCGATTCCGTGCGGAAATACTTGTGATGGAGTAGCGAAGAAGAAAAACATAAATCTGCTGTGAGAAGTCAACGATTTGCTGCTTGCAGAAATACTGGAATGCCTTCGATTTTATGGCAGAAAACAGCACACACTGCCATTCTGAGAACCTATCTTACGATTTTCATGGTGTCTTTCTTCCTTCACTTCACCGTAGCAGGGTTGCCAAGCCAAACAAAAATAAATTATCACCCAAAAATCCAAAAAGAAAGAAGTTGTGATACTTTCTGGAAAATGGCCATTTTTGGCAATCTTGATTCAAAAATCAGCTGATTAATTCGGTGATTCAAATAAACGACAAATCAATCGCCACCCATCGCAACCCTGCACCATAGTACCTTAATGTTTTTCGAGTGCCTTCTCTAGACGTTTAAAGCAAATTTCTTATCATTTGAAATTCCCGCCTGAGCGTGCCTGATTCTTTCAACTCACTCTATACAAATGAGCTTAGTGAAATACGGCTCCTTAATGGTAAGTTTCCACTGGTGATAAATGATTTGAGACATGTGATTTATGTAATGTAGTTAGTTTAACTGTTCGTTTAGTATATAGTATTTTCTATGGTTGTCTCTAAGTCAATAAATTCTCTAGCGTCTGTAAAGTTAAAAAACGTATGGGGTTGTGCTTTGATTTGCCTTTGTATGCCGACGTTGAATTTTAAAATATACGCATGAACTAATTAAGAAAGATTGATGCAAATTAGGGTGAGAATGCAGTTTTCATTGGGTTTCTTCGTAAGTTTCTTTCTTCTTGTGAGTGCAACATCCCGATGAAAAGTTTTTAGCCTGCGTAGTTGTATGATAGTTGTACAAAAAAGTTGCATGTATTGATATGTAATAGTAAAGAAAATAATCTTAAGCAGTAGTGTCCAGTAACATCCTGTCTTTCTGTAGTAGCATCCAGTCTTGCTAATAGTAGCATGCGGTAGAAAGTATTAACACGGTAGCCCGAACAGAGAAGCACGCAGTAGCATCAGTTCGTATTGCATGCTACGTTTTCGTACAACTTCATACTACTATTTTGAGAAAATTTTTCATCGGCATAAGAACAAAAGCAAGAATAAATAAGCCAATAGAACCTCAGTCTTTGGTCCCATGCACCGATTATGGATACCCCGACCAAACTGAGCAGAGCTAGAGCAACTTGCTGAGCTTTGAGTTGACGCCTGTATACTTCCTTCTATCCATTGAACATTGAGAGGAAAAGACCAGAGCAGGCGTGTGTGACTCGCCTCTTATTGACGCCACAATGTTAATCAACCAGTTGTCGCTTACTCTCGACTTTTCTTCTCCGGGACTCTACTATGATAAGGCGTTTGTAGAGGTAACGAACTGTGATGTTTCACGAAGCTCAAACCTCTGCTCGTTTGCATCGGGTGGGGCATCGGGAACCCAATCGACTCCGCATGGTCATATTACAGAGAGCTAATTAGCTTTAGGTAATTTGTTCCTGGTATGTTCCTGGTTACTCCATAGTGATCCTACGATTTAGCACTGACCACGAAAAATGCAACGTATGAGAAAATGCGACTATCCTAAGACCCCCACTAGAAAGTCCGTCATTTGGTCGTCATTTCCGCACTATCAAGAACGCGAAGTCTGAGAGGAAAAGACCGTAGCAGGCGTGTATGACCCGCCTCTTGTTGACACATCTTTTACTCTCGACTTTTCTTCTCCGGGGCACTACTACGATCAAGTGTTTGTAGAGGTAACGAACTGTGATGTTTGTTGTTCCAAACCTCCGCTCGTTTGCATCGGGCAGGGCATTGGGAATCTAATCTGATTCCGCATGGTCATATTACAGAGATGGGGAGATGGAGGTTCTTTAGCTAATTTGTTCCTGGTGAGAGTCTCGCCCGTTTCTGAGTTCATTATGTAGCGTTGTGTTACTCCGTCATGATCATACGGTTTACTATTGACCGCGAAAAATGAAATGAATGGGGAAATACGACTATCATAAAACCACCGCTAGAAAGTCCGTCAGCTGGCCGGCTTCCGCACTCTCAAGAAGTTTGCATGGGGGATCTTGGGTCAAATTTGTCAACAAAAAGCGAAAGCTAACCAAGAAGTCGCGTGTTAAGATGCACCTGTCATCTAGGAAGAGAAATCGCACTACATCAAGACGACTACTTTTGATGACTAACTCTCCTTGCCGATTCAAAATCGCCGTGTACCTAGCGAAAGAGCCGGAAGCGGCACCACAGCTGTCCCCAGCCGTCACCGTGATGGACTGAGTCGATTTGAGTTGTTGTGTTTGAGTCGTTAGTGAGACGTTTTATCGTGCTTCCTGAGGATCAATGGCGTGTTTTGGACTTAGTCATATAGAATATTCTAGGATCGGGGTATCTAACCTCTTCAAGTGAGCTTTGCTGTCTTCACTCTTCCCCTGAGTAATAAATCGAAGCGAGAAGAACCATCCATAGCTACACTGTAAAAAGGTTTCTCCGAATAAGGATGCAGTATTTGCTACTGGGATTAATCTTATCTCTATTGGGATAAAATTAATCCGAATTAGGGGTAATCTTATCTCAATAAAGACAAGAGTAATCCCAGTAGCAAATACTGCAAGATTTTTTTTTACAGTGTAGACCGGAGTGGGACGGGAAGTAGCGCTCGATTGGACTGGAAACCGTCGCAGGGTAAGCTTTTTTCTCGTAGGGTTACTATTAATTAACGCATCATACAGTTACTGTTACAGGTGCTACATACTTCAATTAATCCACCATAATGCAGTTGCAAAATACCAGAGGGATAAAAAACTACTCTGACATGATACAGCCACGTAATAAAGGGTGTAATTGGTATAAAACTGTAGAAAACTTTGTCTTTCACTACAACAATCACAGAATTCGCACTTTCCTGATGATTTAGAATTCATGTGAAAGAACACGCGCAATGTAGCAACTTTGAATACTTGGATTGAACTGAACGTCTGCCTCCGTCTTACCAGGGACCCATAAATTTCCTGGAATGACTCGCCATTCAGGGGGCTTGTCATTTCCTATGCGTCTATGTTGCTATGTTGCCCGAGCCTCACCTAGTTTCCAAAATTTCCGCTTGGGTCAAACCGGCGTTCTTGCTCAGATAGATATAGATAGCCATCTTCAATCAGGACTATTCAGGATGCCACCAGGTACCTAAGCTATGACAAAAGATCCAGGATACTCTTCAATTACAGAGAAATATTCGTAGTTCAGCACAACAGCTGCGAAAAATTTTGTCTATCTGAATAGTCGGGAATTTTATCCCCGTGGGTGTTTCTCGAACTATCTGACGCTCGGTCAAGAGCGCGTCGGAAATCTCTTGTTGACAAGCCCCCTGAATGGCGAGTCATTACAGGAAATTTATGGGTCCCTGGTCTTACGCTGATGTACTAAGGTTCTGCAAGAATTCGGAAACCACAATTTCGGAAGCGCTGGTGCGTGCCATTTGGAAACTCTTTCTTCTTGATGTACTCACAAATTAAATCGTAATACTGTCCTCTGTGCTTTAAGCGACGGAAAATATATAATAAAATCAAATACGAAACAGCGAGGATGCTCTAAATCAGATGGAGATAACCCGAGCAGGAAATGTATATTCCTCATAAGCTTTTTATGAAACCCCAGTGACAGTGACAATAAATGGGTCACAGTGCTTTTTCAGAATTGACCTCACAATAAAAAATTAAACATTTCCTGAGCTTCGCACGATTTTGTTGAACTTCAAATTCTCCGCGTCTGGGTGAGCTTTGTCTTGTCGGGCCATCAGTGCATATTTTGAACATCACTACTAGAGCCTAAAATGAAAAAAGAAAAAAAAATCCCTTGGAAATAAAGTCTGTGTGTTCAAGTCGAAGATTTAAAGCTTAACTGAAAAGGCAGCTTATTTTTTATATCTGATATTTGGATACACTGAATTGTTTTGACTCATCTAAGGGATTTCAATCAATCAATCAATCTTTATTTTCGAAAAACATTGCTTACGGTATTAACAACAAGAGCTATGAGCTCACATGGCACTTGTTACGAGTAGGCGGTACAAGAAAGTAGATGAGAACGTCACAAAATACACCCGCCTTCCAAAAATGCGGTTCGGAAATAGTAATAGGATATTTAGTTTAACCCAATTTTCAGCAGTTCCGGCATCGTCTCGGATTATCTGTAGCAAATGTGCATGACTGTTCAAACTTCCTAGTTTCAGCCCAATAAATCCACTCACGATTTCCGGTACTTGGGAACAAAAACAAAAACAAAAACATCTGGGGCGATAGCTCTTTCCACCTGACAAGTTTCATTCAACTCTGATCACCCGTTCAAAAGATATGCATGCAACTAGATTCCGAACTCCCATCCATCCACTCCCCCCACGATGGTCGGATCGTGGAAACGACTATTCTCAAGTCAATCTGTTCGGATCCCTCACATACCTGCCAAGGTTCATCGTCCTAGCACATCAGGAAGTATGCCGAACTCGCGGTATCGCTAGAAATCTGGACCCCCCCCCAACCCCCCACAATGCCCGGACGTATCTAGGACTTGTGCTTGTTCTTCCCACCAAGTTTCATCCCGATCCCTCGACCACTCTAAGCGTTTCTCAAGATTTCCGGTTCCCTCCTCCAGCTCCCGCCAGTGTCATAGGATCCGGTCCGGATTCAAAGTGGGACGTCTGAGAGACGAGGTCATCCTAAATATCAACTTTCATCAAGATCCGATCACGAGTTAAAAATACCTAAATTTTTGGCTTCCCACTCCCTCCACTCCCCTCCCCCCAGATGGTCGGATCAGGGCAGTGACTATTTCCTAGTTAATCTGGTCGGGTCCCTGACATGCCTGCCAATTTTCGTCGTCCTAGCACATCAGGAAGCACCGAACTTGCGGGATCACTAGAAATTCGGACCCCCCCCCCCGCCAACTCCCCAAAATGAGCGGATCCGTTCCGGTTATTTCAGTCATCTTTCCACCAAGTTTCATCCGGATCTCTCCACTCTAAGCGTTTTCGTAGATTTCCGGTTTCCCCTCCACCTTCCCCCAATGTCACCGGATCCGGTCTGGATTTAAAATGGAACGTCTGAGACACGAGGTCCTTCCACATATCAAGTTTCATTAAGATCCGATCACCCGGTCACATTTTTCCTAGTTTTTCCGGATTCCCCCTCCCACCACTCCCCTCCAGATGGTCGGATTGGGAAAGCGACTATTTCTAATTTAATCTGGTCCGGTCCCTGATACGCCTGCCAAGTTTCATCGTCCTAGCTTATCTGGAAGTGCCCGAACTAGCAGAATCGGGACCGACAGACCGACTGACGGACAGAAATTACAATTGCTATATGGCACTTGGCCGAAGGGCAAGTGCCATAAAAAAATGAATATTTATTCTCTCGTCAAACATAACTATAGACAATTGCGCTTTTACATAGTCAAATATTCAATAATTACACAAGAACAAGAATTGCAACAAACTAAAGCGCTAAACTTCATTAATTCACACAAAAAAAGAGGAAAAGAATTTAAAATTTAGCGTTGAAAAAACTCACAAAGGAGGGGACAAAACTTCTTTCGTACATGAATTGCCCGAATGGGTTGAATCTTAGGAACTGTTTGTGCTGCCATTCTCTGTGGCCTTCTGCGGTCGGGAATGTGGGGAGGGGGAAGGATCTGCCGGTGGTTGGGATCTTCCAATACTTGGTCACCAAACTTGGTAGAAAGTTGGTTCTACGGTTTGACAAAGATGCGAGACCAAACTCGTTAAGAAGGGAAATGCACGGATTTTGGGGGATTTTGATACTATTATTACGATTTTGAATTTGTATTTGTTCACTCGGGGCTCTAAATAATAACGACCAGAATGTGCGCTGCTTGCACGGCAGTCCAGAATTCACCCAGACGCAGCGAATTTGAATCTCAACAAAAGCCAGCATTTCCATGGTTAAAGACGCTAAGCTGGAAGAACTCACAGCTGAAGAAAGTAGGAAAAGGATTTAGGAAAAACAGGAAATGTATATTTCTCATTAGGATTCTAAGAAACCCCAGTGACGGTCGCAAGAATAACACAACAAGGGCGAGCCAACGTATAGCATCTCCGGCGCTAAGTTTCCAGAAAATTTGGAAAAGGAACAGGAATTCACACTGTAGAAAATAATCTTGCAGCATTTGCTACCGGGATTAATATCGTCTCCACTGAGATAAGATTATTTCAAATTCAGATTAATCTTATCCCAGTTGAGATGAGATTAATCCCTGTAGCAAATACTGCGGTTAACTTTAATCCTTACTCGGAGAAACTTTTTACAGTGTACTAAGCAATTTGAGAGACGTAAAACACCTTTATATACACCATATATACATCTAAACCACCTGCGAGGTCGAATCAAGACCAATACGTATTTTAAGACTTCGCAAACAGTCTTCTTCAGTATGAATAGGTATCAAGGACAAATGTTCTTTAAATACATGTCGGAGGCTGAAATAGCTGACACCCTTCTCTTCTAATATTGTGTTTCGGTATCTTTGGTCACAGTTGGGTTCTTTGACTCTTTTGACATTAGTTTGCTCATCGTTTTCAAATGAAAATCGGACATGGAGTGAAAAGGGGTCTTGAATGAAAGAGAAGTTGAGCGCTGCGGCGTCCTTTCAAGTGAAGAATTTCAAGCAAGGGTAATTTGTATGAATAACAGACTCGCCAAGGCATCAATCTGTTGTCCTGTTTTTGGTCTCTCTCCTCAGGAGTCTCTCACTTATTTACTGGTGAAACGAGACGGCGTCGCTAGGAGTTTGTCGGGGGTCAAGCAAAACAGTTGTGGTGATTCGGTGGCAAAAACGGGCAACTGTCTATTGCGAAACGTCCTCAATCGAAACGTCCCATGGCGAAACGTCCCCATGGCAAAAAGGTCCCCAACCAAAATTTCCCCATGATGTAAAACGTCCTGACGAAAAAACAAGAGCTAGAAGCTCATATGGCACTTGCAAGGCAGGTTCAGAGGATGAAAAATAGACTTTGCCTTTTCGCAGGTTTGTTCTGATCATATGTAAGCAAAACCCTTGAGATAAGACTGATCATGGACTTAGAAATTACTAAAATGTATCGCTTGGTAAAAAGTATTTTATTTTTGAACTTGTCTGTAATGATGCGCACTTTAAAGGCGCTAGAAATTCATCTGTAAGCAAAACCCCTGAGGCTAAAACGATAACAGGCCCGTGGGGATCATTAATATATATCGTTTGGTCAAAAGTAAATTGTACACTTTTCGGGTAAGACGCGCACTTTAAGGGTGCTAGAAATAAAGAAAAAAAAATTAAGAATAGAAATTTAAGAAGAACCCTTGTGGCACAAATGGTCATGGGCTGAGATGTATCGTTTGATCAAAAGTATTTTCCGACTTTGCGGTTAAGATGCGCACTTTCAGGGATCTAGAACTTCATTTGTAAGCAAAACCCTTGAGGCAAAAATGAGCATGGCTCATGGAGATCATGAAAAGGAATATTTTGTTTAAAAGTATTTTTCTTACTTTGCTGTCAAGATTGGTAAGTAAAGTAAGTAAGTAATTTATTTATGACCCGCCATTTACAAAAAGCGGAGTAAATGAAGAAAATAAATAAAACACATAAACACACCTTAACATACCTTAATAGTCGGATACCTTAACGAATAGTTGGATTTGGGAAGTGGCGATTTCTAAGCCAATCTTGTCGAATCTCTAATGTTCCAGCCAAGTTTTGTCGTCCTAGTACACCTGAAAGTACCTTAACTGGTGATCACCGGAATTCCCCCCCCCCTCCAACTCCCCCCACAGTGCCCGGAGCCATTCCGGTTCTGTAAATGATTTATCTAGAGCATCTGTTTGTTATTCCCACAAAGTTCCATTCTGGTCTCTTCAGTTTAAGCGGGTCACGTATCCCCCCCCCCCAAGTGTCCGGATCCAGTCCAATTGTGAAAACGATTTATCTAGACCAGATGCTTGCTCTTCCCAGCAAGTTTCACTCCGATCCTTCCATTCGTTTTTCGAGATTTCCGGTCTACCCCCCCCCCCCCCCCCCCCAACTCCCCCATAGCTGTCTAATCCGGTCCGGACTTCAAGTGGGACATCAGAGATATGTCATCTATTTTTAATTAATTTTAGAGGGGCATTGAGGGACAGGCATATAGAAGCAGCCTACCTTATGTCCGAAAGAATAAGTTCATTCGGTGAAATCGATTATCTACGGATAGCGGGCGAACGGAAGTAACGGACTTTTACCGGGTTTTCAGTCCTATTTAAGTATAAGTTATGAGAAACTAGATCATCGGATCTCAGCCCTATCCGGTTAAACTTTAAAGATAAGCTGGTTTTTCAGCTAAACCTAAAGGGGTACACTAACTTATATCTATCGTGCTGGAGGAAGAACTAAGTATTTCCTATTCCAACAGACGCAGAAAATTATCCCGACATCTGAATTTTCAAATGTGACAAGTCCAGCTATGGTCGCACAGAGAGCCGCACAAGCCAATGCCTCGTGAAATTCGGCGTTTTCAAAAGAAACATAGTAAAGCTATAAACCATCCCTATTCGTTCGGGATGTCATAGATGAATAAACGTGAGACGGTTCATGGAATTTTGACGTCAGAAAATATGACAACTGACTTGAATTCTTCATGAACAAAAGTCTGACGAACAAAAAGGGCAGAGATTATCTGGGAAAAGCGAGTCGTAGAATGAGTTGTTGCGATGGACCACCATCCAGAATGTGACTATAATGACAACTGGACCAAATCCTGACTCTAGGCTAGACCTGGACTGTCTGGATTGCAGAAAACAACCTACGTGTATGCATGTATGTATGTATTACACACGGAAAGCCCAAAGGGACAGAAATCTGAAGTTCATAATAGGTACTAACTACATAACTAAATGCACTTTTTTTTACAAAAGATAACTGTATATTTAAAACCGTTTAAACAAAAAGGGACATATTTGTCGTAGTCACATCTGAAAAAACAATGACACAAACAATTGAAACGCTGCTGAGCATCCTGTTCAGCAATTTTGTGTATCCTGTACCAGACCCTGATCTTCTGCATTCACCGTTAGTAAACTTGTATGTTACTTTCACTTTTGTAGCCTATTACTTGACAAAATTTAAAGCACCCCTCTTGCTTATTTTGCGTTTTAATCCCTAGCTACCATACGGAATTATAAGCTTCTGGAGTTCCCGCTTTTCGCCACTGTTTCCTTTTGTACTCAAGATTTCGTAGCGCTTTTCCGCATAGCCGCAACGCAAACTTCGCCAAGAGCTTCAAGGTCCGCCGACAACTCTTTCACGCATAATAGTTGCGTTTTTGCAGAACCACGGTCTAAAGTC
Source organism: Branchinecta sandiegonensis (assembly GCA_030848855.1). Classification (NCBI taxonomy): domain Eukaryota; kingdom Metazoa; phylum Arthropoda; class Branchiopoda; order Anostraca; family Branchinectidae; genus Branchinecta; species Branchinecta sandiegonensis. The sequence goes on from JAUPMV010000011.1 coordinate 8,260,831, forward strand.
CTTTTCGCAATTAGGCTACCGTGGTATCTGATACCGCGGTCAAAAGGCGTTCTTGCTGTTATGTGACATTCAGATACCATGACCATGGTAGTTCATCATGGTATCTGAAAAGTTTCTTTCACTTTCATCGTCACTAACACAAGATTCTAGTTTCTGACGGTGCAAAACTGATATGTCAGCTACATTTTATGAGGGCACTGTCTAGGGCAGTGGTTCCCAACCTTTTCCGTATCGCGTACCCCTAATTAAGGTTCAAAATGGTTGCGTACCCCTTTTTGAAGAATCATTGTTCTATTATTTTACTAATAGCTGTCCAGATCGGAACACCAAAAAGACGTCATTTATTGTCATAAATGGTAAGCAATTAATGTGTAAAAATATATAAATAAAAGGGATACTTGAGGCTGCAAGGCTGTCAATGTCATTCTCGTCCATAAACTGGTCAAGGATCAAAAAGACACTTGCGCTGTTTATTTGAAACTTCGTAAGCCAAAACTCTAATTTCTTGACGAAAGTAGACATTTTCGAATTCAGAGATTTGGGACCTTCGCGTACCCCTTCCGAGGGTCTCACGTACCCCTTTGGGTACGCGTACCCCCAGTTGGGAACCACTGGTCTAGGGAACCGGGAGCCGTATTTTATGTCCTACGGGCTATGGAACCGGTAGTTCTCACGGAAATCAAAAACCATATGAGCTGCGGCCGGGATCTGACCTCATTGACTAACGGAAACTTGTATGTGCTGGCTCCCGTTCCTGTAGTAAGTCAAAATAGCTCACGGAATCTTCATCGCACCAGCTTCTCGCCCTGTAGTCTCAGTGAATTGTATACTCAGAAGCTGGGGAGCCGGTAGTTGATACCGGAAATTGTGTAACTGGAGCTTGTGTTCCGGTAGTGTCTACGTCATGGAATATAGAACTCACGGAATAGTTTGGATGAGAGCTAGGATGCCGGGATTTTCACTGACTTAAAGAAAATAACATGTGAAAAAATCCTCTACCGGAACCCATATATTGAGAGCTAAGGTACCGGTAGCAACAACTATTTGGTTGAAAATGACCAGCTCACGGACACAGGTGGCTATGGCTAGGGTTCCGGTAGTGCAAAAAAAAAAAAAAAAAAAAATGAGCTCACGGACCCATGTCAGTACAGACTAGGAAACCGGAAGTGAGTATTTTTAATTCAGTTTCTTAAACTCGTGAGTTCAAAAAATACTAATTTTTTGTCAATACCGGAGCCCTAGCCCATCGGAGATGGGTTCCGAGAGTTAATAGTGTCTGTGAGTGTCTATGAGTTCGTAATTTTCAGTTTTGGCAATACGGGAACCCTAGCGAATAGCCATCTGTGTCCGTGAGCTGGTCATTTTCAACCAAATAGTTACCGGTACCTTAGCTCTCAACAAATGGGTTCCAGTAGTGTGTTTTTTCTAATGTTGTTGTCTCTCTAAGTCAGTGAAAATCCAGGCATCCTAGCTCTCATCCAAACTATTCCGTGAGTTCTATATTCCACGTAGACACTACCGGAACACAAGCTCCAATTATACAGTTTCCGGTATCAACTACCGGCTCCCTAGCTTCTGAGTACACAATTCCGAGAGACTACCGGACGAGAAGCTGGTGCGATGAAGTTTCCATGAGCTATTTCCATTTACCACCGGAACGGGAGCCAGCACATGCAAGTTTCCGTTAGTGAATGATGTCAGATCCCGGAATCGCAGCTCATTTGGTTTGATTTCCGTGAGAACTACCGGTTCCGTAGCCCGCAGGACATAAAGCACCGGCTCCCGGTTCCCTAGACAGTGCCTTTTATTAGAGCTATATTTCGGCTTTTTTTTTTTACTAATGCACGATAAGATTTGAAGGCTTTTGCATTTTGGAAGACATGTTAAGTTGAGTTTTTGCAGATAGTATAGTATGGTATCTGTTTTCATGGTAACTGGATCTGCATTAGTCGTTTTTGCACTTACCGTGGTATCTGATACTACGGTTTCACTGCAAAAACGACTATTGCCGGAATTGCGCTTTTAGAAATCACCCAAAAAGAAATACTGATATCCACTGACATCTAGAGTAAAAGAACGTCTTTCCCACCAATTTGACAAAAAAACATACTCTTTTGTTTGCGATGACGAAAGTGAGATGAATTTTCAGATACCATGATCAGTTACCACGGTCCGACCGTGATATCTGAATATCAGTTACCGCGGTGACTCGCAAGATACCGAGATAACTGCAAAAACACCTTTTGACCGTCGTATCAAATACCACGGTAACTGCGGAGACGACTTTAGACCGTGGTATCAGATAGCATGGTATCTGCAAAAAACCCAACTATGGTAGGCCATCAGGTCTATTTTCTGTTTTCGACTTCGTTTGTTTTTCTTTGTTTCCCACTTGTTTTTACCACTGCACATTCAGTTTTCAAATAATTTGCGTCCTTCCGCCGCGTCGGAGAGCAGGAAGGCTGGATGGAGTTCACAAGCGCAAACAATAAAATCACTAATTTCACGTGGAAAGTATGGGGTTTTCGAAAATCAATATTTTGAGCTATTTCATCATGGAACGATCATTTCTAGTAAGAGTTGTGCTTTAAAGCTTGCAGCCGAGTACTGCAAATGTCAATCCTTTAACACCTCGCTTGGAAGGGATGCCGTCAGTCAAGTCAGTAAAACCTTATTTAGACAACTTCTGAAACTAGAAACTACTCGATCATGAGATTATTAAGATCTCTGAATTCCGGTTTCCACGGCGGAATGTCGGTACGTCAGGAAAATTCAGTTAAGATGTTGATCCGCCATGTCGCCTTAACTTTACTCCGACAGTTTAAGCGACTTCAGGCAAAAAGTTTTACTTCACACAAATTTCTGCTTATTGCAGGATTCCGATGAGAAAATAAACGCCATAGATAGATTCAGCATGCCTTCTTGCGCATAAACTGACAGTCTCATTGCTTGACTTAAAAAAAAGTCATCTCCTTAATTTGCCCTCCTAAACCCTTCAACATGGACAGCGGATTTATCTAAAACCATGATTTTTACTTTCACCCAAAAAGATCCTCGCATCAAGTTTGAATAAATTTATCAAAGAGACTTTCCTTGCTAACACGCAGACGGACGGATAAGTTTCACGAAGTCACAGGTATTCCGCACTAAATTTTGGTATCGCGAAAGCTCTTGTATGAAGGCTATAGGATACCAAGGGTCTATTAAAGCTATCTGGAAAATACAATGAGGGATATCCACGCTTTAAGCCAACATGAGAAACATCAGTTACTGAAACCAACAAACAACAAGTGCGCAAGCGCTCAGACGTGGAGTGCAAAAGTAAAATGTTTATCACATTTTGTATACAGACAGCTTTAGAACCAAGACCTTTCTCATCCCCAATAACCAAACAAGGATTGAAATAACCTAATCTATAATCATCCCACTTCAAAAGCTTTAAATGTAAACAAACCGCCAGTATAATCCAAAGAAATGTTGAAGGTCTTGCAAGAATAGCATTGGTTCGAACACTGAATGGTCTGCCAGCGAGTCCCACCCTTTAACCTCTTTTTCATTAGCAAGTGTTATGGAGACATCCCATAGCACTTTGCTCTGCAATAGTCCTCCTAGTTATTCCCTCCTCTATCGCCTACTTTTCTATATATCTTTTCGGTTTTCATCACCATCATTAATTTCCCGACATCGTGACAATAGGTCACTCGGTCTTTATCCGCTAGCTCCAGTTAGCTGCTGGCTAATCCGAGGTCAGGCTTTGATCCATTCCATTCTGAGTATTTGGGTTACGGAATGAGTCCGTAGACAAAACAGTTCTCATTCATCTTCAGTCCGAGCAGGACCTGTCTGTTCTTTTAGTATTTATGGTAAGGAAAGGATCAGTTTATATATTTAGTTAGGGACTCAGTGTTCGCTTCATACTTGATTATATATTATGTGTCAAACTATTGTTCACGTAATACGAGTAAATTAACTATTGACGTTATGGTCCATCTCGGCTAGTAGGCCTCGCTAGGATCGCTAGGATGTGTGAACCAGCTTGATTAGGGATTTCTGGATTGACTACGGCTGAGCTATAGAATTCCCTGAGACTTTCCCTTGTCTCTTTTGTCCGGTTTCCTGACTGGTCCTGAGGCTAGTGGGCACCTACGGTGTCAGAATGTCTTTAGCCCACACCCCAGGAACCATTAACTTCATTAAACCTCGCCTCCACTCGTCCATCCTCACAACAATGGCATCATAAGTGGGATATTGGAGTTTTTCCCCACTCCGTCCTTCACAACACAATTGCAATAAACCAAATCGTAGCAGCCTAATGCCCCTTTGTCACAATTCATTAAGAACGACATATCATCGGTCATATGGCAAAGCAGTCAAGTTTCCAACTGTACATTAAAGATCAAAGTACGTCGCGTCGCCTTATTTGTTGCTGTTACAGCAAATCGTAATAGATACATCTCCCCAAATATACAAGAGTTGGACTTGAGACCTGTCGTTGACGAACTTAACTCATGGGAAATCTGGGCCCAGCTGCCCATGAACGGGAAGGGGGGGGGGGGGGGGGGGCCGGACCCTTCAAAATGCATATTTGCACCTTTTTTCCTCAAGTATACCTGGAATACCAGCTTATAGTTTGATTCCAGTCACGGGTCAAAAACTTTTTTCACGGGCAATTTGGGCCCACTTGCCCATGAACGGGGAGGGTGGGGGTGGTTCAACTCTCCCAGCCCCTATGATCCAAAAGCACAAAGGAATTTCATCGCCTTATCTCCAGTTAATGTCAAGTTAATAACATTAAAAAATGAACAATCTGGGCCCAATTGCCCCTGAACCAAGTGGGGGTGGGGTTTTGGACCCACAAAAAGTAAAAAGAGACCCCAATGCTCACGATCCTACCAAGTTTCAACTTGATGCCTGTTGATTCCTTTCACGGGTAACGAACTTTACTCCTGGGCAATCTGGGCCCAGTTGCCCATAAACGGGGTGGGTAGGGGAGGTGCAACTGCAATTTCCCAGCCCTAGGATCTACATGTCCAAGAAATTTCATCGTCCTATGTCCAGTTCTGGTCAAGTTACGAACATTATTCACTGGGCAATCTGGGCCCGTTTGCCCCTGAAACGGTTGGGTGTGAGGGGTGGGACCCCGAAAAGGCACAACTAGACCCCAATACCCACAAGTGTACCAAGTTTGAACTTGATACTTGCACTCGTTCACGAGTTATGAGCTCCACAAAATATGGTGAAAACCGAAAACCGAAAACCGAAAGCTGAAAGCTGCTACAGCGCTCGCAATAATGGATTGTTCCAAGGAACACTCCACTAAAAAACAAAACACCTTTTTTAAATTAACCAATGAAGAGCTTAAAGTCCAATGGGCTGATCAAACTATCCCGTTTTCATATTACCACCCCCTAGGATGCAATGTTACATCAGAAATCAGCCGATTTTTAAACAATTTATTTTCGGTGAAATACGGTTACGACGATTTTTGCTGCCTATCGAACTCCAATTTACTAGCTTTGACAAACATAAACGGAGTTTCCTTATACTCATCTTGCCTTTGTTATCTTACATTTAAATGATATTTTTTTTTTTTAGAAAGTTATTGTATATAAATACCTGATAAATTCATGTGTTTTCTTTACCGGAAGGTGCAACACTTGTGCAACTATCAAGGAGAGGAGAGATTAAACAAGCCAAGGTGATCACGAGATGATCAAACAAATCAAACATTGCAACCATTGAATCATCGCCAGAGACCAACCGAAAACCAATTTCCTAACAACGAAAACACGAGGTGTTATTGCACTACAACCAAGACATGTGCACAGTACTAAACAGCGTCAATAAAAGCATTTCCTCGCTTCATGGCGCAACGAGGGTATAACTCGACACAGGATAATTGAATCTCAAAATGACCGCTTAGCGGCTCCTGTTCTCCGATTATTTTTTATTATGTTTCTTGCCTCCATAAACTGTGCAAATGGGAGGCATTTTCTCTTCGACAATACCCGTATCCACTTTTCTGTCCTTGCATTTGGGGTCTGGTAGCCAGAGAAGGGTCTGTCCGTTTTACCACAAGGTGCCACTGAGTGCTTTTCAAAATTCAAACTTAGCGTTTTATTGCCGCGTCGTCGGGTCGTGAGAACCCGAGACATGCGGTCAGTGACGGTAGTTATCCGTATTTTAATATTGAAATTTATACAATAGGATGAAGTTAAAGTGACTTTTTGTGCGCAATGGGTCAGATCGGAAGCCGGAATCAGAAATTCAAATTTTTACGACCCGGTAAAAAGATAGGACTTGAAGATGTTTATTGCGCAAGTGGTTGAATTTTCAGTAGCCAGTCTCAGTCATGCATAACGCATTTGTCTCAAGACCCCAAATTTAACTGATGCCGGCATGAAAAATGAAATTTGCATGGGACTGGAATTTTACGCAACTTTGCAGGTGAACAGAAGGTAAAGCGAAAACCTTTCCCAGACCTAAAACCAAAATTGGCCCACTTGTCAAAGCGACCATGAAAGAAATGGCCAACTGCAGCAGCTAACGGAGATTTATGATGGCGAATATCGGTGTTTTATATAACTTCTGAAGACAGAAAATGAACAAAAGCAACAACTAAAGTACTATGAGGCACTATCAGCTGTTTATTAGTATGTAAGTGTATATGTGTATATGTGAGCTTGATTGACATGTTGTTGTTTCTTTTTATACACTACTCTTCAGTTTTGAAAGATTCAAATAAATAATAATAATAATGATAAAATAACATGGACGCCTGAGTCTTAGACTGGCTAAGCAAAACTTTCTGTTATGGTTTGGGTGCGATTCCCATCTTGACTACGACGCCACGGTTTTTCCACATTGCAACGTCTGCTACTCTATTGATCAGCATAATTTTCGGGTGGTTCCCAACATCCCCACAACCTTCTGGCCCACTCTCACCCCGCCTTGCTGTAATTCCGTATTGTAAATTAGCGATTTATTCATTCATTTCAGTTAGTTTACTGATCGGTCTGGTGCCACGAAACATACTTTGCAACAGCAACTCAAAAACAAATAAAATTACACGTGTGCCACATTCGTGAGAGCGTTCATGTTTTAGTCGATAGCTCAACCGTTGATGTATCGATTGATCGTTCCCATCATTACTGTATACTAAATCTCATAAACTTATGGATCTCGCAGCTGCACGTACAGCGTGATTCGATTCGCCTGCCATAACCAGCGAATTTCTCCTATTTGGGACCCAGCCTACTTTAGACAGTGTTGCCATGAGTGACACTTTTCCAGTATTTTGTGCTCTGTTGGCCAATGCTGCATGGCTGGGGTGAAGCATTGTCGCACTTTTCAGAAAGCGTGGCAGTTTTCGTGTCTGTTGACGCATCGTTTTGAAGAGATAATTGATGTCAGTCGGAAAGTCCACATTATGTCAGAAAACCAAAAAGTAGCAACACTTCTGGCGAGCTACTATCCTTAACTGTGTCTAAAAGGTCACACGCGATCTGTTCACACCTTAAGCTGATTGAATCTAAGGTGAATCTTCAGTCGTGATTTTAAGTGTAAACCTTACTTCGCTCAATTACAAAAGTCAGAGTGACGCCGGATGATAGCAGACGACGCCATTCTCTGAACATCTAATACAGAAATTCAATATTAAATCAATATTACGCATTCAATATTCCATATCAAGAAGTGTCCTTTGTTTGTTGATGCTAAGATATGAGGGCAGGAAAGACAACCCCCCTTACCCATCACCTAGAGACAATAAAAGGCATTCTTTCTTTACATCTTACTTGTAAGGTTTGTAGGCTTTGCCTATGCGTTTTTGGAGTCTTTAACGGGACGGCGTCTAGTTCGTCAGTTAGGCTAGAGACCCCGTAGTGACGTCCAGTGGTGTTACCGTACTTGGTGACCCTGGGTCTTCACATTTGGCCCTGTTATATCTTTGGACCTTTTCACCTTTTCATTGTTTTGAACCTGCTTTAAAAAGGGATTTTCTGGTTCTTAACTTTATTACAGGAGGGGTTGTATTTTTTTTCCACCGACCTTCTGGGGTTTTAATTGCCACCCCCCCCCCCCTCCTCCCCTTTGGGAGGCCTCTATGATCTAAACCGTCAGCGTTGTCTTGCCCTGAATCACACAGTAAATATTTATAACCATCTTGCGGTAACTATGTTTTCCTTCAGAACGTTCGTCCTGTTCTGAATGTAGGCAGTTATCCCGAGCCTGGAATCGCACCCTAAGTACTTGTGACTGAAAGTCCTAACCTAATAATGCAGCTAATCTAGAAAAATAGCGAAAAAGAAAGCAGAGCTAAACAAAAAAAGGCCCTTTCATAACCGAAAATGCCTTTCAAGCAGAAGATTGGACTTAGCCTGAGAAAATTGTGGCAACGCTGCCTCAGGAAGGGGAAGGGGGATTACCATTAAAGGACTGACAAATGCCTAAAATGACAACTAGGGACCACCAGTACTGCGACGAGTTCTTTCAATTCTCAAAGGTTTGGGCAACGACAAAAACGGTGTGATCGAAGCGCGTGTCGAATCGATTTCGGAGGAGGCAAGCGGCGTTGGAGATCTCATCGTAATCACGATCACATGCCAGAAACAAATAATCATCAATCGCTGCAATTGGAGTTTATTGTGGCGACTGATCGGCCGAAAAAGATTGTGACGTGAGATAAAATTTTAACAGTGTGACTGATGAGCTATTAGTCTTTGTTCTCCGTTTTCGATCATCTACTGTAGATAGGTCTAAGGCTCAATTGCAAAACTGCCAAAAAAATTCTCCCAATAGTTGCAAATTCAAATCAGCTTTTAGGCACAAACAATGCCAAATGAAGCTCATCTTACGACACCAATTCAACATTCGCGACGGTTTCATACGTTTGCTCAGGTTTTTTGTAGAAAATTAAGGAATTTAAAATATATATGCTACTCCATAGGAGTCTTCTGCATGGGTAAGAGGGTGAAGGGGCGATAGCCCTTTGGTGTGAGTCAGGCAAAAGCTAGCCTACACATAGACTAATATTTGATGGACGCGAATCGGGTGTCAGCTAATATTTGCTCCAGCAGTTCTTCGGCCCTTATCCTCAGAGGTCCTCGACAAGCTCGCCAGGCTTTAGCACCAAGAAATTCAGTTCTGAATTTAGTTGCAGGCGAGGGGTTGGTGACTCATCTTCAGGGTGTACGAGTGCCATAATACACAAGTGCCATAGAGTGCCACACCGCCAAGCAGTTTCTCGTATACGGCTTACAATCTGAAGTGCGACACAGTGCCCCATGGGAAACATACACTGTCACATAAGTGCCGTACAGTGCCATACAGTGTCACACGAGTGCCTCACAGTGCTAATTTTTTTGTATACGGTTTATAACCTGAAGAGCCATACGAGTGTCATATAAGTGCAATACAAGTGCCATACTGGGATAAATCTTAGCTAACTTATCCGTTCATAGCTATCTCATATGATTCGCAGTCAGCTTCTGTGAAGAAGTAGCTACTTCTACACACAGACATTTTCGATATTCATTGAAAATTAGAATGAGAGCAGAATCGGCGGTGGCCCGAAGTGGGGGTAGTGATTCAACCCCTTGCCTTTTGTTAAGTCGTATCACCTCGCAGAGGTCCCGGACACTCATTTTCGTCAAAGACAATCCGAGTCGTTTTAAAAAGATTGTTAATTTTGCCACCACCCAGCTTCAGTCGTAAAGCAGCCCCAGTCAAAGGCAAGCCAAGTCGTTTAAACCAGGTATCATAACCCAGTTAGGTCGGAGACATGATTCATGATGGCAACAATAGGCTACGCCTTGTTTTAAAACCTGTTTTCCTCGCATGTGATTTGTATCTGTCTCCGTTAGGTCTTTCAGATTTTAGCTTTCCACGACGAAACAGAAGAGAAATATCGTTTTTCGAAAATACCATTACTTTCTTCGTGAAATTAGCGATCCTCTTGTTAAGGCTTGTAGACTCTGTCAAGCCTTCCTGCTCTCCGACGCGGCGGTAGGACGAAAAATATTTGAAAACTGTAAGTTGCCACTGGAGGTGCGAAAACAGTGAAAAGCAAGATAGGTCCAATAACGTCTTCCTTGCATTTTGTTTTTTTAACGATAACTTCCGATTTCCTCTGAAATCCCGCTGCATTACGAAAACCCTGGGACCGACATACCCCCCAGAAGAACCGGCATTCCATCCGAATTCGAACAATGACTCATTTGTTAGCCTCCACAATTAATTGGCAACATTTGTATTTGGGATATCTTCTTGCATCTCCAATTTTCCGCCGGCACAAGTTTCAGCTATGTAAACACACGTTCCCTCCGACATCGCACTAAGAAATTTCACACGGTTTAACTTAACCGAGCGTCTCAATTATCTACGGTTTGTCTCTCCTGGAAACGAAGCGACACCTAATCGGACGGTTTGATTAGGGAGACTGCCGATACAGGGGGTCCTTGCTCTCTACCTTATTAGCTAGCTTTTCTCCATGTGACGTGTCTCATCGTCCAAAAGTAGGTTCAAGCAGTCAGAGGCGTTACTAGCCAAAATGTTAAGGGGGGGGGGATGTATTTACCGACTGGCTGGTCATCTTTACCGACCGTTTTTGCAGATAAAACGACTATTACTGAGAATAAACCATTGTGTTGACGAAAAGTCGGCTGATTTTAGGAAAAACTGCTATTTTCAAGAAAAAATGGAACATTTTTACGAGAAACCGACTGTTTTAAAAAAAAATCGACTGTTCCCAATGAAAAAATCGACTATTTTACGAAAAATCGCTATTTTTTTACCGACTGGCCAACATCATTCGGGGGGGGGGGGGCCCCTAGTCGTGACGCCCCTGCATGCAGTTACTATTTAAGCTCTTGGTTGGCAGTCAGCTTGGGCTGAAGGACTGTCTATCACCACTGTCTGGAACTTCAAATCGCCCATACATGCCGCCGACAAGTATCCATCTTAGCTGGAAAGTAGAAGAAGAGACACAAAACTAAAATGCAGAAGAATCTCTACCCTTTCGACAACCCAATCGAACAGCAGCCGTATTCAGAACCAAATCACAGCACCAGCTTTAACTCCAATCAATTTTCAGAGAAGAAGTTCGTACAATCAGATATTTAAGGAAGAATCTTGAATTATTTTTCCACAAGTTCATTTTCCAGCTTAAGCGGCTTGAGCCTGAAGAGGACCCTTGCCAAGAAGGGCCGAAATATTGCTCTAAGAAAATGTAGCTGACTTATCCGTTTTGTACCGTCAAATAGAAAGAACATGTCATACTATTTTCTGTTTATAGGCCGATATTCTAAAATAGTTGTTTAGCCTACTTTCAAACTTGGCTCTGCTTTTACCAAATCACAGACGGCTTTGACTGTTTTAAGTCTGTCTAGGCTCGTTGACTTCTAGCGAAACAAACGAAAAAGTTGTAGTTAAGGTTAACTTCCGATATCGAGGTTGACATTTGAGAAATAACACTAAGACGGCCATTGAAAATAAAACACACCTCAATCTCGGTCGATATCAGAATAGCAACCTCGATGGCGATTAAATATATCAACCTCGCTGGGCTCGATAGATCTTTCTCATAACCTATCTCGCCTTTGGCTCGGATAGGTTATTTTCAATGGCCGTCTCAGTGTTTCTTTCCCATATGCACCTCGATGTCGGAAGATAACCTATAATATATTTAATTAATTAAACTACAAATAAAAAAACAAACAAAAAAACAGTAAAACTGAATCGATTCCGTGTTGTTTTCCGTTGCTCTACCCGGAACTAGTAGTAAAAGACCCCTCGCGCCTGCCGACAATAAGCCATTTTGTTGTTACATTTGTCCAATTGGGCGACAAGACCTCCCAGACTGCGGGAGCTCCGAACTGATAGATTCGAGGAAATGGGGCCAAAGCTCCAGCTTCCGCATTGGAATCTTGACAGCTCGGGCACAAGAATCAGAAAGCTGAGTTCGACAGCGAATACCTTCACTTAACCATCTGTTTAGTATGTCGAGTGGATAAACGCATTAGTGAAATGATTTTTAGTGGAGTGTTCCTTTGAACAATCCACTATTGCGAGCGCTGTAGCAGCTTTTAGCTTTCGGTTTTCGGTTTAGATTTTCGGTTTTCACCATTTTTTGTGGAGCTCATAACTCGTGAACCAGTGCATGTATCAAGATCAAACTTGGTACGCTTGGTTGTATCGTGGTCTAGTTGCGCCTTTTGGGGGTCCCAACTCCCCCACCCATCCGGTTCAGGGGCAATTGAGTGGAGTTCATAACCAGTGAACAATGACAGATATCAAGTTGAAAGCTGGTACAACTATTCGCACTGGAGTCCAGTTGTACTTAGTAGGGGCACTAAGAAATTTCACACGGTTTAACTTAACCGAGCGTCTCAATTATCTACGGTTTGTCTCTTCTGGAAACGAAGCGACACCTAATCGGACGGTTTGGTTAGGGAAACTGCCGTATTGCCGACACAGGGGGTTCTTGCTCTCTACTATTAGCTAGCTTTTCTCCCTGTGACGTATCTCATCGTCCAAAAAGTATGTTCAAGCAGTTACTATTTAAAGCACATGTCACACTGTTTTCTGTTTATGGTCCGATATTCTAAAATAGTTGTTTAGCCTATTTTCAACTTTCAAAGTCGGCTCTGCTTTTACGAAATCACAGACGGCTTTGTCGGTTTTAAGTCTGTCCAGGCCCCTTGACTTCTAGCGAAACAAAGGAAAAGGTTATATTTAAGGTTAACTTCCGATATCGAGGTTGATATGAGAAAATAACACCAAGACGACCATTGAAAATACAACACACCTCTATCTCGGTCGATATCGGAATAGCAACCTCGTTGGCGATTACAAATATCAACCTCGCTGGGCTCAATAGATATTGTTCATAACCTGTCTCACCTTTGGCTTGGATAGGTTATTTTCAATGGCTGTCTCAGTGCTAGTAGGGGCTCCACCCCCACACATCCACCAGGTTCAGGGGCAATTGGGTCCAGATTGCCCATTAAATGGAGATCATAACCCGTGAACAATGCCAGATATCAAGTTGAAACTTGGCACAAGTGTTGGCGCTGGGGTCTAGGTGTGCATTTTAGGGTCCCACCCACCTAGTTCAGGGGCAATTTGGCCCAGATTGCCCAGATAGTGGAGTTCATAACTCGTGAACCATGACAGGCATCAATTTAAAACTTGGTATTAATGTTGGGACTGGGATCTAGTTGCACTTTTTGTGGTCCCAAATCCCCACACTCACCCGTTTCTGGGGCAATTGGGCCGAAACTGCGCCGTGGCTAAGATCTTAACTTTAACTACGGCTGGAGCTAGAATGACGAACTTTCCTGTACCTATATCCTTTGAGTACCAAGAAAATCTTGAGAGTGCACCTCCCCCCCCCCAAACCCGTTCACGGGCAATTCGGCCCGGATTGCCCATTATTTAAGATTTTGGAACCGTTACAGGTATCAAATTAAAATTGGTATACTTGATGATAGACCTCAATACTATAGTATAGGAATTATAGTTTAAAGTTCCCCCCCCCCACACACAATCCACAAACCTTCACCATTCAAGGGGTCTGGCGAAGACCGGAAATCTACAATACCTTATTGTCTGGATCAAGAAGTTTAGTAAATATTCCGTTTTTGGGATCCCATCGATACCTTTGGTCTTGTTCCCAAAGCGAATGATTCACCAATGCAAGAACTTTTATGGCAAAGCCAAGGTGACCTTCTTGGGAGATACGCTAATACACGATACGCTACCTAAATTGCCTTAGTTGTGTTTTTGCAGACACCATAGTATCTGATACCACAGTCTAAGGTCGTTTTCGATGTTACCGTGGTATCTGATACCATGGTCAAAAGGCGTTTTTGCAGTTATCGTGAAGTCTGGCCAGTTAGCGTGGTATCTGGTATTCAGATATCACGGTTCCAACCGTGGTATCTGAAAACGTCATCTCACTCTCATCATCACCAACACAAGTGCCTCGGATTTCGTCTAATGGGTGGGAAAGAAGTTCGGCACTTGTGATGTGAGTGGATATCAGTTTTTCTTTTGGGATGACTCTAACAGCACACATTCGGTAATTGTCGTTTTTTAAACCAACCATAGTATCTGATACTATGGTTACTGCAAAAACGACAATATGCAGTTCCAGTTACCGTGGTATCAGATACCATGGTATTTGCAAAAACGCAACTCTTAATTTGCACTCCAGAGCGAACAAGATACATGAGGGATCTGTTACGCTCCGGTTACTGTTGGTTGGATATTCTTCAAATAACTTAGTTGTGTTTTTGCAGATACTATGGTATCTGATACCACGGTAGCTGGATCTCCATTTTTTCGTTTTTGCAGTCACCATGGTATCTGATACTACGGGGAAAAAACGATAATTGCCATTACCGCTGTTAGAAGCCACCCCCCCCCCCCAAAAAAAAAAAGAAAAAAAAAATAGATATCCACTTACACAGCAATTGCCAAACTTCTTTCCCATCAATTTGACAAAATCCTAGGCTCTTGTGTTTGTGATGACGGAAATGAGGTTACTTTTTTCATATACCAAGGTTCAAGGGTTTTTTATTCCTAAAGCTAAAATAATACACAATTCGTTATTAACACAATACTCTGCACTCGTATTCATTTCAGGGTTTGAACCAGAAAGAAAATACATCGAACGGTTCGAACTCTTCCATAAAAAGTAAATAAAACAAAATCAACCCAACGCTGAGAAGAACGATCACCGGACAAAACCGCCAACACAAAGCGAAATCAATATCGATTCCTCAACCAGAAAAAATGGGAGAAGGCACCACTAGAGGAAAAGATATAAATAAAACATCCAATAAATATGATAGAATAGAATAAAACAGGAGATAATATAATATATTACCAAAAAAGCCCGTGGGCCATGGCAAGAAAATTGTCATAAATAAATTCACGAACTTATACAACTAACACACTCCCCCTGCATCTCGCTCTATGCTCCATCGCAAGCCTCAAGTAACGTCCAAGTTTTTTCTCAGTAACAAAACATTCATCCTTCAACCAACCATCCATTCTTCATTATATACTCTCTCACCAAATTCCGCCTTTCTCCATTCATTCATTTCCACACAGGCACACATATATGACCAATCTCAATAACTGTTAATTGTTTATTCTTAAAGGGGTTTCAAAACATAGTTACACCGGTTACTGGCGACCACGTCACCACGGTTACTGGCCAAATACCACGACCAGTTACCACGGTTACTGGCGATACCAAGATAGCTGCAAAGACGCTTTATGACCATGGTACCACATATCAACGATAATTGCAAAAATGACCTTTAGACCGCGGTATCCGATAACATGGTATCTGCATAGACTTAACTATTATTCCACTTCCCTTGCAAGAAGGATCAAATGTAGCTGGAATAAATCTCAGCTGACTTGTCTGTCCAGCGCCATCTACCATGGCTAGCAGACAGCTTGGGCTGAAGAAATGCTTATTCCATCGTGTGTGTTCTCATATGCGTCGCATCAGGTTAAAGTTTAACCGAAAAGGACTTGGATAGGATAATCTAGTTACCCATCACTTAGTCACTTAAATTAGCTTGATAACCCGCTGAAAATGCGTTACTTCGTTGTTCCGCTATTCACGAATAATCGATTTTCAAATAGTGGAATTTTCGTGTGATTTGTGGTACCTCTATGCGCTTGTATTTTTTTTGTATGCCTTGAAAGATCTATGATTTTTTTTTTTTCAGCAATCTCACCACTGTCCACTGAAAAGCCGCGTTTGTGTTGCGATTAGAATTTCCCGCGTCATAGTAGCTAATCTGAACGTCATAACTAGAGCAGATAGTGGAAAATAAAAAATCCCTTTGCAGAATTCAAATTATTCAGTACACAAAATAAGTTGGCCTTTCAGTTAAACTTTAAACAGCTCCCTCTGTTGTCTCGGGACTGGTGTTTCGTCTAGCAAAGAACTCCTTGAATCATCTACAGCCCCCAAAACCAATTTGTCTTCATTTGAACCAGCATTAAATTCATTGAGACTCGCGTAAAACCTTATTTATTCTTGGTAAAACCCATGTCCCACCCTTTTCCTAACAAGGATCTAAACATGCTTCCTTACCAAAACTCACAGAGATGGCAAAATTCACAGCGTAAGATAGAACACGATGTTGCAGTTGATCAATTGACACTATTGCCTAACATATAGATGCGTCGTGAGCCAGCGATCCAGGAATCTAAAATTGGCGATGCGGCCAGATCCCAATAGCAGGTAAAATCAACATAGTTTTAAGAATGCGTGGGTTATTGTTCCAGCTTGGGAATGGAGAAGGCAGTTCCTCATGTGCAGGCCAAACTGGACACTTTAAGAAAGACCCGGAGTCCTCTAGGCCAAGCCCAGTAACACGTCTGTGGGTATTGCGTGGGGTCTTCAAAACAGGAATCGTTTTCCAACGCCCCCTTTACAGATTTAGTGGCGTTACTCATGGCGGCTCTTTTGAAAGAGATCTGGAGTACAAGCATTCATTAGTTAGGATTGCTGGGGCGTGCTGATGTGATAACTTTATGTCTCTTGGTTCATCGTCGATTTTCTCAAAGTCTTCGGAAATGCCAAAGAAATGATGAAGGGCTGCAGTTACGCACCATAATGTCAAATGCAAAATATGTCGTCTCAATTTCCTGGCAATGCCAACCAGATTAGTTCCACGGAAACGTTTTGCTCCAGGTCTTTAAAATTGGCAGGTTTTTTTTTCTTCTAAAAGTCCAAATAGAGAGCAGAACTCGCAGCACCATTATCATAAGCCCGGGGGAGGGGGGGGGGGTAATTCATGCGAGTTAAGTTCTAGGATATTCTAGAGAGTTATGAAGTTTGAATTTTTATTTCGTTCTTTTTTAATCATTTTTCAGTCCGTTATAATTGTTTTAATATATTTTTTAAAAAGCATCATATAGTTAAAACACGAGTAACGTAGAAAGTGCTGTCAAGTGTTACAGTATGGCCAATTGATTAAGGAACAGTATTGATTTAAATGCTATGCATGCAATAATAATGGCTTTGCTAGGTATACTTTCAAAGTGAATTGGGAGTTCCTTCTTCTGTCTACGGTATCAATTAGATCCTTCTTCATTAATTTTCGTTAATAATACATTTACTCTCAACCGCTATGCCCTATGTTTTCGTAGAACTCCATCCCAAAATTAAGTTCATAAGTGGTATTTGCCACTCTAGCATGCTCTGGCAAAGAGATCAGCTCAAAAAAGCGCATCGGGTCGAGCCGTGACAGAGGTAGTAATAAATAAGTATTTATTCTTGGTGACAGGCAGGGAGCTCAGGACATCCAATACTGTAGATGTTTTTTTCTAGCGTTAGTTAACTTTGGACAGTACAGGTTCCGGCTAAACATACAAAGAAGACCCAAAACACCCAGTCACGTTTAACCCTTAATTAACTAATTTGGTCGAATGGTAGTTGACTTTTGTCCAGCAAGTGGATGAAAATGGAACTGTTCAAAGGCAACCAATGTTCCAAGAAGCATACCACTATCAGGGGGGGGGGGTCCAAAGCACTCAGGCCAGGGGGGAGGTGAGACCACTCGTTTCAACGACTTATGGGTCACAGTATACAACTCGCACGTACCGACAAAAATGCCGTTGCCGCCAAAATTGCTTGGCGGCAACGGCGCAGATTCATCACCAACAAATAATAGCACCGGTGTAAAACTAATTGCTATGCATCAGCTGAAATTATTCTTGTAGTTAAAATTTGTATATACATAAATTAACAACCTCAGCTTTTATTTCAGCTTGCACTAAAGAGGAAAGCTCCCAGTGCCTGTACCCAGAGGCGTTACTAGCCAAAATGTTTGGGGGGACGGGCAAGGAATTTACCAACCGGCTGGAAATTTTCACCGACTGTTTTTGCAGACAAAACAACTGTTTTCAAGGAAAAACGACAATTTCGAAAAAATCAACTGATTTTCAGAAGTATTTGACCAAAAATCTACTGATTTTCAGAAAAATCGACTGTTTAAATGAAAAAAATCAACTGTTTTGGCGAAAAATCGTGGCGCTTAGCGCCGACTCGGTTATTTTTTACCGACTAGCCGACAACATTGGGGGGGGGGGCGTCGCCCCCCCCGGTCGTGACGCCCCTGCCTGTACGGTCCTGTACCTAGGACAAATTAAAGCAAGCGCGGCAGGCGAAATCTGTCTTTTTCTGGCAAGATTTAACTACTTACCATACAAATTCTATAGCCTTTAATGTGTTTCAGATCTCAAAAATTCCGAACCTAATCGCACCGTTCCTCTAAATAGAGAATACTACGACTTGCGCCTCAGGCGAAATTGTGAAATGACAAGGAGCCAGAGCGTCTTTTTGCGATCCCATGGAAAAGTGAAGAATACCTAGTGGCCATTGAGAATAAAGTACACAAACTAGATTTGTTCCGAATTTGCAGCAAAATAAAGGCTTACTCGGAAACAAAACGAGGAAAACGGGTTTGCCGGGGCATTTAAAAAAAAAAAAAAATCCAGATTTACGGAAGTAACAAACTACTGGTCTTCGCCCGACAGGAGTTTACAGATTCGGACTTAACTTTCCATGTTTAAAAGGACGCCGATTTGCAGATGAGATATTTTTCGGGCGTAGTTTCACTGCAGTTTTGACGTTCTTTTGTATAAACTTGAAAGTAGCGTGTATCGTTTTATTTGTCCATTCGACACGTTGTACTTTCATGATTATCAAGACCAAGGGTTTCGATGGTTCAGTTCAGTTCAGTTTTATTAAATTCAAAATAAACGAACAAAATAAGTTTCGACCCCTACAAAGCTCCATGGCCCGTTACATAGGGGTTAATACCAAAATAATTCACAAATGAAGAGTCTCTTAACTATTACCGAGACTATTACAATAAAATAAAGAAAGAACAATTGAAGAATTTGTTTTATTTTTACTTACCGCTCCATCCTCAAAGTTCACCTCCAGGTCCACGCCGATCTCCCACAATCACTAATTGTCAACAAATAAATAAATAAAAAATAAAATAAAAAAATGATGCCAAATTTTGGCATCCCAAAATATTTGAGATGCCAAAAAGTTAATATTTGATCCATACTTTAACAGATTTAGGCGAATGGTAATCATCTGAGAAGACCAAGTTCAGATATGGATTCAGCATGTATGTTTAACCCTATATCCTACGTCGTATCTACTTTGTCGAAACTGATCAACCTTACTTCTGCCAAGTTTCCGGTTTCTGCCCAATTCCCAGCGAACTACATGTCTGGCAAAAACTACAGCTCAAAAACCAATTCAGTATGTCTTCTTACCCCCACACGAACATCTAATCAACTTCAGATAACAAGTTACTTTTAACAAATTTTCCGGTTTCACCCGGATTCCGTGCGAAATGTACGTCCGGGGAGGAAATAATTGTCATATACAGATTCAGCAGGTCTTCTCGCCCTTAAATCTAATCAAATTCAAATTAAAATTTACATTTTACATGCCCGGATTCCGCGCGAACTACTTGTCCGGTGAGAAAATAATTTGCATACTGGAATTCAGCATTTTTCCTTACCCCTAAATCGGCTATCTCATTTGCTTTCAAAAATTTTTTTTGCCCTTTGATTTGAAACCCCTCCCCCCACCTCAAATGTAGAGCCAAAGCCCATCTTCGGACTGGACCTCTTGACCCAAAGAGTCCTCGTGCCAAGTTTGAATAAAACATCTCAACCTCTTGGAGAGTTATCGTGCTATTAGACAGACAGACGGACGGACTGACAGACGCAGAGACGGACAACTTTTACGAAATCGTAGGTATCCTGTCACTTCCGTTTTGGGATCCCAGAAAGAAAGTATGTCAAACTACAGCGAAACTACATCCGAAAAACTGCAACTTTAAATTAGTTCGCAGAGTTTGATTCCTTCTGTGTAAAAACAGAACCCGATTCATTGACGAAACAAAATTTCGGCTTTCGCCCGACAGAAAAAATGTATTTTTCCTCAAAGCAGCATATTAAAGCACATCTGAAAGGTTTCCATCTGCCTCAATCTTCATTTGCGATCTTACCACCAACTTAGTTCCGAGTCTCAATACGCGACAGAAGATACTATACATAAAGATAGATCGTTGTCGAGTTGTAGGAGTGTCCTGATATTTTCATCGAGAGACTGTAGAATTTTACGAAGGCTGTTCAGATGTGTTTGAACACTAGCAAAGAAGCCAAAAATTTACTTCCGACTTGAATAGACCAATCCAGCGTCTGCAAAATCTCTCCTGTACTGGGAAACGAATTCCAGGTGTATATTAAATCTACTTTATCCTTTTCAAGCGTTGCAGCCACCTCAACCTCGCTTTGTAATCGACATTTTGTCGATGTCACGGATACACTTGCTTCGAAACGGTTTCGCGGGTCCATTGTCATTTGAATTCTGATGGTTTTTCCCGTTATGTTTAAAAATTGCATGCCTTCTTTTCCACTTGTAGTCAAGGTTTGACCCACAATCAATGCATGTAACCTTGACGTAACCATCTCTCGCTTTTGGTTTATAAGGTTTATTCATGTTATCCAGCCTCAGACTTCCCTCTAACAACTTATCTGCTGTAGTATTGACAGGCTAAAATCTAAGAGACCAAAGTGAGACGCGTACAAATCTCAAGCGAGTAAAACAGGTTTTGAAACAAGGCGAATTGCTGCCATCATAATCATGTCTCCGATATGATGTCATGTCTCCGCCTATGAATGGCTTTGACTGAGGCGGGTTTACGATTGAAGTTGGGTAGTGCCAAAAATATTTATTTTTTTAAATGACTCGGGTTGTCTTTGACTAAAATGAGTGCCCAAGACCTCGGCAAGGCCAAGATAAACGACTGCTACGACTTCGGCGGCGACTTCGCGCCCCCCCCCCCTCCCCCCCCCCCCCGCCTTCGGGCTACCCCTGATCTCTACTTCACCTTCAAGAAAAAGCAGAGCTGTTGCCGAGTCCAGCATGTCCGAGTCCCAGACAAGTCGGAGACCGAAGTAACGCTCACGAGTGTAGACGAGTCCGAGTCCTGGGCAAAAATCGTTCGAGACGAGACGAGACCAAGTCCGTGAAAAAAGCGCCTCGAGACCGAGTCAAGCCCCAAGTCTTAACAATAAATTTGTTCTGTAAATAATGAACCATATTTTTCATATCCAGATAATTCATATGAGAATGAGCCAGGCGAAATAAATCAACCGAAGGATGTTTTATGGAAGAAAACGTTTGAGGTAGTAGTGCAAACCATCATTTGGGTCAGATTCTGAGCCAAAGAATCAGTGGGCGGTTTAAAAGAGAGATTTTCATCAAAGACAAGGGTAACATATTTGAAAATAGAGGATCTTAAAAGTTCGGCACCAGGGAGACGACGTTTAACAAAAGCCGAAACTTACCATACCAGGAGAAAAGCATGCTTCATCATTTTTCGCATTTAAGGCTAGGTAATTTAATAAAAAAAAAGAAAAAAAACGTTTCAGAATCAATTGTGAGAGCTTAAGTATGGACATTGAACAACTGAACCAAATCTGACCAACCAAAAACTCAGTGTTGCAGTGAATGCAGTTTTTTAAACAAGATTAATGTAAAAAAATATTAAAGGGTATTCATTTGAAAATGAAATTTGCGAAACAAACAACGGGAGTGGAGACAAAGAATGAACGGAGAGAGTGACGGGCATAAGTATTTTATCAGTTCCACCAGGCAGAAGGTCCCGTTCTTCGGTTTTTGAAACATCCAAACTACGGTTGACGAGAGTTACTCACTGGTCTGACGTATTTTCGATTTTGAAACACTTCAACAACTATTTTAAAGGACCTGTCTTACCTACAATACTAACGCAGCCTACTTGCATAATCACTCCATAAATTTCTAAACCTGGATACCCCAATCTCGTACGGTACATTCTAACCCCTCTAACAAAAACACGCTGATTTTCTAACTTGCCGTGTTTTGCTACCTTCGATGTGTATCACGCTGTCGACAGTTGTCTGCGAGAAGTTTTTCCATCAGAAAAACCGGTTATGTAAATTGTTTCCCTGTTTTCGCTATAAGTCAACGGATCTCGGAAAAGGCTTAAAACAGCCAAAACCATGGGTTCTTTGTTGAAAGCACAGCCAAGTTTTAAAATATTCAAATATACTAAAATGCTGTAAGTTGAGGAGTAAATAGTGCGAGTGGTCCTTTAAGATTTCCAATAACTGTGCATCCTAAATGAAATTCTGTTTTGTCGCAAGAAATGAAACTTTGATGGCACTTGCCTTCTGACCAATTTTGGGGAGTTGACTGAAAGGAATCCGCAAAATTACTGACGTATGTGTAAGTTACGAACCGGTGGTCCGATTCCAGTAAAAAAAATTGGGTGGTGGACTGATAACTTAGAAATAGAGAATCTGCGAGTTAGGACGGGGTTTTTCAGAAACTGTGTAAGCGCGCAAGAAAGTTGGACAGTGTCGAGTTTATGCGGCCTGAATATATTATTTGCCGTTCGGACCGGATTCGTTGAGAGGGATAGGGAGGTACCGGAAGGTCGTATTCGGCCACAGTGGAGGGAGTTTGAAATATAATCCTGGGAGTTTGGTGGCTTGCATATGGGTCATACGAGTGGAATGACATTACTGAAACTTCTCTAAATCTAGTAGTATAGAGATTATATATTTTAGGGCTCAGACCGGATCCACCACGGTTCGGGGCACATGAATTCCCCGAAATATGTCTAAATCTGACTGAAACTTGATGCGTGGCATGGCAAGAGATGAAACCATCGATGGCTTTTGTAAGTCCGAACAGGACATGACCACGGTGTGTGGAACTTAAGGGGGCTTCCAGAAATTGTGTGGCATGGCCTAGTGATCAAACGAGTGGAGTGCGATTGGGATGAAATTTAGAAGGTGCAAAAGTCATATGCATATTGGGGTCCCAGACGGATTTGACCTCGCCGGGGAGGGGGGGATCTGAGGGATATTAAAAAATTTTCGAAAATACTCAGATTCGAATAAAAATTGGTGATTGGTAAGATCAAACGCTCTTGATAACGTATTTATGTGCTAGAACCGGATTCTGCACTTCGCTGTGAGTTGAAGGAGTTTTATTACTTAGTCCTCCAAGGTATTACTTGGTTTAATCCTGCTGAAAAAGGTGCGACATAACCATCCATTGGCCAGTCTCTTTAATTGGTCGCTAGAGACTTGTTTTATTTTGAAATTACCGGACCAAGACTTTTACTTGGACTCGTGAATGGATTTCGAAACTAGACGAGTCCAAGTCCTGCTCCGTGACGAGTCGGAAGCGAGTCCGAGTCCTTGAAAAGCCGCCTGGAGACGAGTCCAGAGTCCAAGTCCACCAGCCTTGGCAAAAAGTGCAAAAGAAAAGAGAAAAGAATTTGTAAAAGCCTTCTGTACGGAACATGAGAAAAGTGAAACAAAAGTTTTCAACATGGCCAGGCTTAAGAGGCAAACAAAAAATAAACTGAAAATAACCACATCAATAAGTAATCTGTTATTGTTTACTTTACACTTAGCGAATCTAGTGGCCAAAAAAGAACTAAACCGGAAGTTCTTTTATGAAGAGCGTATAAACGTATAATTGGTCCAACCAGTCCAGTTGTTTTTTCGACTGCTTCAGATCTGGATGATGCCAACCAAGCTTAGAATGCCATCTAGTGTGATGAGCAGATGCGCGTCGAAAAAGCCTTGCTATTCTTCACTGTGTCCTATCCCCGGCGGTTTCAGGAAGAAAAGACCTAAAATAGGTGGAGAAGGATTAGAAATATTAGGCCTAGGCTGAACTTTTGAAATAGAGTCCTGAGTTCCTAAGACAGGTTCGTTTTTTCGCCTCCTAGCTAAAGCAACAAGCTCTGAGTCAACATAGAATAGTTTTTCTATGACCTAGCCTACTTAGGATGGGAAGCGTGCCATTTTATGCTTAGTTCTTCGCGGTTCTTCCGGCCAGCCTGGCCTCAGATTAAGTTAGGGCCATAAGTATATCAGATCCTAACCAACTGCAGACAAATGCTAGGCCAATGATTGACTATGCTACTCTTTCATGGCATCTGGCCATGCAAGGAGTTTTTTTTTAGTGGATTGGCAGTCTTCTTACGGCTATGGCTATGGGGTGGGAGCAGTCTAGTACACTAGCCCTTTTTCAGTCATGGTGCTCAAAAGATCTAGCACCATGCCTGAGTGCTAGGCGTTTGAGCACTGTACCTTGAAATTCATGCATGGTGCATGGATTTCAGCATACAGCAAACACACCATCGCATTCAGGACTGAAGCAGCTGTTAACAAGGCCACCAGTGGAAATATCCAAAAAAATTATTTTGTACTTATATTTACATGTAAATCAAGTTATATAAAAACTACAGTAGAGGTATGCTTATGTGAACACCTCTCAAAAGTTTTCCATACCTTGTCTTTGCTACTTGCTTCTAAGACCGTCAAACAGAAAGGAAAAATAACAAACTTGATATCAATGAACAGCTAACTGTTTCAGCAATCTTTCGGGCACTAAAGACCAATTCAGATTTTTTTTTTGAAGAAAAGATTCCAATCTAAGAAATTCTCCTTCTTCCTTTTGCTGGTTCGAATTCGTCATCAGCGAAGTAAATAGCTTCAGATAGAGCCATCTGTTGGTTCAGACTCGCTCCTCTTACAGTGAAATTACGGGCCGCTATCCCAACCAGATGTCTTGCAATTCGCCGGTGCTCATAGTTATTTATTACGTTATTTTGTTTATTTTTCTGTGTGTAATCAGATAGTTTTATGTAACTGTGAATTAACACAATTAGCATCCTCAGTTGGGGAAAAGCAGGAGGTCAAGGAACTGAGTAGTTTTGTACTTTTCTATGACAAACTGCTTGGATCTGAGCATAATTACATTCGTGGTTGTTGTTATGTGACATTTCTTGCATAAACAGAATTCTTGCGAATGGGTTCAGACTGACGCGAATGTTGGGGGACGTTTTCGCGTGGCTGGGGCTGGTCCCACCGAGCTCGACGGACATTTTTGCTGATTGGATGAACAGGTGAATGGGCCATCCAGCTCGGCGGACGCCTCCCGTTCAACACACTCCGAGGGCAGTGTTGAGATGAACAGGGATATTGTGTGGAATTCCCACTTACATGCTCCTATCCAGCTGAATAAGCACTTTGAGTGGGCGGAACCCATCTTTCTCAGCCATTCAGGGCGAGATCCATTTTCTCATTTTCGCTTGCACGAGATCATCCGTTCAGCTCTACAGCCATCCACGCGAAAACGTCCCCTTGCTAACTTGTCCGTTTTTAGTTGTTTTTTCGTTGTCAGCCCATTTTTTGAAGGTTCCTATCTCGTGTTCACAATCACACGGAAACCACATTAACGTCACGGGAACGTAGCGGGAGGTACCTGCTGTTCGCTCTTGTTCGGTCTGCTTGATCTAGTCTAGCGCACCTGTTGACAAAAATGCGCTTGATTTCGGAACGCTAGGTGCCGTTTTTCGGATGGTCTTGGGTCTTGTATGAAGAATCAGAGGAAAACAAAGCCCAAAAGATTCAAACTTGTGATCAAATGTGGGTAATCTAGATGTAAATTTTACATTTCTGACAAGTATTAAGCCCAAAAAGTTGCCTGGTACGGTTTAATTGTTTTCTTCGGCCAAGTCCGATGTCAACAAACGTTCACATAAGCATACCTTTACTGTACCTGGACTTGCCTAGAAAAATTTGTTGATACCAAGGACTGAATATACATTGGCTATGCCAGTAAATTGCCCTTTTAGCACTTGAGGATCATGTTGACACTTTCTTATAGTCCAATTGAAGCTCTATGCGACGAAAAAAAAGTAACACCCATTTTCAATAAAAATCACAGGATAAAATAGTGGCAGCCTTGCAGACACATTATGATTGCCAATATGATGTCATGATTCTCAGAATTTTCTATGTGCCAGGATAAAAGCACGGCCTAGGATTTAAATATGTGTAATGTCAGGGTGGTTTCATAGGAATCGGGGTTTTTCTAACCAAGAATTTGGATGCTTAGCAGCAGGTTAGAGAGGTAATCCAGACTCCTTGGATATTTTTACTATAAAAATTTAGAAACAAATTAAGCATCTGAGAAAACCAAGTTCAGATATGGATTCAGCATGTGGGTTTGCCCACATGGGTTTATATCTATTTTGACCAAACTAATCAGAACTCCTTACCCCCATCACCTTACCCTCATCAAAGGAACCTCTAAACAACTTCAAATAAAACTTTAACTTTAAACAAATTTTCCGGTTTGGGCCGGATTCCGGGCGAACTATTTGTCCGGTGAGAAAATAATTTTCAGCTATGAATTCAACACACCTCGTTAGCACTTGGTCGAACCTCTAAATTAACTTCAGATAAAAACTTTAGTTATAGCAAATTATACGGTTTGAGACGGATTCTGGGCGAACTTTATGCCGGGTAAAAAACGCTTATCATGTAGGGATTCAGCATGTCTTCTTACCAGAGGCGTCACTAGCCAAAATGTTTGGGGGAGGGGACGAGGCATTTACCGACTGGCTGGTAATTTTTACCGACTGTTTCTGCAGAAAAAACGGCTGTTTTCAACAACAAAAAATGGCAGTTTTGAAAAAAATCGACTGATTTTCAGAAAAATTCACTGATTTTCAGAAAAACCGACTATTTTGACGAAAAATCAACCAATTTTCAGAATAAACGACTGTTTTCATGAAAAAAATCAACTGTTTTGACGAAAAATCGCGGCGCTTCGCGCCGACTCGGTTATTTTTTACCGACTGGCCGACAGCATTAGGGGGGGGGGGGCCCCTCCCCCCCCCCCAGTCGTGACGCCCCTGCTGATTACACCCAATTCAAACATCTAATCAACTTCAAATGCAACTTTCACTTTCAACAAATTTCTGGTTTTGGTCGGATTCGGGGCAAACTACTTGTCTGGCGAGAAGATGATTTTGTGTTCAGTATGTCTTCTTACCCCTAAATCGACTATCTTATTAGCTGTTTAAATTTGGATCCCCACCCCTTAACCTAGGGCTACAAAGGCTACAAAGCTCATCTACGAACTCAACCTGTCCCTTGACCCAAGGAATCCTCACACCAAGTTTCATCAAAATATCTCATTCCTTCGAGAGTTGTCGCGTTGACAGATGGACCGACAACTTTTATGAAGTCATAGGTATCCCCCTGCTTAAGTTTTGGTATTCGAAAAAAAGTCTGGTGTCCTTAATTCCCTCTGACCATGTTTGTGACAGCTGCTCCAACCAAGAAGCCAACATGGGAGCAGGACTTGAAACTAACAAAAGTATAACTTTATTCAATGCCAGTGGCTGAGTGCTTGATAAAAAGAAAAAGAAAAAATCCATGACAAGAAAGTTATCACCTTCAGCTTAAATTTGAAGCCTTGAAAATGGCTGATGGTTCTCCTGAATCATCATTGACACTTTTATTTCAGCTTACCAGGTTTCAGGTGAGAAACAGAATTACAATCACAGTCTTCTGCCAAGTAGGCACATAATTACTGGTTTGAGCAATCCCCTAATTACCTTAATTTGCACTTCAGAGCAAACTAAGATTTGTAGATCTGTTGAATGCTCCTGCGTTGAATTGGTGGTATCTCATAGCAGGTATAAGCAGGACGGGATGTCCCACTCATATTTCCAATCCTTTGTGGCCCACTCTTTGTCTAGTGCCTTCTTGAATGCATCAGGAGTTGGGGCTGAGACTGTTGCTTCGCACAGGTCATTCCAGGGGTTGACAACTCAGTTGGTGAAAAAGCTTTTTCTGGTCCTGGTTTTGACAGTCTGTTTGAATAACTTCTTTGCATGTCCTCTGGTGCACTGCAGGGGGCCTGGGTGGCTAGGCAGGATCTTGCCGTATGATGAATTCAGCAGTTTGTGGGTCACTACGATTGCGCCTGTACACAAGGGTGGGAAGGTTGTTTGTAGTTTCAGCAGGGTGCCCCAGTTTGTCCTGATGCCCAGGCACAGCCACTTGACCAGAATATTACCGATTAACCAGTAGCTGGCTTTTTTAAAGCTAGAGAAACACTGGTAGGCTATTTCTCTAGATGGGTTTCTTCAGTGGCTGTGTTTCAACATTTTAATGAAAGTTACGAAAGCTATCATTGTTGTTTCAACACAGTTGCTACAGGAACTCTCAAAGGCCTTTTCTAATTGCTGCCCACCATGCTACTGGAGTGTTTTAATCAGTTGTAGCTTTGGATATCTAGGTGTGGCTTGCAGACATTGAGGTTAGAAAAATCAAGAAATAATTGTCATATTTATTCGAGTTGCCGTTTTTGATTCAGCCTTGCCTGTGCTTGCCGGCATCCACAGACTAACCTGTAGGAGTTACTCTTGGTAGAAGTCTGTAACACTATCTCAGTTCTGGTACGGCTTCGGATCAGGTTTGTCCATTTTGCCTCTTTGCGGCTGGGCAGCGTAGCCTTGGTTACTTGACTCAAGCAGGTCCGTTATCCTCAGAAAGCTGATGATTGTTTGGATGATGGAGGCTTCAGCAGCAGGGTGGGTGGGGGGGGGGGAGAGTAGGCTGCGCGAGGGATCCAGTCGATAGGTTGAGATGGTGCTTCTTGAACGATGACACCACCTGAGTTCTGTGTTTGTTCAGTGGATTTGGCGACGGTTGCATTGGAACAGGATGTGGTCCAGGGTCTCGTTCCAGGTGCTGCAGAATCGGCAGAGGGGGGAGGCCGGGGGTTGGCCGTCAGGTGTCGGGATCTTACACGAGTGTGCTGGGTGGTTCAGACCTGTTACCCCTGCACATATCCGGTGATAAACTCTGCTTTCGACTTTTCCCCGGAATGGGGAGAACTTAGGGTGGGGTTTGGCAGTCAGAAAGCTCTGGGAGCTGATGCGAGAAATGTCTCGAAGTGGGATTGTTGGTTGTTTGGCGGGCTGACGTCGCTTCCTTAGCCGCTTTGTCGGCAATGTCATTCCCCCGTATCCCCATGTGGCTGGGGATGTACTGGAGAGATATGGAGGATCCTTTTTTCGAGAGCTCGTTGATCAGTTGGATTGTCATGTGGAGGTCGATGTCTTCATTCTCGCATGTTGGGGCTGCTAACGACTGGAGAGCTGACATCGAGTCGGTGTATATCATTGCCTTCATGGGAGTTGTTGGGGGTCGTAGTAGGGACATCGTTTCTGTTGAATATTAAGACTTCTACGTGCGACAACGTACCATTACTAAGCATTTTCCGTTTTCTTTCAGACTGTAAGCTAAAATGCAGACAATCAAGTGTGTGGTAGTCGGTGATGGTGCAGTCGGTAAAACCTGTCTTTTGATCTCTTATACTACAAACAAATTTCCATCAGAATATGTGCCAACTGTGAGTATCCATTTTTTTTTCAGCTTTTTAGGTAGCGTTCCAGCGACTTATTACGATCGTTACTATTCTTGTTATTATTTTCGTTCCACGACCGTTACGATTGTTACAGTGATGGTCGAGAGCATCATATGTTATAATAACTATCGGATCTGCAGGAACACCCGTAAGAGTGATGACGTGTGTTCGCATTGTTATTGTTTTTGCTCCAGAGAGCGTGATAACTACGACAGTACGGGGCTCGTCCCTCCTCTTATTATCATAACTTGTAATAACTTCACTGGAACGCTACCTTAATTAGGCGTATTATATCTATCAGCCACAGACCCTTGATATTTGGATACCCTATGGCAAACGCTGGATAGCTGTACCCCACTATAGATGGTTTCTGATTGGTTGATTTCTGAGCTTCACTCAAATCATCAGTTTTTTATGGGGTCCGAATATCCAGCATTTGACATAGTGTATCCAGCGTTAGGCATAGCGTATACCAAACGCTAGGTATTAACAGCGTTTGGCATTGGCTTTCCCAAAATCAGGGGTTTGTGGTAGACTGTATTATATTTTTGTTTGCAGAGGCTTTTCAGCTCTGAGTCTTACCTCAAATGTGCCTACCGATGTTGCCTGGCAAATAATTAATATGTTCTGTGGGAAGTTGACCCTTTTTTTTTATAAGTAAGCAGTGATGACTGTGATTTAGTTTTTCCATTATCACAAGAATAATGACCTAATTGATCGCATCAGACAATGCAGCAATGATGTTGGAAAAATGGCTGACAATTTGATTTGTCTGACACTTAATATTAGAAATTTTATTACAACCAAAGATGACTATTTGATTGGCGTAAAACAGCCCCCCCCCCCCAAATGGCACCTCTGTCTATACTGTCTGAAGTTTCATAGCATTTAGCACAAGGATGCTTAAGTTCAACAGAAAACACTTTCGTGCAAATGTTACCAAAATTTATATTATGAGCCTTTAAGTGTTTTGTTTTCGAAAACGTAAAATTAAACATGGTTTGCAGTGCTACTTTTAACGAAAATAAATCACTTAAAGTAGATAGTTAAGAATGATTCAAGTTTAACTGAAAAGCCTACATATTTGTGTGTCGTTTAATTGAATACACTGAATTATTTGGATTCTGCTAAGGGATTTTTTTTATTTTGTACTATGTGCTCTAGTTCTGAGGTTCAGAATATCTGCGGTCGTCCCCACAACGTAAATTCTACTATGACGCTGGAAATTTTAATCTCAACACAAACGCGGCTTTTCAGTGGACAGTGTTGAGCTTGGTGAAGACTGCTTAGTGCCTGAACAAAAAAAAATAAAAAATCTTTCTCGTAAGGCATACAATACAGATACAGCGCATAGAGGTACGACAAATCACCCGGAAATTCAACTATTTTAAAATCGATTATTCGTGAATAGCGGAACAACAACGTAACGCAGTTTCAGCGGGTTTTCAAGCCAATTTAAGTGAATAAGTGATGGGTAACTAGATTGTCCTATCCCAGCCCTTCTCGGTTAAACGTTAAGTTTTCTAACTAATCTTCTCCGAAACGGTCTTTTTCCGTATATATTTTGTGTATTGCTGTTAATCTGAGCTCATGCAGGCTATCACAATGATTTTTCTTTAGGTGTTTGACAACTATGCTGTCACAGTCATGATTGGCGGGGAACCATACACTCTTGGCCTTTTCGACACAGCAGGTAGGTTACATTGTTGTCACCAGAATATTTTGAAGACAGTCAATGCTAGCAAGGTGCAAGGAAGTTTGGATTTTCAGTAATCCCTTTCCCGAGGCCCAATCTTCAATGGACTTTCAAGCTGACTGAAGATTCCCCGTCAGAGTTGAACATTGTCAAGCTTCTGTCCAATATCCCTAGGTTTATTTTCTGCAACTTTTCCTATTGTTATTGTTTGTTATTTTGTTTGTTTAACGTTTAAAGCGTTTTACATGTGATTTTATATAATCGCTCTCTCGAAGTGTTTAAAAATGTATGATTTTGTGTGTGGCCTAACGGCTAAATTCAAGTATCTATCTATCTATCTATCTATTGTTGTATTTTTTCTGTTGTTATTGTTTGTTATTGTTGTATTTCTATTAGTTGCGTTTTTGCTGATACCATGGTATCTGTTACCACGGTCTAAAGTCGTTTATGCAGTTATCGTGGTATCTGATACCACGGTCAAAAGGTGTTTTTGCAGTTATCGTGGTATCTGGCCAGTTATCGTGGTATCAGATATTTAGATACTACGGTCCGACCGTGGTAACTGGCCGTGTTATCTGAAAAGCCATCTCACTTTCATCAAATTTTGTCAGATTGGTGAGAAAGAAGTTTAGCACTTAGTGATGTAACTGGATATCTGTTTTTCTTTTGTGATGACTTCGAAAAGTGCAATTTCGGCAATAGTCGTTTTTGCAGAGCACCGTGTATCAGATACCACGATGACTGCAAAAACGACTAATTGCAGATCCAGTTACCGTGGTAACAGATACCATGGTATCAGCGAAAACGCAACTATTGTTAATGCTGGTATGCTTGGCGTTGCAGGGTAAAGAACTTTGCCTTATACACCACCAGCTAGAGTGATTTAAACATATTTTGGCAGATATTATTTGGTTTTGTGACAGCTCTGTTTATAGATATTCTGTCTGATGTGGGATTCAAAACACCATTTTACACACGGACAAATACATCATCAGTAGATCCGCCGGAGTTGTTAGGATATTGTCTCAGAGTGCGTTCCAGCAGGTTATGATGATACGAGGATGATCGTGGTAGTTACAACGCTCTGGAACGAGAATAATAACAACGCTGACATGTGTCACCACTCTTACGGGACTTCCTGCTGACGCATAGTCATTATCAGGTTGTCATACTCCCGACCGTCGAAAGTAAATTTATATATTTATTTTTATTAATTGTGACTGCCTCGGCCTTGCTTTCGGTAAGCTGTATGATATTTAGCGGATGGATATTATTGGGTATGATTCGTCATTTTGAAGTTATTTTTGGTTTTACTTTTTGGGATCCCAAAACGTAAGTGGAGGGATACCTATGACATCGCAAAAGTTGTCCGTCCGTCTGTCAGCACGATAACTCTCGAAGGGAATGAGATATTGTCATGAAACTTGGTGTGAGGATTCTTCGGGTCAAGAGTAAGGTCAAGTTCGTAGATGGGCTCTGTAGCCCCACATTTAGGGGTGGGGGAGGGGGTTTAAATTAAGGGGCAAGCAAAATATTTTTAAACAGCTAATGTGATAGTTGATTATGGGGTAAGAAGACATGCTGAACACGATGGTGAAAACGGTTTGTTCGCCGGACAAGTAGTTAGCCCGGAATCCGGCCAAAACCGGAAATTTTTTTAAAAGCAAAAGTTTTATTTGAAGTTGATTAGATGTCCGATTTAGGGGTAGAAAGACATACTGAACACTATTATTAAGACCATTTTCTCGCCGGACAAGTAGTTCGCCCGGAATCCGACCAAATCCGGAAAATGTGTTAAAAGCAAAAGTCTTATTTGTAGTTGATTAGATTCCGATTTAGGGGTAAGAAAAGATGCTGAATCCGTATATGACAATTGTTTTTTTTACCCGGACGCGTAGTTCACCCGGAATCCGGCTGAAACAGGAAAATTGTCATGAGTTAAAGCTTTATTTGAAGTTGATTAGATGTTCGATAATTCGTTTTTGAGCTTTGTTATTTTGTCGGATAAGTAGTTCCCCGAATTCGGCAGAAACCGAAAATTTGGCATAAGTAAGCTAAGGCAGGAAGTTTCGATCAGTTTCGTCAAAACAAATACGACTTATAGAGGTAAACACACATGCTGAATCCATACATACATACATATCTGAACATGGTTTTCTCAGATGATTAGCTATTTGGCATTAATCTGTTTCTGAATTTTTGTAGTGAAAACGCTTGAGGAGTCTAGAGAAGACAGGACCCAATTGTCTGGATGTGATATTAAATTTTTGGGATCCCATCGAAACCTTTGGTCTTTTTTTTTCGTGTACGCTCGAGCTCTGCTCTCAGCAGCGGAAAGTGTTAATGATGCATTTATTTGTAATAAAGATAACCTTGTACCTTGAACGATCGTAACAGTCGTAGAACGAAAATTAATAACAGGGAGGAGGTAATTTACGTATTAAGGCGGCCTCTGGAACGAAAATTATAACTCGCTGGAACGCTAACTTAGTTCAGATTTA
Organism: Branchinecta sandiegonensis; assembly: GCA_030848855.1. Lineage (NCBI taxonomy): Eukaryota > Metazoa > Arthropoda > Branchiopoda > Anostraca > Branchinectidae > Branchinecta > Branchinecta sandiegonensis. The sequence continues at coordinate 8,294,393 of JAUPMV010000011.1, forward strand.
ATTTTTGTTCGCAGATGCTAGGTTTTGTTAGACAGAGAACGACAAGCACTAAGAGCGTGTCCGAAAGCTTTCAGGACTGTAAATGCTGCATTTAATGCTGCATTTTTATTTTTATTTTCGTCCGAAAGCTCTTACCTTACATGCAGCATTAAATGCAGCATTTACAGCACTAAAAGCTTTCGGACACGTTCTTTATTTCTTCTCTGACACTTCTAATTCCGAAATTTAGCCTTAATCACCAGCTCCCCAGTTTCTTCTTGAAAATTCAGCGTAAAATTTAGCATCTTCGCTGAATTTTTAGATGAATTTGATGCTGAATTAATGCTGCAGTAACTGAGCGAAAATTTAAGTCCGAAAGCGAAATGCTGGATAAAATGCTGAATTAATTCAGCATTTTCGTTCATTTCCGAGCTTTCGGACACGCTCTAAGCTCTTCCCGGTTACGTATGAATAACGTGTACCGTACCTAGTGTAGCTTTGATTAACGATAGTTTTGTTCCTCAGGGCAAGAGGATTACGACAGGCTAAGACCCTTGAGCTACCCTCAGACAGATGTCTTCCTCGTCTGTTTTTCCGTCGTTTCTCCTTCTTCATTCGAAAACGTCCGAGAGAAGGTAAGACTACTATAAGAAGGGTCCTTCCTCCCCCTCTGAACATACATCCAGAACTTTCATAAAAAGGCTGACAACATTCTTCTTCATCACAACCTTTTTCCTTTTTTCACAAAAAAGCGTCCTGATTAGTTGGTTTATTTTGAGCTTTGTTTTTTTTTTTGCATGTACTTCGTTGTATATTTAGTAGGCTAATTTGTCTTTAACGGTCAGTTGTTTATTAGTATGTAAGTGTGTGTGAGTCTGACTGACATGTTGTTGTTCCTTTTTATACATTACTCTTCAGTTTTGAAGGATTCAAATAAATAATAATAATAATACAAGGTGAGATCATTCCACTTAATTTATTATTTTATAATAGGCCTCCCTCTTCTAGATTTATTCTCCTGTCCTTTCTAACGGTTATTACTCGACAGTTCTTTTACCCCAACTCAAGTTTCAAACTATTTAGGCCTTAGAAAGCGGGTTGACTGTTATCATAGCAGATAGGAAAGAGAACCCACACGCACTCGCCTACACGCTACCATATTCTACGTTACCCTCCACGCCAGCTTCGAGCTCAACGCTGCACTAGGTGACGGCTCTTCACTGGGCCTTCAACTACGGAAACCGAGGTCAAGTAGACCTTACCGGGGTCATTAGCCTCACTTCGACCGTCTCTCGCGTACCGCCCCAAAGGGGAGCCTTGCACTACTCATGTACATGATAATTGGACGACAACTTTGAATTGAGTAGTAAAGTAAATTCAGCATTCACCTGGGCACGCGTTCAAGCTTGTGAATTCCACAAAAGTTTTCACAGGGATTCGATCCAGGAAAAGCCGGAAATAGTTATTAATCGATCATCTAGGCCTAGGAAAAGGCAGTCGAAGGCGTATGTTCATGCCTGTATAATATCCGTAAGGATTGAGTAAAAGATAGGAGTATAACGGCAGGAACCGACTTCCAGATGTCCTCTTAGACCTACGCACGAACGACAGAGGAGGGGGAGAAGGTAAAGAAGTGGCCCACTTGGAGCCAGGGTGCCTGTGCATAAAACCACTGTTGTCTGTAATGCACACGCATGGGGAAGCCAAAGCGCTTTGGCGTATAATCACCATTCAATTCAACGCATAAACGTGCCATGCGTTTCGACACATGAAGGATTTGAAAAAAAAGACAGTCAAGTCGTCGCTTTTCGTTTAGATGAATAAACTACCATTCTGTTTTCATTTTTTTTTTCTTTTCAGTGTGACATAATGAGTGTAGTTTTGTCCAGCACGGTGTAGTTTGTATTGCAGCTGCATGTCATCTGTGAAACAATGAAACACACGGGGGGGGGGGGGGGGGGCAAGAAATCACGCAAGGGGAGGGAGTGACGACGGTCTTGAACTTTCGTTTAGAAGACCCCATTCGCTACAGTAAGACGAAATATTTGTTCAGTCTAAGCTGACTGCGAAAGATGGCGCTCGGAGGATAAGTCAGTTGAGATTTATTTTGCCTAAACTTCGGTCCTTCCTGGCAAGGGTCCTCCCTAGGCTATTAATGGAAAAGCGAACCTGGATCATCGCAGGTTCCTAACCAGGGTGGAGGGGGGGGGGGGGAAGATGCTATGGCCCTCCCTACATGATATGCTTATTGATCTGATTTGGAATATTGAACACTACTGTTGCAATACAGAACAGCAGAGAGATGGGCGAATCAGAATCCGTAAGCCAGGATTCGTCATTTTGATCGGATTCGAATCTTCTGCTTGCCAGGCTGGATTCGGATTCGGACTCGGATTCCAAACCTTCAATCCTCCGTATCCGCTCAGATTTCTAGTATACATTCTTCCAGTTTCCGTTTTCCAATTTTTACACAGTGGGCTTAGGCAATCAAAGAAATCTCCACCACCAACCCTCAGTTGTCTATCAGATTTTTAAACTAAAACCTATGTATATGATTTGATTTTTGTTAAGGTCGGATTCAATTCCGAATTCGAATCCTCGGCATGAAATGGTGGATTCGGAATCGTATTCATACCCAGCCCTAGATTCGGATTCGAATCCTTTAAGGATCGAATTCGCCCATCTCTGGAACAGCATTGACGTAAACTACAGGTTGGAATCACTACCAATTCTTCTTCGTAGCAGAAGGAAAGGGAGTTCACATACCCAGCAGGATGACCTGGTATAGTGTTTCTTATCGAAAGACCTCTTTTCTAGTGGGTACCCGAAATCCAGCACCACTGCCAGAAAACTCCATTCCTTCTTGTTGGAACACAGATTGATTTACGCGACGATGCTGCCACCGTTGAAAAGTTGGCGAAGAACAAGCAGAAGCCCATCAGTCTGGAGCAAGGCGAGAAGTTAGCAAAGGAACTGAAAGCAGTGAAATACGTCGAGTGCTCAGCTTTGACACAGGTAAGGTCCAAAGCATCAAAGAATGTTCGTGGCTACAGCCCCAACTGGCGATAAATCGAGAAGGTAATCGTATTTTGGGATCCAGCCGAAGCCTTTGATCTTGTTGTTTTTGTCGAAACGAAGAACGCTGAGTAGAACACAGAGACTTGATTGGGCACTAACTTCTTTTATTTCATCGAGTTCTCAACTCTTCCAAAATTTGACAGAAATCGTATATTTAGGATCGGCACCTGACACGTTGCATTTGTAGCCCAATCATTCAAATCTAGAGATTTAATTAAAATATCGATGAGCAATTTTGAAAATTTTGTTGCGGGATAAGGATTCCATGTTTTAGTAGAATCCAGTTTGACATATTAGCCCGCAAAGAGCGTTGCGGAGCGTCTTGACGTTTCGAAGCGTTATTTGTGTAAACCGCACTCTGTGCGGGCTAATATGCCCCGCTCTGTTGTACACAATGAAACATCTTATCTCTAATTATAATTCTGTTTGTCATACTATTTTCATTTCCTGTCAGATGCTTTTAATCCAGAGCAAAATAACACTAGGAAGTAGCGCCAGGACTTGAGAAAAAGTGACACACACTCAGCGACACTAGCACCACTAGCGAAAGAGAACGTCCCTCAATCAGCCGTGCACCAGCGCTGGCTCTGATAACTCCATATTCTAAACACAGCAAAGAAAAGATACAGCCTCCCCTGTTTCCTCGATGGATGCAGACCGCATCTTAGCTTTACTAGAAATTTTCAAGCCCGAAGGTTTGTCTCGCTTAAAATGTGGGAGGCGCTACGCGTATGGCCCATCTGCGAAGCATAGAAAGCATAGGTCTTGGCGCTACTCCATAGTGTTATTTTGCTCTGTTTTAAGCTTCTCGATCAAACACGCTACCGACGTCGTACTCTCTAAATTTATATTACAGATTTCGGGACACGATGCTAATGCGAAAATGAATGATCAGGGATAGGATAGGATTTCGACAGTGTCCTACTCCTATCCGGAAAGTGTATCCGCAATGAAGACACGAATCTGTGACCGAGACGTGTAAATAATCAAACAGAAAAAGGTAGCCCGCGTAAATATTCGGTGATGATCCGTACAGATTGTTTAAACTTCAGTGACCGGCGAAATAGGCCCCTACTCAAGTTTTTGGGATCCCGAAACGTAAGTGGAGGGATACCTATGCTTTCGTAAAAGTTGTCCGTCTGTCAGCACGATAACTCTCGAAGGGAATGAGATATTTTGATGAAACTTGGTGTGAAGATTCTTTGGGTCAAGTGCCGAGGTCGAGTCCGTAGATGGGCTCTATAACCCTACAATTGGGGGTGGGGGAGGTGGTCCAAGTTAATTCGCCCGGAATCTGGCCAAAACTTTGAAAACTTGTTAGAAGTAAAAGTTTCATTTGAAGTTGATTATATGTTCGATTTAGGGTAAAAAGACATGCTAAACAAGTCTTTGAAAATCTTTTTCTCGGCGGACAAATAGTTCACCCGTTGGCCGGGTCAAACCGGAAAACTTGTTAAAAGTAAAAGTTTTATCTGAGGTTGATTAGATGTTCAATTTAGGGGTAAGAAAACATGCAGAATCTTTATGTGACAATCGCTTTCTACCCGGACATGTAGTTCGTCCGGAATTCGGCTGAAACCGGAAAATTTGTCAAAAGTAAAAGTTTATCTTAAGTTTACTAGAGGTTTGATGTAGTGGTAAGGAGGCATGCTGAATCCGTATACGAAAATCATTTTTTTTGCCGGACAAATAGTTCGCCCTGAAATATAGTACCTGAAACTTTGTTAAAAGTTAAAGTTTTATCAGAAGCTGATTAGTGGTTCGATATAGGGGTAAAGATATGCTGAATTCGTTTTAAGCTTTAGTTTTTTGCCGGACAAGTAGTTCGCCCTCAAATCCGGCCGAAACCGAAAATTTTGGCAGAAGTAAAGCAGGAAGTTTTGATCAGTTTCGTCAAAGTAGATATGAGGTAGAAGAGTAAACACTCGTGCTGAATCCATATCCGAACATGATTTTATCAGATACTTAGCCGTTGGCCTTAATCTGTTTCTGAGTTTTAGTAGTAAAAATGTTCAAGTAGTCTGGCGAAGACCGGATATTGTCTGTATCAAATATTAAATTTTTTGGGACCAATTGTCTGTATCAAATATTAAATTTTTTGGGATCCCATCGAAACCTTTGGTCTTGTTTATTTTGCAAAAACGGGTACTGAGGAAGTTGGATGATGTTAGAACCAGAGCTGGTGGACTCGGACTCTGGACTCGTCTCGAGACGCCTTTTCAAGGACTCGGACTTGTCTTTCATAGAGCTGTCCGTGTGCCAGAGCTGTGGACTCGTCTCGAGATGCCTTTTTCAATGACTCAGACGGATTTGCTGGAGTCGCGGCAGCTCTGGTTAGAATAAGTAAAGGCGTATTCTCGCCGTTCCCCGCGGACTCCACTTGAGGAGGGGAATGCTCCGGGGGACGGGGAATGCTCCGATCATCATCACCATCATCACAAAGGACTCCCTTTCAGATTCGGAGGGGAATCAATTTTTGCTGGTGTTGGTGCAATAAAGTTAATTAACAAGAGCTGTAAGCTCATATGGCACTTGCATGTGTCAAGATGATCTGATTGATCAAGAGTAAGTTTCGACTTTGCGGTTGAGATGCGCGCTATAAGGGAGCTGGAACTTCATTTGTAAGCAAAACCCTTAAGGCAAAACTGCTAATGGGCTGATGGGCATCACGAAAATGCATATATTGCTTAAAAGTATTTTTTTTACTTTGCGGTCAAGATTGGTACTTTAAGGAATAATCGGATTTGGGAAGTAGCAATTTCTAAGCAAATGTTGTTGAGTCTCCAATATTCCAGCGAAGTTTCATCGTCCTAGCACATCAGGAAGTACCTTAACGCGTGATCACCGGAATCCCAGACCCCCCTCCCCCTCCTCCAACTCCACCCACAATAACCGGAGCCAATCCTGTTCTGTAAATGATTAATCCAGAGCATCTGTTTGTCATTCCCACGAAGTTCGATCCAGATCACACCAGTCTAAGCGGGTCAAGTATTTTCCGCCCTCCCCCCGATAATTGCCGGATTCGGTCCGGAAATGAAAAAGGTCACAAGAGAAAAATGTCCTCTGTTTAATTATTAAATTTCACTCGAATCCGATCACCCGTTCCAAAGTTACGCATGACTCAATATTCCGGATTCCCCTCCCTCAACTCCCCCCCCCCAAGATTATCATATCGAGGATTTTTTTTTTATTCCAAGTCAGTTTGACCGGGTCCCTGATATGCCTTCCAAGTTTCGTCGTGAAAATCCCCCAAAAACGGAATTCCGGGAGACCCCTCCCCCCCCCCTCAAGTGTCCGGATCCAGTCAAATTATGTAAAAGATTTATATGGACCAGATGTTTGTTCTTCCCAGCAAGTTTCACTCCGATACCATCATTCTAACCGTTTCTCGAGATTTCCGGTCCACCCCCCCCACCCCACCCAGCTCCCCCGCGGTGCACGTAGCCAATCCGATTCAGCAAATGACTTACCTAGAGCATCTGTTTGTTCTTCCCACAAAGTTCCATCCCGATCCCTCCATTCTAAACGGGGCACGTATTCCCCCCCCCCCAATAGTTGCCGGATCCGGTCCGGATATGAAAAAAATCATCGGAGAAATGTCCTCTGTTGAATTCTTAAATTTCACTCGAATCCGATCAACCATTCCAAAATTACGCATGACTGAAAATTTCGGATTCCCCTCCCTCCACTCCCCCCACCATTATCTGATCGACAAAATTTTTATTTTGAAGTCAGTTTGATTGGGTCCCTGATATGCCTGCCAAGTTTCATCGTGAAAATCCCCAAAACCACCATCACCGGAATTCCGGGACCCCCCCCCCCATAAGTGTCCGGATCAAGTACAATGGCCTAAAGGACTTATCTAGAGCAGATGCTTGTTCTTCCCAGCAAGTTTCACTCCGATCCCTCCATTCTAACCGTTTCTTGAAATTTCCGGTCTCCCCCCCCCCAACTCCCCCCTGGCTACCGAATCCGGTCAAGACTTTAAACGGGACATTACAGATATATATTCTGTTCAGTTATGAAGTTTCATTACAATCCGATCATCCGTTCGAAAGTTACACACTTCTCAATTTCCCGGATTCCCCTGCGGATTCCCCTCCCTCCACTCCCCCACCATTATCTGATCGACAATATTTTTATTTTGAAGTCAGTTTGATTGGGTCCCTGATATGCCTGCCAAGTTTCATCGTGAAAATCCAAAAAACCACCATCACCGGAATTCCGGCCCCCCCCCCATAAGTGTCCGGATCCAGTACAATTGTCTAAAGGACTTATCTAGAGCAGATGCTTGTTCTTCCCAGCAAGTTTCACTCCGATCCCTCCATTCTAACCGTTTCTTGAAATTTCCGGTCTCCCCCCCCCAACTCCCCCCTGGCTACCGAATCCGGTCAAGACTTTAAACGGGACATTACAGATATATATTCTCTTCAGTTATGAAGTTTCATTACAATCCGATCATCCGTTCGAAAGTTACACACTTCTCAGTTTCCCGGATTCCCCTGCCCTCCACCCCCCCCCCCCAAAATGGTCGGATCAGAAAACTGATTATTCCTAATTTTGTTTGGTCGGGTCTCTGATATGCCTGCCAAGTTTCATGGTCCTAGCACAACTGGAAGTACCCTAACTCGAAAAAGTGTGACAAAATGCCCTAAATTTTCAAGTTTCCAGCGCCCCGCACTCCCCCCCATATGGTCGGATCGGGAAACTGATTATTTCCAGGTTAGTTTGGTCGGGTCCGTGATATTCCTGCCAAGTTTCATTGTCCTAGCTCATCTGGAAGTACCCTCACTCGAAAAAGTGTGACAAAATGCCCTAAATTTTCAAGTTTCCAGCGCCCCAGCTCCCCCGCATATGGTCGGATCGGGAAACTTATTATTTCCAGGTTACTTTGGTCAGGTCCCTGATATTCCTGCCAAGTTTCATTGTCCTAGCTCATCTGGAAGTACCCTAACTCGAAAAAGTGTGACAAAATGCCCTAAATTTTCAAGTTTCGAGCGCCCCCACTCCCCCGCATATGGTCGGATCGGGAAAGTGATTATTTCCAGAATCGTTTGGTCGGGTCCCTGATATTCCTGCCAAGTTTCATTGTCCTAGCTCATCTAGAAGTACCCTAACTCAGAAAAAAAGTGACAAAATGCCCTAAATTTGCAAGTTTCCAGCGCCCCGCACTCCCCCCCATATGGTCGGATCGGGAAACTGATTATTTCCAGGTTAGTTTGGTCGGGTCCCTGATATGCCTGCCAAGTTTCATTGTCCTAGCACATCTGGAAGTACCCTAACTCGGATATGTGGGACAAAAAAACTCGGACCGACCGACAGACCGACAGACCGACAGACGGAATTGTGATCGGTATATGGCACTTGAGCCAGAGGCTGCAAGTGCCATAAAAACAATCAGAATAAACAAAACCAAAAATAACGTGGATCCAGACTAATTTCGTCAGTTGCGTACTTTTTTTCGAACAAAATCCATTTTGAAAGCATTCCCCGTGTTCTCGCTGTTTCTGTACGCGGACTCCGCGTGGAGTGACTCCCTCTATTCTCGTCATTCCCTGAGAATACGCCTAAAGAGTAAAACTGTAACTACTACTTATTTAATGATCTTGCAGAAAGGCCTGAAGAACGTTTTTGATGAGGCAATCTTGGCAGCTCTTGAACCTCCCGAACCACAGAAAAGGAGGCGTTGCAACGTTCTTTGAGGTCACACAGTTGGCTTACAATCCGGTAAGTAGCCTGTGGCTTTTTGACAATTATCTGAGGTGTCAGCGTCTCTCTTCTCAGTGACGCAACTCTGGCATCTTCGCGGTCAGTAGTTTCGTGACAGATAACACAAGTCACAAAAAATCAACGAAGAAACCAACGAAAATAGGTTTTGTAAAGGCCAACGAATATACTGAAATAAAAGGCGAGTATTTCGGGAGGACAACCGCCTCCCTTCTTCATCGCAGACAGAAAATTTTCGAGGAAAAATGCCAAAACGAGGAAGAGTTGTCGGCACATTTTGAAGCTTTCGGCGTAGCGTGCGTTGCGTGACTTGCTAAAGTCGGCTTGGACAAAGAGTGCTAAAAAGTCGTAGGTATAGCAATGGCGAAAGGGGGAATTTCGTGAGGGGTGACAAACAAGAGCTGTAAGCTCATATGGCACTTGCATGTGTCAAGATGATTTGATTGATCAAGAGTAAGTTTCGACTTTGCGGTTGAGATGCGCGCTATAAGGGAGCTGGAACTTCATTTGTAAGCAAAACCCTTGAGGCAAAACTGCTAATGGGCTGATGGGCATCACGAAATCATATATTGCTTAAAAGTATTTTTTTTACTTTGCGGTCAAGATTGGTACTTTAAGGAATAATCGGATTTGGGAAGTAGCAATTTCTAAGCAAATGTTGTTGAGTCTCCAATATTCCAGCGAAGTTTCATCGTCCTAGCACATCAGGAAGTACCTTAACGCGCGATCACCGGAATCCCAGACCCCCCTCCCCCTCCTCCAACTCCACCCATAATAACCGGAGCCAATCCTGTTCTGTAAATGATTAATCCAGAGCATCTGTTTGTCATTCCCACGAAGTTCGATCCAGATCACACCAGTATAAGCGGGTCAAGTATTTTCCGCCCTCCCCCCGATAATTGCCGGATTCGGTCCGGAAATGAAAAATGTCACAAGAGAAAAATGTCCTCTGTTTAATTATTAAATTTCACCCCCCCCAAGATTATCATATCGAGGATTTTTTTTTTATTCCAAGTCAGTTTGACCGGGTCCCTGATATGCCTTCCAAGTTTCGTCGTGAAAATCCCCCAAAAACGGAATTCCGGGAGACCCCTCCCCCCCCTTCAAGTGTCCGGATCCAGTCAAATTATGTAAAAGATTTATCCAGATGTTTGTTCTTCCCAGCAAGTTTCACTCCGATACCATCATTCTAACCGTTTCTCGAGATTTCCGGACCACCCCCCCCCCCCCCCACCCCACCCAGCTCCCCCGCGGTGCACGTAGCCAATCCGATTCAGCAAATGACTTACCTAGAGCATCTGTTTGTTCTTCCCACAAAGTTCCATCCCGATCCCTCCATTCTAAACGGGGCACGTATTTCCCCCCCCCCCAATAGTTGCCGGATCCGGTCCGGATATGAAAAAAATCATCGGAGAAATGTCCTCTGTTGAATTCTTAAATTTCACTCGAATCCGATCAACCATTCCAAAATTACGCATGACTGAAAATTTCGGATTCCCCTCCCTCCACTCCCCCCACCATTATCTGATCGACAAAATTTTTATTTTGAAGTCAGTTTGATTGGGTCCCTGATATGCCTGCCAAGTTTCATCGTGAAAATCCCCAAAACCACCATCACCGGAATTCCGGGACCCCCCCCCCCCATAAGTGTCCGGATCAAGTACAATGGCCTAAAGAACTTATCTAGAGCAGATGCTTGTTCTTCCCAGCAAGTTTCACTCCGATCCCTCCATTCTAACCGTTTCTTGAAATTTCCGGTCTCCCCCCCCCCCAACTCCCCCCTGGCTACCGAATCCGGTCAAGACTTTAAACGGGACATTACAGATATATATTCTGTTCAGTTATGAAGTTTCATTACAATCCGATCATCCGTTCGAAAGTTACACACTTCTCAATTTCCCGGATTCCCCTGCCCTCCACCCCCCCCCCAAAAATGGTCGGATCAGAAAACTGATTATTCCTAATTTTGTTTGGTCGGGTCTCTGATATGCCTGCCAAGTTTCATGGTCCTAGCACAACTGGAAGTACCCTAACTCGAAAAAGTGTGACAAAATGCCCTAAATTTTCAAGTTTCCAGCGCCCCGCACTCCCCCCCATATGGTCGGATCGGGAAACTGATTATTTCCAGGTTAGTTTGGTCGGGTCCGTGATATTCCTGCCAAGTTTCATTGTCCTAGCTCATCTGGAAGTACCCTCACTCGAAAAAGTGTGACAAAATGCCCTAAATTTTCAAGTTTCCAGCGCCCCAGCTCCCCCGCATATGGTCGGATCGGGAAACTTATTATTTACAGGTTACTTTGGTCAGGTCCCTGATATTCCTGCCAAGTTTCATTGTCCTAGCTCATCTGGAAGTACCCTAACTCGAAAAAGTGTGAAAAAATGCCCTAAATTTTCAAGTTTCGAGCGCCCCCACTCCCCCGCATATGGTCGGATCGGGAAACTGATTATTTCCGGGTTCGTTTGGTCGGGTCCCTGATATTCCTGCCAAGTTTCATTGTCCTAGCTCATCTAGAAATACCCCAACTCAGAAAAAAAGTGACAAAATGCCCTAAATTTGCAAGTTTCCAGCGCCCCGCACTCCCCCCCATATGGTCGGATCGGGAAACTGATTATTTCCAGGTTAGTTTGGTCGGGTCCCTGATATGCCTGCCAAGTTTCATTGTCCTAGCACATCTGGAAGTACCCTAACTCGGATATGTGGGACAAAAAAACTCGGACCGACCGACAGACCGACAGACGGAATTGTGATCGGTATATGGCACTTGAGCCAGAGGCTGCAAGTGCCATAAAAAGTCAGAATAAGTAAGAGGGGTCCTTTCAGAAATGGTAGATTCGAATATACTTCGTAACGCGAGCTTTGGCATCCCTGCATCGTGCTATAAATTAATTCCTAGGATCCAGCCGGCAAGTCCCGTAAGTACGTCTCATATGCGGAAGTACGCAGTTTCCGTAATTTTGTAACTTTATTTAATTTTTTTTTTTCAGATTTCTGTCAGTGTCTTCAGGGCTTGAATGAAGAGCTCATTTGCGGTTTCCTGCTTAGTGCACAAGAAATAAGCTATGCGAAATGTAATGTGCGAGACTTTCGTGCAAACTTCTGCCGCTAGAGGCGTGCGTGAGAGTGATTCCTATAATACCACTACCAAAGGCCCATAATCTTTTCTTCCCTCGCTGCTCTGTTCACAAGGGATGTCACGGAGACGAAAGTGGTCTGTAGATAAGATTTCACTCAGTTCGCAGATGGCGCTATACTCAAACTGAGCGGTTCCAGTGAACCATATTTTGATTGCCGCTCGCGATTCCGAGGGTATTTTACCCCCCCCCCCATACTTTCAATGTTGTGATTATCCTTAAGCGCGATCTAGGTACTCCAGCATAATACTCTCCTGTCCGGCTGACCGCGCCCGTAGCTCGCGGACGCAGCGGCATCTGATGGTCCTCAGGGAGAAGTAAATCAGTGTTACAAGATGTCACTGGGAAAAGCTAGCGTGATCGAAAAATCATGAGCCTTTTGTTACGCGCTTCTAGACCGTTCGTTCGTAACCATGCGTTGGGTGGCTCTCGCGCCCAGCAAAAGTGTGGCAAATACGATAGGAATCCGTAGAATCGAGATGACCTGACAGCCTACATAAGGAGGGTTTTCGCGAGCTGGAAAGCAAAGTCGGAATCACTTTCCAATGGTTTTCGCGCCACTTCGGAAAGTTGCCGAACTTTCCAACCCGGTTTTCGCGCTTTGGAAACCGAAGCAGCTTTCCCGGAAAGTGATTCCACGAGGCTAGTGGAAAGCTCCGCGGAAAGTTGATGTTTCGGCATGAATTTCAAAAGTGTGGAGGAAAAACAGTGCAAGTGTCACCAATAAACAAAACAAAATTGCAATCGTAATTAAGATGACTTCGATGGGATATGAGAATCAAAGAACCGTTAAGTATCCATATTTAGTCGAAACAGTTTGTAATTCAACATTTTCTCGGCGACATCAGCTTTCCATGCGTTTTCGGGATCAGTCTAGTTGGAAAGTGGAAAGTTATTCCAGGAATCGCTTTCCAACAGTTTTCGCGATGCGCTTCGCTCGCCGGGAAGTGATTCCGAGATCTCGCGAAAACCCTCCTATATCTTCTGAACAGAGTGATGAATCTGAAACATATTATGGGCCCTACCTTCTGAGCAGAATGCGTTATGGGGTAATTCTACCTTTACTTTTTGTTAGATTACTAACTTGTAGGACTTTATAATATTTATACGAAGATTTGTACTTTTCCGGTTGTACATACTAAGTGGTATGGTTGAGAGTGCGGATGTATATTTGAATTTCTTGTTTTGTTGTCTCTAGATTTTTTATAGCTATCTTAAGTTTCGTGAATTATACTTTTGTCAGCTGACAAATCAACATCTGAGAATGTGAGTATCTACAACCCTTTGTCGAACGGTTCAAATACACCCAATACGTCCTTCATAAAATCCGATGACGAATTGCCGCCAGACGCGCTAGAGGAACAATAACAATCACACGTGAGATCGGGGGATAAGTTATCTGACGGGTGAATAAGCGATTAGGCTTTCGCTTCATATCGAGTCGCGCATTGGCCCCGTTGAAAAGTCAGCCGGCACTCGGCACTGAAGTCGGAAGCCTGAAATGACAAACTTGATGACGCTTGGCAGAACAAGTTGGGTAAAGCAAAAGAGGTGAAGAGTCACTTTAAACAGTTTTAAACATGGTTAGGCCTAAGAGGAATTGAAAATAGCAAAACAAACCTGGATAAACGTACACCAAGAAGTATCGTGCATTGTTTTCTTTGCGATAGCCCACCTACCGGCCTAAAAAGAACTAATCTAAGAGGAATTTTATAAGGGGCGTATGCTCCGATCTCTCTTGATTTTTCGTTATCAGCTCGACAAGCTCTCTACGATGGCTTGGCAAAACATTCAAATAATGTCTTACGCCGACAACACCAGCCACCTTCCGAGACCTCCTTCGCCAGCGCCGAATAGGCACGAAACTCCGACCCTGGCTGCCAATGCTCAGAGAAGCAGACGACAACAGAGCCTATCTCGAAGTGAAGAGCATGGCGCTGATTCTTCGTAAAGAGCCGTTCCAACGAAAGAAGACTGTTGACCCAAGATGCCGGTTTTGTACCGACGCCACCGATACTTTACAGCATCTGGTGCTCGAGTGCCCCTCTATCGCAGAGCTCGCTAGCTGGCGCAGAAGCACACACGGGAGAGCCGGAGGGCCAGTTTCCATCGGTGAGCTTATCGACTCAGTTCGTCCAGCCCGAGAAGAGCGACAAATCTTCGAGAAAATCATCGAGTTCCTTCGAAGCATCGACGTCCTGTGAGACATCGTGATCGACCCACGAAGAGCAACCTACCCCAGGCCGAAAGGGTTCCGAAGGGTTGGAGCCCAAGAGCCAGAAGTTATTTGGATTGGACTGGATGCTCTTGAGTTGTTAAAAGAACAGAAAACTTGACTCGGGGAGCTAGCTGACATATCAAGAATGTACCCGGAGTCGATATTGAGAGTAAGAAAAATTATCGTTACGACCATTGCAGTTTCCGGGCAGCTTCCGAGAATCCGACTTTTGAGTTAGTAGAAAAAAAAAGCAAAAGGTTTGTGTGCCGGGAGTAGGAATCGAACGCACCACCTCTTGACTACTGTACCCATCTGTTAGTCAACACGGCCAAAGGCGAACTTTTACAGTGTATAAGTGCATAAGGGGCAAGGGCCTGCCAGCTAGCTTTGGGAGCACTAAGGAGGGGGTTCGAGATAACGAAGAAGGGGGGTCCTGTCGACAATAAGTCCCTGTATCTTTATCTAAGCCCCCCAGGTCGGTTCGAGGGCCGAAAGTTGCGTAGTCAAGTTTTCTGTGCCTTTAAAGACGTATGTAGCATAAATCTATCCGTACCGCCCATAAGCACATCACCCCCAACTGGGGGCGCTAAAATCATTAAGCTTTAGGAAACGCGATTTTTGCGCTCTTTCAATTTTATTTCATTATGCTATAATTCATGTTCTACAAGAAGGAGATACAAAAGATGAGATCGTACTATTTTAAATATGCGAAGCGCCTGCTTCCTTTGTCAAAAATAAGCCGTAACCACGCGCTAACAGAAAAGTTCCAAATTCAAGATACAAGAGTTACCCTTTTGGAAGTTTCCTCGTTACGAACAAAACTCATGGACAACTGCCCCAACCCGCGCATGACCTTTTCCACTGTTTCCTGGTCGAACAGTGAAAAATGGCGTCTCTTTCCCCCGGACTACGAATCTACATTATGCAGAACACATGAAGAAATAGTGACGCGCGTGGCTGTCCATGTCTCCGAATGCTACTGAAAACGGATGTTCCCAAGTAATTGTTGAAGCGAATCATACGCCATTGTAGTAATTTTGTTACAGAACTATTCCTCTGCAGATGTGACCCGGTCTATCCCCTGGTTCACACTGCTGCGATTGCGTTTGCAAATCATGCGACAAGCAAAGCAGAACCTTGCGTTTTGTCGCAGTGTCGGATGCGTTGAAATATTTCAACTGATCCGACATAACGCATGCGATTTTTGAGGGAAAAGAAAAAAAAAACAAAGATTAGTGATTAGTGATCACAAGACTAAAAATTGCTCTACCTTGTCTGACTGTAATTCTAGGATGGCTGAATGCAAAACATCTTCAGAATAGACTTTTGTTAACCTGTTTTGAGCAAGATGATGTAAGGGTTTGACTGAAAATTCCCTATAAGTGGGTGGGTATTCAGACGGGTGATCTCCCAGCATCTTCAGAGGTCGTTTCCTCAAGGGCTCCTCTGTCCTTTTGCAGAATGATCTCGACGAAAAATTTCCTTTTCCTTTTGTGTCTGCGTGGTGGTGGGAACGTGCATGCGATTCTGTCGCACGTCGGAACATCAAAGAAAAAATCGTGTCGCATACGAAGCAGCAGTGTGAACCTAGGGTATGAGCCCGAGCTTCAAGTTCAGTTCCGTGACACAGTCTTTCCGATCCACCAAACTGTGAACAGAAAATCATGGGCTGTCGTAGGATAGGGCTGCTACGTTGAATTAGTGGACCCTAATGCGGTCAGCTTTCCCTTATCGAAAGGCAAAAACAACATTTTCTGTTAAGTCTCAGGTCATTCAGTAAATTGCTGAGCTTACACTGAAAGTGAGGAGTGATATTCTAAACATCATCATGTACGAGCCCGAAACCTTGCATATTTTACGAAATTGGTTTTATCGGTAGATGGCAAAAATAATCCTTCAGCCCACTCAAGTTTGGCTGGCCTGCATGACACTTTCGGGGCCAGTACAGTGACTTTAGGGCTGACGCTCTGGCCTCCACCTGTCAACAAAGCTTTGACCTTCTGTTACAGTAGACTGCGTGCGGCAAATAACGGCCCTTGTCTGGGGAAATGTTATGCGACAGTCTTGGCGCATATGGTGGGTCATGTGGTGCCGATAGCTAGTATTCAGACCAGAATTTTTATTCGTATGTTGGGGAAAACTGTTAGGATGTGCTGAATCATATTTTGGCTGCTTTACTTGTATTCCTTACTAGATCAATTTTCCCAGCCTAGGGATTTGAAAATAAATGTACAGTAGCTCACGTCAGATAACACTCTTTAATCAGATTAGCACTCTCAACTTTCAGCTACAGCTTCTGTAAAGAGCGAGTGATGTTTCTGGGTCAGTCGACGACATTACAGAGCTTCCTGGACTGGACTTACAACGACATTTGCAAGAAAATTAGACCTTATAGCAAATTAAATAGCTTATATTAACTAAATTTGACACACGGTGGCCAAACGTTTTACGCATCAGTATAGAATGAGACGCGATTGACGCGTATATAATAATGAGCTTACCTCTTTTTATTAAATGTATTGGACGATTACTTTTATTTTAAATTAATTCGTAAGTGTTGACTGTAAATTGTATATATATGTTTATTGACGACCAAACGAATATTCGGCTTGTCCGCTTCACGTTTTAGAAATAAACTGAAATTGAATTGAACTGAAAACACCCGTCGCAAGCATAATGCGGTTAGAAAATAGTGAATCGTGGTAAGTGCAAAAATTATTAGGTATCGTTAGAGGGCTTAGAATGTAACATGGGATTTGGGTCTCCGGGCTTAAGAATTAATTAACGGAATTACGGAAGAAGGTTGCATTACAGACACGACGGGGCCTTTCGGGAATACTCATGAAGTTTTGCGGACGTGATACTGTGAATAATGGCATGTCTCAGTTGATATCGGTGTTGCCACTGGTCGCAGAATTGTGCGATTCGTCATACATTTTCGTTTCTTGCACAAAGCGAGCAAGAACTCTGCGACCGGTTCCTTACCAGTAAACACAAATCGAAGCATAAAAGTTGAAGCGTATAATTGTGAAGATGATTAAGCGAAATTTCTCGCTAATAGTTGGTGAAAAGGACCTAGTTTCGTAAGTGCAAAAATGTAATTGTTTTTCTCTGGCCAAAAGTCACCGGTTCCATCAGAAAAAGTGGCAACACTGGTTGAGATAATGAAAGACGGTCGGTTATCGGGACTGTTATGGTGTTGCAAAAAGAATTTGGCAGCTATCATAGTTTAGGTTGTTATCTTCAAGAGGCTGAATAAAACGCTCAGCTGTCTACTCAGTTCAGTCAATCGTCAACAGTCAAAATCAGTCAGTCATTCAGTCAACAGCATTTACAGTCACCATGGCTAAAGGAATACTTCTAGAATTCTTAGTAACACTGCTAGATTTACGCGTTATCTTTACTTATAAAGCAACCACCGTTAAAAGCAAAATCACAATTCCATTCTTCAAAACCACCAACCTACTGATCTTCGGAGGCCAACACACTCGACTGATGCTCTTCGTTTGGCGCCGAATTTTTGTCAACATGATCACCGGATTTCGAAATTTCCAGATCAGTACCGGACGCAAGCCCCTCATTTGCCGGAAGCGATGCTTGAGCGTCCTGTTCAACTGCCTCAGCCATAGAAGTTGGCTCTTCAGGCAATTCTTCCGTTTCCTCACTTTCAACGGGCATGAATTGCGCAAGCGCTGCTGTTATCTTGGTCTTGTCCAAAGAAGACAGACGCTGAAGAAAAAGAAAAAAATTGGTCAAAGGCGGATGGCTGTCGACTGCCGAACGGACTAACCGTGTTCGCGCGGCAAGCTGGTAGTCACTAAAGCAAGGTGCCCGCAGAACGTGAATTCGGCATCACAAGCGAAAGATCCGCGTCATTAGACTACAAAATCCGCGCCGCGCCGTTTAAATTTTAAGTCGAATTTTATTAGCGTCGCTTCTCAATTAGTACGCGGAAAAAGATTCGCGTTCTGTAGGAACCAATGTTTAAGTTAAACTGGAAAGCCAACTTATTTTTGTAACATTTGGCAGAAAGCAAATTCGGCATCACAAGCGAAAGATTCGCGTCATGAGCCTACAGAATCCGCGCCACGCCGTTTCAAATTTAAGTCGAATTTTATTAGGGTCGCTTCTCAATTAGTACGCGGGAAAAGATTCGCGTTCTGTAGGAACCAAGGTTTAAGTTAAACTGAAAAGCCAACTTATTTTTGTATCATTTAACTGAATACATTCAATTATTTGGATTCTGTTAAGGGATTTTATTTTTTACTATATGCTCTAGTGTGACGTTCAGAATATCTACGGCCGTCCTCACAACGATCAATGCTCACTGCGGGAACACTTTCTTTTCGTAAATCGCTTTCGTCAAGCATACAATACAAGTACAAGCGCATGGAGGTACCAAAATCTGACAAGGAAAGTCTACTAAACGAAAATCAACTATTCGTGAAAAGCGGAGCAAAGAACTAGCGCAGTTCCATCAGGTCTTCAAGCCTGTTTAAGTCAATAAATGATGGGTAACTGAACGTCCTATCTCAGCCCTTTTTGGTTAAACTTTAAGGATATGTTAGAGAATTCGCCTGTTCCCGTTCAGCGCTCCTAGCGCATTAAAGTACGACTGGAAACACTACACCCAGTCGACGCGTAAACTCTTCACCAAATTGCAATTAAAAAGTCAAGAACTGGGAAACTTTAGCCTAGACAGTTATAGACATTTCTTCAGCCCAAGCTGACTGCGAATCATATTTGACATTACAAAACGGTTCAAAGTTCATTTTCCAGCTTGAGCCAGAAGAGGACCCTTGCGAAGAAGGGCCGATATATAGCTCTAATTAAATGTAGCTGACGTATCCGTTTTGCATTGCCAAAACTTGATAGTTGTTAAAGTTTAACTGAAAAGGGCTGGGATAGGACAATCTAGTTACCGACCACTTATTCACTTAAATTGGCTGGAAAAAGACCCGCTGAAAATGCATTACTTCGTTGTTCCCCTATACTCTTGATGACTGCCGATGCAGAATCTCCGGGTACCTGCAGAAGAAAGGAAGAAACGGTATCACAGCTGCTCCGAAAGATTGCTGTGATTGTTTGACACAGGATTTGAGTCGTTGAGTTTTAGTCGTTACGGACACGCTTACTCCTTCTTCCTGAGGATCACTGGCGTGTTTTGGACTTAGTCATATAGAGTATTCACGAATAATCGATTTTCAAACAGTGGAATTTCCGTGTGATTTGTGGTACGTCTTAAGAGAAAGATTTATGTTGTTTTTTCTGTTCAGGTACTAAGCAATCTTCACAAATCTCACCCCTGCTCATTGAAAAGCCGTGTTTGTGTTGAGATTAAAATTTTTCCGCGTCATAGTAGAATTTAGGTTGAGGGGACGGCCGCAGACATTCAGAACTTCATAACTGGAGTAGATAGTAGAAAATAAAATAATCCTTTTGCAGCATCCAAATTATTCAGTGTATTCAATTAAATGACACACAAATAAGTTGGCTTTTCAGTTAAACTTTAAGAAACAATGACAAGCTCTCACTAACAATCAATAAAGAGCAACAGTAATCGTAACATCAGAAATCTTAGCTTCGGCGAAGAGTTTCAGGAAAGTTCGGAAATCATTGCCGACTTTTTGTGAAGCTAAACAAATTTCTTCCGAAGTGTAGCGACATTTTTCTCGAGATTGAGGTATTAGCTTAGCAGTGCCCTATCCGCAACTGTGTCGGGCATGTCTGCTAGAAGTTTCAGACAAATTGGAGCAACCGTTCGGGAGATACAGATTTTACTCTCTGGGACTATTAGGCCCTTCTTGGCCTAAACGTGAAAGGTTTTCGCTGTTCTTGCAAAATCTGAAAAATGTCACTTGTAACCACTTGGAAAAAAAACGTCGAAATACTTCACGGCTGTAGCCTGCAGCAGACCGCCAATGGCTTGTTACGGTGTAAGCAGGGGCGTCACTAGCCTTTTACCTTTGGGGGGGAGGGGATGTCCAGTTTGTACCGACGGAATAAAAAACTTGCCGACAAAACACGCCGTGCGGAAAAGGCGTACATTTCCCGCAAGCACAGAATAGGACCGGTGTAAAACTAACTGTAATGAATCAAATAAATCATAATAAATCAAATTTAGGCTGATGTAAATTCGTATATTTAAATTCGCATATTCCGCTTTTCATTTCAGTGTTCGCTAGAAAGCTAAGCTTCCAACAACAGTATCCAGAAAAAGTTAAACTAAGCGCCACAGGCAAAATTTTTAAATCTGCTTTTTGGGGGGAAAATTTAGCTATATCTACTTTTCAAGTTCTAGCTTTTAATTCCAAGAATTTCAATCCTAAGAACGTCTATTAAATGACACCGTTCTTCCAAACAGAATACTACGAAATGCGCGGCAGCCGAAATTTTGTGTCAAAAAAACTGTAATGCATCAGTTGAGATAATTTCTTTCAATTCGTACATTTAAATTCACATATTCGGCTCTTTCACTAAAAAGCGAAGCTTCCAGCTTTTAATGTGTTTCAACCCCCAAGAATTTCAATCCTAAAACGCCAACGAAATGAAACACCCTTCTTCCAAATAGAGAATACTAGGAAATGGAAATTTTTTGGAAACGATGATGAGCAGAGCGCCTTTTTGCGATCCCAAATAAAGCAAGCTACTTGTGAAATCAAAGATCTTACCACCAAAAAAGTAGTGGCCATCCACAGTCAAGTAGGCACAAAGTATAATTGTTCTGAATTTACAAAGAAGGAGTTGCAAAAGGGCCCGATGAACCGACGAAACTCTAACTTTCGGTCTTCGTCCGACAAAACTTTGCTGTCATTTAATTTCATATGTGTAGTAAAATCTCGATTTGCCAACGAAACATAAATTTTTGGGATTGGCCCGACAAAAGCTTACGAAATCCGATTTATTACGTGTAACAAAATCCCGATCTGCCAACGAGACTTAAACTTTCCGGGTGCGCCCGACAAATGTTTGCAGAATTTGATTTCTTACGTACAAAAATAACCCGATCTGCCGAGAAGAATACCGACGCCCGACAATAGCATTCAGAATTCGATATGTGTTTTGCCTGACAAAACAGTAAAGAACTTTATTCTTACGTGTAAATAGAAGCTAATGTGCCGACGAAACTTGAACTTTCGGGATGCGTACGATAAACGTTTACACGAGACTTGAACTTCCTGCGCACGCCCGACAACTGTTTGCAGAATTTGATTTCTTACGTATAAAGAACCCGATGTGCCGAGGAGCCGGCTGACACCCGACAAAAAATTTTGTTTCTTCTGCATTTCCTATGTATTAAAAGAACCCGATGTGCCGACGAGAATAGTGAGTCCCGACAAAAGCATACGTAATTCGATTTCTTCTGTGTTTTGCCCGACAAATGTTGCAGAATTTGATTTCTTGCCTGTGAAAAGAACCCGGTTTGCCGACGACAGTAGTGAGTCCCAACAAAAGCATACGTAATTCGATTTCTTCTGTGTTTTGCCCGACAAATGTTGCAAAATTTGATTTCTTGCCTGTGAAAAGAACCCGGTGTGCCGACGAGAATAGTGAGTCCCGACAAAAGCATACGTATTTCGATTTCTTCTGTGTTTTGCCCAACAAATGTTGTAGAGTTTGATTTCTTGCCTGTGAAAAGAACCCGGTGTGCCAACGAGTCGACCGACGCCCGACAAAAGCATGCAAAATTTAATTTCTTGTGTGTCAAAAGTACTTACGATACGATACGAATTTATTAGGTCAAATAACATAACAGTTAAATAAGACCCTATCAATAAATTATAAAACATACTGTCACTGACTCATTAAAATGCTTTACAAAATACTGACGAAAAGAAGATCTATACCGGTTAGAAGCTGATGGTTTGCAGGGCTCTAACCTATTTTGATGCCTCGTGTTATTTCCGGCTCGTGCCGGTTCCGGTAGCAAATCACGATGCTTACTGGAGTCTAACATTTTATTCCCGCATGTCATAGTAAGCTGGTGACGCCGGGCAACAAGGCTTTCTATACCAAGGAGCATTATACCTTCTTCATAATTCGTGTACTCCTGGCCCAATATCACACGAACAGCTCGCTTCTGCACATTCTCGAGGTCATTGCTTTGTTCCTTACTCAACCCTGGATGCCACACAGGACAAGCATATTTAAAATACTTAATATATACAATTTGTAAAAATTTTAAAGTGATGGACGACTAAAACCAAAATGGCTTTGTAGTTACTAGATTCCTTAGTGCTATATTCGTACTTTCTCAAGACCTTTGGGGGAGGGGGGGGTGCCCCCCTCCTCCCCCATAGTAACGCCCCTGGGTGTAAGACCATATTTCAAGGTGGCTTTTTCGCTGGCAGATAGCTCCGATCCTATGATTCTGCGTGCCATCCTTCACCAATCTCTACAGTTTTTAGGACACGGAAAGTGCAAGAACCAATGTACTGCCGTTGGTGTGTATAAAATTGGGAAGTTCGAAATCTCAGAAACGAGAATGGATGGAACGATAAGGGACATAGAGCGAAGCAGTAATATAGGAAAGATGGGCCCTTTAAATACCTGATTCTGTAGTTCCACCATGGAAAGGCCAGCGTAGCGAGACATTTCTTGCACCGGAAACATCAGGTTCAGTCCGCTCTGAACGAAACCGACGACGTGATCTCGGAATTCCACCGTCACTTGCTGGAAAAAGTTCTGAAGCACCGGATTTCCAGTGGATATTTTCTTCTGGAAAAATGTGGCCATTTCTTCCGCACAAAACTCCAGGGTTTCGGCACAGACATTTATAATATTATGGCATAAAGCTAATGGTGGGGCAATTCGGAGGTCGTTGAAGGCTGGGATGAAGGCGTTGCAAAGCTCGGCTAAGGGTGTGTAGGCAAGAAGAGAGTAGGAGGGCGTAAAGACGTCTGTTCCCTGGAAGAAAACGTATCAAATAAATCACACATGAGACGATGCTTTACTCTTCTTTTAGTCTCACGAAGGAGTAGCGCCCCGCTTTTGACCAGGCTGACCCTCCCGATGAAAAATTTATCTCAAAGTAGTACTATGAAGTTGTACGAAAAAGTAGTATGCAGTACTAATGATGCTACTACATGCTTCTACTTCAAGGCTACCGTGTTACTGCATACTACTATATGCTACTATTAGCAAGATTGGATGTTACTATGGCAAGACAGGATGCTACTACATACTGCTACATAAGATTGGACCAGTCTGAGGCACATTAAATGATAGTATTCTTTGCTATTACATAGTATTACATGCTACTTTTTCGTACTACTACCACACTACTACCCAGGCTACAAATTTCTCATCGGGCTAACCGACTAACTTGAAGTCAAGACCTACGTCGAGCGCTCCTAGCTTAATAACAAAACCGAAGTTGATCAAAATACAGAAAAAAACCTTTCCTGTCATCGCCCCAATGTGCAGCAAAAAACAGCGGCCGTGTCAAAAACTGAATCTCAGGACTATAGTTTTTTCCCTACAGTGGTATTTAAAAGTAATTTCCCCGAACAAGATATTTATAGTCGATAGAAGCTTCAGTTATTTATTGCGGTTTTGTTTCCTTCCCTGAAGTAGACCCTGAAGATTGACAATCTTCGCGGGCGACAATATCGCTGCTAAATCATATTTGACAGTGCAAAACGGATAAGTCAACTACATTTTATGACTTATAAAATGAGACGATGCTTTACTCTTCTTTTTGGTGTCACCAAGGTGTAGCGCCCCGCTTTTGACCAGGTGACCCTAATCGACTAACTTGAAGTCAAGACCTTAACCAACTGACCTGAACCATACCTAATAAAGAATGAAGCAGCCCAATACCGACACCGTCACTCTGACAAGCTTTGCAAGCAATTCGAATCACAACTGACGGCCAGGGTCGCCACATCAAAAATATTTAGAGAGTGACTTTTGGACCAAAACAGAGAGTGAATTGGGAGTGAAATTTATTTTCATGAAATTTCCACTTTTGGTCGGAATCGGATCGATAAAAATGACACATCTTAATTTTAATTTCATGAAAAAAACTTGATATAGTCGGAATCGGATCGATAAAAATGACAACATCTTAATTTTAATTTCATGAAAAAAACTTGATATAGTCACTTCTGGTCGGAATCCCTGCTGCAAAAATGACACATTTGGTCATTTTCTGAAATAGTGTGATTTTTATGTCCTACGTAGGACAAGAGTGACAAAAACAAAATAGAGTGACAATTCACACTATCGTGCGATATGTGGCAACGCTGCTGACGGCTTCGCTTGACCGTGTGTCTCTTATAAGGCTGGTAAAAATAGATTCAAGGCCCACGGTCTTTATTTAAGTAGAGTTAGACATTTTCTAGATTGTGCTTTGCATAACAATAGTTTCAAAGGCTTCAAACTTTCTCTGGATGTTTGCTCTAAGTGAATATCCCCTAAGAGCATTCTTGCTGAATGCTCTAAGGGAATGTCCAGAACTCACTTGATTCATAACGTTTGAGGTTGCTTTTCCTTTAGCCGCTTCAAGAACATTCCAGTTCTCCAGATTCTCCCTGAAAGCAGCTTTACCCTTCTGAATTGTTTCCGAGAATTTGTTGAAGAAAATGTCCAAAAAGACAGGAACAAGGTGAGATCGGAAATCGGCGCCAACGCGTCCAAAACTCATTCCGAAGTACATGCACTGGTCGAGAATGGTGTCTAATGAGTTGGCTGGGATCGACGGGAGGGTCTCCTTCAATTTTCGGATGAAAAGGCGAATCTGAAATGAAAAGAAAAAAAACTGTAAATTCATACTCAGCAAAAAGATCATTTGAGAATCGATAGGCTACAAGCTCAAGTCTTTCCACTTTCTTCTGCCCACTTTAGTCTTTCTCTTTGTTCTGTCCACTTAAGTCTGTCCACTATATTCTGTCCACTTTATTGTGTACACTTTAGTCTGTCCACTTTAGTGTGTCCACTTTAGTGTGTCCACTTTAGTCTGTCGACTTTAGTCTTTCCACTTTAGTCTGTCCAGTCAGCCCAAGCTGACTGCGAATTATAATTGATGCTGCTAATTGGGTAAGTCAGCCGAGACTTATAAGTAAGTAAGTAATTTATTTATGACCCGCCATTTTGAAAAGGCGGAGCAAATGAAGAATGTTATGTTATGTTAGCGATATGTCGGCTTCCTTGTCAGGCTTATTGGGGTTCAATCGCACGGACGTTTTTAGTTGAGTGTTCACTTATGAACAATCCACTCTTGCGAGCGCTGTAGCAGCTTTCGGTTTTGGGTTTCCGGTTTTCACCGTTTTTTGTGGAGCTCATAACTCATGAACCAATGCAAGTATCAAGTTCAAACTTGGTACACTTGTGGGTACTGGAGTCTAGTTGGGGCTTTTGGGGGTCCCACCCCCCCACACCCACCCAGTTCAGGGGCAACCGGGCGCCGATTGCCCAGTGAATAATGTTCATAACTTGACCAGAGCTGGATATAGGACGATGACATTCCTTGTACTTGTGATCCTAGGGCTGGGAAAATACTTTTAAAGTTGCACCTTCCCCACCCACCCTGTTCATGGGCAACTGCGCCCAGATTGCCGAAGAGTGAAGTTCTTGACAGGAATTGACATGTATTAAGTTGAAACCTGGTAGGCTTGTGAGCATTTGGGTCTCTTTTTGCTTTTCAGGGTCCCAAACCCCACTCCCACTTGGTTCAGGGGCAACTGCAGGGCCCAGATTGCCCAGTTCTTAATGTTTTAACTTGACAATAACTGGAGACAGAACGATGAAATTCCTTGTGCATTTAGAGATTGGGGCTGGGAATATACGATTGGAGTTGAACGATCCTCCCATCCTCCACGTTCATGGGCAAGAACGCCCAAATTGCCCGTGAGTTAAGTTTTTGATCCGTGACTGGAATCTAATCCTAAGTTGGTATACTTGAGGATATAGGTCTAGCTACGCATTTTGATGGTACATTATAAGTTTTTTAAAGCGGGATGATTTCAAATTAGGTTGATTCAGTATTTGTTTGGTTATTGGGGATGTGAAATGTCTTGGTTCTAACGCTGCTCGTATACAGCCTAAGATGTGATAAACATCCTCAAACGTTCTAGCTTGAGCCTTAAGAAGACGTACCCTTGCCAAAAAGCCAAACGGGGACGAAATATCGCTAAAATAAATCTTAGCTGACTTATCTGATTGGCACCATCAATATGATATAAGCTAGTAGGTGGGCCCCGTAGCTAAATATTTCTTCAGCCCAAGCTGACTGCGAATCTCTTTGAAAAAAAGTGACACACTCGAATGGCAGCAACACTAGCACCACCAGCGATAGGTAACGTTCCTACTGAAACTCGATCAGTCGTGCACCAGCATTGGCTCTGATAACACCATTTTCCCAACAGAGCAAAAAAGATACAAGGTCTCCCGCTTCCTCGATGTTTGAACACCGCATCTTGGCTTCACCAGAATTTTTTAAACCCGCAAGTTTGTCTCGCTTTGAATGCCGCAAGCCTAGTGACCGGCGCTAGGGGTAAGGCCCGTTTGCGATGCATGTAAAGTATAGGTCTTGGCGCTACACAGTAAAAAGTTTCTCCGAGTAAGGATTCAACTTAACTGCAGTATTTGCTACTGGGATTAATCTTATCTTTACTGTGATAAGATTAATCCGAATTCGAGATAATCTTATCTGAGTGGAGATAAGATTAATCCCAGTAGCAAATACTGCAAGATTTTTTTTTGTTTACAGTGCACTCCCTAGTGTTATTTTACTCTGGTCTGAAGATGACCTTTGCCAAAAAGGACCGAAACGTCGCTGAAGAATCCTAACTGGCCTATCCACATTGGGTCATTTTTTCTTTGTTGCAGTCAGGACGAATGGGGAGGGTGAAGGATGGAGGGGGTGCTCGACTCACCCTGTACGACAGCCATTGCGGTAAGATGGCAGTCTCGTTCACGAAACTCCTATTTTCTCCCTCAATTAGAAGAAGTGGATCATCCTCACTAAAAAGAGCTCGGTACTGGGTGACGATGTCGAACATGTTCTGTCGAGTAGTCTCGATGGTTTTCAAGGTCAGCTGGTAGCCTGCAACAGAAAAACGGCCATGTTTATATTTTTAATTGAATAATGAGTGCAAATGGATTAATTTTATCTAATCAATGATTCGTCAAGAACATTTGTTTAATTCCTTAAAGGACCCCGATGAAAAATTTGTAGCCTGCGTAGTAGTATGGTAGTAGGAAAACGTTGCTTGTAATACTATGTAATAGCAAAGAATACTATCATTTAATGTGCCTCAGACTGGTCCAATCTTATGTAGTAGTATCCAGTAGCATCCTGTCTTACCATGGTAACATCCAGTTTTGCTAATAGTACCATATAGCAGTATGCAGTAACACGGTAGCCTTGAAGTAGAAGCATTTAGTAGCATCGTTCATCGTTAGTACTGCATGCAACTTTTTCGTATTACTTCATAGTACTATTTTGAGATAAATTTTCCATCGGGACCACTCTGGCTTATTATGCCTTTTGTACTATCCCTAGCCAGAGCTGCTGCGAGTCCAGCAAATCCGAGTCCGAGACAAGTCCGAGTCCTTGAAAAAAGAGACCGTCTCGAGAAGAGTCCGAGTCGAGAAAAGAGAATCTCGAGACGAGTCCAGAGTCCACAGCTCTGGCGGATGGACAGCTCCGTGAAAGACGAGTCCGAGTCCTTGAAAAAAGAGACCGTCTCGAGAAGAGTCCGAGTCCGAGTCCACCAGCTCTGTCCCTAGCTTCCTTTTGTAGGTTCCTTATAAGGTATTGAAAACCCCTCGTTCCGCCATTGTTTAGTTTTGCACCTACGACTTTTTAGCACTTATTCGGCCGAGCCGAGTTTTTCCAGTGATGCAACGTAAAAGAAAGAAGGAAGAAAGCCTCAAGGCTGCCGACAACTCTTTCACACAAGCTTCAAAGAACTGTTTTGGAAGATATGGTAGACCATCAGGCCTAAATCCTGTTGTGGGCTTCTGCTGTTTTGCTTGGTGTTCCACTTTTTAACCACGGCGGGATCAGTTTCCAAATATTTTGCGTCCAGACGCCGCGTCTGAGAGAGGGGAGGATGGATAGAGTCGACAAGCGCCAACAAGAGAATCGCTAGCTCTACGTGGGAAGTAATGGTATTTTCGTAAACGATATTTCCGAGCAATTTCACTGTGAAAAGATGATCTCTAGTAGAAGTTGTTCTTTAGTAATATCATAAAGAAGCATGTTTTTTTTTCTTCTTAAACTGAAAACGGGGGTTTAGGTTGCATAAGCAAAGCTTGATAACACAAGATTTAAGATTCGAGGTACCCATGCTCGCCCACATACCCACCTGAACAAACAAGAGAGTGATGAGGGATGGCTAGATCAGCTTCTCTGCAGCAAGTCCGTTTTGCTGTTTTTGATGACGGTGTATAAATATCCATTTTCGTGGCGTGGGGTGCAATGTCTCTACCGATCGAAATCTACTCTTCCCTCGGGCTTGCGTTTATGTCAATAGCGAAGCCCGACCCTTCTCCCCATTCCCTTCTCTTCAAGCACTCACCATCCACTCACATTATCATTAATCCTACGATCCTTGCAGTTTCTTCCAGAATTCTTTCGAAAGCGACATTACATCATGTTTACTTAGTCAAGAGCAAACATAAGAAAGCGGAAGCTCGCCTTTGACGCTGTCGTTACTGAACTGGGATTATTGCGTCCCGTCCAGGAAATTGCCCTCTTGGTTGGACGCCCCATCTTAGTCCATAGGCAGAGACGTTGTTATCACCTTTGTTGACAAGACGGGGCCGCGTATGCATGGAACTTACTCCCTGAAGGAGGTTTAAATACGATTACTCCCGTATCCGATCTCCAATCTCTATACACCCCTATATGTACAGTACTCTAGGAGATGAAAGGGACTTAGATCACCCTCACCCGTCTGCGGGATATGGATCAAGTTGTTCATCAAATAAGATAAGATCATCAAGTAGATTAAGTTACGCTCGGAGAGTAAACAAGTGCAAGAGGAAACTGCGAGGATATATGGATGTTTATAAATAAACGCAAGACCCAATATAAATGCAAATAGAAATACACGCACGAGTAATGCCCGGGCCACATTCAGTCACATCTGCACCAGGGACCCATAAATTTCCTGTAATGACTCGCCATTCAGGGGGCTTGTCAATGAGAGATTTCTGATGCGCTCTTGACCGAGCGTCAGATAGTTCCAGAAATACCCACGGGGATAGAATACGCGACTATCCACATAGACAAAATTTTCGCAGCTGTTGTGCTGAACTAGGAGTATTTCTCTGTAATGGAAAAGTATCCTGGACCGTTTGTCCTAGCTTAGGTACCTGGTGGCATGCTGAATAGTCCCAACAAATTTTGTCTATCTGAGCAAGAACGCCGATTCGACCCAAGCGGAATTTTTGGAAACTTGGTGAGGCTCGGGCAACCTAGCAACACAGAAGCATAGGAAATGACAAGCCCCCTGAATGGCGAGTCATCACAGGAAATTTATGGGTCCCTGTCTGCACGTAATTTGGTTCGTTAATTTGTTTATTACCCACTCTTACGTTTCCTCCTGGTCACACCTGGAACGAAGAAATTCAAGACATACGACCACCATCATCAGTCAAATGTAAACAAAAGTGGCTAAAGTCAGTAACTCTGGTCAGCGACTGGTCCAAACACTCCAAAGATACGTTTCAAAATGGCGGAGATGGATTTTTCCATCTGGACTATCTTACGTTTTCAGGGTCTTTTCTTCCCAATTTCAACCGTAGGAAAGTCGTATTACCAGGTGTGACTATAGTGGGGCCCGGGCAAAAGTGAAAAGATGCACGACAGTCATTTCGATTTCCTGCAAATTCCTATGCCCTCAATGTAGTCAGCATTGGAGGACATTTCCGCGTGAATGGCTGTTGGACTCGACAGAAGATGCCATCCACATGAAAATGTCTGCATCATGTCATCCACACGACAACGGGTTTGAGAGAGAGAACCTCTTCTTCCTCTAGCCGTTCAACAGAACTCGAGGAGCGTCGTTGAACTCTGCAGCTCTCTGCAGCTGGATGGTGATGTCATCCTTCGAGCTGCATTAACGCAAAAAAATGACCGCCGAGCTGGATGAATCAACGCGAAAACACCGATTATGATGACGGGACGTAACATCCAACGAAGCGATCCACGCGAAAATTTCCTCTTGGTCTGCAACAGCTTTTGGCTCGGGTTCTCATCTACGCCCCTGCAGCACAGTGAGTAGGCCTAATACTCCATATGACTAAGTCCAAAACACGCCAGTGATCCTCAGGAAGAACGAGAAAACGTCTCACTAACGACTCAAACACAACAACTCAAATTCTATGTCAGTCAAACACGGCGATCGCTGGGGACATCTATGGTGCCGCTTCCGGCTCTTCCGTTAGGTACTCTGCGATTTTGCATCGGCAAGGAGAGTTAGTCATCAAGAGTGATACTCTTGCGCTTTCACCAAGGAACCCAGTTTTCTGATTCACGCATACTGGCGATGCAGCTGCCCCTAGATGGCACGATACTGTGTAGTATTTACCAATGATTTCTAAGAAAGGATCGTCCTGTATAACAGCTATTAACAACTCTTTCCGATGATTACACAGAGCGTGTTCCACCCTTTTAACGATAGTAACTAATAGTTACTATTTTTGTTCCAGCCTCATAAAAAGTTACTACGCCGACCGTTCCAACCTTCTCGAAACAGTAACTATTTGCTTACCATGCTCGGGAGCGTAGTGAGCGTGGTAAACACGCATCTCTGTAACGTGATTGGTCGGATTCGCCCGCGGCATGATATTCTGCTGGAAAATAGAAAAGTCGTTCCAACCTTGACGGCAAAAAGCCAGAATTCGTGACGTCACGCGTAGTTACTACGTTAAGTAGGGTGGAACACGCTCATAGATTACTTAGATGGAATTGTGCTACGAGTATGTCTGTCGGTGAAGGAGTCCATTCTCTTCCTGAAATCGCGAGATGGCGGACCATCACGAGGATAACAAAAAAAAAATAAAAATGAAATTACAAAACTCACTATTATCTGCTTGAATAGCATCCAGGGTCCCCTGGAGCCAGGCATTCCTGGACTGGAGAAACTTAAGTCGCAATTCTGCTTCGCTGTAAATTCCTAAACGTCGCAAATACCCAACGATTCGAACACACTGTGGCAGTTGGATTGGTCTCCTCAACTGTGAAATTAGAATGGATAGCATGGCCAAACGCTGGTCTTCGACATCTCGATAGACATTCTGAAAAAAAACCCGTTAAGTAGAACGAATAAAATTCTAGATCAAATATTCTACTTCCTTGTTGCTTGCAAATGCAATGTTAGGTGGTTTTTTGGATCGTTCATCGTCAAATCAACAGATTCTCTACGGTGGCTCGGCATAACATTCAAATCTTCATTGTCAAAATTTTGCTCATCGGTTGTTCAAGAAGTTTATAAGTCGATCCGTAGCGCCTATGGGCGCATCGTCCCCAACCGGGGGCGCTATAATCGTAAAGCTTTGGGAAATTTGTACAGCACCTTCTGCGCTCCTTCTATACTATTTCGTTCTGGCGTCACTCATGTTCTGCGAAAGAAGGAGATTAAAAAGATGAGATCATGTTATTTTAAATATGCAAAGCACCTGCTCCACTTGTCGAAATTATGTCATAACCATACGTTGACGGAGAAATTCAAAATTCAAGACGCAGGTGTTACCCTTTTGGATGTTTCGTCATCACTTTCAAAACTCATGGACAACAAGGCCCAACCAGCACACGATGTCGTCCACTGCTTCCTGACCGAAGATTAAAAATTAAGTGTCTTTTTCTGTGTGTATATATGTGTTTTGTTTATTTTCTTTACTTTCGTCATTTACTCCGCCTTTTCAAAATGGCGGGTCATAAATAAATTAATTAATTAATTAATTTGCCACACAAACAAAATGAGGAAGAAACGCGAATACAGACTTGGGATTCAGAGGCTGGTTCAGAGATGGGCGAATCCGAATCCGAATCCGAATCCACCATTTCATGCCGAGGATTCGAATCCAACCTTAACAAAAATCAAATCATGTACATAAGTTTTGGTTTGAAACTCAGAGGTGACAAAAAGCACTGATATCTAAGGCAATCAGATAACGTGATAGACAATTGAGGATGGTTGGTGGTGGAGATCAAAGAGTTGGCTTGCCTAAGCCCACTGTGTAAAAATTGGGAAACGGAAACTGGAAGAATGTAGACTAGAAATGTGAGCGGATACGTAAGATCGAAGGTTTGGAATCCGAGTCCGAATCCGAATCCAGCCTGGCAAGCAGAAGATTCGAATCCGGCCAAAATGACGAATCCTGGATTAGAATCCGGATTCGCCCATCTCTGGGTTGGTTATGAAAATTCTAACTTGGACCCAAAATGAATTTTGTTCACACTCCATCAAGGTGTTCTTGAGAGGTAAAGTCGATGCTGATTTCGAGGACCCCTCGCACTATTTGCTCTTCAACTTACAGTATTTTAAAATAATTGAATACTTTAAAACTATGCTGTGCTTTCAACAAATAACCCACGGTTTTGGCTGTTTTAAGCCTTTCCGAGAGCCGTTGACTTGTAGCGAAAGCAGGGAAGCAATTTACATAAGGGGTTTTTCTGACGAAAAAACTTCTCGCAGACAACCGTCGACAGCGTGATACACATTGAAGGCAGCAAAAGACGGCAAGCGCGAAAATCATCGTGGTTTTGTTAGAGGGGTTAGAATGTACCGTACGAAATTGGGGCCTTCGGGTATAGAAATATATGGAGTGATTCTGGAAGTAGGTTGCATTGGTATTATAGGTAAGACAGGTCCTCTATTGTCACGTCTTGAACTAAAATCTGCTCAAAAACAAATTTCAAAAACAACATTCAAAAGATTTCCTGTCTGATTTCTTACGAAAAGCAACTCGATTTCGAAAAGGAATTCAGATCTATGAAGCAAAACAACCAAACGACTCCATCTCGCCCGCTAAGGAAGTTTGAGGACTAGCCTACAACAGTAGTCTTTTACAACTCAACTACCATCTTTTTATTGATTGTTCCTTTTGAAATGCGTTTTCTTCAGACGAAAAATTAAGTCCAAATTTGATGGTATGACAGCAGCCTCCCGACCTGCAGGCCATTCTTGGGCTGGATTCTATTAGCGTTGTTCCAGCTTTGTATTTAGGGGTTTGGCTGACAATGTTGTTACCAACACTGTCGGTTCTGTGGGGGTCCGTTAGGTTGACCTTGGATCTGTTAGGTTGACCTGTTCGCAGTTAAGGAAGATTTGGCTTACACACATTTTATGTAAACCAACAATTGAACAATAAATAAATTTCTATGAGATTTTGTGCATGTTTAGCACCATGACAGATTTATATTCAAACAATGCATGTTTGATTGCAGGTTTGTTTCCTTCCCCGAAGTTTACCCTGAAGATCGACAGTCTGACGAGGATCCTTGCGAAGAAGGGCCGAAATATCGCTGCCAATGCATCGTAGCTCACATATCCGTTTTATGCATTATTTGAATATATGTTTCAAAGTCAGCTTGGGCTCAAGGAATATTTGGAGTGGTATACGTGGATTGCTTATTTATTATTTATCGGGTTGGTGTTTGGACTGATTTCGCTTCGTATTGTCGGTTTTCTCCGGCAATCGTTCAACTCTGCGTTGGGTCGATTTTGTCTTACTGATTTTTTTAATGGAAGAGTTTGAACCGTTCAATGTTTTTTTCTCAGCATCAAACCCTGAAATAAATATGAGTGCAAAGTATTGTGTTGATAATGTTTTGTGTATTAGTTTAACGTTAAGAATGAAAAAACAACAACTGAACCTTGAAATATGTTTGTCCCGCCAGCAGGGGGCTTTTTAGGATTAAATTCCTTCATTCATTGTCAGGAATTTCAATCAACTGATTGATTGGATATGGTGTGGTTTGATGAATGATGTCATTCTTTCTTTGTGAATAAACTAGAATGAACTAGAAAAATAAATTAGTTGCTTTTTGTTTACTTTTTCTCCATCTTCTGCCTCGATACAGTAGATTGGTTATAAAGAAAACAAAAAAAAACAACAACTAACACACATCACCACTAGAATTTTAGGACTCGCACAACTCAAAAAGCGGACCAGCAGAAGTCATTATCGATCCTTTAAGATGTCGTGCGTCAGTCTACAGCTAAAATTACCAAGTTCTTTGGAACAACGTGTTAAAGATCTTTTTTCACATCGTTTCCATGGAGCCTCAAATGCAAACAGTTAACAATAAATATAACAAAACCGATTGTGAATCGTCCATAGCACGAAAGTTGCGGGGGGGGGGGGGGGAGTTGGAGGAGATAAGCATGGGTGGGACTACACAGTCTCGATAAGACCCTAGGACGAACATTAGAATTAGTGTTTTTTTCCTTTTTCCCCTTTTCCGGTGAATTAGTTAAGTTCGGAAAGTTTGCCTTTGCATGTGAAAACAGCCGTAATGGAGATAAAAAAAATGTGTAAATAATGGTAACCGTTTTATAATTGATCATGTTGTCTGTTGTCCTTATTTTTATGCAAGTATTTGGGGATGATGGCTTAATGTGTGAAGGTAGGCTACTTTTAAATGAGGATCTGGAAAATTGTAAGCTGATATAGCGTGTACTTTTTCTTCAAAGTTTAAGATAGTGAAGATAGAAACAGATAGAAAGTTTACTTTAAAAATCGGCTATCGTTGTTAAGGCACCCAAACTGCGACTACTGTCTAAACAAATACACAAATTTAAGTCAATATGTATTATATGTATCATGGTCACAGTACGCATACGCGAAAAACTTGAGAGAGAATAAATCACTGTCTCATCAAAACTTTCACATACGTTGGAACAAAGCTCTTGGCATTTCCCATAGATAGATAGATGTTTACTGAAGACCTTGGGCCATGAACAAACAAAAACAGTACATCCGTTACATAAATTATACGGGCGAACTTTTAATCAACTTAACTTATTCAACTAATTCAACTTTGGAGGTACAGAACAGAGTTCGCATATCATGTAGCCAACTATGCTCAACCCCCGAAGAAAAACATTCCGATTTTCCTACCAACTATCCGACCTGATTTGCCTCAAATTAAGCCAGGAAAAGAACGGGCGGGGCGGTTATTATTATTTACCTTTGATATATTTATCATGGTATACAACTGGATATAATGACGGCGTAAAAGAAAGCAAAAGAAAAGAAGAACATAAATGGCACCAACTTAATTAGAAATCCAGTAGTCGAATCGTGGCCAATATTAACCGGGTCAAGAATGGCCGGAAGTGGGCAATCTTATAAATTTTTTTAAATGGTGGTTGTCTAGTGCGAACTACAGACTCGCGCTTTGACTCAAATTTGAGTAAACAACTCTCGATGTGATTGTACACGAGTTGGACTGTGAGACCATGAGACAGAAGCACTGTCTCATAGTATCCCGATGAAAAATTTGTAGCCTGCGTAGTTGTATGGTAGTTGTATGAAAAAGTTGCATGTAATACAATGTAATAGCAAAGAATACTATCATTTAATGTGCCTCGGACTGGTCCAATCTTATGTAGTAGTATCCAGTAGCATCCTGTGTTGGCTTAGTAGCATCCAGTCGTGGTAATAGTAGCATGCAGTAGTATGCAGTAACACGGTGGCCTTGAAGTAGAAGCATGTAGTAGCATCAGTTAGTACTGTACTAACTGATGAAAAATTTATCTCAAATAGTAGTACGAAGTTGTACGAAAAAGTAGCATGCAGTACTAACTGATGCTACTACATGCTTCTACTTCAAGGCTACCGTGTTACTGCATACTACTGCATGCTACTATTATCAAGACTGGATGTTACTATGCCAAGACAGGATGCTACTGGATACTACTAAATAAGACTGGACCAGTCTGAGTCACATTGAATGATATTATTCTTTGCTATTACATAGTATTACATGCAACTGTTTCGTGCAACTACCATCCAACTACGCAGGCTACAAATTTTTCATCGGGAACTTCGTACTACTATCTTGAGATAATTTTTTTCATCGGGATGCTCCTCCTCCAAGGAAGGGCCAACAAAACCCGTCACTTGTCATCTTTGACTCCTCCCCTAGGAGGAGCCAACTCGTATACTGAAATTTGACAAACAACTCTCGATGTGACTTTCGATTTATGGCTCTAAATCTTGTGGGATATTCAAATTTTTGTCAGCAAGTTTTAGGGGATTAAAGGATAAGAATCCTTGTAGTACACAATGGCAAGAGCGTCTTCTATTTACTGAGATTTTATTTTTACTTTCAAGAATTCGGAAATAACGCCCCCCCCCCCAAAAAAAAAAAATGCGGTTTCACCTTGTGGGTCGAAGGTTTCGCACATACCGTACTTCTGTTTCCAAAACAAACATTCCAGAAATGTGTTGGCCGCAATATGCCGAGGAAAATGTCTCGATCTTAGCAAGTGTTTAGCCTTGGCAGCTCCCTGGTACTAATTAGAAAAATTTTCAATCGGAAGTGACCAGACTTACAAAGGGCACTAGGCTCTTATCTCAGACATTTTACAGCGGAAAATACTTAAAACAGAAACGAACGACGCTACGACGAACAAACGCAAATGAACTTCTTGTTTCCGGCATGACGAAAGAAAACAAATTGGACTTTGGAGGGGGTGAAGGGGGTTTTCTTTTCAGTAAATGATTTCGTTTCATGTTAACTGTGTATTTTTTTTCTTTAAATATAGTCCAGTGAAACTGAAAAACTGAAAACAGATCCGAATACCTCTACACTATTTCATCAATTCATTCCCCAACCATCTAAGCCCCTCGCGATTACCTACACTGTAAAAAGTTTCTTTGAGAAAGGATTAACGTTAACTGCAGTATTTGCTACTGGGATTAACCTTATCTCTACTAGGATAAGATTAATCCGAATTATAATACTGCAATATTTTTTTTACAGTCTAGTCCGATCTCCTGCGCCATTTCAATCAGGTTCCGCTGTCAACCCATTTAATTTTCTACAGCCTATTAAATTAAATACGTGATAGCGCTGCTTAGGCTACTGGGAAATAAAATTATGAAGCAGCATAAGTTTTCGACGTTATTGACCTAGTTGTGCAAAACCAGACTTTGGGCTCTCTGGAAACTGAGCCTAACGTTATTGAAGCAGATTAAGATCCCACCCTGCCACCTCTCGTCCAACCTCAACGTTTGCGTCCACAAAGAGAGTGTTGTACACGTCCCCAGTTCTGTACACGTTTTCAAAAATGTCGGCTGCACTGGGATGCCAGTGGCCGATGTGACAACAACATCTACCAACCAAGGAATGTCGGCAACACTGGGGTGCCAGTGAGCCAATCTAATAACAACAATCTAACAAACAAGCCGCCAATCAGACTCTACAGGAGGATCACACTACCTTGTCTCGCTGGAAGTGCGATTTAAGGTAATTAAGGTAATTTAGTCTGTCTTGTGTGTGTTTTACTTTTGTAATTTTGTGTTAGACCATTTTCAGTCTGAATTATTTATTCTGTTGTTTTTCCTGACATTACTGTTTCAGTATCATGTATCTTTACTTAAACAACATGCCATTTGGCCCCAAACCGCGACTTGTGTTGATGCTTTGAAATAAACTGAAACTGAAACTAAAACTAAGACTGGAGAGGGAATTTTGAAAAACGAAGAAATTGCATTTTTGCATTTTTATCAATTTCTTCACACAATTTTATATCAACTAGACTATCGGCTCTGACTTACCCGATGAGAAATGTGTAGCCTGCGTAGTTGTACGAAAAAGTTGCATGTAATACTATGTAGTAGCAAAGAATACTATCATTTAATGTGCCTCAGACTGGTCCAATCTTATGTAATAGTATCCAGTAGCATCCTGTCTTGCCATAGTAGCATCCAGTCTTTCTAATAGTAGCATGCAGTAGTATGCAGTAACACGGTAGCCTTGAAGTAGAAGCATGTAGTAGCATCAGTTAGTACTGCATGCTACTTTTTCGTACAAGTTCGTACTACTACTCTGAGATAAATTTTTCATCGGGTAGGTCTCAGGAGGCTACAGTACGGAACTCCGAAATCGACGAAACTCTTTCTATTCCAGACAGAAAATCAACTTCTTTTCCGGAAATATATTCGGAGGGAGGAGAATAACCGAATTTCCAGACCTGGATGACTGGAATGTGTCCAATTTTCATTTCCATTCGCTTCACGTCGGCTGCCAACTGCAATGCTTCTTCGTAGGAGCCCTGACGGACGCAGTTCACCATGAGCCTCGGAATCTCCAGGATTTCCATCACCTCTGGATGTTTCGCTAAGGCTAGAGATGTAAGACGCCTACGGCCTTCTAAGCTCATAGACTTTCGGGAGAAATGCCCGCATTGTTCTGACAATGTCGCCAGGCCGGAAGCGAGCTGCTCGCTCGATTCTTTCAAACTGTTCAGCTAAAAGAGAAAATATACAATGATGTAAAATCAACTTTATTTGTAGATGTACTGATGGTTATTGTTCGAGGGGTTGCCCCTCCCAATATTGGTGTACATGCAGTGCCCGGCGCCTGGCCGGTGCTGGCAGCGGTTGCCACGTGTTCGACAATTAAAATCAGCATATTGTGAAGTGAAAGGGTATTGACTACACCAAGGGCTGAGGAATGGATACCCCCTGATTAATGGTCCAATTTCCAGCTTGCAACCCCCACCCTTCACTTCGGACTACATACACTCCTGATGATTTTTCTGTTGCATCTTTCGGTCAGAGGAAAACAGGCATAGCATAATGAAACCCCCACCCAGTGGCAACGGGCTATACCTGGGTGTCGTCGGCTCTAATTCAGCCTTCAAAGGGCTATCCCCTTCACAGATTTAGAGGTGTCACATTGTTTGGCTCAGAAGGGTTTTGTCTACCTAGGTATGTGGTATCACAAATAAGAAATAATAC
Organism: Branchinecta sandiegonensis; assembly: GCA_030848855.1. Classification (NCBI taxonomy): domain Eukaryota; kingdom Metazoa; phylum Arthropoda; class Branchiopoda; order Anostraca; family Branchinectidae; genus Branchinecta; species Branchinecta sandiegonensis. Next base: position 8,333,460 of record JAUPMV010000011.1, read on the forward strand.
ACCTCGCCACTGTATTCGTGTGATTTCTCCATGTGTGATTGACAAACTGTCAGATGTCCTAGCACAGAGAACAAGACCAAACTTTTCGATGGGATCCCAAAAATTCAATATCTGATCCAGACAACTGGGTCTTGTCTTAGCCAGATCCAGTCATCGCCAGAATCCTTGAACATTCTTACAATTAAAATTCAGAAACAGATTAAGGCCAAATAGCTAATCATCTGAGAAAACCAAGTTCAGATATGGATTCAGCATGTGTGTTTACCCGTACAAGTCATATCTGTTTTGACGAAAAGTTCCTGCCACTTCTGCCATGCCGGTTTCGGCCTAACTCTAGAACTACTTGTCCGGCGAAAAAAGAAAGCTCAAAAACGAACTCAGGGTATCTTCTTTCCCCAATAATGAACATCTAATCAACTTCAAATAAAAATTTAACTTATAACAAATTTTCCGACTCCAGCCGGATTCCGGTCGAACTACATGTCCGGGTAAAATATGATTGTCACACACGGATTCAGCGTCTCTTCTTACCCCTAAATCGGTTATCTAATCAGCTAGAAATAAAACTTTAACTTCTAACAATTTTCCGGTTTTGGCCGGATTCCGGGCGAACTACATTCCGGGAAGAAAATTGTTTTCACATAAAAGTTCAGCATGTCTTCTTGCCCTAAATCGGACATCTGATCAACTCCAAATAAAACTTTTAATTTTAACAAACTTTCCGGTTTAGGCCGGATTCCGGGCGAACTACTTGTCCGTCGAGAAAATGGTTTTGACCATCGTCTTCAGCATGTCTTCCTACCTCTAAATCAAACATCTAATCAACTTCAAATATTTATTCAAACAATGTTTACAACGGGTACGTCAGCTACGATTCTTCATCAGCGATATTTCGCTGATGAAGAATCGTAGCTGACGTACCCGTTGTAAACATTGTTTGAATAAATGTTTCAAAGACAGCTTGGGCTCAAAGAATATTTAACTTCAAATAAAACTTTTACTTTTAACAAACTTTCCGGTTTTGGCCGGATTCCGGGCGAACTACTTGTCTGATTACAAAATGGTTTTCACCATCGTGTTCAGCATGCCTTTTTACCCCATAATCGACTATCACATTAGCTGTTTCAAAATATTTTGTTTGCCCCTTAATTTGAACCCCCTCCCCCACCCCTAAATGTAGCGCTACAAAGCCCATTTACGAACTCGACTGGTCCGCCGACCCAACGAATCCTCACACCAAGTTTCATCAAAATATCTCATTCCCTTCGAGAGTTATCGTGCTTACAGACGGACGGACGGACAGACGGACAACTTTTGCGAAGTCATAGGTATCCCTCAACTTACGTTTTGGGATCCCAAAAAGTGGCATGCTCGCGGGATTTGCTTGGTTTATTACTCGCTCAAGGTTCAAATAAGGATAAGTGTTCGTGATTGTGTGTATTTCAGGGTAAAGGCCCTTGCGCACTTTTGAGCCTCTGGAACAGAAGACAGAAAAATTCTCAAGAGGAACCAATTTTTGTTCATATATTTGCTCAAGGCTTAAGTTCGATCGGACTAGTTTTCATGGTCGTGTGTATTTTACAGGAGGGGTCATTCCGTACTTTTAGACAGGTAGGTAGAAAATTCGCATTATAACATTTTCGCCTAAGGCTTTGTCTCTGTCACCACACTGTAAAAAAAAAAATCTTGCAGTATTTGCTACTGGGATTAATCTTGTCTTTATTGATATCTGATTATCCCTAATTCGGATTAGTTTTATCCCAGTAGAGATAAGATTAATCCCAGTAGCAAATACTGCATCCTTATTCGGAGAAACTTTTTACAGTGCACGCGGTGTAAACAAAACTAAGATCATTCGTTTTATTATTTTCTGAACAACGGGACCAGATAACTCATTGTCGATTGAACTCTAGTGGGAGGGGGGGCGTATGCGTATGAACGCGAGTCGGTATAACATCCGCATAGAAACAGAACAGAAAGGTTGTAGCATTTCTGTGTTTATTTTTCTGTGAGCGAATCTCCGGTATGGCTTTCGAATAACTACAAATCCTTTATCCCGTTGCGGTAGGAAACCGTAATAAGTTATCCAGCTGACGAATATTTTATTTTGTTATTAGCTCAATGCTCAAAGAACGACGGAGCCAATTTTTACAGTTAAGTGTACTCTCGCCCGTACTTTAAGATGAATAACATCCGCATAAGAATAGCACAAATGGGCTGTAATCGATTATTTGCAAGTGTTTAGTGAGCGAGTTTTATTTCTGGTATGGCTTTCCGTCTAATAACCGCGGCAGAAAGACAATGCGGCAGAGAACCATCAAGTTCTCCAGTTGACAAAATACTGCAGTAATCGCTTGCTATCTGTCTAGCCTTTCTCCAACCGCACAAGAGATAAGATTTATCCGCATTCTGACTCCATTCTGACTGACAAAGAAGAATTCAGACCGAACGAACTTCTTACGTACCCACCTCACACCGAGGCATTTACAGTCGAACCGACAATTTAAGAGATCTAGTTCTCCATGATCTGTACAGCTTGCGTAACCGGGGGGGGGGGGGGGGGGGCGAAGCACTCAGACCAGGGGGGGTGAGACCACTCATTTCAACGACTTCGGGACCGCAATATACGACTCGCACGTACATACAAAATGAACTGTTGCTACTTCGCGAGAACGGCGCACATTCCCCGCCAACAAATAATAGAACTGATGTAAAACTCAAATCAATGCATCAATTCAAACTATTCTGGTAATTAAATATTATACACAAAGTCACAACCTCAGCTTTTCATTTCAGCTTTCGCTAAAGAGGAAAGCTTCCAACGCCTGTACCAAGGACAAATTAAAGCAAGCGTCGCGGGCGAATTTTTTTTAATCTGCCACTGTCTGGCAAGATTTTACTACTTACCATTCAAATTCTAGCCTTTAATGTGTTTCAAGTTTCAAAAATTCCAGGACTAATCGCCAAATAAATGACATACAGTTCTTCTAAATAGAGAATACTACGAAATGCGCCACATGCGACATTTTGTGAAATGCCAAGGAGCCGAGCGTCTTTTTGCGATCCCAGTGAAAACTAAAGAACAGCTATGAAGTAACAAATCTGTTCGTGAAGAAAGTGACAAAATAGTGGCCATCGAAAATTAAGTAGACACGAAGTAGATTTGTTCCGAATTAAAAAAAAAAGTAATTTTCAAGTTAAAGACACGCTTACCCAGAAACAAAACGAGGAAAACAGGTTTGGGAGTGCCTTTAAAACAAGATCAAAAGTTTCGACGGGATCCCAAAAATTTAATATTTATTAGACTTCCTGATCCAGTCAATCGAATCTAGCACATTTCCGAGTCTTTGCCAGACCCCTTTAACATTTTTGCTATTTATCCATGATCAACCGCTTGAATATGTACAGTTTTTTTGTACCGTTTCTCCACTGTTCTGGGTGCACTTGTGTCCCGGATCTCCTGTATGCTTAAAAATTCCATGCCTTCTTTTCCACTTGTATTCAAAGTTTGACCCACAGTGGCCACAACCCATGCATATAACGCTGTCTCTCGCTTTTGGTCTATAAGGTTTATTTATGTTATCCAGTCAGACTTCAGTTTAACAACTAACATATTGTAATTTTGACAGGCTAAAATCTGAAAGACCTAAGTGAGGCAGATACAAATCTCATGGGAGTAAAACAGGTAGGCGAATTTCTGCCGCCATGAATTATGTCTCTGACCTAACGGGGGTATGAAACATTGATTAAACGACTCTGCTTGGCTTTGACAGGGACGGTTTTACGACTGAAGCTGGACAATGCCAAAATTAACAATTTTTATTAAAACGACTCGGATTCTCTTTGACTAAAATGAATGACCGAGACATCGGCGAGGCCAAAATAAACGACTGATATGACTTAACAAAAGGCAGGAATGTGAATCCCCCTCACTCACCCCCCCCCCCTTCAGGCCATCCCTGTGAGTAACATAACATAGTAAGAGAAAAGTAAAATCTAACACTAAGCTTCCGTAATCTCTTACATTACGTCGGCTCTTTCACACCTGCAGTGGACCGTTCCGACTGATGGTATAGTAAAACTGAAGAACTTCATTTAATTTCTCCCTTTCCCATCGGTTTGTTTGAAGTATAAGCTGCCATATGCCAATGATCTTATTTCAACAACTAAAAGCTCTCTACTTTTTTTGGGAGTGATTCAGAATAATTTCGGGGAAAGTGAAAGAAAGTCCTCAGTCTGAGAGAAGAAAACGGATTTGCTTGATGAGGTTTGCCAGTGCCGACTAAGAGATCTTTTCGTAATTCACTTCTCCTAAAAAGGGATCGATAAACTTCTATCCTTCTAGCCAAACAAGCTTCGACACCATCCATCACTTTGCTTGCCGTTGGCACGAAGCCAAAGCTCTTAAAGTTTAACTGAAAAGGTCTTACATAGGACAATCTAGTTGTCCATCACTTAAGGCGTATTCTCGCCGTTCCCCGAGGACTCCTCGGGGAATCGAAGGGAACGGCGAGAATAGATGGAGTCACTCCACGCGGACTCCGCGTTCAGAAACAGCGAGAATACGGGGAATGCTTCTAAAATGGATTTTGTTCGAAAAATGAATATGCAGCTGAAAAAATTAGTCTAGATCCACTTCATTCTTGGTTTTCTTTATTCTGATTCTTTTTAATTAATTTTACATAGCACCTACAACAGCAAAAATTGATTCCCCACCGAATTTGAAAGGGAGTCCTTTTTGATGACGGTGATGATAATCTGAGCATTCCCCGTCCGTGGGGACTCGCGAGAATACGGGGAGTGAGTCCCCGGGACAAACAAAAACGCGGGGACTCCTCAAGTGGAGTCCTCGGGGAACGGCGAGAATACGCCTTTATTCACTTAGAGCGTGTTCCACCCTCGTACCAATAGTAACTATTAGTTACTAAATCCGTTCCAACCTCACGAAAAGTTACTACGCTGACCGTTCCAGCCTTCTCGGAATAGTAACTAATAGTAACTATTTGCTTACCACGCTCGGGAGCGTGGTAAGCGTAGTAACCACGAATCTCTGTCACGTGATTGGTCGGATTCGCCCGTGGCATGATATTCCGCTGGAAAATAGAAAAATCGTTCTAGCCTTGACGACAAAAAGGCAGAATTTGTGACGTCGTGCGTGGTAACTACGGTAAGTAGGATGGAACACGCTCTTAAAGAAGCTTGAAAACCCGGCGAAAATGCGTTACTTCGTTGCTCCGCTATTCGCGAATAATCGCTTTTTCAAATAGTGGAATTTCCTTGTCTGATTTGTATGCTCTATGCGCTTGTATCTGTGTTGTATGCTCGACGAAAACGATTTAGGAAAATAAGTGTTCAAGCAGTGCGCTACCTTCCGCAAGCTGATCACTGACCATTGAAACGCCGCGTATGTATTGAGATTCATTTTTTCTGCGTCATAGTAGAAATTTGCGTTGTGAGGACGACCGTAGATATTTTGAACGTCATTCTATAGCTAATATTAAAAAATAAGAAAATCCCTTGACACAATTCAAAAAATGCAGTGTATTCAGTTAAATGATCCAAAAATAAGTTGCCTTTTCAGTTAAACTTGATGATACTACCTTGATGATACCAAGGAAAAGATATACCCAGACAAACACTTTCTCGCAGTAAATTGCTACCTACAGCTCGGCATGGAGCCCTTGAGTCTGAAGAATGACTATAAGCCTACAACGCGATTCAGCCCCAATAGGTAAAAAAAAAGGTAAAGGTTTCAGCACTAGCCTGACAGACCAAGCTGGCGGTGCTGATCTCCGATTCTCGGCCCTCAGCCAGGAAGTGCAATGGGGGGGGGGGGGCCAGCCATCCTGTGCTTTCACACACCCTTCCTGTCACCTTCCCCGGATTTCTCCAGGTACCCATTTGAAGCTAGGTGGACTTTGGCTTGTCTTACAGGGTTACGGCACTAACCCCCGTCCCAAACCAAACAGTAGGCACTACCGAGACTCGAACAAGCGACCCTTCACTTGCGAGACCGGCGCGCTAACCACTCGGCCACGGACGGACAATCCGTCCGTGGCCGAGTGGTTAGCCAATCCGGACAATCCCAATACTCTTGATGACCAACTCTCCTTGCCGATGCAAAATGGCCTTGTACCTAGCGGAAGAGCTGGATAAGCGGCACCACAGCTGTCCCCATCGATCGCCATTATTGGTTGACACAGGATTCGAGCTGTTGGGTTTGAGTCGTCAGTGAGACGTTTTCTCGTTCTTCCTGAGGATCGCTGGTGTTTTTAGAGAGCGTGTTCCACCCTCGTACCAATAGTAACTATTAGTTACTAAATCCGTTCCAACCTCACGAAAAGTTACTACGCTGACCGTTCCAGCCTTCTCGAAATAGTAACTAATAGTAACTATTTGCTTACCACGCTCGGGAGCATGGTAAGCGTAGTAACCACGTTTCTCTGTCACGTGATTGGTCGGATTCACCCGTGGCATGATATTCCGCTGGAAAATAGAAAAATCGTTCCAGCCTTGACGACAAAAAGGCAGAATTTGTGACGTTTGCGTGGTAACTACGGTAAGTAGGATGGAACACGCTCAGAGTATAGTATGCCCACTTCCTCAGATCAGAGACGAGAACTGGCCGTAGCCAATAGCGGTATGGCCATATCCACTCAACAAGGAAGTTCCGAAAGGCTGTTATTTTTCCTCCGTTGACGGATTTTGTTTTTTGCACGATTTTGAGACGAATTGGCCATATTATTCATTTTCAAAGGACACTGTGCATGTTTATCTGTTCTGGGCAAAAATTTCGTTAATTAATCGTTTACCTTGTTGTTATTTTGCACCACTACTGCAACCTGTTTCTTGCGAAAAAAAAAGAAACCAAGAATTCTGGGTTACCGCCACCGATACCGTCCTCTAAGATATCTGATCGGTTAACCCTTTCTCTCCAATGGATTTGAAGACCGAATACTTTTTTGTCAAGCTAAACTAGTACCCATGCCTACGCGAATCAACTCTGAAATATTGTGAAAATCATCCACGGCTCGCTCCTCCAGCTTTCCCTCCTTTAATGCCCTATGTTTATGTCTCCCCGTTGAGTCTGAATCTCCTAATCCTAAATCGGACATCACCCATATTGCAAACATCATTTTTACACTTTCGCGGATTCTGGTCTAATCGGCACAGTTGCGAGTGCGTCTGGTATTCCTTTACAGATTTCCAGAATTCCAGACTCGGGCTGTAACACTGGGAGGAGATTAAATAAGTCAGATCCAATTTCCCGACGCTTCCCCATTTCCCTCTCACAAGTCAGATCCGTAAAGCCAGGAAGGGATGACTCCCCACAGTTAGAATTGCTAATATTAGAGGGCTGGATAAATATGTCGCCTGCGGTGCCCAAGTTGTGTCCCTTTGAGTAACGCAGTAAATGCAGAAGATAAAGAACAAGACCAAAGGTTTCGATGGGATCCCAAAAATCTGATCCAGACAATTGAGTCTTGTCTTCGCCAAATCCAGTCTTCACCAGACTCCTTGAACAATTTTACTATAAAAATTTAGAAACAGATTCAGGCCAAATAGCTAATCATCTAGGAAAACCAAGTTCAGATATGGATTCAGCATGTATGTAAATATGTCGCCTGCGGTGCCCAAGTAGTGTCCCTTTAATAACCCAGTAAATGCAGAAGATAAAGAACAAGACCAAAGGTTTCCATGGGATCCAAAAAATTCAATATTTGATCCAGACAATTGAGTCTTGTCTTCGTCAGATCCAGTCTTCACCAGACTCCTTGAACAATTTTACTATTAAATTTAGAAACAGATTCAGGCCAAATAGCTAACCATCTGAGAAAGTTCAGATATTCAGTTCAGAATTCAGATATGGATTCAGCATGTGTATTACCCCTTTAAGTCATATCTATTTTGACGAAACCGATCGAAACTTCCTGCCTTACTTCTGCCAATTTTCCGGTCCAGCGGAATTCAGGAACTACTTGTCGGGCCAAAAAATAAAGCTCAAAAACGAATTCAGCGTATCTCCTTACCCA